>CM040435.1:42874002-44074002 GCA_022702705.1 Papilionanthe hookeriana x Papilionanthe teres | reverse complement strand
TTAGGAACAAACCCCATAGTTTTCTTAGGTCTATTTAATGAGATATTAAATTTAAAGCCATAGGGTAATTTTAATATTAAAAAAATATATTTTCTAGTATTTTCACTAAAATAATTATAATAAATCAAAGAAAAATTAGAAAATTGCAAAAATTGATTCTCTGATTTCCTTGATATTAGAGAGATTTTTGAAAAATATAAAATCCATTTTTCAACCTTTATTTTATTTTTAAATTAATTAATACTCCAAAACTTAAAATAATTATAATAAAAATAATATAATTCAAAAAATCACCAAAATTGGTCCAAGTGGTCCTCTAGTCATTAGGAATGTCCCATAATTTTCTTAAGGACAGAAACTTTCCCTTGGTCATATTATCAAATTTTCCTTGGATATCCCTATTTTTCACCAAAAATAATTACATAAATAAATTAAATATAGAAAAATCACATTTTCTCCTCTCATGTCTTTATTAACATATGAGTGAAGTCACATAAAAAATTTCAAGTTCATTTAAGCTCAATTTAGTGAGTTATGAAATTATTAAGCTTGAAGGGCAAAATGGTAATTAAAATTTTAACCCTTAATTAAAACTTTAGGTTTAATAAAATTAACAAGTAAAATATTTGATCTTAATCTGATTTGGATGATTGAAATTTAAATAATTAAAGGGTAGAAACCCACTAAACAATTTAAAATAATTAAAATAAATCTTAATTTAATAATTGATTAAATTTGGAAGAATAATAAAATTGGAATTATTAAAATAGGGATATTATTAGGAAGAGATTTATTCTTTAATTTAAAAATCCCTAAATTAATCATCTCAATAATATTTAATCCCTAATTAAAAATGATAACTCAAGTTTAAATTTTAAAATGTTAAAGGACTAATCATTAAATTAAATTAAAAGGATAAATTATTAAACTCTTTTTAAATTTTCAATTAAATTAAAATTAAAAATAAAATTAAATTAAAGATTAAATTAAATGAAATCAAATAAAATAAATTAAATTAAATTAAAGATTAAATTAAATTAAATTAAATAAATAAATTAAATTAAATTAAATTAAACTAAATTAAATTAAAAAAATGTTAAATTAAATTAAATTAAATTAAATTAAATTAAAACATATTAAATTAAAATAAATTAAATTAAATTAAATTAAATTAAATAAATAAATTAAATCAAATTAAAGGAAGTTAAATCAAATTAAACTAAATTAATTTAACATCAAATCAAACTAAATTGAATTAAATTAAATTAAATTAAAAATTAAAATTAAATTAAATTAAATTAAAGTTAAATGAAATTGAATTAAATAACATTACCTAAGACATAAAGAAATTAAATATAAAGCAACTTGAACACTATTCCAAATTTAAACCCTTTAACTGAAGTTAAACTAAATCATAAACCATTTGAACACCAATTTGCCCTCGAAAGCTTTGGTTGTTATAACTCCTAAATAGAACATTAAATGAAATGTTACTTCACCTATAGGATATTCAAATGTCCTAGTTCACTGAGCAAGATAACAACAAAACTTGAATTCCCGGACGATTAATTCATTTGTATAATTAAATTCATTTGGACTTAAAACAATCCTAGAAATATTGAAAAGATGTTTAAGATTTGTCTTAAGCACTTCCTCGATATGATAGGATGTTTATAAGAACAACTGAACTTAATTATTCTTTGATGAAGAAAATCGTCCTCAAACCAAAACACAAGAACCTAGACGTCATAGGAAGTGACTAGCTATAGGATTAGGAACTTGGTAGAAAACCATAACCCTTCCCTTAGCTCTACCTAGGAACTTGCTTAAATATCCTAATTGTGTTTTAAGTGCAGCTTGGGATGACGGGAAAACCCTCCAGGTACGCTTTTATTTTATTGCAATTTATTTAATCGCATCGCACTTATTTTTTCTTGCATGACAAACAACTGTTGCATGAAAACCCACACCTTTAGGATAGCCCCTAAAACTAAAACCAAAACTAAGTAAAAAGTCATTGCAAGATAAAATTCACCGCCACAACATTTCAAAATATAAAACAACTCAAAATTTAATCACAAACAGAACACAAAACTACAATTACAACTAAATTAAAACGTCCTGTTGGATGATCGGGAATACCTCGGATGATATAACCTACGTGTTGCTAACGGGATTTCCCACGGTCTAAATGAAAGTGTGGAACTCATTCAGTTGAGTTTAGCAAATTCATCTGGACTAAGTGAATCCGATAAAAATAACGATGCCGGAAGGATGGAACCGTGGGATCTTAACCGGTGTCGTTATAATCAACTTTAAGATTTGTTTTAATTAAAACACAAAAACACTTGGAAATTAAGACTTCTCTAAACCAAAGCACTTCTCTCATCTCCTGATTTATGACTTCTAAAACTAAACCTCTGCAACAACAAGGAGCTTGGAGCTTGGTGGCCAGCACGGCCATCGTCATCAGCAAAACTTGAATCTACATCAGCAAAACCTTCCTAGAATTAAACAACAAAGCCATAGGACTTCGAGGTAGTTTGCCTAGTGCAACATAAATCCTCAACCTTTTGTTAGGCATTTGCATTGCAAATTAAGCCCTAACCGGTCTTAGGATTCCGAGGTAGTCGTCCGATACGACATAAACCCTCACATCTTCCAGGCCATTTGTATGATCATGTCATACGGATATAAGTCCTAATTAACTAAAACTAGCATGATCAAAACATTAAATAAACATTAGGACTTTCCTAAATCCAAGCCAAACAATAGGATAGTCGGGAAATTACCGAAGTTCGCTTCGAATCTGTAATTTCTCCTACTTTTCTTCCTTTGAATTCCCAAAACAAAATGTTCCAAACTTGATCCATTCCTTGTTGAAATTCCAAAATTTAATCCCTTGAAAACCCTAAACTTTGAAATTCTTGAGAGCAGAACTACTGATTATTATCGAGAGTTTTCTTAGGTGATTCCCGTCACTTAAGATGTAATTAACTATAGGGGCTTGCCCTTATAGGGAATTTTAAAGAACCCAGGTAATATAAACCCTGTTTAATATTTTTCATATTAAGCAGGGGAATTTGTCGACACATAAAATTGGTTCGCAGACCAAACGGATGTCACAAACCTTTCTAGTTTATTTAATCGAGCCCCATTACCAAGCAGTGTGCCTATTCTTCGGGGTAGATACATGGTTTGTGGTGCGGTGCTCGTTTATGTAAACTATTTGGGATGTGAGATCGGTTTGATTTCATATCTTAAAATCTTCAAATTTAAAAATTATTTTTAAAATCAAATACTAATTTTCAAATTATTTATTTAAATTAAATTAAAAATTCGCCGACAATTTCTGTAGGCGACCCCTTTTCAAAATACAACACAACCTAAAAATATGCCGACACATACCCATTTTAGTATCTTCTCTCTCATCTCTAGTTTTATTTAGTCTCTTCCATACATGTTGCCACTTTATTTTGTACCCAGTGAGTTTATTTTGAGTGTTTATTGTGTGTTATTGCTGTTGGAGTCTTTCATCATTGCTTTGGAGTCAGTAGAAATCAACGGATCACTTGAAGGAACACTTCAGATAAGTATTTGTAATTTTGTTCAAAGTTTTATAAATATGTTTTGTTGTGTTATTTCAATGTGTTCTGAGTAGTTAGTTATCTTTCTCCTTTAAACTATGAAAATATTATAAATTAATTAAATAATGTAGGAGAATTAAATATAAAATATTTTAAAACATTGTGATGATATTAATACCTGATCTTAGTTTACTTTTTAAATTGGCCATTTAATATGTTAAAGCCTGTTGAAGAATTTTGGGACCTATCCGAAGATAAATTCCTAACTAGTAGATATCACATGAATCCTTAGGTAATCGCAGGCTATAAACGGATTGTTTAAGGTGAAGTGCAAATAAATAGGAAGATAATATTTATTGAGTGTAAAATTAATTAGTTTTTAGAGTGACAGACTAAATTCTAATAATTTGGTTTATAGAAAGGTAATGGGTCACTGGTAGGGCCGACCATAGCCACTCTTGGACATCTAGTAGTGTGAGCCTAAATTAACCCATTCTACTAATAAAACATCCTGAGCCTATCTATAGATTAGTCAATATTCTTTGCACCTGTACCAAAGGGTAAAGAATAGGAATGTTTCTATTTGGCACAATACCATAATCTTAATTCCCTAAAAAAGATAATTACTCTATAATACTTGGATTAGTTGAAAAAAGTGAAAGTCATTTTTGCATTGAATTTTAATTACTGCTTACTTTAGTTTACTGCTTATTGCTTACTTTCTTTTAGTAAAAATTTTTAGTTAATTAAATTTGAATATAATATATATATATATATATATAAATTGCATTTGAAAATTTCAGAATATTACTTATATTTCTTACTTTTTATAAAATTCTCTATCCCTATGGAATCGATAACCAGGACTCCACTAGAGCCCTGTATTACTTGAACAATACGTATACTTGCGTTTAAAAGTGTGACTTTTACAATAATAAAATCTAAATAAAAATTATAAAAGTAAACCTCGCGCATCAAGTTTTTGAAGCCATTTACCAGGAATTAAACATTCTAAAAAGTGGTATCAAATTCTTGTATTTTTAAGCATATATAAAGTCGCATCGCATCAAGTCTTTGGCGTCGTTGCCGGAGATAGATTAGAATTTAATAAAAAGAATAAAAAAACATAAAACAAAAATATTTTCTTCAAATTTTTATGCGTAGTGCTGGATCTGAAGAATTACTAACTTTCGATTTGGAATTAGAAAGAATAATTAAAAGAATTAAAAAAGGAAAACAAATTTCAAAACATCAAAAAATGGCTAACTTACATAATAATAATCAAAATCTAATCGAAATTAATGAATAAAATATTTATAAACCATTAAAGGAATATGCAAACCCTACAGCTGATGAACTTCATGTTAGTATTCAAATTTCAGCTGTAGATGCTAATTCTTTTGAGCTTAAACCTTCTATTATTCAAATGGTTCAAAATAATCAATTTGGAGGAACACCTAATGAGGATCCAAATTTACATCTTACTAGTTTTTTAGAACTTTGTGCTACCTTTAAATATAATAATGTTTCTGATGATGCTATTAGGCTTAGACTCTTTCTTTTTTTCCTTAAAAGATAAAACAAAGATGTGGTTGAATTCATTAGCAACTTGTTCTATTAAAACATGGGCAGATATGGCACAAAAATTCCTTGCTAAATATTTTCCTCCTTCTAAAATTGCTAAATTGAGAAATGATATTACTTCATTTACGTAATTTGATGGAGAAACAATTTATGAAGCTTGGGAAAGATTTAAATAAATATTAAGAAAATGTCCTCATCATGCTTTACCAGATTGGTTAATTATTCAAACATTTTATAATGGATTTATTGGATCACTTAGATCTATTATTGATGCTGCTGCTGGTGGTTCTTTAATGGCTAAGACATTTAAAGAAGCCTACACCTTAATTGAAGAAATGGCTAATAACAATTTTCAATGGCCTTCTAAAAGAGTTAATTCCAAAAGAATAGCCAGTATTCATGATAATGAAGCCTTTTCTATTTTAGCTTCACAAGTGGCTGTGATATCTAAGAAATTAGATAATTTTGCTATTAATATATCGCATGTTAGTAATGTAAATTCTGCAAATTTTGATGATTCTAAAACAATGGAAACTTTGCAAGCTATTGGTAGAAAAACTAATAACCCTTATTCTAATTATTATAATCCTAATTGGAAAAATCATCCTAATTTTAATTGGAGTAACGGACATTAAGTTAATCCAAATTGGAACAATCAAGAAAATTCAAACTATAGACCAACTTATCCTCTTGGTTATAACAATTAGCAAAAAAAGTTTTCTGTAGAAGAATTAAAATTGCCACTAAGCAATCAGCTACAAAGTCAAAAACATTGCTATTCGTAATATTGAGAATCAGATGGGTCAAATCGCTAATTTCATTAATTACAGACCTCAAGGAACACTGCCTAGCAATGTCAAAATTAATCCTAAAGGATCTGGAAAAGAACATGAACAAGCAAAAGCTGTACAACTTAGAAGTGGAAAGAAACTAAAGAAGAAAACTTGGAATGAGATTAAAAAGAGAAAGAAGTTGAAGAGATTGAAAAACCTAAAGATACCCTTTCTTCAAGTAAAGATCAGACTGTTGTACCTATTGAAGTGGGAGTTGAAAGACCACCACCAACCTTTTCTCAAAGACTTAAACAGCAGAAGCTTGACCATCAATTTTCTAAGTTCTTTGAATTTTTTAAGAAACTTACCATCAACATTCCTTTTGCTGAAGCTTTGGTGCAAATGCCAAGCTATGTAAAATTTATGAAGGATATTTTAAGTAAGAAGAGAAAATTTGAAGCTTATGAAACTATTGCATTAAGTGAAGAATGTAGTGTAATAATTCAGAAGAAATTACCTCAGAAACTTAAAGATCCTGGAAGTTTCACTATACCATGTGCTATTGGAGAAAAATTCTGTGGAAAAGCCTTATGTGATTTAGGAGCTAGCATTATTCTCATGCCATTTTAAATCTTTCGAAGGTTAGATTTAAGAGAGATTTCACCTACCACTGTAACACTTCAGTTAGTTGATCGATCGATCACTTATCCTAAAGGAGTTATAGAGGATGTTCTTGTTAAGGTAGATAAATTTATCTTCCCTGTAAATTTCATTGTTTTAGATATGGAAGAAGATAAAGAAATACTTATCATTTTAGGGAGACCTTTTCTAGCTACCGGTCGAGCTATGATTGATGTGTAAAAAGGAGAATTAACGATGAGAGTTAATGATCAAGAGATAACATTCAATGTTCTGAAATCAATGAGGTATCCTGAAAAAGAAAAATGCTATCGAATGGATATTTTTTATTATGTATTGAAAACATTACCAAGAAAAATGTAAGGTCATTTCTGATGATAAAGATAAAGAATCTATGTTATATAATGAGTCATTAAATGAAGAAAATTTATCTGAAGAAACTCATTATATTCATGAAAATTAGGAAATTATAGACACAACTAAAAATGATATACTTTTACCCTTAATTGAAAAAGCCCCTGAACTGGAATTAAAAATGTTACCTGCACATTTAAAATATGCATTTCTTGGAGATTCATTAACTTTACCTGTGATTATATCTTCGGAATTAAGCAAAGATCAAGAAGAAAAATTAATAGGAGTTCTGAAGAATTATAAGAAAGCTTTTGGTTGGACTATTGCAGATATAAAAGGAATAAGCCCTTCAATCTCTATGCATAGGATTTTAATGGAAGAAAATTGTAAACCTACTATTGAATCCCAAAGAAGATTAAATCCAATTATGAAAGAGGTTGTTAAGAAAGAGATTTTGAAATTGTTAGATGTTGGAATTATTTATCCTATTTCATATAGCCAATGGGTAAGTCCTGTTCATTGTGTTCCGAAGAAAGGAGGAGTAACTGTCATTGTTAATGAAAAAAATGAATTAATCCCAACAAGACAAGTTACTGGATGGAAAATTTGCATTGACTATCGAAAATTAAATAACGCCACTAGAAATGATCATTTTCCTTTACCTTTCTTGGATCAAATATTGGATAAACTAGCTGGACACTCATATTTTTGTTTTCTGGATGGATCTTCTGGTTATCATCAATTACCCGTTGCTCCTGAGGTTCAAGAAAAGACAATATTTACAAGTCCTTATGGAACATTTGCCTTTAGAAGAATGCCTTTTGGTTTATGCAATGCACCTGCAACTTTTCAAAGATTTATGATGTCAATATTTTGTGATTTGATTGATAAAGGAATAGAACTATTTATGGATGATTTTTTAGTTTTTGGAACTTCTTTTGAATCTTGCTTGGAAAATATAACAAAAATTTTGAAGAGATGTGAAGAAACAAATTTAGTTCTAAACTGGGAAAAATGTCAATTTATGGTCACAGAGGGCATTGTACTTGGACATAAAGTTTCACAAATAGGGATAGAAGTTGATCAAACAAAAGTGAAAGTTATTGCTGAAATACAACCACCTACTACTGTTACTGATGTAAGAATTTTTTTGAGTCATGCTGGATTTTATAGGAGATATATAAGGATTTTTTTAAAATTGCTAAACCTCTTTGCCATTTATTGGAAAAAGAAGCTAAATTTGAATTTAATGAAAATTTTCTAAATGCGTTCAATATTTTGAAAGAAAAATTAATCACTGCACCTGTCATTATTGCACCTGATTGGAATAAATATTTTGAATTAATGTGTGATGCAAGTGATTATGCAATCGGAGCGGTATTAGGACAAAAATATGAGAAGATTTTTAAAGTTCTATATTATGCTAGCAAAACTCTTAATGAAACTCAAATACATTACACTACTACTGAAAAAGAGAGCAATAGTATATGCCTTTGATAAATTATGACCATATCTTCTTGGAACAAAATGTATCGTACACACTGATCATTCTACTATTATGTATTTAATATCTAAAAAGGATGTTAAACCTAGATTGATCATATGGGTTTTACTTTTGCAAGAATTTGATTTTGAAATTATAACCATAAAAGGAACTGATAACCAAATTGTTGATTATTTATCAAGAATCAAAAATAATAATGACAATATTTATGAAGAAAATATAAATGAGAAATTCACGGATGAGCAATTATATGTCATTCAAGGATTACAAATGCCCTGGTATGCAGATATAGTTAACTACTTGGTTAGCAATATTTTACTTTATGGGATGAATAGTAAATACAATAAAAAATTCAAGAATGATTATAAATCATATATTTGAGAAGATCCTCATTTATTTAAATTAGGAAGAGATTCTGTGATTCAAAGATGTGTACCTTATGAAGAAGCTTTTGCAATTATTCAAAAATGTCACGATTCTAAATTTGGAGGACACTTTGGAGTGCATAAAACTGCATTTAAAATTTTAAATTCTGGGTTTTATTAAACTACTTTATTTAAAGATGTTGGACATTATGTTAAAACTTGTGATCAATGTCAAAGAATGGGAAATATATCTAGAAAAGATGAAATGCCTCTAAACTTTATATTAGAAATTGAAATTTTCAATGTATGAGTTTAAGACTTTATGGGACCTTTTGTGCCATCATCTGGAAAGATTTATATTTTATTAGTAGTTGATTATGTTTCAAAGTGGATAGAAGTTGTAGCTTTACCTAACTGTGATTCTAAAAGTGTTTCAAAATTTTTAAAGAAAATGATTTTTACAAGATTTGGAATGCCCAGGGTAATTATCACAGATGGAGGAATTCATTTCAGAAACATAAGAATTCAATCATTACTGGAAAAATTCAGAATTAAGCATAGAATTGCAGTTGCTTATCATCCTCAAACAAGTGGAATGGCTGAAGTGTCAAACAAAGAAATTAAAAGAATATTGGAAAAGACTGTTAATCCTAAAAGAACTGACTGGGTTGATAGACTTGATTCTCGCATTATGGGGTAAAAAATGACTTATAAGACACCTATCGAATGTCACCTTATCGGTTAATTTATGGTAAAGATTGTCACTTACCTGTTGAACTGGAGCATAAAGCTTATTGGGCGATAAAGGAGTTCAATTCTAATTTAAATACTGCAGGAGAAAAATGATTATTACAACTGAATGAAATGGAAGATATAAGAAATGAGCCTTATGAAAATGCAAGAATTTCTAAGGAAAGATTGAAGAAATTGCATGACAAAATGATTTCAAGGAAAATATTCAAGCCTGGACAAGAAGTATTATTATTTAATGCTCATTTAAAACTTTTCCCTGGAAAATTAAAATCTAAATGGATGGGACCATTTATAATTGAGAAAGTATACCCTTATGGAGCTGTGGATATTAAAGATCTCAAAACTAGAAAAGTATTTAAAGTTAACAGATTAAGACTGAAGCTTTATATGGGAGAAATGAAATTAAATTACAAAGAGGCTTATGAGCTGAGTCTACCCGATTAATTCAAATAATTAGGTCGGGCTGATGACGTTAAACCAAGCGCTTTGTGGGAGGCAACCCATATTTATTAAATTGTTATAAGGTTATACCTTGGTCTTGACTAAATTTGTATATAACTTTTGGAAATAGAAGGCTAACAAGTCTGTATTGGCTTAAGCTAAACATTTTCTTGAACTATATAGAATTTGGACTTGGACCACTCCATGTCAAATGTGAGTAAAAAGGAGATCAATTTAATCTTTGTTTGTGATTGTTTGTGATCGTGGTTGTGTGTCGATCATATTCGTTTGTTAGACCTATTTTTACGACCGAAACTTTGCAAAATTTGACGATAGGAGAATCAAAGTCGATCTAGGTTCCGGCGCCTAGGCGCAAAAAATTGGCACCTAAGCGTCAGAATAACTTGTGTATCGATGAACCGGTGCCTAAGCGCCGCAGTTACAGATCGTGGAAAAACTGAAATTCTTCAGTTTTCACATGAAATCTCTTTATATATAGCCTATTTTTCGTCCCCAATCCCATAGAAACACTAATTTCGACTAGAGCAAGCCATTTTGGAAGAGTTAGAAAGGATTTGGAGGCAATGGATAGAGGAAATCATGGAAATGAGGTAAGAGACAAATCCCCTAAAGATCCTCAGCCTTATTTTAATGGTTTTATTGCTGTTAGTCGAGAGAAAATGTTTAGTCAAATGGATAAGATTGAAGCGGAACTTCAAAGTATTGGTAATCGTCTCCATGAGATGTTCCACCAATACGAACACTTGGAATGGCAAATCAAACTTCAATCTGATCATATGGCTGCCTATCATGACGCTCAAGTAGAAATGTACGTGAAGAACAAGTGGATTGATGAAAAGACGGCTTTGGAATTTCCAAGGGCGTTGGTGTTCTACCCCTTTGGTCCTAGTGAACTTCATTGTGAAAGAGATCGAAATTGAAGATCGGTGTTAACAGATCTTATATGTGTTTTAGGTGTGATTGAGTCTTATTTTAGTGTGTTGAATATCTCATTTGTGTGTTTGTTTAATTGTTCAATATGTGTTGTTGGATTTGAATATTTGCTTTGAATATGTTATTGTTTGTATTATTTATAAAACGATGAACCTTGATACAGTCTTGTACTAAAAGTTATTGAATTTGGAATGGATATTAGGATTTAGAATTGTAGAATTTGGATACATTTATATGGATTTATACTACCATTTTAAATTGATTGTGAAAATATTTGGAGGTTATAAACTGGATTAATACTCTCACAAGACTAATTAGGAGTTAAATTTGATAAGATTTGGTGGAAAATATTTAATTTAAATCGAATTTTTGGAAAGGCCAGTCTGGCACCTAGGCGACGGTTCAGCTTGAACCCGAAAACTCATCTTCTTAAACTCCTCCACGGCATTTTTAACACCTAAGCTTCCTTCTCCACTGGTTTTCGTAATACCACCTAGAGACCCCATTTAGAGCCGGATTTTCAAGTTTTTGAGCTTGAAATCACTCGATTTCTTCATTTCGAGGTCAGATCTACATTCTAAACTCATTATTTTTTATTTTCACCATGGATTTTGCTCTCATTTAGAAAAATTAAAATTTTAAGAAAATTTTTGATTTTTTATGGTTAAATCCATGAATTTTTAAGCTTATTCAAGTTTGCAAAGCTTAAGTTAGTTTATTTTCCTAGATCCGTTGAATTTATTTCGCGTTTTTATTTTCACGTTTAGATGACACCCAAATCTAAGCGAGGAAAGGAACGAGAAAATTTTGATCGTAGCAAGTTCGTCACTGCTGCTGCACACTTCCGATATAATGATTTTGCTACGACTCGGAAATTTATCTCAGAGCGAAGTTTCTATAATCTTAGAGGAAGAATTGAGGAAACAATCATTGCACTCAACTGGCAACGATTCTGCTATTTCAGTGCTGCTGTTGTTATCCCGGTTGTTAGAGAATTTTTTGCTAATTTTGTGGATATGGAGGAATACGAGATTTTCATTCGAGGAGTTAGAGTAGGATTCACTTCTGAACGCATCAACATTTTCTATGGCCTGCCGCCAAACATAGAGTGTTATTACTCAGGATTATCTCCATCAGAGGGAGATTTGGATATGATCATTGCCTACCTGACTGATAGTACTGGAGCCTGGAAGACTCGGAACGGAAAAAGGGTAAATATTTCATCTTCTAAGCTTAATGGTGTTTCCAAGGCATGACACTACTTTATTTCTGCTCGTCTCCTTCCATCCAATCATCTGAGCGGAGTTACCAAAGATAAAGTTATTCTTAACTACTGCATTCAAGAGAGGAAATCTATTGATGTAGGGAGCATTATTTATGATTCTGTGGAGGCTACTTCTCGTTCTAGCACTTCTATTGGACTTGGCTTTCCATCTCCGATCTATTCTCTATGTCAAATTACCGGAGTAGTTGCTGAGCTTTCTGAGGAAAAGCTCAAGTCGACAAAGCCTATAAGAAGAGAAAGCGTTAACATTTATGATCGACAGCGAGGTAAGAGTTCTACTGCACCTGCTGGATCATTACCTACTTTAGGTAGAGCTTTTACTTCTTGACCATCTACTTCTGCTGACCCATCATCTACTTTTTGGGAAACCATGCATGATCAGTTTATAGAGCAGCAACATGAGTTATTCTTAACTCATTGCAGAGTAGATACGATAGACAAGAAGATTTCATAAAATCTGAAAATTGAAAAGAAATAAAAATAATAATTACTTTTAATTTGAAAATCTAATAAATTCCTTCAATTAATCTTACCTTAATCTTTCCTGTGGGATCGATAACCTGGACTCCAATAGAGCCTCCGTATTACTTGAAACGATACGTATACTTGCGTTTGAAATCGTGACTTTACGAAATTATTTTACATATATAAATATAAGTTCATAAATCCTTGCAGTTGTAAAGTGCCTGGTATCAACATTCTCTATTTTCCATTGGCTTTTTGGAACATGAATTCATTAGAGACCCAGGCTGAGTAATGTACCTTCCGGATGTAACTGACCTTCTTTAGCTTCATGACCTCTCCCTTGATGGGGGCGTTGTTGTTAAGCTTTCAATTCATTTCTTCACTGGTCGAATGACAACATTCAAGTTCAGTTAGTGGTAGGTGACGTCGATTAGTATTCTTGTCATCTCCATTGCTGACCAAGCACAAATGTATTGATGCTCCCAGAGTATTTAGATCAGTAACTCCTTGCATCCTGCATCAAAATTCTCAATTATTAAAAAAGATATACCAAATTCTCCTTTGGCTATGGGGATTTTTAAGGTTGTCTTACTAGTCTCAAGACCCCTATTTTTTCGATTCTGTATGTCAAGCAACTCTTGCTCCACACTTCCAAGTGTCCAAAGGTAGCATACATGTGACTACTACAGGTCTTCTGGAATGGTGATCACTTCTGTATATCCCGGGAACTTTACTACCATGTGATATGTCAATAACCACGACCTTGAAGTAGTCTAACAAATGATGACCAAATATGACATTATAGGTAGGTGGTGAGTCCACCATTAGAAAATCATCTGTGTAATTAAATTGCTTTTTTCCTCCCTCAAACACTAGTGGCATCACTCTCATGGCTTCTTTTCATTCCCCTAAAAAGCTGTATAAGGAATCGGAAACTGCTACTAACAAGTAAGTTTGAAGACTTAGTTTACTTAGTTTGTCAAACACTAATTTAGATAACATACTCACATAATTGTTGGTGTCGAACAAGATGCCCTTTGATTTGATAATTATAGATTATTATTGTTACAACGATAAGATAGTTGTAAGGGTTCCCTCTCTGGGGCAACTCTGCGTCAGTGAATATGATTAGGGGAGATTTCCTCTCTTCTGCACGGAAGCAATAATGCACTGTTTCCCCAAATCAAGATCACTTATGGGAAGCTCATCGAGATGACTCCTCTTCTCAGAAGATGACTGGAACAATCCCTACAATTTAAATAGCATATGCCCAGATGGGCTCATCTGAGACTTCCACAACTGGGGCCTTTCCGTGCCTCTACGTCACAACTTCTGGCGCCACAAATTATTTTAACTTCCCAGGCCTAATTAAATCCTCGATCATTTTCTAAAGGTTCTACACTACTCTATTTCGTGGGTATGATCCCTGTGATATTTGCAATACTTCTTTTTATCCTAAAGGAAAGCTCCGCCCATTATCTGTGGTGATTTTTTGAAATATTCTTTGTCCTCGATAGTGTCCAATATCTTTGTCATTGGTACTCTTAACAAAGTGGTTTGAGGAGCTTAATAAAAATTTTATAATTGTTTATAGTCCCAAGTAGGATTCTTGAAATATTGCGTCGGTCGCTGGTCATAGATCATCACTTGAACTCCTCGATTGTTGCTCCAGCTAGCTTCTCTTTTGTCGTGAGGTGGTTGACCTTTTCGTATTGGGGACATAAGGGTTATTGTAAATTATACTTTGGATTCCATCCACTATTTTATGGAGGTCTCTCTTGGGCGTGGCGATCTGATGATTTGGGTTTGATGACATTCTCTTCAGCGTTGATGTGATTGTTGGCCATCTCCAACAGTTCGACCAAAATTTGCGGTTCCACCAAATGAGGTTGTACTGAAACCACTTTTTCCTCTATCCTTTAGTCAAGATAGCATGTGCCATATCAGGTTGTAGGTCCTTCACTTCCAACATGTTTCTTTGGAATTGAGTGATATATGAACGCAGACTTTCATTCAACCCTGGTTTATTCTGCCTATAGGGTGCTTGCAAATTGTATCAAAAAGAGTATAATGAAATCAGAAAAGTAAGAAATCACCCAGACCCATGATGAATTAAACCACCTTAGAGCTAATGATCTCAAGTTGGTTAAAACAGATGATACTTAAATCCATCAGAAACTTTTGAAAGACAAATCGATGATTCAAACGGCGTGACGTGGTCATTAGGATTTGACTGATCCTTGTAGAATTCTAAAGCAAAGAATTTATACTTCCTAGATCCAGAGATCTGGAGGGAGAATGTGTTCTCTGGTTGGCATGGGGCCACGTTGCACTTGAATTTTTTTCTCCAACAGTAGATCAACACTATCGTGATATTAGAGTACCGACACTATTTGTGCCATAATGCAATCTGTTGTTTCTATGCATCGGCCTTGCTTTTCAAGGTGGGTTCTAGCCTCAAGAAGCGGGCTCTCCTCCTTAAGTAGTAATAGCTCTAAAGACCGCTGCAATTTGTCCCACTGTCTGGTTTATCAGCTCCAGCATCTCTAGTTGCACGAACCTCTGTACGAACTCTCTGGTGCATTTCATATTTATTTCATCTATCTTGTGTCTTTCTACCTGTTTTCTTGCTCCTCTTCTTATTGACAAGATATCTCTACACTCACTACATTTTTTAGGATGTTAAGTCAGAAACTGTCTGGGAGATACACCTAAGAAGTAGAGCATAATAGACAGAGAGAGAGAGAGAGAGAGAGCGCATAATAATTAATAATAGAAAATGCATAAGTTTTATTCACGAAATGAACCTCCTATTTATAGATATGGGAACCATGATATTATATATGTACTATTTAAATAAGGACAATGCAAGGTATTTTAGGAAATAAACATTATATGACTGAAAGCCCTAAAGGCGTTTAGCCGGATGTATAACCCGAGCGACCCTCAATAGTAGGTAGATAGAATAGTACGAGACGCCAGCTCATATGTTTGGTCGGCTATAGCTATTCGTCCAGTCCTTGTGATGGCTTTCGATGAATTTGTAGTGCGTAGATTTTGTCGAGACACTCTTTGGAAGGGTCATCGATTGTCGCCTGATATGAGGATTGGGCCGGTCTCCCTACTAGCATGAGTTGAGCGGTCAGATGGAGAGTCTTGAGTTTTCTTCGGGTGGGCCCTCATCTACCATATTGGAGTTCTTTGAGATTCGTGTTTGACGCATTTTTCATGTACATGGAGTATTGCTTAAACTTGATTCAAATATGCTATACATAACATAATGGAATTTGTGTTTAACAAAGTAGATTGAAATCACAACAATAATAGTATAATTCAATATATTATGAGGATGACATATTCACCATGGGCAATAACACGACTAGATATCATATACATTTGAGTCTATTCACAATAGCAACGACACAATAAATTATAAATTTGATAAAAAAATTAAAATCATCGAAAGTTATAGCATTGTAGAGTATTTTATACAACAAAGTTCATTAGTAATGTCATAAATACAATTAATTATAATGATGACTCAAAAGATTACAATCATTACAAGCAATAGCATAGCAAAATCAAATACAAAATAATTAAAAAACTAAAATAAAAGATTTAAATAATTAAATATATACCACTTTTAAAAATTAAATGAATTAATAACATGAATGAAACGAACGGTCCTTTTTTTATATATGTAATTGCACAGTTCAATCTTTGTCGTTGGACATATAAATTTAAATATATACAGATATTTCTAGTGTAACTTCTATATATAAATGTTTCATTGAAGTCAAGTAGACCATGCATCAATTATATCTTACATATTATATAATCTTTGCTGCAAAAAGTTATAGAGCATGATTATAAGTACTCAAGTTATACACATTTTTAATAAAATTTTGAATGGCCTTGGTACGCCGTCAACAAATATCTATAATTTAGCGTGAATCTCAAGGCATGACAAGATTCTAGAATAATGCCACGAATCTTGAGATAATTTTTGAACAAGAAGCATTCAAACTTTGATTAAAGTCATCCAAAACTCTGATTTCAACAAACTTAAAATCAAACTGACCAGTTTGATGAGACAACAGTAAAATTAGTCTAATCTAAGTCATATCAAACCCAAATCAAGCCATTAAACTACATTTGGATGCTTTTAATGTATAATTAAATAGTCAAATGGATTTCAATCAGATAAGATTATAGTCAAATCATCTTGGCGTGATGAATCTCTTCAAGTTGTTCGATGGAGTACTTTGAATTCCTTTCTTATTTGCAGAGAGTCTTCTCCCAAATTCTATAAATAAAAACAATTCCCTCACTTGAGAGAGGAGGGAGACTTTGAACCAGAATAAGATCGAAGCTTAAAGGAGTTGAAATCTAACATCGCTTCTGCATTGAATATCTGGCGAATACCTCTCACTCATACAATCGGCGTCCATTATCGACCACAGCCCATCGACCACTGTAGCCATCGTTGGTCATCCCAATTATCATCAATGAACTACCATTGTACACTTACAATGGTCAACTTTTTAACTTCATATTCTCTATTTCAGTAGAAGACTGTACTTGTGTAATCACAATTTATACTAGATTATTCTAATTAGGTTGGCTCCGTGGTTTTTTCCTTTTTAAAGTTTTCAATGGAAAATGTCAAGATGTCTCCTCCTACTTCTCCTTAATTACTTAAGTGTGTGTTTGTTTTTTGTGCAATGTTAAGACGATAATTCATTACTCTATCATCACGAACCTTCTAACACACATTAAGCATATTATATGACAAATCTATGAATCTCATCTATATATGCTCTTCTATTCTTCTAAGGAGTTTAAGAGAAGAATATTTATATTTATTATCTAATAACGTTGATAATTCAAGTAATCTAAAAAGCACTAATGAAATGAATTCATCATTCTCTCCGAGTTTATGTTGTAATGAAATGGTGGATGAAGTCATACATTGCCATGCACTTGGTAAACAGTGAGATCTCATATATTAGCCAATAAAACTTGTTTTAGATTATTATTTAATATATGTAAACGAGATCAATTCAAGTCTTCAAGAGTGTTTTTCTTTTCAAATGATACAAGTAATGATAATTTTAGACCACCATAGAGTCTTGTTTTTTACTTAATTTATTTTTTTTAGTGACAGACTGTTTTGCAAGTATCGATCAAAAAACTCATTTGATAAAATATAAAATAATCTATAGGAATTAATGTAGCATTATAGTAACCCACTTATAAGGTAAAATAAACTATCCATATGGTGTAAAAAAACAAAAAATAAAATAAGCAATCTAACACATTTCTATTATTAAAAACTTATTAATTCATTAGACTAATTAAAATTTAATCTATTGTTTGTTCATTTCATAGGGGTGTCTAAATGATGACACTATATTATATTTTTGCTTCCTACTCATATCCCTCTCTTTAGTGATGTCTTTTAACACTTTTAACTAAGCCTTAAATTATGATAGTTGATTATGATTAATGGAGCAAATGGGACCAGTGGCTCATAAATTCCTTAGTTGATGCTTCTTGCCTAATAAATTTGAAATCTCTAATCAAATACACTTTTATAGTTTTCTCTACTTCTTTGATATTTTACTAGATATGTATCATATTTATGGATAATATGAAGAGAGCAAGTAACATTTCTTGTCTCTTAGCTCATAATAATTATAGTTATAATGTTATAATATAGGCTAAATTCCATTACCTCTCACACTACATTCTTTAAAAAAATGGTAGAATCAATTGTAAGGAACTCCATATTATCCTCCATATTATTTTCATCTCATCCTCAACTTAACATGAATGGATGAGTCAGTAATAAGCGTGCTATACTCCTTATTCTCTCTCATGTCTCTCTGTACAAACTCTAAAAAAATAATCAAGAGTATCCAATTTTTGCTTTAATCATAAGATGATTCTTTAATAAATTATATAAGTTATTCTTCAATTCCTTAAAAAGCATAAAATGTTATTTATTTTTTTAAATAAGGGCATGTATTAACTAAGAATTCACTGGCCATCAATTCCATCTTTTATTTTTTTTTTGCAATGTAACTATCACACTCACTTATAAAATAAGTGATGGTTATTATCCTTTCATGAACTTAGTTAGGAGAGGCTAAAAAAGCATGTATAATAAAGTTCTTGAAAGTCCCCTTCATTGCACTCTATAAACCAGCCTAGTCCTAATAATTACATATAAAAAATAATTAAAATTAAATTTCTAATGAGCAAATACATTATCATAACATAATATCTAATATGCATAAAATGGCTAAATAAGTTGCTTTTTATTTATAAATAATATTACTTTTTATATTAACACTTATATTACTCTTTAAGATTAGCAATTCTGGATCAATTTTGGAGCATTCTTTCCAAGATACTTTGAACATATTGTTCCAAGTTTTGGGATTTCTTCAAAATCCTTGTATTATAGGGATAAGATTTATCAAATGATTGTTTATTAGGCCTGGGTATTCTTCTTGAGGGTTGTCACCTTACAGTGCAATATATTCTTATTTAACATTTTAGAGTCTTCTTTCATAATAGTCTAATGTATGGATAGCCAAAAAAAAAAAAAACCTTTTCTCATTTCTAACAAAGACAAATTTTTTAATAAAAATAGTATTGTGCTTATCATGGCTAAATAGATACCATCTGCAACATAACATAAACCTAATTTTCACACATCGTCCCTCTCGTTGTATTGCAAGATGCTTTCGTTAAATTTATATTCTTAAAGCTTTTAACTCTTTTTATGTCGTGAATACTCCACCTACTACTTCTATTCATCTCTTCAGATTCCTCTCAGATAAAAAAACTTCAAATCAAACTCAATAATAGTTGATGAATTAAGCCTTCAAGCAATTATAGATTAAGTTCTTGTGAAGCTATCAAAATAATGATTCTTCATAAGTTCCAATGGATAAAAAACTTCAAATTAACTAATAATTTTCCCATCACACCCAAAGCTTTATATATGGCTTGAGTAATATAACATTTCTTTATAAACATGAAAGTATTCATTTATATAAATAAGAAAGTGTGTCAAATAAATCAAATTCATAAAACACAATGGTAAGCAATGAATAGATTCATGCCTCGTTGGACCTAA
This sequence comes from Papilionanthe hookeriana x Papilionanthe teres, assembly GCA_022702705.1. Classification (NCBI taxonomy): domain Eukaryota; kingdom Viridiplantae; phylum Streptophyta; class Magnoliopsida; order Asparagales; family Orchidaceae; genus Papilionanthe; species Papilionanthe hookeriana x Papilionanthe teres. The sequence goes on along the minus strand of CM040435.1, from coordinate 44,054,148 downwards.
GTTCAAACATTTGCGAGGGGCAGCAGAGTAATAAAGGAGGAAAACGCAGCGAAGAAAAGCGGCCCGCTGGGTTCACCCTGCGGCCGACTTTATTAATAAAATCAAAACGTCTTTTTGAAACCGCGATCAAAACATGCAAACAACGTTATCGCGACGTTTTCAAAACGCCGCCATTGTTTTAAATCTGTCCCAAACGGACCCTTAATTTTGTAGTCTCCCGATTGTCTCCACTAACTATTACGACTTCTTAAATCCTCGACCAAACTGACAAACAATTATATTGAATTTACAGGATTTGATAAATCAGTTATCGCATGAATTTTTAGATTTGACAGAATCAGAATTTAATAAATCTGATTTTACGAGATTTACTAAATTATAATACCTTAAATCTCATCTATTACGAAACAGCACCTTAGACTGGCATTTTAAAATTTAATTATGTGGCATTTTAATTTGTTCTCTTCTTCAAATTTATAATTGTCATTGACTTTAACTTTTATTTAAAATCACAAAAATTATTTAAAATAAATTCTTATCTTAAAAATAAATTTAAAAAAACTTTCGAATTAATATATAAATTAAATGAGATTTCCCTCGTGTCGATTGGTTGGAAAAATAGGAAGACGGTGCTGGACCTTAATAGTGGCATTCATTATAGTACTACATAAGCTAGTGTTTAGGTTTCGTGCTTGCCACCTGTCACTAATATTTAATTGTTGGTGCTCATAAATGATAATGTGATGACAAAATTATTTTTGTTCCATAGAATGTTCAGTCAGAGCTAGCTTTTCACCCACCCAAATTTTAGTGAATGCAGGAGGGGAAAAATTTTCTCTGTGGACTCCATAGCTGCGGACTTTTAGTATTATATCGTAGTATTGGAAAAATTATTATGTACATACAACGTATGCAAAGTTGTGTCTGGACTCCAATTATATGATAACACGTGTTTGTGTCGGCCCCATCCTTCAAAATACAAAAATACAACCGTGGTTATATTAGAATATTCCAGATTACTACCATAATACAACTGGGGACTATTCCAATAAAGCTCGCGAATATTTCAATACAACGACGAGAATATTCGAATACAACAGTTAGTATTCGAATATTCCATGGTCAGTATTAGTATTACTCGAATACTACCACAATAAAACCGGGAATATTCCAATAAAACCACAGAATATTTGAATACAACCACAACTTTATTTCTGTCAAAAAAATTGGGTCGGGTCGGGTTGGTATTATGGTGGTATCCTGGAATATAGGAATACAACCACGGTTGTATTTTTGTGTTTTGAGAGATAGTAGCCAACACAAACACGTGTCGTCGTGTAATTGGTGTCCGGACACAACTTTGCGTACACCGTCCGTACGTACGCAATAACTTTTCGTAGTATTGTGTGTTATATTGAGTTCCCTTGTAAAAATATTAAAGTAGAACTCGCTGACTCTACAATAACTCGTAAATAACCCTAGAATAATCTCGGCGGTATTATTTCAGAGTTATCGAACTAGAATATATGAGTTTCCATTCAATAACCCGAAATAATCCAGAAAAAACTCCGAAATAACATTTGCAGTGTTACTTCAGAGTTATTAAAATGGAACCGCATAAGTTATTTCAGAGATATTATTGTGGAATATATGAGTTTCTCTTCAATAAACCCTGAAATAACGTCCATGATTTCACTTTAATAATCATGAAATAATCTCTCGGTGTAGAAGACACGTGACAACATATTGTTGGAGTCCGCACGTAGAGTAACGTCCGGAGTCCGAACAAAATTTTTTTTCCAGAGGACTGTGAATTTAGTTTGAAGGTTGGTAAATGAACTAATATTGATTTAAATTTTTGTTCGCAAAAAATGAGATAAGTTATAATAATATTATATATATATATATATATATATATAATTTAATTTATTTTTTGAGCCAATTCTAATTTAACTTAAAATGAATGTTAAACTTAAAAATGAGTGTTAACAACCTTAATTACTTTAGGGTTGTAAATTTAACGAATTTAACTCGAAGATTATTAATCGCTCAAAAATTGACTCAAATTTTTGTTCAAATCGAGATCAGATTAAAATAAATGAGCCGAACTACAAACCAAAATTTTTCATTGAATTTTTTCCGAATAAATTTGGAGCCAACCCTGCTCAACCCAAAATCAGATTAGTAGTTTTAAGTGAAAGGTTGTCATTCTAATGTATATATGTGTGTGTGTGTGTATATATATATATATATATATATATATATATATATATATATATATATATATATATACATATACACATACATCTCCACACACACACACAAGTGAATCCACCACACACGAACAGTTTCTATCTTTCCATTTGAGTGATTGGTGATAGATTCGTATGCTAATCATTAATCTTCATCATTAACTTTGGCGTATTTAAAATTCAACTTCCAAAAAATAAAAATTTAAAAATTAATAACTTTGATGTCTTTAAATGCATATGTCCATTAAAATCTATGTTGATAATGTACATTAAAATATTCGAGTTCTTCACTGATGGGTTTCATGTTTTTAACAAAAGGGGGTGTTCAGATGCGTACTACACAATTCTTATGCAATTACATACCTTACAATTAGACTTTCATATTTTTACACTGCTCAAATTTTTTAACATTTCCTTAAAAAGACTATTATGACCATTTTCCAATCGATGTCATCCAGTGTCTAATAAGATATTACATTTTCATTCTAGAGAAATATAATAACCAATAATTAATAATTGATTGTTATTGTATTCTCTTATACTTTGAGATGGTCTAAGAAAAATAGATCGATTTGTGCTTGTATCGAGCAAACGTCTTGGTTGTATATAAAGTAAATTACTATATTCTATGAAATTGAGTTTTGGATGTCATTCGCTTCCATAGTTTTTATCATCATCAAAGTCAAGGAAAATGTTTGATGAGGGTGTCGTTAATTCTAGTTCATTAATTTCTTTTGGTTGAATAGTTTGACCTATATGATAGAAGAGCGGGTCTAAATGAATTGGATCTATAAGTGGTTTAAATGCTACGGTATTGATTATTGTATGCGTATGTTGTTTGATAGGTGATGTTGTAAATAACACAACCTTCTCTTAATTTTACTCTTTCTAATTTGTGTCTGTGTATGAGATCTATCTAAATGTCTATCATTGATATTAACTATATAATTAAGGTGTAAATTAAATACTAAAATTTGATAGCATAAGTTTTCTTGTGTAACTTCTATTAAGATATCTTTTTTAGAATGTATATCTAGATAGTAATAAAACTTTTAATTCATGTATGAAAGTATGATTTAATTAAAATCAAAATTCTTCCAAAGAATATATGTTTATATTTTTGAGGATATTTTATTGGTTTATAGCATAAGTTTCCTTGTATAACTCCGAAAATCCTTTACAATTATGGACTCAAGACGAGCCAGATGTTATAATTGATCAAATTAATCCTTTATTTATTGTAAGAGTTCACCCTATGAAATATACCTTTGAAGATAAAATAATTTCAAATTCAAATACAAGACTTATTAAACTTTAAATCAATCAAGGCTAGCAATAGTCCACACAGTAGTCCAGTCTTTCTAATAAGAAATTATACTGAACAAATTAGAGGAAAAACAAGATTAGTAATTAATTATAAAAAACTCGATGATAATACTAAATTTGTTAACTACTTTTTACCAAATAAGGAAGTCCTAATTAATCAAATTAAAATAGCCAAATAGTTCTCCAAATTAGATTGTAAATTCGGATCTTGACAAATTATGATGCATCAAAATAGCAGAGAATTTACTGCCTTTAACACCCCACAAGGACACTATTAATGGAACATTATGCCATTCAGGTTAAAAAAAGCCCGACAAATATTTCAAAGACGAATGAATAAATTTTTTAACAAATTATAACACTTTTGTCTTATATACGTAGATGATATTTTAATGTTCAGTCAAACCATCGTCGAGCACTTAAAACACTTTGCTCTGTTTTCATAAAAACCAAAAAAAATGTAATAATATTAGGTAAAGAGAAGGCTCGTCTTCTTAACTAATACTATCGAATTTTTAGGACTCGTCATAGATAAAGGTGCTATTGAACTACAAGAACATGTTTTAACAGAAATTGATCATTTCAAGCAAATAAATAATCAAAATGATTTATATCAATTTTTAGGATGTATTAATTATGCTAAAGCATTTATTTGCAGAATTAAGAGCTCGTTTACTGAAAAAATTACGAAAAATACATCTTGGTATTGAGTTGAAAATGATGAAAAGATTTTACATCAAATTAAAGAATTGTGTAAAAATTCTCCGGAATTATATTTATGGTGACTATTTACTTATATAAACATATAAGTCTGAAATAGCTTGGGGAGCATTCTTGAAAGCTCGACGTAATAATAATAAACTCTTATGCAAACATAGTTCAAGTATATGTACAACTACTAAAAAAAATTATGATATTAATGAAAAAGAATTATTACTAATAAAGAAAGCGATTAAGAAAATTGAAATATACCTAAATGAAACTTTTTTTATTTAGGACAGATAATAAAACAACTATTTCATTTTTTAAAGAAACAATCATAGATTTCTTGCTAAATAAAAGATTAATTAGATGACAAAGCTAGTTCTTTGTTTCTACTTTTAATTTAGAATATATTGAATGTCATAAAAATGCTATAGCTAATGTTTTAACACGTGAATTATGCAATAAATAAATATGGATAGTGAAAGTAAGGAAACTTATGATATATCCTGCGAAATTGAAGATAAGCCTATCGCAGACCTAAATAATTACTTTGAAATTATTGATTTAGAAATATAGAAATTAGATTGTGAAATTGTTTTAGGCAATAACATTCTAAAAGAATTATTAAAATTTTAAAAATTATCTTTCTGAAGAAATAACAGAAGAGGAACTACTTTTGATATTAGAATTAAGAAAAATAAGAGATTTTACAAATCTTGAATTACAAGAGAAGAATCCAAAGAAAAGGGACCCTTCTCAGTTAAAGAATTACAAAAATTTCTTGATAAAGGAGAAGTATCTTCCTCGAATAGTACATTTACATATGCCAAAATACTGCAAGATATGTCTCCAAAGAAAATCACAGAAATAACGAGAAGAATGACATCAATTATCACTTTATGAAGAGTGAATTAACTCTTAGATTTATTTTCACACAACAGGAAAATATCAAGTTTTTTATATTTATGAAAAAATTATATTAAACTTATTTCGGAATTATACAAATGTGATTTAACCCGCATAATATATTTGGAACACAAAAGTCTTCTCGTAGAATTACCGAAACCAATATTTTATGCAGTGGATACCTTCCACAAACTAGTCAAACATTGAAATTTATAAATCAAATTATATTAGACATATCCCGAATTAAAACGAGGAACAGTTTCTCATATACAGCTTGAAATAAGTAGTCAGCCATATACTCTGAAATATAAACCTACAAAATTACTATATTAGAGACCGCATAAGACATATACCAAATGTGAAACGATACAAAGAAAATTGACACTTAAAATATTTTAGTATTTTAATGCACGGAATAAGTATTTATATATAGTCATTGTAAACAACCAACAAGCAAAATACATGCAATAATGTAAAAAAAATGGATTTCTATCCTTAGCAAAAACAGCACAAGTGATAGCAAAAAAGTCATAGAATTATTCTGTTAGCACAAAGAGAAAATACACATATGTACGTACTACCAGTAAAAAGACATTATACAAGGAATACATGATAAATTCCAACAAGAAATAGTGGAAGCCGGCTGCAAAGAAAAGAAATACCAACTTACCTAATTATTTCCCACCAACATGTAAAGCAAAATAGAAAATCTCCTCATCAAAATAAATTAGTGCCCACGTCGACTGAATTATTGTCCACTACGCTAAATCTTATCAAGAAGAAATCTTTCAACTCAAATATTCGAAGCTAGTATTTACTAAAGAAATCGTCATCCATTACGATTAAATTCTATATAAGAAGATCTTCTCAGAGATAGAAAGACATCTTCTACTTCTTCTTTTTCTTCTTTCTCTTCTCCTTCTTCTCCTCTACTTTTAATCTAATTATGTGTGTTTGCCACTGTGACTGAATAAGAAACTTCTTGTTCTATGTTTGTAAATATGTTTTAAGATATTAATGACTCTTATGTTTTATTCCTTTTGTTTTGTTTGAATAATATTATGTTATTTTGATTTTTCCTCTTCTAGTTACGCTTATTGTAGAAAACAAACTAAAACCGTGCTTTGAATCTCTGAAGTATTTATATAGTGTTATGGTCTGTTAGGATTTGAATAATCTTTTTGAGCCCTAAATTTATCCAGAAATCCATAGAGAAGAGTATAAAATGAACCAGATATTTTAAAGTCAAATCTTAGAGTAGGAAGAATCAAAGTAAGATAATATTAGGTTAAACTCTCAGATAGAAGCATAATGGATCCTAATATTTTAGAACATAATAATGAAATAAGAGCGAGAATAATTTCTTAACTATAAAAGATGACGTAAATAAATTAGGGTTATTTGAAAGTTTTGATAGCATTGTTGAGTATGTATGTGTAAAGTCGCTTTTAATTTTGGATCAACTTGAATGTAACTTTTAAACAAGCAATTCTCACTTCTAATACTCTTTCAGAAAAAAATAAAAATTTCATACATAACAATGACTTTCTTATTTACTACAACAAGAATTCTCCTACAATGATTGTCACTGGATCTACGATCCAAATGCTATTTACTACAACCCTTTCTTTTAGTGTCTTCTTTAGAAAAAAAAAAAAAAAAGAAACCAATTTGAGGAGATTCAACACAATCTCTAATATCAATTTTTAGAGATTTAAATATAGGAAAGATAAACACATAAATATGAGACATAATGACTCATATTAAAGACAAAATAATTGATAATAATAATAAACAATCAGGGCCGAAACACAATCTTCACTATTAAAATGATTCATAGTAAAGATTCAAAAATGAATTGCTGATTTTGCATCATGATATTCTTTCCGCTGAGGAATTCATTTGTTTTAAAACAAATAATAATAATAATAATAAACCTTAGCTATTGATCTTCGCTGCATTGCTTCTATATTCACATTTAAACTTTGGTATTTACATAATAATAATAACCTTTCTCTGTCTTCTTCCTCCGAGTATTCCTCCGTGAGATATGCTTTTGGATCTCCCAATACAACAACGAAGAATATAAATCATATAAAAACTGCTAGAATTTATCGTAACCTCGCAGCAAAGCTCTCAATTTGACAAATGGTGGGAAAGTAATGCGAGTAAATTCCACAAACCACGTAGAAATGGCATCTTGAAGGGTTCAGACAACGAGACAACAGGAAGGGAAGCTGCTGGTTTCTGGGAGACACGTGGGGAAATACTAGCCCGTGATATCGTATTTACTGTCAGAATATCCCATTGGCATTAGGTAAAATTTTAAAAAAAGTTATTAGAATGAGTATATGTTACTGTTATTATATTTATAAAGTCATAACACCAAATTCATTTAGCTCTTTTTCAAGAGCAAGGCTCCTAACTTTGTGGTTATAGGTTCCAACCTCATCATGGGTGCTTTTTAGGCATAATATTTACTTAATTATTTTTTAAATTATTTAAATTAACAAATAAACTATACAATATAAAATTTATTACATATTATTATAATCTCAATTTTTAAAAAAATTTAATAAAACATAATATTATAGTAAACAGCAACAATAAGTCTTTATCCCACTAAGTGTGTTCAATACATGAATCCTTTTTCTCCATAGATTGAACGTCATATTTTTATTTAATTCTAAGATATTAAGATTAATTTTTATACAATATGCCCAAGTTTTTTAGGTTTTGCCTCTACCTTTCTTAACATAATTACATAAATCGAAGCTAAAATATCTATTTTTCTCACCGGATCATCAGATGGTCGATGTTTAATGTTACCAAACTATCTAAAATGGCGCTTTCTAATCTTATCCGCCCCTGGAACTATCCCAACCCCATAATGGATATATTCATTTCACATTTTGCCTCTAAGTGTCAAGCCACTCATCCACCTAAGTGATCTCATCTCACTAATGCTTAATTTTGTTTTATTTTTCTCTTTCAAATGCCAACATTATGCGCCACATAGCATTGCAAGTTTCACCACCATTTTATTACATTTTTCTTTCAGTCTAACTGATATTTTTCTATAACATAAAGGCCCGATACATTCCTCCACTTTTAATGATTTGATCACCCATAGTTACAACTTCGTCACTAGAGCTACTACTACTAAACATTCTATGTATTCTGTTTTAGTTTTGCTCGAACGAAAGCCTTTAGACTCCAATGTAGACCTCCACAATTCAAATTTTTCTAGAACTCTTTCTTTAGTCTTATCGATAAGAAGGATATCATCGTCGAAAAGCATACGCCAAGGTGCATGCACCTGTAAGTATCCAATTAGAACATCCAAAATTAAAGCCAAAATACATGGGTTTAAAACCCATCCCTGATATCCAACTGAAATAGGAATTTGGCTAACCCTCCTTCTGTTCAAACAAAAGAAATAGCAATCGTGTACATATCTCTAATGACTTGAATATAAGTCACGTCTTCACTTTTAGTTATATGAAATTTTAATCTAAAGTTGCGGCGAAAGATTAAGCTAATTATTCATGCAAATTTGTAGCAAATAATAATTTAAAACATATTTAGTTTCTAAATATAAAATGCAAATTTATATTACACAAATCTTATACATTAGAAAAATTAAAATTGTAATAAATTGATATATATATATATATATATATATATATATATATATATATATATATATATATATGATGCGCTACTAACAGTTTTTCATCATATGGCACGAATCTCAGTGCAATCTTTTGAGCAAAAAACGTTCAAATCATGATAGAGTCTTCCAGAGCTTCGATTTCAGCAAACTTATAGTTAAACTGACCGGCTCGATGAGACGGATTTAATGATATAAGAACTAGTCCAATCCGAGTCAAATCAGTTCGAGATCGTGTCATTAAACAATTATTAGAAAATTCTACAGACACATTTGGAAGCGTCAAACAAATGTCGACACTAGCGAGCTCCATACTCGAATCGAGCGTCTAGACAAGACGAATCCAACGAACCAAAGATCACTCAATTCTGTCATCATTAATGCTATCAAATGTCTCTTAAACGCCGTCTGATCAAGGGAAGCCCTCTGGACCATCCGATCAAAATGACTGCATTAATTGCACCAAAAACACTATAAATAGACCTCAAACCCTCACATGAGAGGGAAGAAGCCTAAAGAGCGCTCGAGGTCTTGAGCGAGAAGCCGTAGCCTAAGCACCGCCGCTGACCGCCGTCGACCGTCATCGACCACTGCTGACCTCCGTCGACCTCCGTCACTGTCGACATCCTTCACTATCGACCTCCGGCGCCATTGACCTCCGTTATCGTCGACTTCCTTCACCGTCGACCTTCGTCGGCCTTCGTCACCGTGGATCTCCGCCAATCATCGTCAATCATCACCAACCGTGCACCGTCGACCGATATCAGAATCGAAATATATCATTAATCTCTCACGTCCGTGGGACGTAAGATTTCCGTAAATATCAATCAATGTCGGATTCTCGCAACTCGGCCGTACACCGCGATTTTTCCCTGTACGGGTTTTCAACTTAAAATTTTTGAGTCGTCACCGTTCATTTTTCATCCGTGTTCGAATTTTCATACAACGCTGTGACAATAATTTGCTACTCTACCGCCGCGAATTTTCTAAAGACGCATCAATATAAATATATATATATATATATATATATATAAATATATATATATATATATATATATATATATATATATTATATTAAAGATAAATTGCAGTTTGAAGCAAATCCTGTAAAATAAACAAGAATATTTTTCACAAGTCAATTTATCAATTATATTGATTAAATGGAAATAATCTTTCCAGACTTAGGGATTTGGTCAAGAATCAAAATAATAGTTTTTAAATTTTGTCAATATCTTAAAAATATCTCAAACATATCAATTCCATTTAATCGTTAAGTGTTATAATTCAACATTATAAAAATACTAAGATTTTTTTTATAGATTCATTTCACATTATAACTTAATTATAGAAAATAAAAAACACATGTTTTACTACATTAAAGTCTAAATAGTTTAAAAAATAATAATTAAGTAAAAATTATGCATCCAAAAAAACACCCACAATAGGACTCAAACTCATGACCACAAAGTTAAAAAATTTTAAACGCTTCCTGGTGGTATGACTTTATGAATATAATAATTATAATATATAATTATCCTAAATAAATTTTTTACCTACAGAACCGCCTCCTTATAGCAGGTTATGTGCCAAAATATTTGTTAATGCAACGCTTTTATCTATTTCGAATATTGTATTTTTTAAGCGCTTATTTAAAATAAATGATCTATAAAAGATGCTATTTTTAAAATTTTGTCTTGCCATTATTTTTCTATAAAATCTTTATCCATTCTTAACATTTCACGTTGAAAGCAATGATATATATATATATATATATATATATATATATATATATATATATATATATATATATATATTAAATACATTAATAGGCTCTTTAATTAACAATGTTTTAATGTTATAATTAATCACATGATGGATTAATTCAAAGAGACTATGTTATATTAAAACCCTAGAAACCTCCCTATGAATCCTAGAAATCACCACTACACCTAAATTCACAATGGGAGAGGGGTCCACCTAAATTGATCCATGGCCTCACCTAAGGCCTCCCCAAACCATATACAAATCCTAACACACCCTTTTTACCCTAAGTCCTACACCATGGGTGGTCAAATCCAACTGTGTCTAGCCCAATTTAGCCAATTTTTGACCAATTGACCACAATTTGCAATTGGACCCCACCTGAAATGGTCATGATATCACACCATGTGGGGAACCAAATTGACACCTTGGGACCAAACTCCATAGTTCACTTGGTTATTTAATTAAGTAGATTATGAGACTCCATTACGACCTAAACCTTGGGTTAAGCCAAACTCTATTATAAAACCCTAAAAATCCAAACACAAGCCTATGACCCAATTTCCTTGACCCATTACACATGGTCCAGTCTTGAACGATCATGATACACCAAGACATGTGGGTGACATAAAAGCCAAACCAAGCTAACTCCAACTACTAAATGAAAAATTTGGAATCACTCACAATGGAGGAAGACACTTAGAGCGAGTATTCATGACCTCTTTGACCGGCTTTTGGTTAGCCAAGACCAGACCAAATCTAGTCTTAGCGACCCACCAAAGTCTCCCCAATCAAGCTAAGCATCCTCTCATACCTCCCTCTTGACATTGACACGACCAAGACCAAGGTATGGAAACTTAGGAAAGCTCCATCTTCTCTGTGGCTAGTGAAATCCTTTGAACATTCTACGAGGAGCCGCCTAATCTTCCCCATACCCAAAAGGCAACCCGCACATAACCAAACTCCCCATAGAGTCACCTAGCCTCTTGAACCCAACAACGAAGTGCTCCCCTTGACCTCGAAATTGACATGTTAACTTGACTTAGCCATGCACATGTCACTACTCCTTAAATGGAAAAAGAAGAAACTTCTTTTGAATCCCTTAAAAAGTACTTAACATCTCTCATGACTCCTCTAACCCATATTTAATTACTAATCCCCATGATTAGGACACGACCACCATGAACCCCATGCGCAGCTGACCCGACCGTAACTACGTAAGTAAATAGCTTATAAAATTATGGCTAAAAATTAACCCCAAATCGGATTAAGTGGATAATGTATGATAATTAAATATTAAAAGTTTTTATAAATAAGTACAATCGTACACTAGGGGTACTACGCAAGTATAATTATCGTTTGAAGTAATATAGAGCTTTTGATTAAGCCCAGATATTGATCCCACATGAGAGAATTTATGTAAAAATAATTAGAAAGATTAAAATCTATTATAAACTAATCGGCTAATAAGTACTAATATGCAAGTTATTATAATAGCAATGGTAAATAAAATCGTAATTTAAATTCTTTAACACAATAAACAGATTCAACACATATCAAAATATTTCATGATTAGTAAATATCTAAATTAGTTTGAGAACTTAAGAATGTGGTATTGTGACGAATAGGAGCATATATATTTTTACCCTTTGGTCCAACACATAAAAGAACATCGGCTAGTTTTTGAAGATTGGATCAGGATGTGTTGTTAGTAGTAAAGAATGAATTCTGAGTTCTCACTTCTAGTTTCCCTCTTAAGAGTGCCCATGGTCGGGCCTTTACTAGTGACCGGAAGTCACCTCCTCTTAAACAAAATTGATAGAATTTAACATCACTCTAAAAACACATTCAATTCTATGCCCTTCAAGATTATCTCCATATCTATTCAAACTTCTCCCTTGAAAGATTTACCATATACCTTTTTAAAGTATGATACTAAGTTAAGAACTCTTAGCCCATGGTCGGATCTTAAGAACTCTCCACGAATTTTTTAACATTACAAGTGTTGAGTTATGTCTCTAAATGAAAATAGGTAAAATATCATAACAAATTATTGATGAAGAAACATAAATTCTCAAAACTAAATTAAATTCTTATCTAAATCATTTTATATTTGTAGGGAGAAAGAGAAGAAGACTGCTCGGAAAACATAAAGTTCACCACGAACCATATTTATATAATTGAATTCAAAGTACGAAAACTTAAGAAACAATTTATAAATTCTTATACGGAATGATATTCAAGCAATCCTTTAAAGTTTCTCTGACTCTGACTGACTTTTACACTGTAAACACTTTAAACTCTCACTAAAGAAAGGTAAATAACACTACACACACTTTAAGCTTAAATGAAATGACACACCTCTTTCATCTTATGACACCTACACACTCCGAACGACCATATTTTCTATAGAATTGTCCTCTATTTACGAGCTTCGAAAATGACCCGGGGGTTACTTCAGGCACCTCTTCAAGATTCGTCCAAATTCGTTGAATATTCTAGAGAAAGGTAATTGTGGGCGTCACCTAGGAGCCGAGTCTCTGGCAGCCGAATGGACGCGTCCTTCGGGGTTTTGATTCCCTCTTCATTGAATAGCGATTCCCTATGTCTATATCGTTGTATCGTGTTTATAACATATGGGAATTTGTCCAAAGACTTCTAGATTGCTTATGAGTCATCAATAAATGTCACAAAATCGTCCGAGAACTCTCTAGATTTCCTGCGAGTACGGCACACAGGCGCAGTCGGCCATTTTTCTTCTTTTCTTGGCCAGCTCATTTTTGCTCACTTCTCCTTTTTTGATTCTTTTTCTTCATAAACTCATTTTCTTGTACTGCGTCCAAAAACATAAGAAATATCTTTCATTAAAGCGTAATATCTTTAAAATATTAGTTAAAAATAATATTATAAAAGTTTTGGTAATTTTAGGTGTCCAATTTTAATTTAAATGTTACTTGTCCTAAAGTAACTCTTAATTCTTTCTTACTACAAATAATAATCTATGGAGAAAATTTTCTTTAAGACTTCAATACCTATTTATTTTATAAATAGAATAATGAAACTTAAAAAGCTTTTAAATAACTTAGTAAAACCAAAAATATGTAAAATATTTAATAATTAGCGGTAAGAACTCTCTCTTCTCCTATCCCCATTTCAAAAAAAATAATTGCAATTTGTCATATTAAGAACATGTAAGATAATTTACAGAAAATAATATTCATGATAAACTTATACTAGTAAGGATGGTTATACATAAGACTTAAGTAAAAATGTTTAGGTCTCTTCTATAAGATAATTGAAGTGAAACGATTTTGATTTAGGCTTCTCCTCGAGCTTCTTCTCACTTATTTTTTTCTTTTTCTTTTCATATTTGGATTGCTTTCAATCCTATATATTTTTTGTTCTTTTCGGGGATTGTTTTCAATCAATTTTACTTTTTATTTAAGTGAGTATTACTATATCTGGATAACTTTGTTAATGATTTTGAACTTCACTTATCCTTAACTTATATTTAAGGTTTAACACGGTTTTTCACTTAATGAATATGTGTTTAGCAAAAATATTTTTCATAGAGTTTCAATTCTTTCTTCTCAAGTAGACATCTAGATTCCTTAATACTTTAAAAAATACAACAATTTTAATTTAGAAATTTGAATGAAATTCTTTCACTCTTTTTATTAAATAATTACAATTTTAGAATTATCCCTTGTTATATAAAAATATTTTATAAGTTTGTTATTATAATATTCATGAAAACAACAACATATCTATCTTAAATTAACCTTTCTTCCACATGTTATTATTATTAATTTTGAAAATATTACTTACTAAGGACAAGTAAAGTTTAAATTTAAATTCTTTTCCCTCCTGAAAACTTAGTTCTTTTAATAGGGTTAAAAAAATTTTCAATATGAAATTTTAAACTAAGCGGGAAAGAAAAAGGTATAACAATTAAGATATTTAAAAAGTAACGTAATACATGTATAAACGGCAATATAAAGGAGTAAACGTGTAAATAACATAAAGAAAACTAACATTCTTTTACATTTTAAACATTTAACAAAAAAATAGGAGCATAAATAGGATTAAATTCTAAGCAATACGATAACGAGAAATATAAACGCAGGTTACTACAAAGTACTCAATCGTTACAATAATACATGAAAAGTAAAAACACACATAACGGGCACATCGGGGAAAGGAAAGCTAAAATAAAGTCTAATCATCCTCGGTCTCCTCCTCATCGTCGGAAGAATCATCGGGAATAGGGCTTACGGGGTTGATCGTGGGGTGAATTTAGGACAAGTAGGAAATTCAATATTCTTATCTGTCAAATTTTTACAAGCACTTCATTATACTCCCCATCATAGTCACTCTTCTCTTGTATATATCCGGAGACATGATCGGTCCTACTATCCATCTCATCTGCACTGCATTGCATCAGAATATATCACTTTGATTCTATGAGTATCATAAATGACAGTATTCCACACATACGGTGGAGACTCGAAGTAGAAGTGAAAGGTCCGGGTGCGAAGTAGAAGGCATAGAAGAAGTATATGTTGCGGAGACCTTGCTTTTTGTCTTTCCATATGTATCCACATGAGAATTTTCTTTTGACTTTAGTGTCTTAAGGATCTCTTGAGAATGAGTAAGTAATACGGCATTCTTGCAAATCGAAGAAAATGAAACCGAGAAGCTTAAACCAGAAATAACACTTCCTCTAGGCGAAGTGTTGATCACATCATATATAATATGGCTCCCACATCTATAGGATTCATTTCTTGAATGTAGTAATTTAAAATAGCTCGTTCTTTCGTCACTTCCACTTAGGTGAATTGATGGAAAGAATCTGAAACGAGAAATAAAGTAATATCGGGCTTTAGAAGTAGCATTAAGCATAGAAGAGGAAAAATTTACCCGTTTATTGTTTTAGATTTTCCACGATCCTCTTCCATCAGTCAGGTAGGCTAAAATCTCATCAAGCTCTCTTTTAGAAGGAAAAAAAAACATACATAGAAGCAATGCAGCAGAGGGGGCGGACCGTAAAACATGTTGATGAATTTAGGAGTGAACTCAACTCCATTCCCCAATATAAACTTCATTGTATCAGCTGTTCATGAAAAGTTGCATAGAATTCCCAAACAAGCGAAATGGCGGTCTATGAGAGAAATAACAAAGCTGCTCCCCGCGCGTGAGCAGCAATAATATTTTCGATCGATCGCCGGGATGATAAAAACTTCGTTAAAATTGTAGTTACGAGCCGACGAATTCATTGTAGCGCACTTAAGCACTTGCGTTAGCAAGCTTGGACTGATCAAATTCCATCCTCCTTTCCCCGCTTTGATTTTGGTGCCATATTGCAATTTGAAAATAATTTCAAAAATTTATAAAAATCCAAAACATTGCACAAAATCTAAGCTTAAAACACTAAATTAAGCTTAGATCCATAGATTTTCTACTTAAAAATCAAAATTTTCTTCCAAATTTTCAGTACTATTCATATGTTGAGAAATCCATGGTGAAAATTCAAAATAACTATGCCAAAGTGTAGATCTAACCTCGAGAAGTTGAAGTCAAGGCGTTTTTAAGCGTCGAAACTTTACTAATCGAACACAATATGGAGTCTAGAGATTTGGCTTTTACGAGTTTTGATTTTCGAGATAACTGTCTCCTCGTGTTTGTTTAATTTATGTACATACGCAAGCTATGTTACAACACTACCCTTTAGTAGTAATTTTGAATGCGGCGGGTAAACTCTTGTTACTTTTTTTTACTGCACTTCCTTTTATGATACTTTATGGTATGTTTACTTATTCACAATTTAATATGCCTACAAAGACCTCTATGGTAAGAAATAATATGTTATCTGTTTAGAAGGAACCCTATGACAAGCATTGTGACCCAATAATAATCACAGTTTTAAACATAAACCCTAAACCTAAAACCATTGCAACCAAGAGTTCAAGACGAAGATGCATGCGGATGAAAGACAACTTCGGACGACGATTAAAGATAAAACATGAAGCGACGGATGAAGTTCAACAAAATTTCCTTGAAGTCTTAAATAATATAAACCAAGTACTTTAAGGTTGACCTATCTAGTATGACATAAATCCTCACATTATCTTTAGGATTTTCATAATCGTGTTGTGCGATATAAGTCCTAACTCTTTTAGGATTTTGAAGTTGTTCGTTTGGAACGACGCAAATCCTCTCATCTTCCCTAGGCTATTTCCATAATCATTTGTCGTGCAAGTGTAAGCCCTAATTTTAAATAATTGGCGAGTGTAAACCTCAAATAACATCATTTCTAAATGTAAAGCCAAATAACTACGACATCTCACCTCTCATTTATTTGATGTTGAGATAACATTCCTCCCTTGAGCCCTTCCTACTTGATTATCCTATGACAAATCATGAAATATTAACTTTAAATTCTTGAAGATGAAATCTCAATCTTAATTGAGAATTTTCTTGGGTGACTTTGGTTGCCAAAAGATATAATTAACTACGGGGAATTGCTTTTATAAGGAATTAAGAACATAGGTAATATAAACATGGTCTAATTTTTATATTAGGTAGGGAATTATACGTAAATTCGAACTAAACCGATCACATAAATTAGTTTGAATGGTTGAGCCTACCCGGCAAGTAAAATGTTCATCTCTCGAGGTAGTGTATTACTTGTGTTATCATGCTCAGTTGCCTAACTTATTAGATATATGAGATATATTCAGTCTTAATATTTAAAAATTGAAATGTTTTCTTTAAAAAAAAACTAAAATTATATATACATTAAACCAAAATCATTTTCAAAATAAAGTTGAGCGATAGAAAGTTTTGTTGATGGAACTAAGTTTGTGAACATATCTACTAGTTGATGGTATTGCTAAATTTTGCATGATGGGATGGTCACATTAAAACTTGTCTTGAATAAAATGAAAATTTAATATGATGTCTTTAATTGAGTGTGGTGTAGTAGCAAATGAACATCTCTTGAGCATATGTGTAAAATTTGCTATTCTTTTTTGTTCTAAAAGGATCTTATATGGAAATATGCCTGAGAAAAGGACCATTTAGACTATTCTTTTACTAAGAGGATCATTGAACTATTTTTTTTACTTATTTTACTAAAAGAATAGAATAGACTAATCTTTTTTGTGCTAAAATATAGCTTTTATAAAAATGACATCTGTTGAACCTATGTGAGAAATTTGCTTTACTATGCTCACAAGGTGAAAGCAAGCCCAAACAACAAAAAACTCTAAAGAAAGAAGAATGAGCATAGTGCTTATATAAAGGTTCATAAGAATGTTTTGAGTTTAAATGATGCCTTCTTATTTATAAGAATGGTGATAATAAAAATAAATTTTATTAAAAAATGATGGGAACATGATAAGCCTAAAAAATGCTTGAATTTACATATATATTTTATGCTTAATTTTGATGATATTGCACTTTAAAGAAGGTATTATGCATGTTTTGGTTTTAGGTACAAGAAATGGACTCTTCGAAAAAGCAAAAACGATTGTAATTTGGAGCAAAAACGAGCAAGAAAGCAAATTTTGACGACACATTTGTTAAGTCTTTCTATGCTTAATCTTTTACACTTCTTGCATATTTTTGAATGGGATTACTTTAAAGAAATGTTATTTTCATTCTTATTTTTGTAGGTCTATATTTATTATAGACGCCTTACAATTGAAATGCGGCGAAACGAGAGATAGAACGGAGGCAGACGAACAAAATGGTGGAGCTACGCAGAATGGGCATCGACGGGCGCACGAAAGCTACAAAAATATGGTGCCGATGGCTCCAAAATGATGTCGATGGCGCCAAAAATAAGTGATGGTTTGGACAATTTGGATGTGATTTTGGGCGGTTATGCCGAGATTCAATGAATTTAAATACATTTGGAAGGTTTCTTAAGGCACCTCTTAGGAAATTCACCCCAACACTATTTTTAAAAGCTAAAAAAGGTAGTATAATGTTCGTAAAAACATAGAGAATGATTAAAGATCTTAGAATAGGAGTAGAAATGTAGATTTTACACTTTTGAAGATTGGTGAAGGAATTAGTTTATTTTTTCACTCCTTCTAAAGCTGCTAAATTAAATGATATTACTTCATTTACGTAATTTGATGGAGAAATAATTTATGAATCTTGGGAAAGATTTAAAGAACTATTAAGAAAATGTTCTCATCATACTTTACAAGATTGGTTAATTATTCGGAAACATTTTATAATGGACTTATTGGATCACTTAGATTTATTATTGATGTTGCCGTGGTGGTTCTTTAATGGCTAAGACATTTGAAGAAGCCTACCCACTAATTGAAGAAATGGCTGGCAACAATTTTCAATGGCCTTCTGAAAGGGTTAATCGCAAAAGATATAGCGATATTCATGTTAATAACCTTTTCTATTTTAGCTTCTGATGGTACAACGATATCTAAGAAATTAGATAATTTTGCTATTAATACATCACATGTAGTAATGATAATTCTGCAAATTCTAATGATTCTCAAAAAATGAAAACTTTGCAAGCTATTGCTAGTAAAACTAATAACCCTTATTAATTATTATAATCACGGTTGGAAAAATCATCTTTAATTTTAATTGGAGTAATTGACATCAAAGTAAATCCAAATTGGAACAACAAGGAAATTCAAACTATAGACCCAACTTATTCTCCTGGTTATAACAATCAACAGAAAAAGTTGTACGTAGAAGAATTGATCTTGCAACTAAAGTAATATTTCTGATCGAGCCAACAACATTCGTAATAATGAAATCGGATGAATCCAATTGCTAATTTCATTAATTACGAGACCTCGGAACACTACCTAGCAATGTCAAAATTAATCCCAAAGTCTGAAAAAGAACATGAATAAGCAAAAGCTGTAAAACTAAAGTGGAAAGGAACTAAAAGAGAAAACATGGAATGAGATTGAAAAAGAGAAAGAAGTTAAAGAGATTGAAAAACCTAAAGATACCCATTCTCCAGTAAAGTCAATTGTTGTACCTATTGTAGTGGAAGTTGAAAGAACACCACCACCTTTCCTCAAAGACTTAAACAACGAAGTTTGACCATCAATTTTCTAAGTTCTTTGAATTTTTAAGAAACTTACCGTCGACATTTCTTTTCTTTGAAGCTTTGGAGCAAATGCGCAAGTATGCAAAATTTATGAAGGATATTTTAAGCAAGAAGAGAAAATTTGAAGCTTATGAAAGCATTGCATTAAGTGAAGAATTTAGTGAAATAATTAGGAAGAAATTACCTGAAACTTAATGATCTGGAAGTTTCACTATACGAAATATTTTATTGGAGAAAAGTCTACAATGGAAAAGCCTTATGTGATTTAGGAGCTAGTATTAATCTCATGCCATTTTCAATCTTTCAAAGGTTAGATTTAGGAGAGATTTCTCCTTATTGTAACTCTTCGGTTAGCTGGTCGATTATCGAAATGAAATCTAGCGGTTATAGAGGATGTTCTTGTTAAGGTAGATAAATTTATCTTCCTGTTGATTTCATTTTTCTTGATATGGAAGAAGATAAAGAAATACCTAACATTTTAGGGAGACCTTTTCTAGCTACCGGTCGAGCTATGATTGATGTGCAAAAAGGAGAAATTAACCATGAGAGTTAATGATCG
The DNA here is from genome assembly GCA_022702705.1 of Papilionanthe hookeriana x Papilionanthe teres. Classification (NCBI taxonomy): domain Eukaryota; kingdom Viridiplantae; phylum Streptophyta; class Magnoliopsida; order Asparagales; family Orchidaceae; genus Papilionanthe; species Papilionanthe hookeriana x Papilionanthe teres. Next base: position 44,033,866 of record CM040435.1, on the reverse strand, counting down.
AGATAACATTCAATGTTCTCGAATCGATAAGGTATCTGAGAAAAGAAAATCTTATCGAAGATGAATATTTTTGATTATATGATTGAAAACCATTACCAAGAAAATGTAAGGTCATTTTCTAATGATAAAAATAAAGAATCTATGTTTTATGATGAGTCATTAAATGAAGAAAATTTTACGAAGAAGCTTCATTTATATTAGAAAATTAGAAATTTTAGACACAACTAAAAATATTATACTTTTACCCTCGATTGAAAAAGCCCACAGTGGGTTTAAAATGTTATGTGTATATTTGAAGTATGCATTTCTTAGAGATTCATTAATGTTACATGTAATTATATCTTTAGAATTAAGTAAAAATCAAGAAAGAAAAATTAATAGTAGTTTTAAAGAATTATAAGAAAGCTTTTGTTGGGTAATATTGCGAGATATAAAAGAAATAAGCCCTTGATATTAATGGCAGCCATAGGATGAAAATTGTAAACCCACTATTGAACCCAAAGAAGATTAAATCCCGATTATGAAAGAGGTTGTTAAGAAAGAAATTTTTGGGGAAATGGTTAAATGTTTAAAATTATTTATCTATTTCGGATAGTCGATAAGGTAAGTCTATTCATTGTGTTAGAAGAAAGGAGGAGCAGGCGCGTCATTATTAATGAAAGAATGAATTAATCCCAACAAGACAAGTTATTGGATGATGAATTTGCATTGGTATTGAAATTTAAACAACGTCACTAGAAAAGGATCATTTTCCTTTACCTTGCTTGGATCAAATCTTTGGATAAACTAGCTTGACACTCATATTTCTTGTTTTCTTGATGGATATTCCCGGATTTATTATCCAGTACCCGTTGCTCCTGAGGATCAAGAAAAGGCAACATTCCCTGATCCTCATGGAAAATTTCTTATTAGAAGAATGCCTTTTTAGTTATACGGTACATACAACTTATCGAATGTATGATGTCAACATTAAGTTGATTGATAAAGGAGATTGAGAATGTTATGGAAGCGTTTTTCAGTTTTGTAACTTCTTTTTAATTTTGCTGGAAAATATAACGAAAGTTTTGAAGAGATGTGAAGAAACAAATTTAGTTCTAAGTAGGAAAAATGTCAATTTATGGTCATAGAAGGCATTGTACTTGGACATAAAGTTTCACAAATAGGGATGGAAGTTGATCGAGCAAAAGTGAAAATTATTCTTTGACTAACGACCACCTCACTATTTATTCTTGATGTAAAGAAGTGTTATGGAGTCATCTTTGGATTTTATAGGGTATATAAGGAATTTCTAAAATTGCTAAACTTCTTTGCCATTTATTGGAAAAGAAGGAAAATTTGAATTTAATGAAGGTTGTACGAGATATGTTCAATATTCTAAAAGAAAAATTAATCCTTTTTGTCGATGTTGCCACGATTGGAATAAACGCTTTTGAATTGATGTGTGATGCGAGTATTCTCTTTGTCAGTGACTGTATTAGGACAAAAGTATGAGAAGATTTTAAGTTATACACTATGCTAGCAAAACTCTTAATGAAATTCAAGTGAATTACACTACCTGCGAAAGAGCTTTTAGCGATAGTATAATACTATTTTGATAAATTTAGGCAAATTTCTTCTTGGAACAAAATGTATCATACATGCGATCATTATTTTGTTATTAAGTATTTAATATCTAAAAAGAACTAAACCTAGATTGATCAGATGGGTTTACTTTTTGCAAGAATTTGATTTTAAAATTGTGAGCAGAAGAGGAATCGACAACGAATTCTTGATCATTTTATCGAATCGAAAATAATAATGAGAAGATTTATTGAAGAAAATATAAATGAGAAATTCCCGGATGAGCAATTATATGTCATTCAAGGATTACAAATGCCTTGGAATACGAGATATAGTTAACTTCTTGGTTAGCAATATTTTACCATATGGGATGAATAGTAAATACATTAAGAAATTCGAGAATGATTGTAAATCGTATATTTGGGAAGATCCTCGTTTATTTAAATTGGGAAGAGATTATGTGATTCGAAGATGTGTACCTTATGAAGAAACTTTTTGCAATTATTCGAAAAATTTACAGTTATGGTGGAGGACACTTTGGAGTAGATAAAGCGACTAAAATTTTAATTTCTAGATTTTATTGGCATACTTATTTAAAGATGTTGGATATTTTGTGAAAACTTGTGATCGATGTCAAAGAATGGAAATATATCCGGAAAAGATGAAATGCCTCTAAACTTTATATTAGAAATCGAATTTTTCGATGTATGGGGTTTAGAATTTATGGGACCTTTCGTACCATCATACGGAAAGAATTATATTTTATTAGCGATTGATTATGTTTTGAAGTGGATCGAAGCGCCTTTATCGAACTTTGATTCCAAAAGTGTTTGAAAATTTTTAAAGAAAATAATTTTTACAAGATTTGGAATGCAGATAATTATCAACGATGGGGGTAGTCATTTAGAAATATAAGAATTCGATCATTCTTGGAGAAATTCGAAATTAAGCATGAAATTGCAATTGCTTATCATCCTCAAACAAGTGGAATCGCTGAAGTGTCGAACGGAGAAATTAGAAGAATATTGGAAAAAAGGCTGAAACCAATCTAAAGAGAAGCCATTTGGGTTGATAGACTTGATTACGCATTATGGGCTTATAGAACGACTTGCCAGACACACATCAGAATGTCACCTTATGGTTAATTTGTGGTAGGTGTACATACCTGTTGAGCTGGAGCATTAAGCTTATTGGGCGATAAAAGGGTTCAATTATAATTTGAATATTGCGGGGAGAAAAATGATCATTATATTTGAATGATGGAAGAGATTAGAAATGAGTCTTATGAAAATGCAAGAATTTATAAGGAAAGAATGAAGAAATTGCACCAAAAAATGATTTCAAGGAAAATATTTTGCTTTGGACAAGAAGTATTATTATTTAATGCTCGTTTAAAACTTTTCCACTAGAAAATTAAAATCTAAATGGATGGGACCATTTTTAATTGAGAATGTATACCCTTATGGAGCTATTGGATATTAAAGATCCCAAAATTGGAAAAGTGTTTAAAGTTAACGGATTAAGTAGAAGCCTTATATGGTAGAAAATTAAATTACCGAAGGCTTATGAGGTAGAATTGCACGATTAATTAATTAAGTAAATTAATTTGACGACGTTAAACAAGCGCTTGTGGGAGGCAACTGCCTTTAATAGCAGGTTTAATTATTGCTGAGAAGGCATTGCCTTGGTCTTGGCCCCGAATTTGTATATAACTTCGAGAAATAGAAGGCTAACGAGTCTTTATTGGCCTAAGCTAAACATTTCTTGAAGTATATAGAAATTGGACTTGGACCACTTTCAAATGTCAATGTAAGTAAAAAGGAGATCAAGTTAACCTTCGTTTGTGATTGTTTGTGATTTGAATTTTCTTAATTATGTTTGTGTGTTGATCATACTCATTTGTTAGACCTATTTTTACGGCGAAGCACCAAAATTTGACGATAGTCGAATCGGAAGTCGATCGAAGTTCCGGTGCCTAGGCCCAGTTGGGACCTGGCACCGGAATAACTAACGTATCGATGATCCGTCGCCTATTCGCTAGATTTTGGCACCTAAGCTTCTAGATTACGGATCGTGGAAAAACCAAAGTGTATATATAGCTTATTTTTCATCTCGATCTCATAGAAACACTAATTTCGACGAGCAATTCATTTGGAGAAGTTAGGAAGGATTTGGAGGCAATGGATAGAGGAAATCATGGAAATGAGGTAGAGACAAATCTCCTAAAGATCCTCGGCCTTATTTTAATGGTTTTATTGTTGTTGAGTACGGAGAAAATGTTTAGTCGAATGGATAAGATTGAAGCGGAACTTAAGTATTGGTAATCGTCTCCATGAGATGTATCACCAATACGAACACTTGGAATGACAAACCAAACTTCAATCTGATCATATAGTTTGCCTATCATGACGCTCAGTAGAAATGTACGCGAAGAGCAAGTGGATTGATGAAAAGACGGCTTTGAAATTTCGAGGGGCGTTGGTGTTATCGCTTCGGTCTTAGCGAACTTCATGCGAAAGATATGAAATTTGAAGATGGAATATTTAAATAGATCGTATATGTGTGTTATGTGTGATCTAGTCTTGTGTTAATGTGTTGAATATCTCATTTGTGTATTTGCGTAAATTTGATATTATTGTTGTTAGATTTGAATGTTTGCTTTGAATATGTTTTGTGTATATAAAATGATGAACCTTGATACAAGTCTTGTACTGAAAGTTATTGCATTTGGAATGGATATTAGGATTTAGAATTGAAGAATTTGGATACATTTATGTGGATACATACTATAATTTTAAATTGATTGTGAAAAATATTTGGAGGTTATAAACTTGATTAATACTCATGGAGTAATTAGGAGTCGGAATTTGATAAGATTTGGTGGAAAATATTTAATTTAAATCAAATATTTTGGAAAGACGAGTTTGGCGCTGGCGCAGGTGGCCCTTTAGGTGTCGGTTCAGGCTTTGGACTTGAAAATATCTTCTGTGCTTAGCACCATTGCCCATTCAGAAAACTGCTTCTTCATAGTATTTCACAAAAATACCACCTAGAGATCCCGTTTGAGGCAGTTTTCAGTTTTGAGCCCAGAAATCACGAATTCTTCTTCATCTCGGGTCGGATACGTGCAAACTCATTATTTTTTATTTTCACTATGGATTTTCCTCTAAATTAGAAAAATCGAAATTTTAAGAAAAATTTTGATTTTTAGGATTGAATCCAAGAATTTTTAGGAAACTGCGAGCCCTCTAACCTGTGATCCATCTTCTACTTTACGGAAACCATGCATGATCGGTTCATAGAGCGGTAACATGAGTTATTCTTAACTCAACACAACGGAAATGAATCTTATAGACGAGAAGATTGATCATCTTTACGAGTATACACAAAAGAAGGAGTGAGATTTTGATCTTTACAGTATTCAAAGTTTTTAGTGAGATTTCTGAGAGAAGAGGTGAGCATGATGTTCGATTCCTACTTGTCCAGATTTTCACCTATGTTGATCACAGGATATGGAGTTCTCTTTTGTATTAATTGATGGTGAAAGTACAGAGACGTTGATTAGTAGCTTGACGTATCTCTAGAGATTGTTGATTGTTTATAGAGTATTTTCTTGTTTTTGTACGCATTTATTGTGATGTTATTGTGAACTTTATGTTAAAATTGTTTTTAGATTAGATGATGTGTATTTAAGGCGAGATGTGAATGAATTTCTATAAAGTTTATTCTGTTTCCTTTATTGTTTAGTGTTCATGAATAGTTAGTAAATTTGCATGTTCTAAAATAAAAAAAAATTTACTTTAAAAGTGTACACTCTCTGCAAAACTTTTCTATATATGCTTAATCATTTACGTTATATTCATATTGAAGCATGTGTAGAAGTGAGAATTGGATTTTCATACTACATCATTATTGTACTTAGATTGGTTCTTGTTTATTTCTTTCTCTCATGCTTTAGAAAATTTCATAATTCATATTTATACTAAAGTGAAGTTTGGGGGAAGGAAAAATGTCTATCGAAATTTAAATATTATTTGTCATGAAGCTAATATTTTCTTTAAAATATATTAACATAATATAGAAATGAAAAATCTATTTAAGATTACCTAAATTTTTGAATTTATAAATAATTTAGTAAACTTAACTAAATTTCAAAAATTTTGGTTGATTTGAAGAATATAATTGTTTAGCTTAAAGAATAATAAGATCAAAATTTTATTTATAGTAAAGAGAATTGTATTTTTTAAATGCAGGAATCAAGATTATTGCTTGAAAAGAAAAGATTGAAATAAGTTTTGAAAAATAATAAATTATTAATGTCATATTTATTGAGTAAGAAAATGTATAAGTTTTGAAAATAAGTTAAGGATAGTGAAGTTGAAAATCATTAGAAATTGTCAAAAATAGTAATCTTCACTTAAAAAAAAGGTTGAAAAAAAAATCCAGAGAGAAAAAAAAGAAAAAGAAAAAGTAGAGTGAGGAGAAGCTTGAGGAAATGTCTAATAAAAAATTGGCTTCACTTTGAATTATCTTATAGTAAAAAAACTAATTACATTTTTAACTTAATTTTTTATACATATATTTTTTACTAGAAAAATATTTCGCGAAAATCTTTTTCTTGTGAATATTCTATGTGACCTTGATATGATAAACTACAATTATTCTTGAAATAAATGAAAAATTGGAAATCTTATGATTTGGTAGTTAAATGTTCTTAATTTCTTAAAATTAAACTTAATTAATGAAATTTAGTTAATGATTTGCTAAAGCATTTATAAAATAAAAAATTATAACAAATCTTAAATATTTAAACTTCATTCCAAATGTTATCTATTTTATGTAATTAAAAGGGTTACTTGAGGACAAGTAATGTTTAAGTTTGGGGAAATTTGATCTACACAAATACTCATTTTTATGTCTTTATTATGATTGAATTCTTCTTAAGGATATTATGCTTTAAGGAAATATATTTTCCGTTTTTGGATGTAGATGATTAGAAAGAGTTCAAGAGAAAAAAGAAGGAAAAATGAGCAAAAAGGAGTGAAAATGGAGCTTATGGAGCAAACTTTTGAAAATATTGGCGGGAAGCTGGCGGCGCTAAGCAGGTTCGATACGGTCTGTTAAGTTTTTTGATGACTTTGGGCAGTTATTTTGATGGTGTTAAGCGGTTATTAGAGCTTATAGAAGACTGGAAGTTACTCCTAATATATAGGACATGTGACACGATGTGTTTGGACACGGAAACGGTCAGATGGCGAGAGGTGCGGCCGAAAGTGAAGGGGTGCGAAAGACACAGTCGGGTCGGGACTCGGCGCGGATCCCGGTGCCCGGGCGTGATTTTAGAAGATACATTGAATTTTAAGTGATTTCCCAGAGGTGCCTTGGCAGCCACAGTCGGAATTCGGGAGTTCTATGGCAAGATTTAATTACATCAGAAAGTGGCACAAACCCACTTTAGTACACATACCCATTTTAGCATATTCTCTCTCATCTCTAGTTTTATTTAGTCTCTTTTGCATACTTAGGGTACCCCTTAATTTTTGTCATCCCCAGTGAGTTTATTTTGAGTGTTTATTGTGTGTTATTGATGTTGGTCTTTCATCATTGCTGGAGTCGATAGAAGTCGGCGAATCTCTTGAAGGAACGAACGGATAAGTATTTATACTTTGGTTCAAAGTTTATAAATATTTTTGTTGTATTATTTCAATGAGTTACGAGTAGTTAGTTATCTTTCTCCTTTCAACTATGAAAAGATTATAAATTAAATAAAATTTGGAGGAGAATTAAATATAAAATATTTTTAAATATTGTAATGATATTAATACCTAATCTTAGTTTACTTTTTAAATTGGTCATTTAATTTGTTAAAACCTGTTGAAGAATTTTATGACCTATCCGGATATAAATTCTTAACTGAAGTAGATATCACATGAATCCTTAGGTAATTGCGAGGTCATAAGTGGATTGTTTTGAGTGAAGTCTGTGAATAAATAGGAAGATATTATTTATTGGGCATAAAATTAATTAATTTTTAGAGTGACAAACTAAATTCCAATACTTTGGTTTATAAAGGTAACGGGTCATTGGTAGGAGCCGACCATAGCCACCCTTGGATATCTATTAGTGTGAGCCCGAAGATTAACCCATTCTACGAATAAAACATCTGAGCTGGCTTATAGATTAGTCGATGTTCTTTGCACACAGACTGAAAGGGTAAAGAATAAGAATGCTTCTTGGCACAATACCATAATATTAATTCCCTACAAAAGTTAATTAATCTATAATTCTTGGATTAGTTGAAAGAGGAAAGTCGTTTTTATTGTATTGAGGTTTAATTCTTGCTTACTTTACATTAGTAAAAAATTATTAGTTAATTAAATTTGAATATATATATATATATATAAGTGTATATATATAAATTTCTTTCTAAAATTTTAAAATATTATTTATATCATTTACTTTTTATTTATTTTATCCACTTGTGGAATCGATAACGAGGACTCACTAGAGCCTGTGTGCCGAACGATATGTATACTTACGTTTAAAATTGTAACTTTTCTGATAATACGATCTAAATTTAAAATTATAAAAGTGACCTCGCACATCGAATTTTGAAGCCATTTGTTGGAACTTAAATATTCTAAAGTATGAAATTCTTGTATTTTAAAGCATATTTAAAGTCGCATACAAGCATCATCGGTGAATTTTATCTTGTGTTGATTTTTTAATTTAGTTTTGGGTTTTGATTTTGTAAAAAAATTTATCACAAAAGTTTCGGTTTCATGTAGGGTGGCATTGTAGTTTTAACATCCAAGTTTTGCAAGAAAGAAAGTATAGTGCAGGTAAATACATCTTAATTGGAATTGTTTAATATTAATTTTTAACATTTCAAATTTGCTTTAGGTTAAGTTTTAAGTGATTTCAAATTAACTTTAATGTTTTGGGTTTATTTTAATTTAAATAATTTAATGTTTTAAACTTTAATTTAATTAAGGATTGCTTTCTCTTTTATTAATTTCAATCATGTTAATCAGTTAATTAAGAGTTGAATTATTGATTAGGGACTTTAGATTAAGGAGTTGGTATCTTCTGCAGTCATATCCCTTATTTTAATAAATTGAAATTTTAATTAATCTTCCAAGAATTTAAATGAATGAATTAATTAAGATTTCATTTTTTGTAGATGATCAATGGGTTTCTACCCTTAATTCCTTAAGTTTCAATCATCCGAAGAAAACTTGGATCGAATATTCATCCCTCCCTTTGATTAAACTAAAAGTATTGGTGAGGTTAAATCCCTTAATTACCTTTATTCCCTCTTAGCGTATTCATACCTTTCATTAAATTGAGCTCGAATGAACTTGAAATTTTTTTATGTCGCTTCACTGCATGAATTAAGAAAATAGAGGAAAATGTGATTTTTCTGTTTTTAATTTAATTTATATAATTATTTAATGAAAAATAAGGATTTTTTAATGAAAATTCGACAACATGACCGAGTTAAAGTTTAAATCGCATAGAAAAATTAGAGAATATTCCTACTAACTAGAGGACCACTTGGTTTTGATTTTAGCGATTTTTTCAATTTTATTTTATTTATTATAATTATTTTAAATTTTATGATATTAATTAATTATAAAATAAAATTAAGTTGAAAATTAATTTTTATATTTTCTTAAATTTCTACAACCAAAGAAACTCAGAGAAAAAAATTTTATATTTTCGATTTTTGTTTGAATTTTTAGGAGTATTTTGAGTAGAATGGTTGGAAAATCTATTTTTGATATTAAAAAAAATGCATTAAGCCATTACAATTAAATATCTTTCTTAGGGACTAAAACGAAATGTTGGTTGTTTTCTAAGTGATTAGGAGAACAAAATATAACATTTTTCATAATTTTGTTATTTTTGTGATTTTTATTATTTTTTTAATTATAAAAATATTAAAGAAATAGGGTTAAAAAGGAAAATTTTAGAAAAATCCAATTTAAATTTTCTTAGACTTCTCTAATCCCATAAAGGGGACTCAACATTAATTTAGTGAATTTTTGAAATGTAATGCTGAGGTTTTATGAATTTTTAAAGTTTAAAAGTGGCATGTGATTTAAATAATTCATTTAGTGGTTAATCATTTTGATTGATTTCAAATTTTTATGTGAGACTCTCCTGACCCCTAAAGATAAGTGGAGAATTGATTTTTGTGTTATTTTAATGAGTGGTTGTTTCAAATTAATTTCATCTTAATTTTAGGGTTTATTTAGAATAGGTTCATTTAAATGGTTCAAACGAGCAGGTACCTACTGGGTCATAAGTCCCACGACGATACTTCCCCTAATTTTCTAGATTTTAATAATCAACATGCTAATTATTGGAATTAAATACAAAACAAACACATAAACTTGGAAAATAGATAACTTGCCACAGAGATAGCCTACGGCCTTGGAAAATTTAGGAATGTTCAGATCGAAATTTCTACTTCCTATGGTCTTATCACATGTATTGAATTGTATGCATGAATGGAGAATTAAAATATTCAAAATAAAATTAAATTAATTAAAAATAAAATACTTAACAAAATAACATAATTATTTTTCACATTATTCTCCTCACATTCAGCAGAAGCGAGGAGCATTTTAGTTTATTTTTAGGATTTTTCTATGCAGATATACATTTGCAAGATTACAGTATTTTAATAAATAAAAATACCCTAATTTTTTACTTATCCGGCAGGCGCCTTGTCATCCTCAGCAAATCCGAAGTCCCACGCAGCACTTCTTCATTCGGCGCCGCCATGTGAGTCGGCGCCACGTGGCCGCAGCATAGTTCCTTGGTTATCGTCTGTCTCTCGCGTCCCAGTTAGATAAACGCTCGAATCGATGGTGGTGGTCATCATCCCAGTAACTTAACCGAGAGCTGTCATTCCTCTTGACCTAAGATCTCGCTCCAGACCTAACAAATCATGTGCCGGTTGGTCTCCCCATCGATGCATATGATCAGGCAATGTCATATGGATAACGTACATCGAAAGTACCCTTGAACAAAATGGAGAATTGTTGGAAGCTCGGGAGGAGGAGAGGTCAATACCTTGGCTCTGAGAGGTGAAGCCTCAATCAAAATTGCTCAGCATGTTCGTTGGAGCTAGAGGAGCCTTCGGATGAAGTCTGGTCACAGTGAGAGCTGCCCAGGCCTTGTTTTCGACCGGAGGCCGTTCAAGCTCGATAGAGCAGCGGGTGGTTTATAGAAGGGGCTTTCAACTGAGGAACTCCTTTTCTTGGTGCTGTGAAAGATTGACAGGTGAGTTTAATTTAGTTTTGGTGGAGTTTCTGGATCTGTTATATTTTTTGAGGCCTGAGATTGAGCTACGAGGTGAGATTGACCGATTGGTAATTGGGATAGGAAAACGGTGGTGATAAGCATCATATGGCCAGGAGGAGCTGTTTGGGAGCAATTTGGGGAGTTTGGTGAAGGAAATTTCGACGCACTTGTTCTTAGGCCGAAAGGGGTGGTTTCTCAGGTTTTGAGAAGAGGTAAACTACCTAAAAAAGTACCCATTTTATGCATATTTATGATTGATTCTTAAGGATATTATGCTTTAATGAAAGGTATTTTTATGTTTTGGATGTAGATGATTAAAAGAGTCCCGAAAGGAAAAAAAGCAAAAAGGAGCAAAATGGAGCTTATGGAGCAAAATTTTGGAATTATTGGCTGGCGCCTAGGCGCCGAATCTCGAAAACGCCAAAGTGCCGAGTTCGATACGGACGGCGTAAGTTTTTTGATGACTTTGGGCGATTATTTTTGTGATTGTTAGTACATTATTGGAGCTTCTAGAAAGTAGAAAGTTACTCCCCAATATATAGGACATGTGATACAATGTGTTTGGACACAAGAAACGTTGGATTGCGAAGGGCACGACTGCCGAGAGTGAAGAGGTGCAAAGACACGATCGAAGTCGCGCTGGCGCGAGAATCCGGCGCCTGGGCGCGACGGTCCACCTTCTAAAAGATACATTGAATTTGCAGTGAATTTTGAAGAAGTGCCTTAGCATTACTGGTCAAATTCGAGTTCTATAAATAGGAGCCCATTTTACAAAGAAAAACGCACCAACCCCCCTCTTAGTACACATACGTGACCTCATTTTTATGAGGTCTTCTCCTTTTAGTACTTAGGATCTAGCCTTAGGCTTTTCCTTTGACTATCTTAGAAGACTAGGGTGGGATCCACCACCTTTTAGAAATTCAAACCACTTCTTAACTTCCCTGCAAACTCCACAAACTTGACTGTAGACCCCTAATCGCCTAGAGGGTTAGAAATCGAATGTGAGTTTAAAGGATGGGTTCCTATAGGACTCTTTGGCCTTAGAGGCCCTTTAGTGCTTTGATGCAGTGAAGGGCGACTTACACACACACTACACTCATACACTACACTTGCACACACCTCCTAAAACCACATACTAGCAGTATACGACTCCTTGAAGGTGATTCGCATGGATGGTCCTTAACCCACCAAGCCCTTGGGTAAGAGGGTTAGGAACAACATAGTGAATGCCTCAGATGAGTCCCTTCATGTATTATAGGCTTAACATGGCTTCATGACTCAACAAAAATGATTTCATCCCACTTACAATTACCCGATCTTCAGTACATTTCCAATTTTTGACCCCAGGGACCCTACACATACCAACTTTGCCAATTTCTCGAAAATTTCCCGAATCACCCAAAATTCTCCAAAATCATTCTAAACATTTCCACATTACTAAAATTGACCATCCATACCCAAAAATATCAAAAAATTCCAAGAATACCTCCCAATACCACTCTAAATACCCAAATACCCCCTCTTGACCCAAAAATCAAAATTCAGAAAATTCCCAGAAAATTCCAGAAAATCCCAAATATTCCCAAATTTCATTTTGTCCAACTACACCATGGGCCAATTTTGTAAATTTACCCACTTTTATCAAAACCCCCAATTTGACCCATTTTAAACCAGAAAACCCCGATGTCAGCCAAACCTACCCAATTGACCCAAATCACAGTTCAATTCAATTCTAAACTTCAATTCGGCATTCAGCACCAATCTAGACCCGAATCCAAGTCAATTTGATTGAAATTTGGATCAAATTTCACTTTTGGCCTTAAAGCTTAATTTGGACCATGAGCTTGAAACATAACCCAAACTCACCCAATTCAACTCCAATTAACCCCAAATCTTTTCCAAATCTTCCTTGGCAAATCCCCACAAACAAAACACTAACATGATTTGAGCATTTAAACTGAGCCAAGCTTAAATTCAACCCAAAACCAAAAGCCCCAGTTTTGACCTAAACCCAGGCCTAGCTTGAATAAGCACAAACCCCAAAATCAAAGCCCAACCAAAGTCAAAACCTCTTTGAAACACTCTCATAAACATTTCCCAACATTAATTTTACATCAATTTCAACCCTAGCCCAACATTGGCCCAAGATTCAGCCCAATTTGACCTATATTGGCTCATTCGCAGAAAATTGAAATTCGGCTGATTCAAACACAAATCACTCCCAATTTGCTCCAAGTCACTCATGACACATCCATGAGCTAAACCCAACAATTATTTGGCCCAAGCCTTTGCAAAATTCCATCCTAAAATCCATTTTAAAATCCAAACCCACTTCACAAGCAACTAAAAAGCAGTAAAGCCAAATTTGAAAACCCCGAAATTGGCCCTAAAGCCCACATGACAATTTCTTTTCATCATACCTTTAATTGATATCACCCTAAGTTTCAAAATCATCATGAAACCATTCAGTCAAGCTTAAGCACAAATTCCCATCAAATTACCAAAAATTTCTAAAATCCATTTCGTAGAAATTGACCGAAGCTTTTCCACAGAACGAGCCAAACCCGTATGAAGCCATGGACAAAGTACATGAAGCCATGGAAGGTTTGACATGTGATCAAGCCATTAATAGCAAAAGGAGGAAGTCCTTTAAGCACCTCCCCTAAAAGTCATTAACCTTAGCATGTTTCACCTTAACCCAAATTTAACCCCAAGAATATATTTTGGGATAAGGACTTCTCCGTGCAGGCAGGGCGATCCTTTTGACTCCCCACAACACCCAAGCCACCTTGAAGGGTGAACCAAGCCAAAATGGTCGGTTGACCCATTTGGACCCAAAATGAGCCTCTCCCCATACCTTTTGATTCAAACCCTTTACATGTCCATGGACGATTATTTCAAACCTCAGGCCATGACCCACGGGCACCGAGGGTGACCCATGCTGCTTAGGCAGTAGCAGGTCACGAGGCTGTGGCCGAGACCTTGGGAGGAGCCAAACTTTGGAATTCCACCTTGCTGAGCTGCCCATGCCCAATGGCCACCATGGCTGTTCTTCCCATGCCCGAGCAGGCGATCCCAGAAACCCCCAACTTTCTCCACTGAGGAGGCCCACCAACTCTCCTTTTTAAACACCATCCTCTCGGCCATGAGAGGAGAGTTGCACAAACCTTGCGAAACTACGCAAAATTATTCCAAACCCTTCTCCATCCTTAGAACGTTGATCCCCGATGTCCGATTTTTTAATCCCCGCAACGAATCAGTTCTCGGCGAAATTTCACACAGAAACCCGGGACACTTCTCCGCAGGTGGATCAATCATAATTGATTGGTCCTGCACGCCTCACGGGAGCCCAAGAGAGAGGTGTCCGCGTCGCCCCCTCTCGGGCCACCCGGTTGCTCCGACCTCCAAGCTTTGTGATCGGGCTTGGTCGAAATCCTTTTCATTCATAGACCCCGAGGACTTCATGCAGACTTCTTTGGGATCCAATCGAAGGTGACACAACCCTCGGATTGAAGCCACACTTCTCGAGCAAAGGTATGAACTAATTCTTCATCCTGACACGGAGATTCTCCATTTCCGTCTTTAATTCCCGTGCATGATCACCGTATAGATGTATTCGTCTCTTGAATGAATCCATAGAGCATAAGAACACAAAAATCCGTTAAGTATTGAGTGAGATATTAGGGATTTAGTGTGGACAGCTCTCGGGTGAGGACGCTTGGGGACGATGAACGGATGCGGGATTCATTTAATACACGCGCGGACGGACGGCCGGGGATCGCGTCGGATCGGGAGATGGAAAGACACCGCGGGGCCGGGAGCGCTGAGTCAGATGGCGGCGTCCAACCAAAACGCGTCGCGTAGCCTTTCGGAGCTGCCGAGGTTGACGCGGCGCCGCATGGATAAATAGAAAATTAGGGGATTTTTTAATTTATTTAATTCCCCTAAACTTCAAAAATCCATAACTTTGTGTGTAGAAAAATCAGAAAAATAAAATAAAAATGCCCTCTTGCTCGGTGAACAGAGGAGAATAATGTGGAAAAGAAATTATTTAATTTCATGGTATTTTATTTTTAATAATTTATTTACTGTCTGCATTATTTTAATTCTCCATGCATGTGGAAATTCACCATGGCTTGTGAGACCATGGGAGCACTGAAGCCTCTGAATTTGGGAACGTTTTACATGAATTTTTAAAGTCGGTATCTTTATAAAGTTGATGATTTTAGTGCATTATTTACTGTTTTGAGTATTTTAATTCCAATAATTAGCATGTTGTGAAATAAATTCTAAGAAAATTTGGTGATGTCTCTTATGACCGGAGAGGACCTAGGAAAAATAGGTTTGAGTTAACTCATTTAAAATAACCACTAATTGACTTAAACACCCAAAATAGCTCCTTAATTAATTAGAGCTAACCATACATCAAATTGACTTGAAATCAATTCTCCACTAACCTTTAGGATGAAGGAATCCACCATAAAAATTTGAAGTCAATTGGACTTGATTTAGTCCTAATAAATGGGTTGTTCGAGCCATTTAGTCGAATTTGGACTTTAAAAATTCATAACCTTCAAAATACTTTTCAAAAATTCACCAAATTGGGTTTTGGAGCCTCCTCGATATCAAAGGGAATTTAAGAAATTTAAAATTTCAATTTTTCTAAAAAAAGTTGATTTTTACTATTATTTTTAATATTTTAATAATTAAAAAATAATAAAAATCACAAAAATAATAAATTGTAGAAATGTCGCGTTTTGAATTTTAATCTACTTGAACAAACCCGTATTTTCTTAGGTCTATTTAATGAGATATTAAATTTAAAGCCCTAGGGTAATTTTAAAATTAAAAAAATATATTTTCTAGTATTTTCACTAAAATAATTAAAATAAATCAAAGAAAAATTAAAAAATTGTAAAAATTAATACTTTGATTTCCTTGATATCAGAGAGATTTTTGAAAAATATAAAATCCATTTTTTAACCTTTATTTTATTTTTAAATTAATTAATACTCCAAAACTTAAAATAATTATAATAAAATAATATAATTCAAAATGCCAAAATTGGTCCAAGTGGTCCTCTGGTCATTAGAAATGTCCCATAATTTTCTTAAGGACAGAAACTTTCCCTTGGTCATATTATCCAAATTTTCCTTGGAAATCCCTATTTTTCACAAAAATAATTACTCATAAATAAATTAAATACAGAAAAATCATATTTTCTCCTCATATATTTAATGACATATGAGTGAAGTCACATAAAAAATTTCAAGTTCATTTAAGCTCAATTTAGTGAGTTATGAAATTATTAAGCAGGAGCAAAATAGTGAGAATTAAAATTTTAACCCTTAATTAAAACTTTAGGTTTAATAAAATTAACAAATTAAAATATTTGATCTTAATCTGATTTGGATGATTGAAATTTAAATAATTAAAGGGTAGAAACCCACTAAACAATTTAAAATAATTAAAAAATAAATCTTAATTTAATAATTGATTAAATTTGGAAGAATAATAAAATTGGAATTATTAAAATAGGGATATTATTAGGAAGAGATTTATTCTTTAATTTAAAAATCCCTAAATTAATCATCTTGATAATATTTGTCCCTTTCAATTAAAAATGATAAGCACAGTTTAAATTTTAAAATGTTAAGGGTAATCATTAAATTAAATTAAAAGGATAAATTATTAAACTCTTTTTTAAATTTTCAATTAAATTAAAAATTAAAAAATAAAATTAAATTAAAGATTAAATTAAATTAAATCAAATAAATTAAATTAAATTAAATTAAAGATTAAATTAAATTAAATTAAATAAATAAATTAAATTAAATTAAATTAAACTAAAATTAAATTAAAAAAAATGTTAAATTAAATTAAATTAAATTAAATTAAAACATATTAAATTAAATTAAATTAAATTAAATTAAATTAAATTAAATAAATAAATTAAATCAAATTAAAGGAAGTTAAATCCATAAGCTTCAATTAATTTAACTTATCCAATCAATGGCATTAGATTAAATTAAATTAAATTAAAAAATTAAAATTAAATTAAATTAAATTAAAGTTAAATGAAATTGAATTAAATAACATTACACAGACATAAAGGGAAATTAAATATAAAGCAACTTGAACACTATTCAAAATTTAAACCCTTTAAGCGAGTTAAATTGTCATGCTTCATTTGAACACGGTTGCCCTCCAGCTTTGGTTGTTATAACTCTAAATAGAACATTAAATGAAATGTTACTTCACACATAGGATATTAGTGTCCTAGTTCCTTGTGAATAACAACGAAAACTTGAATTCTAGGACGATTAATTCATTTGTATAATTAAATTCATTTGGACTTAAAAACGATCCTAGAAATATTGAAAGATGTTTAAGATTTGTCTTAAGCACTTCCTCGATATGATAGGATGTTTATAAAGAACAATTAAACTTAATTATTTGATGAAGAAAATGCGTCCCTCAAATAGCTCTGAGAACCTAGACGTCGTAGGAAGTGTGCATTTATAGGATTAGGAACTGGTAGAAAACCATAACCCTTCCCTTAGCTCTACCTAGGAACTTGCTTAAATATCCTAATTGTGTTTTAAGTGCAGCTTGGGATGACAGAGGCCTCAGGTACGCTTTTATTTTATTGCAGTTACCTTATTACGATTTATTTAGTAAGCATCGCACTTACTTTTTCTTGCATGACAAACCGTAATTGCATGAAAACCCACACCTTTAGGATAGTCCCTAAAACTGAAACCAAAACTAAGTAAAAAGTCATTGCAAGATAAAATTCACCTCCACAACATTTCAAAATATAAAACAACTCAAAATTTAATCCTGAAGCAGAACAAACTACGATTCTGTTAAATTAAAAAGCGTCTTGTTGGATGATCGGGGAATACCTCGGATGATGTAACCTACATGTTGCTAACGGGATTTCCAACGGTCTAAATGAAAGTGTGAAACTCATTCAGTTGAGTTTAGCAAATTCATCTGGACTAAGTGAATGTTAGATAAAAATAACGATGCGGAAGGATGGGCAAGTGGGATCTTAACCGGTGTCGTTATAATCGACTTTAAGATTTGTTTAATTAAAACACAAAAACACTTGGAAATTAAGACTTCTCTAAGCCAAAACACTTCTCTCATCACCTGATTTATGACTTCTAAAACTAAACCTGCGCAACGACGAGGAGCTTGGAGCATGGTGGGCGACGCGGCCATCGTCGTCGGCCGACTTGAATCTACATCGGTAAAGAGCCTTCCTAGAATTAAACCATGAGGTCATAGGACTTCGAGGTAGTTTTTCCTAGTGCAACATAAATCCTCAACCTTTTGTTAGGCATTTGCATTGCAAATTAAGCCCTAGCAGGTCTTAGGATTCGAGGTAGTCGTCGATACGACATAAACCCTCACATCGTCCGAGTATTTATATGATCATGTCATACCGGATATAAGTCCTAATTAACTAAAGCGGCAAGATCAAAACATTAAATAAACATTAGGACTTTCCTAAATCCGAACGAACAATAGGATAGTCGGGAAATTACCGAAAGTTCGCTTCGAATGCGTAATTTCTCTGCTTCTTCCTTTGAATTCCCAAAACAAAATGTTCCAAACTTGATCCATTCCTTGTTGAAATTCCAAAATTTAATCACTTGAAAACCCTAAACTTTGAAATTCTTGAGAGCGAGACTACGTTGTATCGAGAGTTTTCTTCGGTGGGTCCACAGTCACTTGAATGTAATTAATGTTATGGGGGCTTGCCCTTTATAAGAATTTTAAAGAGAACCCAGGTAATATAAACCACGTTTAATGTTTTTCATATTAAGCAGGGGAATTTGTCGGCACATAAAATTGGTTCGCGGACGAACGCGGATGTCACAAACCTTTCTAGTTTATTTAATCGAGCCTAATTGCAAACGTGCTATTCTTCGGGGTAGATACATGGTTTGTGGTGCGGTGCTCGTTTATGTAAACTATTTGGGATGTGAGATCGGTTTGATTTCATATCTTAAAAATCTTGAAATTTAAAAATTATTTTTAAAATCAAATGTTGTTTTAATTATTTATTTAAATTCAGTAAAAATTGTCGACAATTTACGTAGGCGACCCCTTTCAAAAATACAACAAACCTAAAAATATGCCGACACATACCCATTTTAGTATCTTCTCTCTCATCTCTAGTTTTATTTGAGTCTCTTCCATACATGTTACCACTTTATTTTGTACCCGGTGAGTTTATTTTGAGTGTTTATTGTGTGTTATTGTTGATGGAGTCTTTCATCATTGCTTTGGAGTCGAGTAGAAATCAACGGATCACTTGAAGGAACACTTCAGATAAGTATTTGTACTTTTGTTCAAAGTTTTATAAATATGTTTTGTTGTGTTATTTCAATGTGTTACACGAGTAGTTAATTGTCTTTCTCCTTTAAACTATGAAAATATTATAAATTAATTAAATAATGTAGGAGAATTAAATATAAAATATTTTAAAACATTGTGATGATATTAATACCTGATCTTAGTTTACTTTTTAAATTGTATTTTAATATGTTAAAGCACATTGAAGAATTTTGGGACCTATCAGAAGATAAGTTCTAACTAGTAGATATCACATGAATCTTGGTATGTGGTATAAACGGATTGTTTAAGGTGAAGTGCAAATAAATAAGAAGATAATATTTATTGAGTGTAAAATTAATTAGTTTTTAGAGTGACGGACTAAATTCTAATAATTTGGTTTATAGAGAGGTAATGGGTATTTGGTAGAGGAAGTGATGCATAACCGCTCTTGGACATGCAATGTGTGAGCACAGATTAACTCATTCTCTTAATAAAACATCCCACAGGCCTATCTATAGATTAGTCAATATTCTTTGCACCTGTACCAAGAGGGTAAAGAATGAGTATTCTGGCTGGCACAATACCATAATCTTAATTCCATAAAAAAGATAATTACTCTGTAATACTTGGATTAGTTGAAAAAAGTGAAAGTCATTTGAATTTCAATTACGCTTACTTTAGTTTCTTGCTTATTGCTTACTTTCTTTTAGTAAAAATTTTTACTTAATTAAATTTGAATATAATATATATATCTTATATATATATATATATATATATATATATAAATTGCATTTGAAAATTTCGAATATTACTTATATTTCTTACTTTTTATAAAATTCTCTATCCTTTATGGAATCGATAACAGGACTCCACTAGAGCCCTGTATTACTTGAACAATATGTATACTTGCGTTTAAAAAGTGTGACTTTTACAATAATAAAATCTAAATAAAAATTATAAAAGTAAACCTCGCGCATCGAAGTTTTTGAAATAATTTACCGGGAATTAAACATTCTAAAGTGGTATCAAATTCTTGTATTTTTAAGCATATATAAAGTCGCATCGCATCAAGTCTTTGGCGTCGTTGCCGGGGATAGATTATAATTTAATAAAAAGAATAAAAAAACATAAAACAAAAATATTTTTCAAATTTTTTTATGCGTAGTCTTGGATCGAAGAATGCAACTTTCGATTTGGAATTAGAAAGAATAATTAAAAGAATTAAAAAAAGAAAAACAAATTTCAAAACATCAAAAAATGGCTAACATAATAATAATCAAATCTAATCGAAATTAATGAATAAAATATTTATAAACCATTAAAGGAATATACGGAAACCTACTGGTGATGAACTTCATGTTAGTATTCAAATTTGGTATAGATGCTAATTCTTTTGAGCTTAAACCTTCTATTATTCAAATGGTTCAAAATAATCAATTTGGAGGAACACCTAATGAGGATCAAATTTACATCTTGCTAGTTTTTTTAGAACTTTGTGCTACCTTTAAATATAATAATGTTTCGATGATCTTTATTAGGCTTAGACTCTTTCTTTTTTTCCTTAAAAGATAAAACAAAGATGTGGTTGAATTCATTAGCAACTTGTTCTATTAAAACATGGACAGATATGGCACAAAAATTCCTTGCAAAATATTTTCCTCCTTCTAAAATTGTTAAATTGAAAATGATATTACTTCATTTACGTAATTTGATGGAGAAACAATTTGTAAACTTGGGAAAAGATTTAAATAAATATTAAGAAAATGTCCTCATCATGCTTTACCAGATTGGTTAATTATTCAAAAAATTTAATAATGGATTTATTGGATCACTTAGATCTATTATTGATCTTTATTATTTGAGTGGTTCTTTAATGGCTAAGACATTTAAAGAGGCTTGACACCTTAATTGAAGAAATGGCTAATAACATTTTTCAATGGCCTTCTAAAAGAGTTAATTCCAAAAGAATAGCCAGTATTCATGATAATGAAGCCTTTTCTATTTTAACTTCACAAGTGGAAGTTTGTGATATACGAAATTAGATAATTTTGCTATTAATATATCGCATGTTAGTAATGTAAATTACGCAAATTTTGATGATTCTAAAACAATGGAAACTTTGCAAGCTATTGGTAGTAAAACTAATAACCTTATTCTAATTATTATAATCCTAATTGGAAAAATCATCCTAATTTTAATTGGAGTAACGGACATTAAGTTAATGCGAATTGGAACAATCAGAAAATTGAACTATGAAGTAAACTTATCCTCTTGGTTATAACATTAGCAAAAAGTTTTTACGTAGAAGAATTAAAATTGCCACTAAGCAATCAGCTACAAAGTCAAAAGCTCTTGCTATTCGTAATATTGAGAATCGGATGGAGTCAAATCATTAATTTCATTAATTACAGGACCTCGAGGAACAACTGCTATGATATCGAAATTAATCCTAAAGGATGCAGGAAAGAACATGAACAAGCAAAAGCTATACAGCTTTAGAGTAGGAAAGAAACTGAAAGAAAACTTGGAATGAGATTAAAAAGAAGAAGTTGAAGAGATTGAAAAACCTAAAGATACTCTTTCTTGAAGTAAAAGATGGAGACTGATTGTACTGTTGAAGTGGGAGTTGAAAGACCACCACCAACCTTTCTCAAAAGACTTAAGCAGGCGAAGCTTGACCATCGATTTTCTAAGTTCTTTGAATTTTTAGAAACTTACCATCAACATTCCTTTTCATGACTTTTTGAATTAAATGTGACTATCCTACAAATTTGAAGGATATTTTAAGTAAGAGAAAATTTGAAGCTTATGAAACTATTGCATTGAGAAGAAGGAGCTAGAGTAATAATTCAGAAAGAATTACCTCAGAAACTTAAAAGATCCTGGAAGTTTCACTACCATCATCTTCATTGGAGAAAAATTCTATGGAAAGACTTATGTGATTTAGGAGGAAATTGCCATTATTCTCATGCCAGATTTTAAATCTTTCGAAGGTTAGATTTAGAGATTTCCTACTGCTGTAACTCTTGGATTAGTTGATCGATCGATCACCCATCTAAGGAGTTATAGAGGATGTTCTTGTTAAGGTAGATAAATTTATCTTCCACCTTAAATTTCATTGTTTTAGAAATGGAAGAAGATAAAGAAATACTTATCATTTTAGGGAGACCTTTTCTGTTACCGGTCGAGCTATGATTGATGTGTAAAAGGAGAATTAACGATGAGAGTTAATGATCAAGAGATAACATTCAATGTTGTCAATGAGGTATCTGAAAAAGAAAAATGTATAAGATGGATATTTTTTTATTATCGTAGAAAACATTACCAAGAAAAATGTAAAGATCATTTAAGTGATAAAGATAAAAGAATCTATGTATATAATGAGTCATTAAATGAAGAAAATTTATACGAAGAAACTCATTATATTGTGAAATTTAGGAAATTTTAGACACAACTAAAAATGATATACTTTTACCCTTAATTAGAAAAACACAGGCTGGAATTAAAAATGTTACATTTAAAATATGCATTTCTTGGAGATTCATTAACTTTACCTGTGATTATATCTTCGGAATTAAGCAAAGATCAAGAAGAAAAATTAATAGGAGTTAAAAGAATTGTAAGAAAACTTTTGGTTGGACTATTGCGGATATAAAAGGAATAAGCCCTTCAATCTATATGCCAAAGTTTTAATGGAAGAAAATTGTAAACCTACTATTGAATCCCAAAGAAGATTAAATCCAATTATGAAAAGAGGTTGTTAAAGAAAGAGATTTTGAAATTATTAGATGTTGGAATTATTTATCTGTTCATATGTGATAAGGTAAATCCAGGTTCATTGTGTTGGGAAAGAAAGGAGGAGTAGCGTCATTGTTAATGAAAAAAATGAATTAATCCCAACAAGACAAGTTACTGGATGGAAAATTTGCATTGACCATCGAAAATTAAACAACGCCACTAGAAATGATCGTTTTCCTTTACCTTTCTTGGATCAAGTATTGGATAAACTAATTTGGACACTCATATTTTGTTTTACGGATGGATCTTACGGTTATCATCAATTACCCGTTGCTCTGAGGTTCAAGAAAGACAATATTTACAAGTCCTTATGGAACATTTGCCTTTAGAAAGAATGCCTTTTGGTTTATACGATACACACAAACTTTAAAGGTATATGATGTCGATATTTTGCTTGATTTGATTGATAAAGGAATAGAACTAATTATGGATGATTTTTCAGTTTTTGGAACTTCTTTTGAATCTTGCTTGGAAAATATAACAAAAATTTTGAAGAGATGTGAAGAAACAAATTTAATTCTGGCAGGAAAAATGTCGATTTATGGTCGCAGAGGGCATTGTACTTGGACATAAAGTTTCACAAATAGGGATAGAAGTTGATGAAACAAAAGTGAAAGTTATTATTTGAAATACAATACCTACTATTTATTCTTGGGTAAGAATTTTTTAGTCATCTTGGATTTTTATAGGAGATATGTAAGGATTTTTTTAAAATTCTTAAACCTCTTTGCCATTTATTGGAAAAAAGAAGCTAAATTTAATTTAATGAAGATTTTCTAAATGCGTTCAATATTTTGA
This sequence comes from Papilionanthe hookeriana x Papilionanthe teres, assembly GCA_022702705.1. Taxonomy (NCBI): domain Eukaryota; kingdom Viridiplantae; phylum Streptophyta; class Magnoliopsida; order Asparagales; family Orchidaceae; genus Papilionanthe; species Papilionanthe hookeriana x Papilionanthe teres. The sequence goes on along the minus strand of CM040435.1, from coordinate 44,010,043 downwards.
AAGAAAAACTAATCACTGTTTTGTCATTATTGCACACGATTGGAATAAATATTTTGAATTAATGTGTGATGCAAGTGATTATGCAATCGGAGCGGTATTAGGACAAAAATATGAGAAGATTTTTTAAAGTTATATATTATGCTAGCAAAACTCTTAATGAAACTCAAATACATTACACTACTACTTGAAAAAGAGAGCAATAGTATATGCCTTTGATAAATTATGACCATATCTTCTTAGGTAAAAATGTATCGTACACGAATTAAATTCTTAGTAAGTATTTAATATCTAAAAAGGATGTTAAACCTAGATTGATCATATGGGTTTACTTTGCAAGAATTTGATTTTGAAATTATAACCGAGAGAAAAGGAGCTGATAACCAAATTGTTGATTATTTATCAAGAATCAAAAATAATAATGACAATATTTATGAAGAAAATATAAATGAAAGTGCGGATGACGATTATATGTCATTCAAGGATTACAAATACCCTGGTATGCAGATATAGTTAATAACTACTTGGTTAGCAATATTTTACTTTATGGGATGAATAGTAAATACATTAAAGAATTCAAGAATGATTATAAATCATATATTTGAGAAGATACTCGTTTATTTAAATTAGGAAGGATACATCAGTTAGTGTGTACCTTATGAAAAAGCTTTGCAATTATTCAAAAATGTCACGATTCTAAATTTGGAGGACACTTTGGAGTGCATAAAACTGCATTTAAAATTTTAAATTCTGGGTTTATTAACTGCTTTATTTAAAGATGTTGGACATTATGTGAAAACTTGTGATCAATGTCGAAAGAATGGGAAATATATCCAGAAAAGATGAAATGCCTCTAAACTTTATATTAGAAATTGAAATTTTCAATGTATGAGTTTAAGACTTTATGGGACCTTTTGTGTAAATCATACGGGAAAGATTTATATTTTATTAGTAGTTGATTATGTTTGAAAGTGGATAGAAGTTGTAAAACTTTACCTACTTGTGATTAAAAGTGTTTGAAATTTTTAAAGAAAATGATTTTTACAAGATTTGGAATGCCCAGGGTAATTATGCCAGATGGAGGAATTCATTGAAACATAAGAATTCGATCTGTCTGAAAAATTCGAATTAAGCATAGAATTACGAGTTGCTTATCATCCTCGAAGCAAGTGGAATGAGTACAGTGTCGAACAAAGAAATTAAAAGAATATTGGAAAAGACTGTTAATCCTAAAAGAAGCTGGTAGGTTGATAGACTTTGATTACTGCATTATGAGGTAAAAAACGACTTATAAGACACATCGGAATGTCGCCTTATCGGTTAATTTATGGTAAAGATTGTCGATTCTTTATTGAACTGGAGCATAAAGCTTATTGGGCGATAAAAGTTCAATTATAATTTAAATACTGCAGGAGAAAAATGATTATTACAATGAATAGAAATGGAGAGAATATAAGAAATGAGCCTTATGAAAATACAAGAATTTGAAAAATTGAAGAAATTGCATGACAAAATGATTTCGAAAGGAAAATATTTAGAAACTGAATGAAGTATTATTATTTAATGCTCATTTAAAACTTTTCTGAGAAAATTAAAATCTAAATGGATGGGACCATTTTATAATTGAGAAAGTATACCATTATGGGTGTGGATATTAAAGATCTGAAACTAGAAAAGTATTTAAAGTTAACAGTTAAGGCCAAACTTTATATGGGAGAAATGAAATTAAAATTACAAAGAGGCTTATAGTGAGTCTACTAGATTAATTGAATAATTAAGAGTCGGGGGCGTGACGTTAAACCAAGCGCTTTGTGGGAGGCAACCCATATTTACATTAAATTGTTATAAGGTTATACCTTAGTGTAAGTAAATTTGTATATAACTTTTGGAAATAGAAGGCTAACAAGTCTGTATTGGCTTAAACTAAACATTTTCTTGAACTATGTAATTTGGACTTGGACCACTCCATGTCAAATGTGAGTAAAAAGGAGATCAATTTTAATCTTTGTTTGTGATTGTTTGTGATTGTGGTTGTGTGTTGATCATCGTCGTTTGTTAGGCTATTTTACGACAGCTGCAAAATTTGACGATAGGAGAATCAAAGTCGATCTGAGTTCCGACGCCTAGGCTCAGAAGTCTTTCAGCATAAAATAACTTGTGTATCGATGAATTGGTCACTAGCGCGCAGTTACGAATCGTGGAAAAGCAGAAATTCTTGGGTTTTACGCAAATCTCTTTATATATAACTTTATTTTCGTCTGAAAATCCCATAGAAACACTAATTTCGACTAGAGCAAGCCATTTTGGAAGAGTTAGAAAGGATTTGGAGGCAATGGATAGAGGGGAAATCATACAAAGCAAGGGTAAAGAACCAAATCCCCACAAAAATCCTCAACCTTATTTTAATGGTTTTATTCTTTGTTAGTCGAGAGAAAATGTTTAGTGAAATGGATAAGATTGAAGCGGAACTTCAAAGTATTGGTAATCGTCTCCATGAGATGTTCCACCAATACGAACACTTGGAGATGGCAAATCGAGCTTCAATCGATCATATGTTTACTATCATGTGCTTCCAGTAGAAATGTACGTGAAGAACTAGTGGATTGATGAAAAGACGGCTTTGGAGATTTCTAGGCGTTGGTGTTTCTCCCTTTAGTCCTAGTGAACTTCATTGTGAAGAGATCGAAATTGAAGATCGGTGTTAACAGATCTTATATGTGGAAAATGAAGAGTGAGAAAGAAAAAAAAAAAAACACACACACACACACACACACACACACACACACACACACACACACACACACACACACACACACACACACACACACACACATATTTTCTATTGCCTTTCAGATATGATTGAGTCTTGTTTTAGTGTGTTGAATATCTCATTTGTGTATTTGTTGTTGATATGTGTTGTTGGATTGAATATTTGCTTTGAATATGTTGTTGTTTGTATTGTTGCCCATAAAGCTTGATGAACCTTGATACAGTCTTGTACTAAAAGTTATTGAATTTGGAATGGATATTAGGATTTAGAATTGTAGAATTTGGATGTTATATGGTTATACTACCATTTAAATTGATTGTGAAAATATTTGGAGGGTTATAGTAGTTAATACTCTCACAAGACTAATTAGGAGTTAAATTTGATAAGATTTGGTGGAAAATATTTAATTTAAATCGAATTTTTGGAAAGGCCAGTCGGCACCTAGGCGACGGTTCGGCTTGAACCCGAAAACTCATCTTTAAACTCCTCCACGGCATTTTTAACACCTAAGCTTCCTTCTCAACGGTTTTCGTAATACCACCTAGAGACCCCATTTAGAGCCGGATTTTCAAGTTTTGAGCTTGAAATCACTCGAATTCTTCATTTCGAGGTCGGATCTACATTCTAAACTCATTTATTTTATTTTCACCATGGATTTTGCTCTCATTTAGAAAAATTAAAATTTTAAGAGAATTTTTTATTTTATGGTTAAATCCATGAATTTTTAAACTTGTTCAAGTTTGAAAAGCTTAAATTAGTTTATTTTTCCTAGATCCGTTGAATTTATTTCGCGTTTTTATTTTCACGTTTAGATGACACCAAAATCCAGCGAGGAAAGGAAGCAGAAGTCGTAGCAAGTTGCGTCCTTCTTGCTGCACTTCGATAGAATGATTTTGCTATGACTCGGAAATTTATCTCGGAAGCGAAGTTTCTATAATCTTAGAGGAAGAATTTGAGAGGAAACAATCATTGCACTCGGCGGCAATGATTACTGTATTCAGTCTTCTTGTTGTTATCCGGTTGTTAGAGAATTTTGCTAATTTTGTGGATATGGAGGAATACGAGATTTTCATTCGAGGAGTTAGAGTAGGATTCACTTCTGAACGCATCAATATTTTCTATGGCCTGCCGCCCCGAGCATAGAGTGTTATTACTCGGGTTATCTTATGAGAGGAGATTTGGATATGATCATTGCCTACATTACAGTAATCTCTTGGAGCCTAGACTCGGAACGGAAAAAGGGTAAATATTTCATCTTCTAAGCTTAATAGTGTTTCCAAGGCATGACACTACTTTATTTCTGCTCGTCTCCTTCCATCCAATCATCGAGCGGAGTTACAGGTAAAGTTATTCTTAATTACTGCATTCGAAGGAAATCTATTGATGTAGGGAGCATTATTTATGATTACGTAGGGAGGCTACTTATCGTTCTAGCACTTATATTGGACTTGGCTTTCCATCTACGATCCTTCTCTGTCTAAAATTACTGGAGTAGTTGTGAGCTTTACGAGGAAAAGCTCGAAGTAAGCAAAGCATAAGAAGAGAAGCGTTAACATTTATGATCGACGGCGAGAGTGAGTTCTCTTTTGCACACTAACACGGATCATTACCTACTTTTAGGTAAGAGGCTTTACTTCTTGACCATCTACTTCTGCTGACCCATCATCTACTTTTTGGGATACCATGCATGATCAGTTTATAGAGCAACAACATGAGTTATTCTTAACTCATTGCAGAGTAGATACGATAGACAAGAAGATTTCATAAAATCTGAAAATTGAAAAGAAATAAAAATAATAATTACTTTTAATTTGAAAATCTAATAAATTCCTTCAATTAATCTTACCTTAATCTTCCCTGTGGGATCGATAACCAGGACTCCAATAGAGCCCTGTATTACTTGAAACGATACGTATACTTGCGTTTGAAATTGTGACTTTACGAAATTATTATACATATATAAATATAAGTTCATAAATCCTTGCGAGTTGTAAAGTGCCTGGTATCAACATTCTCTATTTTCCATTGGCTTTTTGGAACATGAATTCATTAGAGACCCAGGCTGAGTAATGTACCTTCCGAATGTAACTGACCTTCTTTAGCTTCATGACCTCTCCCTTGATGGGGGCGTTGTTGTTAAGCTTTCAATTCATTTCTTCACTGGTCGAATGACAACATTCAAGTTCAGTTAGTGGTAGGTGACGTCGATTAGTATTCTTGTCATCTCCATTGCTGACCAAGCGCAAATGTATTGATGCTCCCAGAGTATTTAGATCAGTAACTCCTTGCATCCTGCATCAAAATTCTCAATTATTAAAAAAGATATACCAAATTCTCCTTTGGCTATGGGGATTTTTAAGGTTGTCTTACTAGTCTCAAGACCCCCATTTTTTCGATTCTGTAGGTCAAGCAACTCTTGCTCCACACTTCCAAGTGTCCAAAGGTAGCATACATGTGACTACTACAGGTCTTCTGGAATGGTGATCACTTCTGTATATCCCGGGAACTTTACTACCATGTGATATGTCAATAACCACGACCTTGAAGTAGTCTAACAAATGATGACCAAATATGACATTATAGGTAGGCGGTGAGTCCACCATTAGAAAATCATCTGTGTAATTAAATTGCTTTTTTCCTCCCTCAAACACTAGTGGCATCACTCTCATGGCTTCTTTTCGTTCCCTAAAAAGCCGTATAAGGAATCGGAAACTCGCTACTAACAAGTAAGTTTGAAGACTTAGTTTACTTAGTTTGTCAAACACTAATTTAGATAACATACTCACATAACTGTTGGTGTCGAACAAGATGCCCTTTGATTTGATAATTATAGATTATTATTGTTACAACGATAAGATAGTTGTAAGGGTTCCCTCTCTGGGGCAACTCTGCGTCAGTGAATATGATTAGGGGAGATTTCCTCTCTTACGCACGGAAGCAATAATGCACTGTTTCCCCAAATCAAGATCACTTATGGGAAGCTCATCGAGATGACTCCTCTTCTCAGAAGATGACTGGAACAATCCCTACAATTTAAATAGCATATGCCCAGATGGGCTCATCTGAGACTTCCACAACTGGGGCCTTTCCGTCCCTCTACGTCACAACTTCTGGCGCCACAAATTATTTTAACTTCCCAGGCCTAATTAAATCCTCGATCATTTTCTAAAGGTTCTACACTACTCTATTTCGTGGGTATGATCCCTGTGATATTTGCAATACTTCTTTTTATCCTAAAGGAAAGCTTCGCCCATTATCTGTGGTGATTTTTTGAAATATTCTTTGTCCTCGATAGTGTCCAATATCTTTGTCATTGGTACTCTTAACAAAGTGGTTTGAGGAGCTTAATAAAAATTTAATAATTGTTTATAGTCCCAAGTAGGATTCTTGAAATATTGCGTCGGTCGCTGGTCATAGATCATCACTTGAACTCCTCGATTGTTGCTCCAGCTAGCTTCTCTTTTGTCGTGAGGTGGTTGACCTTTTCGTATTCGGGACATATGGGTTATTGTAAATTATACTTTGGATTCCATCCACTATTTTATGGAGGTCTCTCTTGGGCGTGGCGATCTGATGATTTGGGTTTGATGACATTCTCTTCAGCGTTGATGTGCTTGTTGGCCATCTCCAACAGTTCGACCAAACTTTGCGTTTCCACCAAATGAGGTTGTACCGAAACCACTTTTCCCTCTATCCTTTAGTCAAGATAGCATGTGCCATATCAGGTTGTAGGTCCTTCACTTCCAACATGTTTCTTTGGAATTGAGTGATATATGAACGCAGACTTTCATTCAACCCTGGTTTATTCTGCCTATAGGGTGCTTGCAAATTGTATCAAAAAGAGTATAATGAAATCAGAAAAGTAAGCAATCACCCAAACCCATGATGAATTAAACCACCTTAGAGCTAATGATCTCAAGTTGGTTAAAACAGATGATACTTAAATCCATCAGAAACTTTTGAAAGACAAATCGATGATTCAAACGGCGTGACGTGGTCATTAGGATTTGACTGATCCTTGTAGAATTCTAACGCAAAGAATTTATACTTCCTAGATCCGGAGATCCGGAGGGAGAATGTGTTCTCTCGGTTGGCATGGGGCCACGTTGCACTTGAATTTTTTTCTCCAACAAGTAGATCAACACTATCGTGATATTAGAGTACCGACACTATTTGTGCCATAATGCAATCTGTTGTTTCTATGCATCGGCCTTGCTTTTCAAGGTGGGTTCTAGCCTCAAGAAGCGGGCTCTCCTCCTTAAGTAGTAATAGCTCTAAAGACCTCTACAATTTGTCCCACTGTCTGGTTTATCAGCTCCAGCATCTCTAGTTGCACGAACCTCTGTACGAACTCTCTAGTGCATTTCATATTTATTTCATCTATCTTGTGTCTTTCTACCTGTTTTCTTGCTCCTCTTCTTATTGACAAGATGTCTCTACACTCACTACATTTTTTAGGATGTTAAGTCAGAAACTGTCTGGGAGATACACCTAAGAAGTAGAGCATAATAGACAGACAGAGAGAGAGAGAGAGAGAGAGAGAGCGCATAATAATTAATAATAGAAAATGCATAAGTTTTATTCACGAAATGAACCTCCTATTTATAGATATGGGAACCATGATATTATATATGTACTATTTAAATAAGGACAATGCAAGGTATTTTAGGAAATAAACATTATATGACTGAAAGCCCTAAAGGCGTTTAGCCGGGTGTATAACCTGAGCGACCCTCAATAGTAGGTAGATAGAATAGTACGAGACGCCAGTCATATGTTTGGTCGGCTATAGCTATTCGTCTAGTCCTTGTGATGGCTTTCAGTGAATTTGTAGTGCGTAGATTTTGTCGAGACACTCTTTGAAAGGGTCATCGATTGTCGCCTGATATGAGGATTGGCTGGTCTCCCTACTAGCATGAGTTGAGCGGTCAGATGGAGAGTCTTGAGTTTTCTTCGGGTGGGCCCTCATCTACCATATTGGAGTTCTTTGAGATTCGTGTTTGACGCATTTTTCATGTACATGGAGTATTGCTTAAACTTGATTCAAATATGCGATACATAACATAATGGAATTTGTGTTTAACAAAGTAGATTGAAATCACAACAATAATAGTATAATTCAATATATTATGAGGATGACATATTCACCATGGGCAATAACACGACTAGATATCATATACATTTGAGTCTATTCACAATAGCAACGACACAATAAATTATAAATTTGATAAAAAAAATTAAAATCATCGAAAGTTATAGCATTGTAGAGTATTTTATACAACAAAGTTCATTAGTAATGTCATAAATACAATTAATTATAATGATGACTCAAAAGATTACAATCATTACAAGCAATAGCATAGCAAAATCAAATACAAAATAATTAAAAAACTAAAATAAAAGATTTAAATAATTAAATATATACCACTTTTAAAAATTAAATGAATTAATAACATGAATGAAACGAACGGTCCTTTTTTTATATATGTAATTGCACAGTTCAATCTTTGTCGTTGGACATATAAATTTAAATATATACAGATATTTCTAGTGTAACTTCTATATATAAATGTTTCATTGAAGTCAAGTAGACCATGCATCAATTATATCTTACATATTATATAATCTTTGCTGCAAAAAGTTATAGAGCATGATTATAAGTACTCAAGTTATACACATTTTTAATAAAATTTTGAATGGCCTTGGTACGCCGTCAACAAATATCTATAATTTAGCGTGAATCTCAAGGCATGACAAGATTCTAGAATAATGCCACGAATCTTGAGATAATTTTTGAACAAGAAGCATTCAAACTTTGATTAAAGTCATCCAAAACTCTGATTTCAACAAACTTAAAATCAAACTGACCAGTTTGATGAGACAGCAGTAAAATTGGTCTAATCTAAGTCATATCAAACCCAAATCAAGTCATTAAACTACATTTGGATGCTTTTAATGTATAATTGAATAGTCAAATGGATTTCAATCAGATAAGATTATAGTCAAATCATCTTGGCGTGATGAATCAAGTATCCCAAGATTGCTTAATTATGACAATATTAAGACACTCAAATTTCACTAAATGTTATCTAATCGAGGGAATCTCTTCAAGTTGTTCGATGGAGTACTTTGAATTCCTTTCTTATTTGCAGAGAGTCTTCTCCCAAATTCTATAAATAAAAACAATTCCCTCACTTGAGAGAGGAGGGAGACTTTGAACCAGAATAAGATCGAAGCTTAAAGGAGTTGAAATCTAACATCGCTTCTGCATTGAATATCTGGCGAATACCTCTCACTCATACAATCGGCGTCCATTATCGACCACGCCCATCGACCACTCGTAGCCATCGTTGGTCATCCCAATTATCATCAATGAACTACCATTGTACACTTACAATGGCCAACTTTTTAACTTCATATTCTCTATTTCAGTAGAAGACTGTACTTGTGTAATCACAATTTATACTAGATTATTCTAATTAGGTTGGCTCCGTGGTTTTTTCCTTTTTAATGTTTTCAAAGGAAAATGTCAAGTTGTCTCCTCCTACTTCTCCTTAATTACTTAAGTGTGTGTTTGTTTTTTGTGCAATGTTAAGACGATAATTCATTACTCTATCATCACGAACCTTCTGACATACATTAAGCATATTATATGACAAATCTATGAATCTCATCTATATATGCTCTTCTATTCTTCTGAAGAGTTTAAGAGAAGAATATTTATATTTATTATCTAATAACGTTGATAATTCAAGTAATCTAAAAAGCACTAATGAAATGAATTCATCATTCTCTCCGAGTTTATGTTGTAATGAAATAGTGGATGAAGTCATACATTGCCATGCACTTGGTAAACAGTGAGATCTCATATATTAGCCAATAAAACTTGTTTTAGATTATTATTTAATATATGTAAACGAGATCAATTCAAGTCTTCAAAAGTGTTTTTCTTTTCAAATGATACAAGTAATGATAATTTTAGACCACCATAGAGTCTTGTTTTTTACTTAATTTATTTTTTTTAGTGACAAATTGTTTTGCGATATCGATCAAAAAACTCATTTGATAAAATATAAAATAATCTATAGGAATTAATGTAGCATTATAGTAACCCACTTATAAGGTAAAATAAACTATCCATATGGTGTAAAAAACACAAAAAATAAAATAAGCAATCTAACACATTTCTATTATTAAAAACTTATTAATTCATTAGACTAATTAAAATTTAATCTTATTGTTTGTTCATTTCATAGGGGTGTCTAAATGATGACACTATATTATATTTTTGCTTCCTACTCATATCCCTCTCTTTAGTGATGTCTTTTAACACTTTTAACTAAGCCTTAAATTATGATAGTTGATTATGATTAATGGAGCAAATGGGACCAGTGGCTCATAAATTCCTTAGTTGATGCTTCTTGCCTAATAAATTTGAAATCTCTAATCAAATACACTTTTATAGTTTTCTCTACTTCTTTGATATTTTACTAGATATGTATCATATTTATGGATAATATGAAGAGAGCAAGTAACATTTCTTGTCTCTTAGCTCATAATAATTATAGTTATAATGTTATAATATAGGCTAAATTCCATTACCTCTCACACTACATTCTTTAAAAAAATGGTAGAATCAATTGTAAGGAACTCCATATTATCCTCCATATTATTTTCATCTCATCCTCAACTTAACATGAATGGATGAGTCAGTAATAAGCGTGCTATACTCCTTATTCTCTCCCATGTCTCTCTCGTACAAACTCTAAAAAAATAATCAAGAGTATCCAATTTTTGCTTTAATCATAAGATGATTCTTTAATAAATTATATAAGTTATTCTTCAATTCCTTAAAAAGCATAAAATGTTATTTATTTTTTTAAATAAGGGCATGTATTAACTAAGAATTCACTGGCCTTCAATTCCATCTTTGATTTTTTTTTTGCAATGTAACTATCACACTCACTTATAAAATAAGTGATGGTTATTATCCTTTCATGAACTTAGTTAGGAGAGGCTAAAAAAGCATGTATAATAAAGTTCTTGAAAGTCCCCTTCATTGAACTCTATAAACCAGCCTAGTCCTAATAATTACATATAAAAAATAATTAAAATTAAATTTCTAATGAGCAAATACATTATCATAACATAATATCTAATATGCATAAAATGGCTAAATAAGTTGCTTTTTTATTTATAAATAATATTACTTTTTATATTAACACTTATATTACTCTTTAAGATTAGCAATTCTGGATCAATTTTGGAGCATTCTTTCCAAGATACTTTGAACATATTGTTCCAAGTTTTGGGATTTCTTCAAAATCCTTGTATTATAGGGATAAGATTTATCAAATGATTGTTTATTAGGCCTGGGTATTCTTCTTGAGGGTTGTCACCTTACAGTGCAATATATTCTTATTTAACATTTTAGAGTCTTCTTTCATAATAGTCTAATGTATGGATAGCCAAAAAAAAAAAAAACCTTTTCTCATTTCTAACAAAGACAAATTTTTTAATAAAAATAGTATTGTGCTTATCATGGCTAAATAGATACCATCTGCAACATAACATAAACCTAATTTTCACACATCGTCCCTCTCGTTGTATTGCAAGATGCTTTCGTTAAATTTATATTCTTAAAGCTTTTAACTCTTTTTATGTCGTGAATACTCCACCTACTACTTCTATTCATCTCTTCAGATTCCTCTCAGATAAAAACTTCAAATCAAACTCAATAATAGTTGATGAATTAAGCCTTCAAGCAATTATAGATTAAGTTCTTGTGAAGCTATCAAAATAATGACTCTTCATAAGTTCCAATGGATAAAAAACTTCAAATTAACTAATAATTTTCCCATCACACCCAAAGCTTTATATATGGCTTGAGTAATATAACATTTCTTTATAAACATGAAAGTATTCATTTATATAAATAAGAAAGTGTGTCAAATAAATCAAATTCATAAAACACAAGGGTAAGCAATGAATAGATTCATGCCTCGTTGGACCTAAGTTCAAATTTTATTCAATCAAAGTTCAACATAAGTTTGAATTATATCTAAAATATTTTGCAATTTGCTTAAATCATATTATATGCAAAAGTTTGTTCAAAATAATTTTCAAATCTATTTAAATTGTGAAAATATTTGACTGACTATAAATATTATGAGAACAAAATATTATTACATGACACCGGTCCGAGTTTGGTGACAAGTATACGCATTACATGACAAAGTGCTGAATAATTTAAAGTGAAGCTCACTGATATATATTTTTTGGTATGAGAGTTTTTTATTGGTTCATCTGTACGTAGTTTTACATATGTTGAATGTATGCAATAATTATTCATCTCTTAGAGGCTATCTGGTAATGGATTTAGTTTTGCGTAAATGATTCCGTAAATTTGGATTCTGCAAATTTCAGCTCTAAAACCTGTAAATTCTAAATCCCGAGAATTGGTGGATTTAACTTGTGTAGAGCATAGGATTTAGGGTCTGTTTGGGCAAGTTGCATATCTATCCAACTTATGCTTGATAAGCGAACTTATCCCGAAAGCTCGCGTATCTGCAGCTCGATTCCGATAGTTCGTTTGTCTGTTTGGTTTAGTGCGTTTGGAAAACAAATTGATTTATAGACATGTTTCGGATAAACGACTATTTTGCTTCGAACCGAATAAAGCTTTTTAATTGCTTTGGTTTCTGCGATTTGAGACATAATAAAATAATAATCTATGTATTAGTATCACAACAGTTATAATATATTCATGAACTTCAACAAAATCTTATGTTATGAGTAAATAAACCAAAACGAGAATAAGATTTCACTGGGACATTTAAATACCACTAATTTCTGAATTTGTTAGTTAAGCCTATTAACATAATACAAAGCATATATTCATACAGCAAGTCTACAGAGGAAAACCGTTTTTCCAATTAGAAAAAAGAAATAAATGAGCCTATTAATTAATCCATAATGACTCCTATATAATAACCTAATTGTTTGTTCAACCTGTAGCATATGAATGGTATGATAGTTGAATTGAAATAGGCGATCTCTGCAACATTAGTAGAAATGGAGGAGCATAGAAGCGGAGGAGGAGGAATAGGCATAGCAGAACAAAAAAACGAGTAGAGCGGCTGAAGGTGCCGAGTAGGAGCGGAAGAAAAAAAAAAGGGGGAATGATGCACTGCAGCCGGAGGTGCAGAGGAGGAGCGGAAGAAAAAAGAAAAGGGGAAGGATGCGATTAGAGGAGCGGGCAGCGGGTGTATCAAAAAGAAAAAAAAAAAAAAAAAGAAAGGGATTTTCATTAAGAGCAGCAGAAGAAACGAAAATAAAAGAGGAGAGGAAAATATACCTGCGAAGCGAAGAAATGACGAATGCAGGAGCAGCTGAGGAGGAATGTTGAAGAAGCAAAGCTCGATCGCGATGGGGCGAGGGGCGAGGGGCAGCAGAGTAATAAAGGAGGAAAACGCAGCGAAGAAAAGCGGCCCGCTGGGTTCACCCTGCGGCCGACTTTATTAATAAAATCAAAACGTCTTTTTTGAAACCGCGATCAAAACATGCAAAACAAACGTTACTGCGACGTTTTCAAAAACGCCGTCGCTGTTTTAAGCTGTCCCAAACGGGCCTTAAATCCTATGCCCCGCAAAGTTAAATCACCAATTCACGGGATTTAGAATTTACGGGTTTTAGAGATGAAATTTGTAGAATCCAGATTTACAGAATCATTTACATAAAACTAAATCAATTATCAGATAGCCCCTAAGAGATGAAAAATTATTACATACATTTACCGTACGCAAAATTACGTACGGTGAACCAATAAAAAACTCTCATATAAAAAATGTATGTCAGTGAACGCCAATTTAAATTATTTAAAAAAAATTAAAATAAAATATCCGATTAGAACTCATCCGTATGTAAAAATCACTCGAGTTATTTAATTTCTTTTTCACGATTAGAATTAATATTTTTTAAGAACTACAAACTATTTTAAAGTATTATTAAATGGATGATTTGAAATGGAGAGCATTCAGTGGTCATGTGCCCCTATTAATGGTGACATGCGAAATGCTGACATTCAGCAATTTGTCTGTAATGCGTATACTTCTCATCAAATTCGGACCGGTTTCATGTAATAATATTAATTGTTCTCATAATCTCTTCATAGTCAGTCAAATATTTTCACAATTTAAATAGATTTGAAAATTATTTTGAACAAACTTTTGCATATAATATGATTTAAACAAATTGCAAAATATTTTATATATAATTCAAACCTATGTTGAACTTTGATTGAATAAAATTTGAACTTGGGTCCAACAAGGCATGAATCTATTTATTTCTTAGCATTGTGTTTTATGAATTTGATTTATTTGACACACTTTCTTATTTATATAAATGAATACTTTCATGTTTATAAAGAAATGTTATATTACTCAAGCCATATATAAAGCTTTGGGTGTGATGGGAAAATTATTAGTTAATTTGAAATTTTTTATCCATTGGAACTTATGAAGAATCATTATTTCGATAGCTTCACAAAAACTTAATCTACAATTGCTTGAAGGCTTAATTCATCAACTATTATTGAGTTTGATTTGAAGTTTTTTATTTGAGAGGAATCTGAAGAGATGAATAGAAGTAGTAGGTTGAGTATTAACGACATAAAAAGAGTTAAAAGCGTAAACTTAAAGAAAGCATCTTTCAATATATCGAGAGGGATGTTGTTTGAAAATTAGGTTTATGTTACGTTGTAGAGGTATCTATTCAGCCATGATAAGCACAATACTATTTTTATTAAAAGGTTTGTCTTTTTTAAAAAAGAAAAAAATATATTTTTTGGCTATCCATACCTTAGGCTATTATGAAAGAAGACTCTAAAATGTTAAATAAGAATATATTGTACTATGAGGTGACTGCCCTCATTAAGAATACCCAAGCCTAGTAGACAATCATTTGATATATCTTATCCCTATAATACTAAGATTTTGAAGAAATCCCCAAACTTGCTAGAAAATGTGCAAAGTATCTTGAAGAGAATGCTCCAAAATTACTAATCTTAAAGATTAATATAGTGCTAATATAAAAAATAACATTATTTATAAATAAAAAAAGTAATTTATTTAGCCATTTTATGCATATAAGATATTATGTTTTGAGACTAATTTTGTTCATTAGAAATTTAACTTTAATTATTTTTTATATGTAATTATTAGGACTAGACTGGTTTATAGAGTTCAATGAAGGGGACTTTCAAGAACTTTATTATACATGCTTTTTTAGCCTCTCCTAACTAAGTTCATGAAAGGATAATAGCCACCACTTATTTTATAAGTAAGTGTGATAGTTACACTGAAAAAAAAAAAAAAGATGGAATTGAAGGCCACTGAATTCTTAGTTAATACATGCCCTTATTTAAAAAATTTAAATAACATTTTATGCTTATTAAGGAATTGAAGAATAACTTATATAATTATTAAATAATAATCTTATGATTGAAGCAAAAATTGGATACTTTTGATTATTTTTTAAGAGTTTGTACAAAGAGACATGAGAGAGAATAAGAAGTATAGCACACTCATTAGTGTTTTTTTGATTACTTGAATTATCAACGTTATTAGATAATAAATATAAATATTCTTCTCTTAAACTCTTCCGAAGAATAGAAGAGCATATATTGATGAGATTCATAGATTTGCCATATAACATGCTTAATGTGTGTCAGAAGGTTCACGATGGTAGAGTAATAAATTATCTTCTAAACATTGCACAAAAAACACACTTAGGTAATTAATGAGAAATAGGAGGAGACATATTGACATTTTACATTGAAAACTCTAAAAAGGAAAAAACCTACGGGGCCAACCTAAATGGAATAATCCAGTATAAATTGTGATTACACAAGTGCACTCTTCTACTGAAATAGGGAATATGAAGTTAAAAATTTGACCATTGTAAGTGTACAATGGTATTTCATTGATGATAATTGGGATGACCAACGGTGGCAACAGTGGTCGATGGGCGGTGGTCGATAATGGACGCTGATTGTATGAGTGAGAGGTATTCGCAAGATATCCAATGCAGAAGCGATGTTAGACTTCAACTCCTCCGATAAGCTTCAGTCTTATTCTGTTCAAAGTCTCCCTCCTCTCTCAAGTGAGGGAATGGATTTTATTTATAGAATTTGGGAGAAGCCTCTACAAATAAGAAAGGAATTCAAAGTACTCCATCGAACGACTTGAAGAGATTCCCTCGATTAGACGAGATTTAGTGAAAATTTGAGTGTCTTAATATTGTCATAATTAAGCAATCTTGGGATCATTGGATCCATCACCCCAAGATGATTTGACTATAATCTTATCTGATTGAAATCCATTTGACTATTCAATTATACATTAAAGGCTTCCAAATGTAGTTTAATGGCTTGATTTGGGTTTGATGTGACTTAGATTAAGCCAATATTACTGCTGTCTCATCAAACTGGTCAGTTTGATTTTAAGTTTGCTGAAATAGGAGTTTTGGATGACTTTAATCAAAGTTCAAATGCTTCTTGTTCAAAAATTATCTCAAGATTCTTGGCATTATTCTAGAATCTTGTCATGCCTTGAGATTCACGTCAAATGATAGATATTTGTTGACAGCGTACCAAGGCCATTCAAAATTTTATTAAAAATGTGTATAACATGAGTACTTATATTCATGCTCGACAACTTTTTGCAGCAAAGATTATATAATATGTAAGATATAATTGATGCATGGTCTACTTGACTTCAATGAAACATTTATATATAGAATTTACACTAGACATATCTGTATATATTTAAAACTTATGCATTTTCTATTATTAATTATTATGCTCTCTCTCTCTCTCTCTCTGTGAGTGTGTGTGTGTGTGTGTCTATTTTGCTCGACTTCTTGGGTGTATCTCTGACACGCCTAAAATATATACGCTTTTTGCTATATCATTTTACTTATTTTTAATGATATTACACTTTAAAGGAAGGTATTTTGTATGTTTATTGATTTTAGGTATAAGAAATGGTGATTGGAGTAAAAGGAAGCAAAAACGGTGTAATTTGGAGTAAAAACAAGCAAGAAATGAGATTCTGCTTTGACACCTTTCGATAAGTCTTTTGATGCTTAATCTCTTTTACACTTCTTGCATATTTTTGAATGAGATTACACTTTAAAGAAAAGTTTTTATGCTTATTTTGTAGGGCTATCTGTTACGAACGCAACGCAACTGAAATGAGGTGAAACGGAGCTAAAACGGAGCCAAACGGAGCGAAATGGTGGAGCCACACAGCAGCCTGCTCGCCGACAGCGAGATTTTCCCGAGACCACCAAAAAATGGCCGAAAAGCTCGCCGACAACAAGCTCGAACCCGTCGACAGCGGCCCGGACGAGCATGAACCGACTTTTGGCGGTTTTAGGCCAATATTCGACGTATTTGGACGCTTATTCGAAGGGGTTCTTATGGAAACTCTTCAAACTTCGTTCATACTCTTTAAAATGGCGAATATAGGTTAGAAAAGAGAGAAACAATAGAGGAAATAAGAGAAAAACATAGAGGAATGTTTAGGATTCTTAGATTAAGAGTAGAAATGTAGATTTCTACCCTTTTGGATAGATTGGAGAGGAGAATTTGAGAGAATTTGTAAGGAATTTCGCTAGCATTGCATGGATCATCGGGATACTTTATGGGAGAGATCTTTGTCTTTCTTTCAAGGGGAAAAAGCTAAGTATTGTTCTTAATTATCTTATAATTTTGTAAATATTTATTTAGTGGATTTGCTTTGGTTAAATGAAGTTTCCGTTGTGTTTTATTCATGCTTTGTGACGTATGTCTCTTACTCTTTCTTCTTCTTTGAAAATAGTGTCATAAGAAGATTATGCCATTGTTTTCCTTTTACTTTTCTTTTATAATGAGTAGAAATCATGTTTATGATTTTGTGATTCATGATAGAAGTGAATTTAATTATAAATGTGATTGTTTTACTTGCACTTCATTTACATTGAGGGCTCATTGTGGTGTTAAAATTCGTTGTAATTGCATTGACCCGAAAAGGCGGTGTAATTCTCAAAAAAGTGAAATCACATTCAAATTCCATGGATGGTGAAGTTCATGGGGATTGAATGCAAATAAATAGAGAAATATAATTATCGGGTGTAGAATTGGATATTTTAGAGCGACAGGCTAAAATCCTCAATTCGGTTCTATCGTTGGGGTGCTGAAGCGGAGATGTTAGACCTCAGGCAAGGGGAATGTAGGAGCTCTAAAGTGAGAGTCGGTATCCTCTCAGCCTAGTCACGGATTCAGTAACCAAGCATAGGATTAGTCAATGTTCATTATGCCTGGACCAAAGGGTAAAGAATAGGATTGCTCCTATTTGACACATACAATATTTAATGCATCTCAATCCTATACATTATTTATTTCATTACATAAGAATAGTAGTTTTTAATATCTCAAAATTTTCCAAACCAATTCATCCAAAAAGGGTTATCTTTAGAATTATTATTTGCACTTAGTTATAGTTACTTTACATTTAACACTTGCATTTAAGAGTAGTTGCTAGATAAAACACAATTTTAATCGACATTCCAAACTAAGGACTATTAGTAGTAGACTAGAATTTGACTAAAGACCTCTTACTTCACTTCCTCATGGGATCGATATTGAGGTTTTTAAAGAAAACTCTATATTACTTGAAACGATACGTATACTTGCGTAGTACCCTTAGTGTGTAAAATATTTTCTAATTTTTATATCATTTAAGATTTTGCACACTAGCCGCTATTTATAAATCGGGTCAAGTTTTGGCCATCTTTTGGAAGTTAATTTACTGCGTAATTGCGGGTCGGGTCAAGTTTTTGGCACCGTTGCCGGGGAAGCTTCAGTAAGAACTTTAGGAGAAATTTTAATTGAAATAATTAGGCTTAGACTTGGAAAATTGTAGTGTCGTAAAAATTATTTTTTTGTGAAAAGTGTTTTTATATGAAAATGTGTTGAAATTTTTTTTTGTTTATATGAAAAATAAGGTGTTTGTGAAAATGTTTTATAATGTTGAATATATTTCATTTATTATTTATTTAATTGTTAATATATTGTTTGTTATGTTACGTATGCGAAACAAAGGATCTGCAGGACTTGTGCCTTATGATCTCGAGTTTGAAAAAAATAAAAAAATAAAAATACAGAAATGACTCGAAAAACTAGAAATGGAAATAGAAAACATTCAAGATAATAACTTGGAAAATCATCATACTTTATTGAGGGATTACATAAATCCTACGACAGATGAAATTCACTTAAGTATACAAAACCCTGTCGTAGAAGCCGACTCGTTTGAAAAAATCCCGAGATTATCCAACCTGTTCGTAACAATCAATTTGGGGAACTCATTCTGGAGGATCCCTATTTACACTTATCAAATTTTCTAGAACTTTCGTGCTACATTTCGTTATAACGGTATATCAGACGATGCTGTTAGACTAAGGCTTTTTCCTTTCTCACCAAGGGATAATGCTAAAATTTTGTTATACTCTTTAGCACCTGGCTCTATTAAAAATTGGGAGGAGTTAACTCAGAAATTCTTACCTAAGTATTTTCCACATTCAAGGACTACTAAACTTAGAAACGATATTATCTCATTTTGTCAATATGAAGGTGAATCAATATACGAAGCCTGAGAAAGATTTAAGGAACTCCTAAGAAAGTGTCCACAATATGCTCTACCCGATTGGTTAATCACTCAAACTTTTTATAATGGGTTAGTAGGATCCCTTAGGTCTATAATTAATGCTGCCGCTGGTGGATCATTAATGTCAAAATCATTTGATTAAGCGTATACATTAATTGAAGAAATAGCTACAAATGAATTTCAATGGCCCTCTATAAGGGTAAATCATAAAAATGTAGCTAATATTTATGATACGGATACGATTACAATTCTTGCATCTCAGATTGCTGCAATATCAAGGAAGTTGGACCAATTTGGAATGAACCAACCTCAAATTACTTCTGTAAGTGAGGAAAGATCATCAGGGCATATAATTGATTCTAAATTATCATATGAGACTTTAAATACCATAAAGAACCCATATTCTAACTTTTACAACCCGTGTTGGGAGAACCATCCTACATTTAACTGGAATCATACTACTGATGGTGGAAACCAAAAAAGGGAAAATAATCATGCAAATCCTAATGGAAGTTGGAATAATCAGGGGAACACAAACTATAGACCTTCATATCCACCGGACTCTAACAATGATCAACAATTTGAGGATAAGAAAATGTTTAAGGAAGAAGTGGTATTGCAAATGGGAAACCAGTTGCAAAGTCAAAATGCTGCGATTAGAAACATAAGGAATCAACTGGGACAAATTGCTAATTCACTTAGCAATAGACATCAAGGAACACTTCCTAGCAACATTGAGATCAACCCTAAAGAGAACACTAATGAAAAAATAGAAGCTGTCCAATTAAAAATTGGAAGAGATATAGAGGATGTGGTTAGAAAAGAGAAAGATGTTGTGAGAGAAACAAAGGAAATTAAAAGACCTGAAGAACATGTTTCTAAAGATCTGGAAAAATTAATATCTCCAACTAAAATCATTTTGGAAAACCACCACCTCCATTAGCTCAAAGACTTAGACATCATAAGTTGGATAAAGAATTTTCAAAGTTCATGAAAGTACTTAAGAAGTTAATGATAAATATTCCTTTCACTGAAGCTTTGGAACAAATGCTAAGTTATGCAAAGTTTATAAAGGATATATTAAATAAGAAAAGGAAATTTGGGGATTATGAGACAGTTGCACTAAGTGAGGAGTGCGAAGCACATACTTTAGAAAATTTTTCCTCGGAAACTTAAAGATCCTTGTAGGTTTACAATTCCTTGTGCAATTGGAGAAAAATTATGTGGAAAAGCTTTATGTGATTTAGGAGTGAGCATTAATGTGATGCCTCTATCTATATTTAGAAGGTTAGGTTTAGTCGATATTTCTTCCACTACTGTAACCCTTCTATTAGCTGATCGATCTATTATTTATCCAAAAGGAGTTATAGAAGACGTGCTTGTTCAAGTGGATAAATTTATATTTCCTTTGGACTTTATTGTATTAGATATGGAAGAAGATAAAGAAATTCCAATTATTTTAGGAGACCTTTCCTTGTTACTAGACAAGCTATGATAGATGTGCAAAAAGGAGAGTTGACTATAAATATTAATGACCATGAAGTTACTTTTGATGTATTAAAGACTATGAAATATACAGCTGAAAAAAAAGTTGATGATTGTTTTTGGATGGATGAAATTGATTATCTAAGTAAAGACCATTTCCAAGAAAGTTTTGAGAGTAAGTTAAAAGATGAGATTGAAATACATTTTTATGATGATTCAAAAACATTGCTTAAAAAGACTGTATGAATATTCAGGAGAGGTGTGAAATGATGGACACTACCAAAAATAGTAAATTTTTAATTCCATTTGTTGAAAAATCTCATGAACTTAAGATGGATGTACCCCATACAATTTTAAAGCCTATTTATTTAGAAAATTCATCTACAAAACCAGTCTTTATATCTTTAGATACGACTCAATCACAAGAAAAACTCAATTGAATGATGAACAAGATAAATTTATTGAACTAAGACTTGGAAGAAAATTTGAGGATAAATTTCCAAAGAACTTTAAATTGAGAAAAGAGGATAAGGATATTAGAAGATCATTAGAAGATATTCTTAAGGAATTAGAAAAACCTATTTCCTCAACTAAGATAGATCCTCCATCATTTAATAACTATAAAGGGGAAGAATTGGAAGATAACTTGAATCATAAGAGTGACATAAAAGAATTTGATCCAGAATCTAAATTATCTAGAGAGAATATAATCCAAAATTTAGGAGATATTGAAGGTATCTTATAAAGATCCATATCTTATAAATTTCAAGGATGATATTAATATATGGATTGAAAAAATCAATAGAAGAATATTGGATCTAGAAAGAAATATGAGGAACAATGATATAAATCCATCTGAAAAGGAAGAGCTGAATGAAAAATTAAAATTTAAGGATTTTGTAGGAATTCCTGGATCTGGAAATGATTGGGCGATTGATCGAGGATTACTTAATTGGAATTTTGATCCTGGTGGAATCATTTGTCGGGCTAATGACGTTAAACTAAGCACTTTATGGGAGGCAACCCATAGTTATCAGTGTGCTTTGATTTAGTGTACTTAAGAGTTATGATTGTTAGTGTTGTATGGTGTTTGCATTAGAGTTGATTGAATTGATGTTTATGTGTCATTATGGATTGATAAATTTGATTGTTGATTGGTAGATGTTTGGATTATTAGTGCTTTGATCTGATCTCTGTCTCTGTCTTGAGAGAGGTGATTCCTTAACTTCTTATTATGGCTAGACTTTATCTCTTGTAGTAATTGGAATGACGAGTCCACTAAGACTTGGGTCTCACCCAGACTTGAATTTTACAAGAGAAATCATAAATTTCGAACAATGATAGTTCCATCTTAATTTGTTACTTCCTTTCTACAACTTCATTTTCATTAGGTAGGAGTCGCGAACCTATTTGATGAATACCATTAGGATTATCTTACACTATCTTTATAACTGTTAGAGGTGCTTAATTATAAGGATTAGGTGATGCCTGAGATTGGTGCCTAGGAGCCAAAATATCAGGGGTAATTTTATCTGTGGGATTATAATTTATAAAATCTTTTGAAGTGCCTAATTTACTAGTGTAGTGATTCCGTTAGAAATTGGAAGTAAATTAGTGAGATGCAATGAGTTATAGGAAGAATTAACCTCATTTATAATATGTGTGTTTATGTTTGTGTTACAACTTTATTTAGATCTTGAAGAACATTTTTATATTTCCTTGCTGATACATGCTATGCTAGTTAGACTTGGTTTAGTTAATTTCATTCTGGCATGATTAGTTTAGATTTACTTTTTGCTGCATATTGTTCTATTCTAATGAATACTTGTAAATAGTTTTGATATACATTTGTGGTAGATATAATTTCTAAATTGTTTTTCTTCCTGCTTATATTTTCTGTATTGAATATTTATATGCTAAAAATTAAGTTTGGGGGTAGGAAGAAAAATAAACTTTTAAGTAAAAATACTTCCTTTTAGTGTAATTTTATTACAACCATGTTTTAGGTTAGATTTACTTTCTCCTACAGTCATTTTATCCTGATTATGCATGATATGAATTTAATAGGATGTTGTAGTAGCAAGTATATTCAACCTTTATTTTTTCTTCCTGCTACATTTTATGGAATTAGTTGCAAAATATTTTAAAATTTAAGTTTTGGAGGAAGAAAAAATATTAACTCTTATTTGTTCTCAATTATTATATTTTCAAAAATTATTAGCATAACTTTTGACAATTGAACCTTGCTTGAGATAACTAAAAATTTTTATTTCAGTTGAATATTATGGAAGGATTGGATGAAAGTTTTTAGTAATAAAAGTTAATTTTATAAGTATAAGATATTTAGTATGAAAGAATTTGATTATAGTTAACTATTTAAAGTAAAGAAAACTGTATTTTTGAAATATTAAGAGACTTAAAGTATTATGTCTTAAGAAGAGATTGTGACTTTATGATGAATAATAAAGCTCATACCTAATTATAAAATAAGGATGTGTTTCAAGTTTGAACTTTAGAAAGAGGAGAGTGAAGTTCAAAATCATTACAGGCTATCCAGATATAGTAATCCTCATTAAAAAAGAAGAAGAGAAAAAGAAAAGAAAAGAAGTATTGAAAAAAATCCCAAAAAAAAAGAAGAGAGAAAAAGAAAAGAAAAATATTTATGAGGAAAAGCTTGAGGAGATGCCTAATCAAAAATTGGCTTCACTTGAGTCACCCTAAAGGTAGAACTTGATTTCATTTCTAAATTCATATTTAAAGTATTGGCCTACATTCTGATGAAGTTTGCATGAACTCCTTTATCACATAATCTTTCAAGGCATTCTTAATGTAACAAATTATAGTTTATCTTGAAATAAATAGAAGAGTAGAGCCCTTAGACTTGATTGCTGAATATTCTTATACCTGTAGTGTTAACCCGAGTTACTGAATTTCTTTCTAAAAGTCTAACCCATATATTCTTCTGAATGAAAAATTTTAGTGTCTTATAGGTGAAAGTACACTGCCTTGAGTTATATTTTTATGTAGTAAAAGTTTTACTTGAGGACAAGTAACAGTTAAGTTTGGGGGATTTTGACACGCCTAAAATATATACGCTTTTTGCTATATCATTTTACTTATTTTTAATGATATTACACTTTAAAGGAAGGTATTTTATATGTTTATTGGTTTTAGGTACAAGAAATGGTGATTGGAGCAAAAGGAAGCAAAACGGGTGCAATTTGGAGCAAAAACGAGCAAGAAATGAAATTCTACTTTGACACCTTTCGATAAGTCTTTTGATGATTAATCTATTTTACACTTCTTGTATATTTTTGAATGAAATTACACTTTAAAGAAATGTTATTTTTATGCTTATTTTGTAGGGCTATCTTTTACGAACACAACACAACTGAAATGGGGCGAAACGAAGCTAAAACGGAGCCAAATAGAGCGAAACGGTGGAGCTGCGCAGCAGCCTGCTCGCCGACGGTGAGATTTTCCTGAGACCACCGAAAAATGGCCGAAAAGCTCGCCGACAGCGAGCTCGAACCCGCCGACAGTGGCCCATACGACCATGAACCAACTTTTGGCGGTTTTGGGCCAATATTCGACGTATTTGGACGCTTTTTCGAAGGGGTGCTTATGGAAACTCTTCAAACTTCGTCCATACTCTTTAAAATGGTGAATATAGGTAAGAAAAGAGAGAAACAATAGAGGAAAGGAGAGAAAAACTTAGAGGAATATTTAGGATTCTTAGATTAAGAGTAGAAATGTAGATTTCTACCCTTTTGGATAGATTGGAGAGGATAATTTGTAAGGGATTTCGCTAGCATTGCATGGATCGCCGAGACACTTTATGGGAGAGATCTTCGTCTTTCTTTCAAGGGGAAAAACCTAAGTATTGTCCTTAATTATCTTATAATTTTGTAAACATTTATTTAGTGGATTTGCTTTGATTAAATGAAGTTTCCAATGTGTTTTATTCATGCTTTGTGACGTATGTCTCTTACTCTTTCTTCTTCTTTGAAAATAGTGACATAAGAAGATTATGCCATTATTTTCCTTTTACTCTTCTTTTATAATGAGTAGAAATCATGTTTAGGATTTTGTGATGCAAGATAGAAGTGAATTTAATTATAAATGTGATGGTTTTTACTTGCACTTCATTTACATTGCAATAAGGGCCCATTGTGGTGTTAAAATTCGTTGTAATTGCATCGACCCGAAAGGGTGGTGTAATTCTCAACAAAGTGAAACCACATTCAAATTCCATGGATGGTGAATTTCATGGGGATTGAATGTAAATAAATAGGGAAATATAATTATCTGGCGTAGAATTAGAGATTTTAGAGTGACAGACTAAAATCCTCAATTCGGTCTTATCGTTGGGGTGCTGAAGTGGATATGTTAGCCCTTAGGCAAGGGGAACGTGGGAGCTCCGAAGTGAGAGTCGGTATCCTCCCAGCCTAGCCACAGATTCAGTAACCAAGCATAGGATTAGTCAATGTTCTTTATGCCTGGACCAAAGAGTAAAGAATAGGATTGCTCCTATTTGGCACATACAATATTTGAAGCATCTCAATCCTATACATTATTTATTTCATTACATAAGAATAGTATTTTTTAATATCTCAAAATTCTCCAAACCAATTCATCCAGAAAGGGTTATCTTTAGAATTATTATTTGCACTTAGTTATAGTTACTATCTTTACATTTAACACTTGCATTTAAGAGTAGTTGCTAAATAAAACACAATTTTAATCGAAATTCCAAACTAAGGACTATTAGTAGTATACTAGAATTTGACTAAAGACCTCTTACTTCACTTCCTCGTGGGATCGATATTGAGGTTTTTAAAGAAAACTCTATATTACTTGAAACGATACGTATACTTGTGTAGTACCCCTAGTGTGTAAAACATTTTTTAATTTTTATATCATTTAAGATTTTGCACACTAGCCGCTATTTATAAATCGGGTCAAGTTTTTGGCCATTTTTTGGAAGTTAATCTACTGCGTAATTGCGGGTTGGGTCAATCTCCCAGACAGTTTCTGACTTAACATCCTAAATAATGCAGTGAGTGTGGAGACATCTTGTCAATAAGAAGAGGAACACGAAAATAGGTAGAGAGACACAAGATAGATGAAATGAATATGAAATGCACCAGAGAGTTCGTGGAGAGGTTCGTGCAACTAGAGATGCAGGAGCTGAGAAACCAGACAGTGGGACAAATTGTAGAGGTCTTTAGAGCTATTACGACTTAAGGAGGAGAGACCGCTTCTTGAGGCTAGAACCCACCTTGAAAAGCAAGGTCGATGCATAAAAACAACAGATTGCATTATGGCACAAACAGTGCCGGTACTTTAATATCACGATAGTGTTGATCTACTGTTGGAGAAAACAATTCAAGTGCAATGTGGCCCCATGCCAACCAGAGAACACATTCTCCTTCTAGATCTCTAGATCTAGGAAGTATAAACTCTTTGTATTAGAATTCTATAATGATCAGTCAATCATAATGACCACGTCACGCCGTTTGAATCATTGATTTATCTCTCGAAAGTTTCTGACATATTTAAGTATCATCTGTTTTAACTACCTTGAGATCATTAGCTCTAAGGTGGTTTAATTCATCATGGGTCTGGGTGATTGCTTGCTTTTCTAATTTCATTATACTCTTTTTGATACAATTTGCAAGCAACCTATAGGCAGATTAAACCAGGGTTGAAAGAAAGTCTGCGTTCATATATCACTCAATTCCAAAGAAACATGTTGGAAGTGAAGGACCTACGACCTGATATGGCACATGCTATCTTGACTCAATGATAGAGGGAAAAGAGGTTTCAGTACAACCTCATTTGGTGGAACCACAAAGTTTGGTCGAACTGTTGGAGATGGCCAACAAGCACATCAACACTGAAGAGAATGTCTTCAAACCCAAATCGTCAGATCACCATGCCAAAGAGAGACCTCCATAGAATAGTGGATGGTATCCAAAGTAGAATTTACAATAACCCATATGTCCCCAATACGAAGAAGGTCAGCCACCTCACGACAAAAGAGAAGCTAGCTGGAGCAACAATCGAGGAGTTCAAGTGAGGATCTATGACCAGCGACCGA
The DNA here is from genome assembly GCA_022702705.1 of Papilionanthe hookeriana x Papilionanthe teres. Taxonomy (NCBI): domain Eukaryota; kingdom Viridiplantae; phylum Streptophyta; class Magnoliopsida; order Asparagales; family Orchidaceae; genus Papilionanthe; species Papilionanthe hookeriana x Papilionanthe teres. The sequence continues at coordinate 43,982,979 of CM040435.1, read as the reverse complement.
CACAATACTTCAAGAATCCTACTTGGGACTAAAAACAATTATAAAATAATTATTAAGCTCCTCAAACCACTTTGTTAAGGGTGCCCATGACAAAGATAGTGGACACTATCGAGGACAAAGAATATTTCAAAAAATCACCACTGATAATGGGTGGAGCTTTCCTTTAGGATAAAATGAAGTATTGCAAATATCACAGGGATCATGCCCATGAAATAGAGTAGTGTAGAACCTTTAGAAAATGATCGAGGATTTAATTAGGGCTGGGAAGTTAAAATAATTTGTGGTGCCAGAAGTTGTGACGTAGAGGCACAGAAAGGCCTCAGTTGTGGAAGTTTCAGATGAGCCCATCAGGGCATATGTTATTTAAATTGTAGGGATTTTTCCAGCCATCTTCTAAGAAGAGGAGTCATCTCAATGAGCTTCCCATAAGTGATCTTGATTTGGGGATACAATGAATTATTGCTTCCGTGCAGAAGAGAGGAAATCTCCCCTAATCATATTCACTGACGTAGAGTTGCCCCAGAGAGGGAACCCTTACAACTATGTTATTGTTATAACAATAATAATCTATAATTATCAAATCAAAGGGCATCTTGTTCGACAACAACAGTTATGTGAGTATGTTATCTAAATTAGTTTTTGACAAACTAAGCAAACTAAGTCTTCAAGCTTACTTGTTAGTAGCAGTTGCTGATTCCTTATACAGATTTTTAGGGGAATGAAAAGAAGCCATGAGAGTGATGCCACTAGTGTTTGAGGGAGGAGAAAAGCAATTCAATTATACAGATGATTTTCTAATGGTGGACTCACCGCCTACCTATAATGTCATATTTGGTCATCATTTGTTAGACTTCTTCAAGGTCGTGGTAATTGACATATCACATGGTAGTAAAGTTCCCGGGATATACATAAGTGATCACCATTCGAGAAGACCTGGAACAGTCACAGGTATGCTACCTTTGGGCACTTGGAAGTGTGGAGTAAGAGTTGCTCGACCTACAGAATCGAAGAAAAGGGGGTCTTGAGACCAGTAAGACAACCTTAAAAATCCCTATAGCCAAAGGAGAATTTGGTATATCTTTTTTTAATAATTGAGAATTTTGATGCAGGATGCAAGTAGTTACTGATCTAAATACTCTAGGAGCATCAAGACATTTGCGCTTAGTCAGCAATGGAGATGACAAGAATGCTAATCGACGTCACCTACCACCAGCTGAACTTGAATGTTGTCATCCGACCAGTGAAGAAATGAATTGAAAACTCAACAACAATGCCCCCATCAAGGGAGAGGTCATGAAGCTAAAGAAGGTCAGCTACATCCGGGAGGTACATTACTCAGCCTGGGTCTCTAATGAAGTCATGTTCCAAAAAGACAATGGAAAATAGAGAATGTTGATACCATGCACTTTACGACTGCAAGAATTTATGAACTTATATTTTTATATTTATAATAGTTTTGTAAATTCACAATTTCAAATGTAAGTATACGTATCATTTCAAGTAATACAGGACTCTATTGGAGTCCTGGTTATCAATCCCACAGGGAAGATTAAGGTAAGATTAATTGAAGGAATTTATTAGATTTTCAAATTAAAAGTAATTATTTTTATTTCTTTTCAATTTTCAGATTTTAGGTTTAATAAAATTTCTACTAAATGTAAGTAAGGCAGTAATAAATTAAAGGTAAATGCAAGTATAAATAAAACAACTTTCTCCTTTTCAACTAATTCAAGATTTTTCAGAATAATTATCATTCGTGGAGAACTTGAGATTATGATATTGCGCCAAATAGAAGCATTCCTATTCTTTACCTTCGCTCGATAGTATAAAGAACATTGGTTAATCTATAGATTGGTTCACCATGTATTATTAGTAGAATGAGTTAATCTAGGCTCACACTTCTAGATGTCCAAGTGTGGCTATGGTCGGCCCTACTAGTGACCCGTTCCCTTCCTATAAGCCAAATTATTAGAATTATGTCTATCACTCTAAAAACTAATCAATTCTACGCCCAATAAATAATATCTCCCTATTTATTTACACTTCACTTTGAATAACTCGCGCAAGGCCTTCGATTACCCAAGGATTCATGTGATATCTACTAGTTAAGAACTCATCTCCAGATAGGTCTCAGAATTCTTCAACAGGTTTTAACAATTTAATTGGCCAGTATAAAAAGTAAATTAAGATCAGGTATGAATATCATCGTAATAATTTTAAAAAAATTAAGTTAAGTTCTCCCAACAAAATCAAATTATCTTATTATATGTTCATTGTTGAAAGGAGAAAGAAAAGTTACTACTCAGAACACATTGAATTCACACAACAAAAAATATTTCTAAAACTTTAAACCAAGTTACAAATACTTATTTGGAATGTTCCTTTAAGTGATCCTTTGACTCCTACTGACACCAATGCAAGGTACAAGACTTCAACAACAACAACACTTACAAACTCTCCCTTACTACTCTAGGAATTGAGTAGTAACACTCAAAATCACTAAAATAAACTCACTAAATACTTAAGAAGAAAATGTGGTGGCTATCTAAATCTATCTCCTGATGCTGGAGATCAAGGGGGAACATTTCTCTGTAGAAATGTCTCCTATTTATAGAGCTTTAAAAATGACCAGGGGTTGCTTAAGCCACCTCTCCAAAATCCTTCCAAATTCAATGAATCTTCTAGAAAGTAATTGTGGTGCCTAGGCATCGGGATATGGCGCCTAGGCGCCAGACTCTGTGACCAAGTCTTCACACCTCTTCACGATTAAAACTGTTTTCCTGTTTCCATATGCATTGTATCACATGTCCTATGTATTAGAAGTAACTTCCAGTCTTATAGAAGGTCTGATAACCGCTTAACGCCATCAAAATAACTGCTCAAATTTGTCAAAAATCTTATCTACTATAGTATCGAACTGGCGCTTAGGCGCTAGATTCTGGCGCCTAGGCGTCGGACCTATAATTTCGGCAACTTTGCTTTTTAGCTCAATTTTTGCTCCTTTTTCCTACTTGAACTCTTTTTTCATCACCTATATCAAAAAACATAAAAATACCTTTCATTAAAGCATAATATCCTTCAGAATTGAATCCTAAATAAGGCATAAAAATAATTACTTTTTAAGTGGATCAAATGTGCATGGACTTCATTAACTTGAAAGCCGCCTGCCCAAAAAATAGTTGTCCTTTGCCAAATATCGATGGCTTGGTGGACTCTGCAGTTGGACACTCAATCATGAACCTTTTTGACGCCTTATTTAGATACTCTCAGATAACGATGCACATGTGATGCAGAAAAAGCTTCATTTATTACTATTTTGAGAGTGTATTGCTATATTATAATGAATTTTTTGGTTTAAAATGTTGGGCCAACTTACCAATATTTAGTGGATGCAATATTTTCTCATTAAAAGGGTAGAAACATTGAAGTTTATGTGGACAATGTCTTAGTTAAAAGGTAGTAGGATGGAAACACATAAAATATCTAAAAGAAGTAATTCAAACCCTTAGAAAATATAATATGAAACTACATCTAGTAAAATGTACATTTGGAGCCTTTACAAGCAATTTTCTCGGCTATCTTCTAACACCAAAAGGCATTAAGGCTAGACCAAAAAAGGTTCAAGCACTACTTAATATGATGTCTCTTCAAAATACCTAAGAAGTATAAAAGCTGACCAATTATATAACATGTCTTAGTCCATTAATCTCAAGATCTGGTTACAAATATGCAACATTTTTCAAAAACCTCAAGAAGGCCACCTTAAATTGACAACTAAATGTCAACAAGCAGTCCAAATTCTAAAGGACTCTTTAAATTCACCGACTCTTCTTCAAAGCCCGAAATCGAATGAAGAGCTCTCGTTGTACTTAGGCATTGATATTGAGGCCATTAGCTCAATAATGGTTAGAGAGGAACTGAAAATCAATTCCCAGTTTATTACACCAGTTGTGTCTTCCAGGGTGCGAAAGTCAGGTACCCAATTATGGAAAAATTAACATATGCTCTAATTATCTCAGCTCACAGGTTGCGGTCATAATTCTAAAGGCATCTAACTCAAGCAATTTCATGCCATCCACTAAAATCTATACTCACGAGATTGGAACACTCTAGCCAGCTACTGAAGTGGGCAGTGGAGCTCAGTGAATTTGACATCATGTGTGTTCCCCGAATGGGCATCAAAGTGCACCCTATAACAATTTTCTGGAAGACTTTTCAGAGCAATGAGAATTAAGCTGAGAGGTCAATCAACAGGAATGGCTTACATACATAGAAGGTGCCTTAAATCAATTAGGAGTAGGATTGGGACACAGTTTGAGTAGCACATCAGAAGAAAATCATTATCATTCAATCATTATAGAATTTGAAGTAACCAATAACCAGACATAGTATGAACTCTTAATTTTTGGCCTACGTCTAGGTTCCCGATGTCTGCTTGTGAATTTTGATTCACATTTGATGGAAAATTAGATAAACAAAGAATTTTAACTAAGGGATGAAGTAATGATTAAATACCTTAATAAAGCCTAGGCAAAAATTGAGAAGTTCACCAATTTCAAAATCAAACATGTCAGTCGAGAAGAGAACCAGGCAGCTAACCTATTGACCAAGTTTGTTCATTGAGGGAACGAGTCACCTCAAGAGCTTAGTCAACCAGCCATCGAGGAACCCAAAGAAATGGCCATGAAAACTGAGAAAAGCCAAGAGCTAGATGGATCCCTACGTCCAATACCAGAAGACTGTAAAGAATACTGAAGAAATTACGAATTTCAAAAGGTTAAAATACAAAGCTGCCAATATCTATTGATTGAAGGAAAACTCTTCCGAAAATCAACCATTTCATTGTATCTGAGATGCATTAGAGAAGATTAGATAGAGGATGCCCAATAGGAAATCCATTTTGGAGCATGTGCGAGTCATTTAGAAGGAAAAATAATGGCACACAAGGTCCAACAACAGGGATATCTTGGCTGACACTATTGAAAGTTATAGAAGAATTCTTCAAGAAATGTCAATAATGCCAAAAATATGCCCTATTGTAGCATCAACGAGCTCACAAGCTTCAACTGATCACCAGCTCTTAGCCTTTCATCATCTGATCGATTGACATACACGGACCATTCCCCCCTTCCAAGGGATAGTGCAGATTTCTTCACATCTTAGTTGATTATTTCTCAAAATGAATTGAAGTGAAAGCTCTCACTCGGGTCATTGTAGAAGTCGTCTAGAATTTCATTATGATGGATCTAATCTACCAAAATGGCTTGCCACTCATTATCGTCATAGATAACGTGACACAGTTTGCAGACTATAAAAACAAAGACTTCTGTGAATGCCCAAGGATTAGTGTGAAATTTGCCTTAGTTCATCATTCCTGGATAAACAACCAAATCGAAGAGGTTAACAAAATTATTTTAATCGTATAACAAAGAAAATTGAGGAAGCAAAGGGAAGATGGGCAAATTTACTTCCGTCCGTCTCATGGTCCATCCAAACAACTCTATCCAAAACAATCGAGAACGCCATTTATGTTATCACATGGAATGGAAGCTATGTTTTCGATCGAGTACAATCACGTAGCTAAAGCTTTGTCATGGCCTCGACATTCAAAATAGCAAATATGTTGGAGTGGAAAGAAACAAATAGTGAAGGAGCAATGCTCACACACAACCTAGAAGAGAAAATTGGGTGAAGTCATCTCTTCGACAACAAGAAGTCAAAAGGAGAACCCTAGTAGTACAACAAGCAGTTTCGAGAGAAAAATTTTGCCCCGTAGATATAGTATTGAAGAAGGTTGATACCCCTAAAATATATAGTATTTTTATACACATTTTTAAACCTAATGATAATATTGCACTTTAATGGAAGGTATTTTGTGTATTTTTCTTACAGATATGATTAAATGGATAAATGTGATGAAAGGAGTGAAAAATGATCAAATTTGCAACAAAATTAAAAGAGGTATAAAATTGATCAGTGGCGGCTAAGCGTCCGAACCTGATGCTTACATGCCAGAGCCTCGCGGCTAAGTGCCCATACCTAGAGCGTACACGTCAGGAGCCCTGTGGCTAAACGCCGAGACCTCGCGTTTACGCGCGACAGTTACTTAAGAAAATTTAAATAATTTTTGTTGTCATTTTGAAGGAGTGTTTGAGGTATCTCTTGGTACTAACGTGGATAACTTCCTATTGGCGCCAAAGTTAATTTAAATTACTCTTGAATGGATGCATCAATTGGAGGATTCATTCTTCATATAATTTGAAGGGACATGAAGGCATCTATTGGAAAATTATACAAAGAAGACTTGAAAATCAGAAAATAGTTATTGTTGGAGGGTGTGTAGTTTATGTTTATTGTGTAGGAGAGTTTTTTTAGTAACACACCTCTCCACTTCACCATTTCTACTTACTTTAATATAGTTTGTATTAGGATTAGAAGAGAGAATTAGGTCCTTAGAGTTGGGCTCCACCTCTAAGGAATATTTAAGGAAAAGCAAAGTTTTCAAAGGAACTTCAAGAGTTTGGTGGAGAGGATTTTCAGATAAGTCTTTATCTTTGTTATTACACTTAGTTTTTAATTAAGACTTCTTGTGTTTTCACTATGATTTCCTTTTAAACCAAGTTGTGAATTGTATTTTTTCCATCAATTCTGAGTAGTTTTCTTTATCTTTTTCCTTAAAATGATGAAGTAATTAAGTTATGAATGAATGTTTTGTGAAGAATAGGAAATCAATGTTGGAAAACCATGCACTTCATTTACTTCTTCATTTGGCCAATTAAGATGTTAATATATGTTGTGAGAATATGTAAGAACTCGGTATGGTTTCGTCTCAATCAACAAATGGTAAGAATCACATCAGATTATATGGGCGAGAATGTAGTCCATATGATCGAGTACGAATAAATAGGAAGATATACTTTGATGATTGTAGAATTAGAGGACTTTAGAGTGATAGACTAAAACCTCTAATTTGATTTATTGTTTTATATTTTGATACATAATGTTAGCCCCCAGTTGAAGGGAGAAGAGGAAACCCTATAGTGAGAGCTAGTATCTTTCCCGCCTAGCTCGTCTTCAACATTACTAAAACATTAGATTAACTTATGTTCTTTATAACATCTCTAGTAACAGATAAAGAATATAATTACTCCTATTTGGCATAACACATTTTAGATACTTCCACTATAGAGTTTCATGACTTGATACTAATTCATAATAAGGAAAAAGATATTTTATTTGCATTTGCTTTAATATTACAAAAATAATTAAAATAAGTTGTTTCCTTTCATTTCAAATTATAAAAATTATAAAAATGAATCAAAATTTCTTTCCTAGAATATTATCTTTAGTTTAGTAAGATCTTTCTTAAAAGGTAAAATTTTATTTTTCTTTTGTCTTTCTTTTAAGAAAATTTTTAACATTTCTCTATGGGTTCAATATCTCGTGGCTTAATCGAAAGTCCTATATTACTCGATAATGATATGTATAATTGCATAGAATCTTGTTTTATAATAATAACAATTAAAACTCTTATTTGCATTGGCATCGAGTTTTTTACATCGTTGTAAAGAAAGAGATATCATTAAAAAGAAGTAAAAATGCATAGATAAAACATAAGCATAAATATCGAGAATCAAGTTTTTTGTGTCGTTATCGGGGTAATAATTATATATATATATGTCTATATATATATATATATATATATAGTTAAAACAATATTTGAAGAGAATTTTCAGAAAAACTAATTTTTACTTTTTAAAGTCTTATTTAAACTTGTTAGATTTATTTTAGGAAATTATGTTGACCTCATTTTTGGTGAGGTCTTTTCTCTCCTTAGTACTTAGGATCTAGCCTTAGGCTTTCCCTTTGACTATCCTAGAGGATTAGAGATGATACCCACCAATTAGAAATTTAAACACCTCTTAACTCCCTGCAAACCCCACATGCCTGATTGTAAACCCCTAATTCACTTGGAGGGTTAAGATCAAATGTGGAGGTTTAAAGGATGAGTTCCCTGTAGGACTCTTGGCCTTAGGACTGCCCTGGGTGGTCTGGTCTGGTGAGGGTTGACCTGAACACATTATACTTTCACACACATTCCAAATCCTAAAACTATTCATGCCTAGCTTGACTTCCCGACTCATGTAGGTAATTCATATGGATGGATCTTAACCCCTAGTGCCCTCGGCTAAGAGGGTTAGGAACAATATAGATGAATGCCTCAAATGAGTCCTCTCATGAATCTTATGGGCTTGATATGGCTTCATGGCTCAACCAAAGTGATTCCATTATACTCAAATTTGATCAATCTTCATTTTTCTAAAATTTAAATTTTTGACCCACGGGTCCCTACACCCACCAAAACCTACCAAATGCCGTTGAAACTACCCAAAATTTGCAAAATCACCTAAATTACCCAAAATTCCTCAAAATCAATCCAAAACATTTACCCCCACTCAAATTGATTATCCATAGCCAAATATACCAAAATTCCAAAAATACCCCCCAATACCCTCCAAATACCCAAAATGCCCTTCTTAGCTAAAAATTCCATAAATTCCGAAAATTCCCAAAAAAATTCCAGAAAATCCCAAATATTCCCAATTTAATTTTGTTCAACTACACCATGGGCCAATTTTGTCAATTTAACCCACTTTTACCAAAAACCCCAATTTGACCCAATGTCCCACTAAACCAACCCAATTGACCTAAATTTTGGTCAAATTCAATTCTAAACATCAATTCAATATCCCCAATGTCAATTTAGACCAAATACAAGCCCAATTTGATTGACATTTGGATCCAATTTCAATTTGAAGCCTAAATCCCCTAAATTGGCCTAAACCCAATCCTAACCCAAATAGGCCCAAATCCCAAAATCAAAGCCCAACCAAAGTTGAAAACTCTTTATAACACTCCCCTAAACATTTCTCAACATTAATTTTACATCAAATCTAACCTTAAGCCAACATGAACCCAAGAGAGCCAAAGTTAGCCAGATTTGAGCCACCTTGGCCCCATTACCAAAAAGGCCCAAATTAAACCTATTTCAATTCCAAAACCTTCTCCAAATCACTCATGCCACACTCCTAAAAAACCTAACATTTTTTTAGCCCAATCTTTCACAAAATCTCCATCCACCAATTTGTTTTCAAACTTAAAAGCCCACTTCCATAAAGCCTTTAAAAGCCCACTTTCCATCAAATTCAAAAGCCCAAAATCCATCCCCAAGTCCACATGAAACCTTTTCTTCATCATTCCTTTGATAATCCTATTTGAAAAAAGTCTTAAACCATCATGAAATCAACTCATTTGTAGCATCATGACAAATCCCATTAAAGGAATCCAAAGTTTTCAAAATTCCAAAAAACCCTTTTCCATGCAAGTGAGTCAACCTTTTCCAAAGCCATGAGCAAGCTAAATGAAGCCATGGAGCAATGCATAAGCCATATGCAAGCCATGGGGAGGCCTTTCCACCTCACCATGCCACTTATAGCAAGAAGAGGGGAGCATTTCCTAAGCCTTCACTAAACCTTTTTTAACCCCATCAATGATACACTTTAACCAAAATTGGCCACCTCACCTTGGATGGGGACTTCGACTTCACATGTGAGGCTAACCCAAATGATCTCACATCAGCCCAAATCAAGCCTTAGTGAGTGAACCAAGCCAAAACCATGAATTGACTCAAATTGGACCAAAAATGCTCCTTACACCCATGCCATTTAAATCCTTGACTTTACACACGACAATCCCAAATTGATTGCACCAAAATCAAACTCGATCTCCCCTCCACCTAAACACATATTTTGAACCCACTAATCAACCCTCATGGCCACCCAAAGCTCCACCATAACCTTCCTTATTTAAACCTCACCTCCATGGCCAAGAGGAGGAGATGCAAAGATTACCTTGGGGAAACTCTGCCAAATTGTTCCCAAAGCTTCTCCAAGCACTCCTAAGCTCAATCCAACCATTTACAATTGAGGCCTCACCTCTTGGACAAATGTATCAAATTTTTTGCTCCTCCAACAGAGCATGTTTTAATTTTCTGTAATTATTCACATGCTTTAAGTATATCATCACCATATAGATGTGTTCTACTCAATTAGACGATCAGTTAAAAAAAAATTCATTCAATTTTGTTGAGAATCGAGGAGATATCAAGGTTTGAAGTTGAACGATTTTGAGTGAATAGAACAAGGAAAGAGGAGCAGCAGTCGTCCGATCAGGCTTGTATCCAACGAACGACGCTGATGGAGTTGGACGGCAACTTCATCTGTGAACAGGCAACCACGCCAGCCAGTAGCAACGTGACACATGTCATTTGAGCGGGAAATGGATTTTTTTTTATTTATTTTTGAACCTAAACTTCAAAAACTCATAACTTTTCATAGAAAACTCGAAAAAATAAAATAAAAATATCCTCTTGCTCACTGAAATGAGGAGAATAATGTGGAAGTGATTTCATATTTTTTTGATGCATATTTTATTTTTAATTAATTAAATAGTGTTTTCAATCATTCAATTCTCCATGCATGTATACAACACACCATGACATGAGACCATAGGGCTTTTGAAGCCTCTGATCTTGCGAACATTCCCTGAATTTTTCAAGAACAGAGGCCATCTCTGTGAAAAGTTATTGAATTTTCAATTTCATGTCACTGTTTTAGGTATTTTAATTCCAATAATTAGCATGTTGTAAAATAAATTCTATGAAAATTTGGTGATGTTTCTTATGACCAGAGGATCCTATGAAAAATATATTTTGAGTTAATTCATTCATAATAACCTTAATTGGGCTAAAGCCCTAAAATTAAATTTGATTTAATTAGGGTTAACCACACATCAAATTGACATGAAAATAATTCTCCACTCATCTTTAAGATCGTAGAGACCTCAAATAAAATTTGAGATCAATTGGACTCGATTAACCCTACCAAATGGGTTGATTAAGCCTCATAAGAAAAGTAGAACTTTAAAAATTCATAAATCCCAAAATACTTTTCAAAAATTCACAAAAATGATTTTGGAGCTTCTCTCGATATCGAGTGAGCTTGGGAAAATTAAAATTGGAATTTTCTAAAAAAGTCGATTTTTCACAATATTTTAATATTTTAATAATTAAAAAATAATAAAAATCACAAAAGTATTAAAAATAATAAAAATGTCACATTTTGACTCCTAATCACTTAAGAACAAACTAAATATTTTTCCTAAGTCCCTAGGATAGGATATTGAATTTTAAAGGCTTAATGTAATTTTTAATATTAAAAAATGAATTTTCAACCTTCACTAAAATAATTCTAATAGATTAAAGAAAAATCGGAAAATTATAAAATTCAAATTAAATTAAATTAAAATTAAAATTAAATTAAATTAATTCAAAAACTAAATTAAATTAGATTAAATTAAATTAAATTAAATTAAATTAAATTAAATTAAATAAAAATTAAATTAAATCAAAATTAAATTGAATTAAAAGTTAAAATTAAAATTAAATTAAATTAAATATAAAATTAAAATAAAATTAAATAAAATTAAATAAAATTAAATAAAATTAAATTAAATTAAAATCAAATTGAATTAAAATCATTTAACCACAAACCTAAATGAAATCATTAAGAATTAAATCTAAAATAATTTGAACACTATTCCAAACTTAAAGTTATTAATTAAAACCTCATAATCAAATTAAAACACTTTAGATCATAAACTCAAACTTTAAATTAAGAAAGATTAAAATTCTCAACAAACCAACTTGCCCTTAAAGGCTTTAATTATTTTAACTCTTAAATAGAGTATTAAGTGAGATGTCACCTCATTCATCAGGTAATCAAATACCTCAGTTCACTGAGCAAGAGACAAAGTTTAACTAAACTCATGGATGATTAATTCATATGTGCAACTAAATTTACTTGGACTTAAAATAATCCTAGAAGTATTGAAAAGATGTTTACGACTCGTCTTAAGAACTTCCTCAATATGACGAGATGTTTTAGAAGAACAATCGAATCTAATTGTTCTTTGATGAAGAAAATCATCCTTGAACCAAACCAAGAACCTAGACGTCATAGGAGATGACTAGTTATAGGATTAGAATTTGGTAGACAACCAAAACCCTTCCCTTAGCTTTACCTAGAGTATCCGTTGAAATATTTAAATGTCTTAACATGTGTTTAAGTGCAGCTTGGGATGACGGGAAGACCCTCCAGGTACGCTTTTATTTTATGGCAATTTACTTTATCGCAATTTACTTACAAGCACTGTACTTTATTTTTCTTGCATGATAAATAATACTGTTGCATGAAAACTAAAACCTTTAGGATAGTCCCTGAACTGAAACCAAAACTAAATTAAAAGTCATTGCAAGATAAAATTCACCGCCACAACATTCAAAATATAAAACAACTCAAAATTTAATCACAAACAGAACAACAAAACAACAACTACAACTAAACTAAAACGTTTCGTTGGATGATCTGGAATACCTCGGATGATGTAACCCACGTGTTGCTAACGGGATTTCCCACGGTCTAAATGAAAGTGTGGAACTCATTCAATTGAGTTTAGCAAATTCATCTGGACTAAGTGAATCCGATGAAAATAACGGTGTCGGGATGACGGAACCGTGGGATCTTAATCGGTTCTGTTTAATCAACTTTAAGATTTGTTTTAATTAAAATATTAAAAATATTTGGACTTTAAAATTTCTAAACCAAAACACTTTTCTCATCTCTTGATTTTGACCTTCTACAACTAAACCTCTGCAACAACAAGGAACTCGGAGCATGGTGGGCAAGCACGACCATCGTCATCAAGCAAAACTCGGATCTACACCAGCTAAACCTTTCTTAGAATTAAATAACCAAGCCATAGGACTTCGAGGTAGTTTACCTAGTGCAACACAAATCCTCAACTCTTTGTTAGGCATTTGCATGATCATGTCATGTAAATTAAGCCCTAACCAGTCTTAGGACTCCGAGGTGATTGTTTGGTACGACATAAACCCTCGTATCTTCGAGGCTATTTGTGTGATTATATCTATCATACACGTATAAGACCTAAATAAATAAAATTGGCGGGATTGCAACATTAAATAAACTCCCAAATCTAAACCAAACAATAGGATAGTTTGGGAAGTTTTTAAGATTCTTCTTGGATCCTCAACTTCTCCTACTTCTCTTTCTTTGGATTCTTAAAATAAACCGTTCCGAATTCGAGCTAATCCTTTTGAAATTTCCAAAATTTAATTCTTCGAAAACCTTAAACTTTGAAATTCTCGAGAGCAAAACCACTAATCATTATCGAGAGTTTCCTTAAATGATTCCCGTCATTTAAGATGTAATTAACTATAGGGGCTTCCCCTTATAGGGAACTTTAAGATCCCAGGTAATATAAACCCTACTTAATTCATTTATATTAAGCAGGGGAACTTGTCAGCTTATAAAAATTGGTTTGCAGATCAAACAGATGTCACAAATCTTCTAGTTTATTTAATCGAGCCCCATCATCAAACGATGTGTTTATTCTTCGGGATAGATACACTGGCTTGTGGTGCGGTGCTCGTTTTTATAAACTATTTGGGATGTGAGATTGGTTTGATTTCATATCTTAAAATTTTCAAATTTAAAATTATTTTCAAAATCAAATAAGTACTTTCTAAATTATATGTATATTTAAATTAAATTTGAAATTTAAAATTCGCCGACAATTTCGTAGGCGACCCCTTTTAAAAATACAACACTCAACCTAAAAATATGCCGACAACTTCGGCGACTCCGTTGGGGACTAGTTCCTCTCTCCATTTTGATCAGATGGTTTTGCTTTCATAAATCAGTAGTGAGTCCATACCCCTAGTGGACCAAACTAACATTCTTTCCATTGGCATACCACATTCATTTCTGTCTTGAACCGGTATAGTCAACTCCTTTTAAATTCCGGAGCCACTGTTTAGACACCCCTAAATAGAGAGGTTCCAGAATCCTCCCACCTCCCCAAAGAGGCGAAGTAGACCCCCAATAGGTGTGTTAGAATTGGAATGATCTGTTGATGTGATTTCAATGTGAATTCAACCTCCTCTAAATCTCGGACCGGGTCCGACACTTCGGTTCTCTTTTTTTGACTTGTTGCAAATAGGTCAAACGAAACTTCCCTATAACAACCTTCCAATAAACCATAAATAAAAAAAAACTTTTGTCGAATTTCAAACCAAAATAAAACTTCTCAAGACACAACAAGTATACAATAATAATAATAATAATAAAAAAGAAACACAAAAAAAATTTGCATGCTTAAAGGATGCCCAGTACAAAGAAAGTTAACTTGAGTACTTTCGTTGAAACTGCAAAGCGAGGGAAGTCACTGACTTTCAGAAATTCTTCAAATGATAGGAGACAATGTCTTCACCCAAGCTAGTCTTTTCTTTCGCCTCTGGAGTGGAGTTTATCGTCTATAGGGAGGAACTGCCTGACCTGGCAGTCATCAAATTTGGACAAGGATTCGACAGTGTTGAAACTAAGTTCGGGAATTTTTCTGTTGAAATGATGAAACCCGAAATCAAAAATTTCGTTGAGCCGATTGTAGAGTTCAACTTAAAAATTGTTGAAGAGCTCCCTATGCCAAAGAAGGAGTGGATTGAAAAAGACTCTTCTATTGTTGTGAAGTATGCCGCTAGAAGCGCTGGGACTTCTCTGAGGACTGCTTCAGCTCCTACTACTAGAGCCACCGTCACCACACCAACTATTTTGTTAGATAAAGGAAAAGAGATTTTACATAAGGAAGAGTCAGTCGACGCTTACACCCTACCTTTTTCCGGACTCAAAATTGGGTCCAATTCAAAGACCGCACAACTAATGAAAGCATAAAAAAGGAAGCACAACCGGAAAAGTCTAAACGTCGACCAGCCATGACAACCCCGCCTGCCGTAATGCCACCAGCTGAGTCAGCAGCTATCTCAGCAGAAACCACATGGACTGACACGCAGCCTGAAGGAGCTTTTGTGTAAGGAATATCCCTTTAAGGATGGAGCAGTGGCCAAAATGTTCTGCAACTTGAGTAAGATGGTTGATTTTCAATTGCTATAGCCGAAAAAGCCAGAAGAGATCGGCGAGGAGGATCACCCGATGTACTGCCCTTACCACCGGATGATTAGACACAAGATAGAAGACTGCTTCACTTTCAAGGATTGGCCCGAAAAGAATTTTGAAAGTGGGAACATAGCAATCCCGAAAGAATATTTAAAAGAACCTGAAAAAGGTTCAGTGAATATGATTTCAGATGTTTCGCTTGGCTTCTATACAATGATGCCAGTGCTCGAGGGGATAAGTGATGTTCCTCAAAAGTCCCCGATTGACCTAAAAATTCTCAAAGAAAGTTCGATTGAGTCCGCCATAGAGAAGCTCCGAGTTGACATTACACAACTATTCGAAGACCGTAAAGAAGATGTCGAAAATGGAGATTACAGCCTACCATATTACATGCAAAGTGGTTTTGTAGAAATCAACGTCATCGAGACGGAGGCCACACCATCCTTATGCGATGCTCCTTTACCCAGTAAAGAGAACACCGTGGATGAGTTTCAAATGGCCATTCAACAGTGGGATGAGCATATAGGTCAAATGAAGAAACAACTGGAGGAAATAATGATCGTCGTGGATACAATTCAAGGGCGATGCAGTCGTTACCAATAGCAACTTTGGAGGCAAACCAATTTTCGTGTTAAAAAGAGTTCACCTCCGACAAACAACCGAAGAAGGATATAGTTCGGGTCCGATGCTTGGAGAGTGACATTAAACAGATAAGTAGAACAACATGTGAGAGAAGCCCCGGTCCAATCGGAAATGGAGGAATCAATTTCAAAGGGTAGACCTTACCTGAAGAGTTTGATACCGTTCGGCACCCCGCAGGTTTCGTATCACCGTTGTTCAAAACTTTCGATGGAATCGGAAATCCCCGACAAGCATCTTGTACACTTCCAAGCAAGTCGCTGCAACGCGGGGAAGCGAAGCACTTTTGTTCCACCAATTTGTGAATAGCCTCACCGGAGTTGCCTTTGATTGGTATGCGAGTTACCAAATGGTTCGCTAAGACGGAAATGGAAAATATATTTGTCAAACGGTTTGTCGGAGCTCAGCACCACATCACGAGCTGGTGATCTTGTGGTAGAGAAACATAAACCAGATGAAACCTCGGTGGAATACATCCTGCGTTGGAGAAACCTCAGCATGAGATGCAAGCCACAGTTGCAAGAGCAGCACGCAGTTGAAATTCTTCTAAAGAGCATTCACGGTCCAGTTGGTCTCTTGCTCAAGGGATTCACAATCAAGACTTTCGAGAAGTTACTTAATAAAGCCGGAAGACTTCAAGAAGAAGCTAAACAACTTGGTTTTCTTGAAAAAGCCAATGAGGTAGAGCCAACGAAGATATTCAAGAAGGAATCTGAGACTGTTGTTGTGGTTAATAAGGGAAAGCGACAATTACAAGTATAGGCCGAACAACATCAGCGAACCTTCCAACGTCCGGTAGAACGCTCAACAATCCTTTCAAGCAAAGACTCTACTGTGCAAATGAAAGACAAGTTCCAACAATGGTT
This sequence comes from Papilionanthe hookeriana x Papilionanthe teres, assembly GCA_022702705.1. Lineage (NCBI taxonomy): Eukaryota > Viridiplantae > Streptophyta > Magnoliopsida > Asparagales > Orchidaceae > Papilionanthe > Papilionanthe hookeriana x Papilionanthe teres. The sequence goes on along the minus strand of CM040435.1, from coordinate 43,966,382 downwards.
GCACGAACAAAAAAGGTGTACTCTTTTAAAGATGAAGCAACAAGAAAGATGTTCCACAATCTAATCAAGAACCCTGAATTCCGGTTACCTAAGCCAAAAAGACCGGATGAAATCAACAAGAAAGGACATCCAAGATACTGTCCGTACCACAGGTTCGTTGGACACACCATAGAAGAGTGTTGCAATTTCAATGACTGGCTCGAAGAAAATTTCAAGAGTGGGAACGTAACAATCCCAGAAGAATATTTGAAAAGAACCTGAAAAAGGTTCTATCAATATGATTTCGGTCGATATGTTTGTTCTAGCTGAAGCCTATGTAATTGGCAATAAAGAAGACACTTCTTGACTACCATTGTGCTACATCTACCAATGTAAAGAGAAATTTGCAGGACTGATGTTGATCTTCCACATCCCTCCCACTATTATGAATGAAAATGAACGGAAGAAGTTTTTTTATTCAGAATTGTTCGATATTTGGAAAGCTCAAACTTGAATATTTTGATAAGACAGTAACTTCGAGAAATAATGAAATTTATGCCCTAATGACTAGGTCGTTCACTCGAAGGAATTCGGACTCGGGACCTAAGTAGATTTTGAAATGAAGCAAGTGTGGTTGAAATACGAGTAATTGGTCCGGATATCAAGGGTCTTTTAATTTTCTCGCCATGTGATCTGGTCCGTACTTTTGGATGAGTTATAATATCCCAGGATTCATATTAAGGAATATTTCAGAATTATTAATTAAGGGAGTTTCGACATTCAAAATCTTTAACAAAAATATGTCTTACCAGAAACAGTAATTCTCAGAAAAAAAAGGAGCAAAAAAAAGAAAAAAAAGAGAAGTATTCCCGAGGAGAAGCTTGAGGTGAGCACAAAATCAAAAATTGGTGTCTCAATCTAGACATTCAAAATCTTTAACATGTGCTCCACTAGGAATCCTTAATAGAGAGGAGAAAAAAAAAAGAAAAAAGAAAAGGAAATAAAAAGGCTCCCTGAGAAGAAGCTTGAGGCAAGCATATAATCAAAAGTTGGTGTCTTAATCCAACCCCGATTAATGAAACTTGAAAGACTATCTTAAGAAGTTTCCTCTGATATTATGCTTTGAAAAGAGTCAAGTGATTTTATGTCTTTTGGTCGGTCATTAATTGACTCAGAAATATATTTGACTAATGAAAAATATTTCTATCATATGAGCATAAATTTTGAATCTAATTAGGCCCGTAAAGAAAGAACTGAAGTAAAAGAGCCCGATTATTAACAATTAATAGAAATTCAAACCCGAAGTCATGTCTTCGATGCCCGAAAAATACTTATCCAATGTCGGATCAAAGAGCCTCAGCATCGTACCTAAGCAGATACAACTCAAACATCAATTCAAAGGGCTTCGTGGCAACTTCGCAAAGACAGACCTAAACAATCCTCCTAAATCAACAAGAAAGAGTGATGCCCATTACGGATGAAGCTACGAAGTTCCCTGTCTCTTCAACGTGGTGTCTGTAGAAATAACACATCTTTGTAGGTAATTGAAAGGATATAATTTCAATAGTACCTTGAAGAATAGGTCATTTTCTACAAATGTCTTCGGTCAGTGGTCGATACCTCAAGGAGAACTGCACATCGTGATGTTTCAAAGACAACCTCGTTCTACGAAGCACAGATGCTGCACTTGCTTATGACTGGGTCCAAACCTTAACTAAAAAAAATAAAGCTAAAAAAATGAAAATCATGAAACATAAATGAATAAAATAAAACTTCAGAAAAAAACCAACAATAAATCCCTTAACGAATGACAACAAATAAATAAATAATGAAAAATGAAAAATTTTCTTAAAAAAAAAATCGAATAAGATAACGAAACAAACCTTAAGTCAAAACGAAACTTTAAATCAAAATGAAATCCGAAATCAAATTAAAATCTAAATCAAAACAAACTTAAATCATCAAAACGAAAAAAAGAAGAATCTCAATATTAAAAATAAAAATAAATCTCAAATCTGAATCTCCAATATGTACTTTTGATCACAGGAAAATACATTAAGAAATTCATATCTATTTTTGATGAAATTGCACTTTAAAGAAATGTATTTTCTTTATTTTACTGCAGAAATGAAGATTTATAAGTGATGGAAGCAAAAAGCATGAAATGGAGTGAATTTGGATCAAAAAGGAAGAAATTCATGCAAATTGAACTAAGTCGTCGATGGCGAGATCGAGGCCGCCGACGGCGAGATCATAAGAAGAAATTTTGAAGGAATTATAACTACCTCGCCGACAAGCCGAGCCCGAGCCCGCCGACGGCGAGATCACACGGCTTCAAGACCTTCTAGAAGCCCCGCCGATGGCGAGGTCGTTTCCCGCCGACGGTGAGACAGTTCAAAATGCAAATTCATTGAACCTGGACGCCTTTTCAAGAGGTGTTTAAGCATCCCTTGGAACTTTGCCTACCTCTATAAATAGTGTTTCTCTTTTTGGTGTCTTAAGTGTGTTTGTTGTGTGTCTTAGTGAGTTTCTTGAGTTTATTTGTATTTGAGTGTATTTAGTTAGAAGTTTGCTCTGCTAGAAGAAAAAGTCGAAAGGAACTTCGAGAGTCCGTCGGGAGGAAATTAAGATAAGTATCTTTGTTTATTTTTGTTAACTTTAAATGAAATCCATGTTTTGTTTTATTCCCATGTATTCGAGTAGTTTTCTTAGTCTTTCTCCTCGTTTATGAAAATTATGCGAATTGATGAAATTAAATAGAAGTACCTAATATATTAAAATAAATTGTGATAATTTTTACTTAAAACTTAATTTACTTTCAATCCGGCCAATTGAGTTGTTAAAATATGTTGAATTATCAACTATAGTAAAAATTACATCCAATATTCAGGGAAGTCAAAAACCTTGGAAGGAGGCCGCAAATAAATAGGAAATATTAATTATCGGACGTAGAATTGGACATTTTAGTGTGACGGACTAAAATATTCAATTTGGTCCTATTGTTTGAGAGCTGAAGTGTAGATGTTAGCCCTCGAGTGAGGGGAAAGTGGGAGCTCGAAGTGGCAGCCAATATCCTCCCAACTCAACATCGCATTCGATAATCAAACATAGGATTAATCAATGTTCTTTGCACCTGGACCAAAGGGTAAAGAATAGGAATGCTCCTATTTGTCACAATACAATTCAAGAATTCTATTTAAATTCATCATTCACTTAATTTTCTAAAAATAAGGAGAAGGATACTTTTTCTGAATTATTTAAATCAACTTAATTTAAAGCATTAGTTTACTTTAGTTTGCTTTAGTTACTTTAAAAATTCTGTTTACTATATTAGTAAGTAATTCCTTTAAATTTAGCCGATACAAATCGTTAAAAACTTCCCCGTGGGATCGATAACCAGGACTCCACTAGAGCCCCGTATTACTTCGATACGATACGTATACTTGCGTAGAATCCACATTATACATTCCATCATAAAAACATTTAATTTGTAAACATATTAAAAAGTGGGTCAACTTTTTTGGCACCGTAGCCTGGGAAGTAAAGAAATTATTAACTAGAGTAACGGACTATTTTAAAATTTATTTTATAAAATTGTATGCGAAAATTTGGAAATGAAAATTTAATACCATACGATTCAGAATTAGAGCGTTCAATTAAAAGAATTAGAAAACAAAAAAAGAAATTATAAATTTAACGCAAATGGCAAATATTCCCGAAAATGAAAATATCAATCAACCAAGACCATTACGAGATTATGCCAATCCTACATTAGATGAAATTCATTTAACTATTCAAAACCCCGATGTAGTCGCTAACTCATTCGAACTTAAACCCGCAATTATCCAAATGGTACAAAACAATCAATTTAGTGGTTCACTTATTGAAGATCCTAATTTACATCTTACTAGTTTGTATTAGGATTAGAAGAGAGAATTAGGTCCTTAGAGTTGGGCTCCACCTCTAAGGAATATTTAAGGAAAAGCAAAGTTTTCAAAGGAACTTCAAGAGTTTGGTGGAGAGGATTTTCGCATAAGTCTTTATCTTCGTTATTACACTTAGTTTTTAATTAAGACTTCTTGTGTTTTCACTATGATTTCCTTTTAAACCAAGTTGTGAATTGTATTTTTTCCATCAATTCTGAGTAGTTTTCTTTATCTTTTTCCTTAAAATGATGAAGTAATTAAGTTATGGATGGATGTTGTGTGAAGAATAGGAAATCAATGTTGGAAGAATTTGCAGTAATTCAAAACCTTGCACTTTATTTAGTTCTTAAATTGGCCAATTAAGATATTAATATATGTTATGAGAACATGTAAGAACTGGTATGGTTTCGTCTCAATCAACAAATGGTAAGAATCACATCGATTATATGGGCGAGAATGTAGTCCATATGATTGAGTACGAATAAATAGGAAGATATACTTTGATGATTGTAGAATTAGAGGACTTTAGAGTGATAGACTAAAACCTCTAATTTGATTTATTGTTTTATATTTTGATACATAATGTTAGCCCCCAGTTGAAGGGAGAAGAGGAAACCCTATAAAGGAGAGCTAGTATCTTTCCCGCCTAGCTCGTCTTCAACATTACTAAAACATTAGATTAACTTATGTTCTTTATAACATCTCTAGTAACGAGTAAAGAATATAATTACTCCTATTTGGCATAACACATTTTAGATACTTCCACTATAGAGTTTCATGACTTGATACTAATTCATAATAAGGAAAAAGATATTTTATTTGCATTTGCTTTAATATTACAAAAATAATTAAAATAGTTGTTTCCTTTCATTTCAAATTATAAAAATTATAAAAATGAATCAAAATTTCTTTCCTAGAATATTATCTTTAGTTTAGTAAGATCTTTCTTAAAAGGTAAAATTTTATTTTTCTTTTGTCTTTCTTTTAAGAAAATTTTTAACATTTCTCTATGGGTTCAATATCTCGTGGCTTAATCGAAAGTCCTATATTACTTCGATAATGATATGTATAATCGCATATAATCTTGTTTTATAATAATAACAATTAAAACTCTTATTTGCATTGGCATCGAGTTTTTTACATCGTTGTAAAGAAAGAGATATCATTAAAAAGAAGTAAAAATGCATAGATAAAACATAAGCATAAATATCGTGAATCAAGTTTTTTGTGTCGTTATCTGGGGTAATAATTATATATATATGTCTATATATATATATATATATATAGTTAAAACAATATTTGAAGAGAATTTTCAGAAAAACTAATTTTTACTTTTTAAAGTCTTATTTAAACTTGTTAGATTTATTTTAGGAAATTATGTTGACCTCATTTTTGGTGAGGTCTTTTCTCTCCTTAAGATTTCAGGATCTAGCCTTAGGCTTTCCCTTCGACTATCCTAGAGGATTAGAGATGATACCCACCAATTAGAAATTTAAACACCTCTTAACTCCTCGCAAACCCCACATGCCTCGATTGTAAACCCCTAATTCACTTGGAGGGTTAAGATCAAATGTGGAGGTTTAAAGGATGAGTTCCCTGTAGGACTCTCGGCCTTAGGACCGCCCGGGTGGTCCGGTCCGGTGAGGGTCGACCCGAACACATTACACTTTCACACACATTCCAAATCCTAAAACTATTCATGCCTAGCTTGACTTCCCGACTCATGTAGGTAATTCATATGGATGGATCTTAACCCCTGTGCCCTCGGCTAAGAGGGTTAGGAACAATATAGATGAATGCCTCAAATGAGTCCTCTCATGAATCTTATGGGCTTGATATGGCTTCATGGCTCAACCAAAGTGATTCCATTATACTCAAATTTGATCAATCTTCATTTTTCTAAAATTTAAATTTTTGACCCACTGGTCCCTACACCCACTAAACCTACCAAATGCCGTCGAAACTACCCAAAATTTGCAAAATCACCTAAATTACCCAAAATTCCTCAAAATCAATCCAAAACATTTACCCCCACTCAAATTGATTATCCATAGCCAAATATACAAAAATTCCAAAAATACCCCCCAATACCCTCCAAATACCCAAAATGCCCTTCTTAGCTAAAAATTCCATAAATTCTGAAAATTCCCAAAAAAATTCCAGAAAATCCCAAATATTCCCAATTTAATTTTGTTCAACTACACCATGGGCCAATTTTGTCAATTTAACCCACTTTTACCAAAAACCCCAATTTGACCCAATGTCCCACTAAACCAACCCAATTGACCTAAATTTTGGTCAAATTCAATTCTAAACATCAATTCAATATCCCCAATGTCAATTTAGACCAAATACAAGCCCAATTTGATTGACATTTGGATCCAATTTCAATTTGAAGCCTAAATCCCCTAAATCGGCCTAAACCCAATCCTAACCCAAATAGGCCCAAATCCCAAAATCAAAGCCCAACCAAAGTTGAAAACTCTTTATAACACTCCCCTAAACATTTCTCAACATTAATTTTACATCAAATCTAACCTTAAGCCAACATGAACCCAAGAGAGCCAAAGTTAGCCAGATTTGAGCCACCTTGGCCCCATTACCAAAAAGGCCCAAATTAAACCTATTTCAATTCCAAAACCTTCTCCAAATCACTCATGCCACACTCCTAAAAAAAACTAACATTTTTTTAGCCCAATCTTTCACAAAATCTCCATCCACCAATTTGTTTTCAAACTTAAAAGCCCACTTCCATAAAGCCTTTAAAACCCACTTTCCATCAAATTCAAAAGCCCAAAATCCATCCCCAAGTCCACATGAAACCTTTTCTTCATCATTCCTTTGATAATCCTATTTGAAAAAAGTCTTAAACCATCATGAAATCAACTCATTTGTAGCATCATGACAAATCCCATTAAAGGAATCCAAAGTTTTCAAAATTCCAAAAAACCCTTTTCCATGCAAGTGAGTCAACCTTTTCCAAAGCCATGAGCAAGCTAAATGAAGCCATGGAGCAATGCATAAGCCATATGCAAGCCATGGGGAGGCCTTTCCACCTCACCATGCCACTTATAGCAAGAAGAGGGGAGCCTTTCCTAAGCCTTCACTAAACCTTTTTTAACCCCATCAATGATACACTTTAACCAAAATTGGCCACCTCACCTTGGATGGGGACTTCAGCACACATGTGAGGCAAACCCAAATGATCTCACATCAGCCCAAATCAAGCCTTAGTGAGTGAACCAAGCCAAAACCATGAATTGACTCAAATTTGACCAAAAATGCTCCTTACACCCATGCCATTTAAATCCTTGACTTTACACACGACAATCCCAAATTGATTGCACCAAAATCAAACTCTGATCTCCCCTCCACCTAAACACATATTTTGAACCCACTAATCAACCCTCATGGCCACCCAAAGCTCCACCATAACCTTCCTTATTTAAACCTCACCTCCATGGCCAAGAGGAGGAGATGCAAAGATTACCTTGGGGAAACTCTCGCCAAATTGTTCCCAAAGCTTCTCCAAGCACTCCTAAGCTCAATCCAACCATTTACAATCGAGGCCTCACCTCTCGGACAAATGTATCAAATTTTTTGCTCCTCCAACAGAGCATGTTTTAATTTTCTGTAATTATTCACATGCTTTAAGTATATCATCACCATATAGATGTGTTCTACTCAATTAGACGATCATTTTAAAAAAAAATTCATTCAATTTTGTTGAGAATCGAGGGAGATATCAAGGTTTGAAGTTGAACGATTTTGAGTGAATAGAACAAGGAAAGAGGAGCAGCAGTCGTCCGATCAGGCTTGTATCCAACGAACGACGCTGATGGAGTTGGACGGCAGCTTCATCTGTGAACAGGCAACCACGCCAGCCAGTAGCAGCGTGACACATGTCATTTGAGCGGGAAATGGATTTTTCTTGATTTATTTTTGAACCTAAACTTCAAAAACTCATAACTTTTCATAGAAAACTCGAAAAAATAAAATAAAAATATCCTCTTGCTCACTGAAATGAGGAGAATAATGTGGAAGTGATTTCATATTTTTTTGATGCATATTTTATTTTTAATTAATTAAATAGTGTTTTCAATCATTCAATTCTCCATGCATGTATACAACACACCATGACATGAGACCATAGGGCTTTTGAAGCCTCTGATCTTGCGAACATTCCCTGAATTTTTCAAGATCAGAGGCCATCTCTGTGAAAAGTTATTGAATTTTCAATTTCATGTCACTGTTTTAGGTATTTTAATTCCAATAATTAGCATGTTGTAAAATAAATTCTATGAAAATTTGGTGATGTTTCTTAAAACCAGAGGAACCTACGAAAAATATATTTTGAGTTAATTCATTCATAATAACCTTAATTGGGCTAAAGCCCTAAAATTAAATTTGATTTAATTAGGGTTAACCACACATCAAATTGACATGAAAATAATTCTCCACTCATCTTTAAGATCAGAGAGACCTCAAATAAAAATTTGAGATCAATTGGACTTGATTAACCCTACCAAATGGGTTGATTAAGCCTCATAAGAAAAGTAGAACTTTAAAAATTCATAAATCCCAAAATACTTTTCAAAAATTCACAAAAATGATTTTGGAGCTTCTCTGATATCAGGTGAGCTTGGGAAAATTAAAATTGGAATTTTCTAAAAAAGTTGATTTTTCACAATATTTTAATATTTTAATAATTAAAAAATAATAAAAATCACAAAAGTATTAAAAATAATAAAAATGTCACATTTTGACTCCTAATCACTTAGGAACAAACTAAATATTTTTCCTAAGTCCCTAGGATAGGATATTGAATTTTAAAGGCTTAATGTAATTTTTAATATTAAAAAATGAATTTTCAACCTTCACTAAAATAATTCTAATAGATTAAAGAAAAATCAGAAAATTATAAAATTCAAATTAAATTAAATTAAAATTAAAATTAAATTAAATTAATTCAAAAACTAAATTAAATTAGATTAAATTAAATTAAATTAAATTAAATTAAATTAAATAAAAATTAAATTAAATCAAAATTAAATTGAATTAAAAGTTAAAATTAAAATTAAATTAAATAAAATATAAAATTAAAATAAAATTAAATAAAATTAAATAAAATTAAATAAAATAAAATTAAATTAAAATCAAATTGAATTAAAATCATTTAACCACAAACCTAAATGAAATCATTAAGAATTAAATCTAAAATAATTTGAACACTATTCCAAACTTAAAGTTATTAATTAAAACCTCATAATCAAATTAAAACACTTTAGATCATAAACTCAAACTTTAAATTAAGAAAGATTAAAATTCTCAACAAACCAACTTGCCCTTAAAGGCTTTAATTATTTTAACTCTTAAATAGAGTATTAAGTGAGATGTCACCTCATTCATCGGTAATCAAATACCTCAGTTCACTCGAGCAAGAGACAAAGTTTAACTAAACTCATGGATGATTAATTCATATGTGCAACTAAATTTACTTGGACTTAAAATAATCCTAGAAGTATTGAAAAGATGTTTACGACTCGTCTTAAGAACTTCCTCAATATGACGAGATGTTTTAGAAGAACAACCGAATCTAATTGTTCTTTGATGAAGAAAATCATCCTTGAACCAAACCAAGAACCTAGTACGTCATAGGAGATGACTAGTTATAGGATTAGGAATTTGGTAGACAACCAAAACCCTTCCCTTAGCTTTACCTAGGTATCTGTTGAAATATTTAAATGTCTTAACATGTGTTTAAGTGCAGCTTGGGATGACGGGAAGACCCTCCAGGTACGCTTTTATTTTATGGCAATTTACTTTATCGCAATTTACTTACAAGCACTGTACTTTATTTTTCTTGCATGATAAATAATACTGTTGCATGAAAACTAAAACCTTTAGGATAGTCCCTGAACTGAAACCAAAACTAAATTAAAAGTCATTGCAAGATAAAATTCACCGCCACAACATTCAAAATATAAAACAACTCAAAATTTAATCACAAACATAACAACAAAACTACAACTAAAACTAAACTAAAACGTCTCGTTGGATGATCCGGAATACCTCGGATGATGTAACCCACGTGTTGCTAACGGGATTTCCCACTGTCTAAATGAAAGTGTGGAACTCATTCAACTGAGTTTAGCAAATTCATCCGGACTAAGTGAATCCGATGAAAATAACGGTGTCTGGATGACGGAACCGTGGGATCTTAATCGGTTCGTTTAATCAACTTTAAGATTTGTTTTAATTAAAATATTAAAAATATTTGGACTTTAAAATTTCTAAACAAAAACACTTTTCTCATCTCTTGATTTTGACCTTCTACAACTAAACCTCTGCAACAACAAGGAACTCAGAGCATGGTGGGCAAAGACGGCCATCGTCATCAACAAAACTCGGATCTACACCAGCTAAACCTTTCTTAGAATTAAATAACCAAGCCATAGGACTTCGAGGTAGTTTACCTAGTGCAACACAAATCCTCAACTCTTTGTTAGGCATTTGCATGATCATGTCATGTAAATTAAGCCCTAACCAGTCTTAGACTCCGAGGTGATTGTTTGGTACGACATAAACCCTCATATCTTCGAGGCTATTTGTGTGATTATATCTATCATACACGTATAAGACCTAAATAAATAAAATTGGCAGGATTGCAACATTAAATAAACTCCCAAATCTGAACCAAACAATAGGATAGTTTGGGAAGTTTTTAAGATTCTTCTTGGATCCTCAACTTCTCCTACTTCTCTTTCTTTGGATTCTTAAAATAAACTGTTCCGAATTTGAGCTAATCCCTTTTGAAATTTCCAAAATTTAATTCTTTGAAAACCTTAAACTTTGAAATTCTTGAGAGCAAAACCACTAATCATTATCGAGAGTTTCCTTAAATGATTCCCGTCATTTAAGATGTAATTAACTATAGGGGCTTACCCTTATAGGGAACTTTAAGATCCCAGGTAATATAAACCCTACTTAATTCATTTATATTAAGCAGGGGAACTTGTCAGCTTATAAAAATTGGTTTGCAGATCAAACAAATGTCACAAATCTTCTAGTTTATTTAATCGAGCCCCATCATCAAACAAAGTGTGTTTATTCTTCGGGATAGATACACGTATTGTCAGGTGCGGTGCTCGTTTTTATAAACTATTCGGGATGTGAGATCGGTTTCGATTTCATATCTTAAAATTTTCAAATTTAAAATTATTTTCAAAATCAAATAAGTACTTTCTAAATTATATGTATATTTAAATTAAATTTAAAATTTAAAATTCGCCGACAATTTCTGTAGGCGACCCCTTTTTAAAAATACAACACTCAACCTAAAAATATGCCGACAACTTCTGGCGACTCCGTTGGGGACTAGTTCCTCTCTCCATTTCGATCGATGGTTTTGCTTTCATAAATCGGTAGTGAGTCCATACCCCTAGTGGACCAAACTACCATTCTTTCCAATGGCATAACACGTTCATTTCTGTCTTGAACTGGTATAGTTAACTCCTTTTAAATTCCGGAGCCACCGTTTAGACACCCCTAACATGAGAGGTTCCGGAATCCTCCCACCTCCCTAAAGAGGCGAAGTAGACCCCCAATAGGTGTGTTAGAATCGGAATGATCTATCGATGTGATTTCAATGTGAATTCAACCTCCTCTAAATCTCGCACCGGTCCGACACTTCGCTTCTCTTTGTTCGACTTGTTGCAAATAGGTCAAACGTAAACTTCCCTATAAAAACCTTCCAATAAACCATAAATAAAAAAAAACTTTTATCAGAATTTCAAACCAAAATAAAACTTCTCAAGACACAACAAGTATACAATAATAATAATAAAAAAAAAAAAAGAAACACAAAAAAAATTTGCATGCTTAAAGGATGCCCAGTACAAAGAAAGTTAACTTGAGTACTTTCGTTGAAACTGCAAAGCGAGGGAAGTCACTGACTTTCGTAAATTCTTCAAATGATAGGAGACAATGTCTTCACCCAAGCTAGTCTTTTCTTTCGCCTCTGGAGTGGAGTTTATCGTCAATAGGGAGGAACTGCCTGACCTGGCAGTCATCAAATTTGGACAAGGATTCGACAGTGTTGAAACTAAGTTCGGGAATTTTTCTGTTGAAATGATGAAACCCGAAATCAAAAATTCCGTCGAGCCGATCTAGAGTTCAACTTAAAAATTGTTGAAGAGCTCCCTATGCCAAAGAAGGAGTGGATTGAAAAAGACTCTTCTATTGTTGTGAAGTATGCCGCTAGAAGCGCTGGGACTTCTCTGAGGACTGCTTCAGCTCCTACTACTAGAGCCACCGTCACCACACCAACTATTTTGTTAGATAAAGGAAAAGAGATTTTACATAAAGAAGAGTCAGTCGACGCTTACACCCTACCTTTTTCCGGACTCAAAATTGGGTCCAATTCAAAGACCGCACAACTAATGAAAGCACAAAAAAGGAAGCACAACCGGAAAAGTCTAAACGTCGACCAGCCACGACAACCCCGCCTGCCGTAATGCCACCAGCTGAGTCAGCAGCTATCTCAGCAGAAACCACATGGACTGACACGCAGCCTGAAGGAGCTTTTGTGTAAGGAATATCCTTTTAAGGATGGAGCGAATGGCCAAAATGTTCTCGAGACTTCGAGTAAGATGGTTGATTTTCAATTGCTAGAGCCGAAAAAGCCGAAGAGATCGGCGAGGAGGATCACCCGATGTACCGCCCTTACCACCGGATGATTAGACACAAGATAGTAAGACCGCTTCACTTTCAAGGATCGTCTCGAAAAGAATTTTGAAAGTGGGAACATAGCATTCCCGAAAGAATATTTAAAAGAACTCCGAAAAGGTTCAATGAATATGATTTCGTATGTTTCGCTTGGCTTCTATACAATGATGCCGATGCTCGGGGGATAAGTGATGCTCCTCAAAAGTCCCCGATTGACCTAAAAATTCTCAAAGAAAGTTCGATTGAGTTCGCCATAGAGAAGCTCCGAGTTGACATTACACAACTATTTGAAGACCAGAAAGAAGATGTCGAAAATGGAGATTACAGCCTACCATATTACATGCAAAGTGGTTTTGTAGAAATCAACGTCATCGAGACAGAGGCCACACCATCCTTATGCGATGCTCCTTTACTCAGTAAAGAGAACACCGTGGATGAGTTTCAAATGGCCATTCAACAGCGGGATGAGCATATAGGTCAAATGAAGAAACAACTGGAGGAAATAATGATCGTCGTGGATACAATTCAAGGGAAGTCGCAGTCGTTACCAATAGTAACTTTGGAGGCAAACCAATTTTCAGGTTAAAAAGAGTTCACCTCCGACAAACAACCGAAGAAGGATATAGTTCTGGGTCCGATGCTGGAGAGTGACATTAAACAGATAGTAGAACAACATGTGAGAGAAGCCCTGGTCCAATCAGAAATGGAGGAATCAGTTTCAAAGGGTAGACCTTACCCAGAAGAGTTTGATACCGTTCAGTACCCCAGAGGTTTCGTATCACTGTTGTTCAAAACTTTTGATGGAACTGGAAATCCCCGACAGCATCTTGTACACTTCCAAGCAAGTCGCTGCAACGCTGGGGAAGCGAAGCACTTTTGTTCCGCCAATTTGTGAATAGCCTCACCGGAGTTGCCTTTGATCGGTATGCGAGTTACCAAATGGTTCGCTAAGACAGTAAATGGAAAATCTTTTTGTTAAACGGTTTGTCGGAGCTCAGCACCACATCACAGCTGGTGATCTTGTGGTAGAGAAACATAAACCAGATGAAACCTCGGTGGAATACATCCTGCGTTGGAGAAACCTCGCATGAGATTCAAGCCACAGCTTGCAAGAGCAAAGACGCAGTTGAAATTCTTCTAAAGAGCATTCACGGTCCAAGTTGGTCTCTTGCTCAAGGGATTCACAATCAAGACTTTCGAGAAGTTACTTAATAAAGCCGGAAGACTTCAAGAAGAAGCTAAACAACTTGGTTTTCTTGAAAAAGCCAATGAGGTAGAGCCAACGAAGATATTCAAGAAGGAATCTGAGACAGTTGTTGTGGTTAATAAGGGAAAGCGACAATTGCAAGTATAGGCCGAACAACATCAGCGAACCTTCCAACGTCCCAGGTAGAACGCTCAACAATCCTTTCAAAGCAAAGACTCTACCGTGCAAATGAAAGACAAGTTCCAACAATGGTTGCACGAACAAAAAAGGTGTACTCTTTTAAAGATGAAGCAACAAGAAAGATGTTCCACAATCTAATCAAGAACCCTGAATTCTGGTTACCTAAGCCAAAAAGACCGGATGAAATCAACAAGAAAGGACATCCAAGATACTGTCCGTACCACAGTTCGTTGGACACACCATAGAAGAGTGTTGCAATTTCAATGACCGGCTCGAAGAAAATTTCAAGAGTGGGAACGTAACAATCCCGGAAGAATATTCGAAAAGAACTCCGAAAAGGTTCTATCAATATGATTTCGGTACGATATGTTTGTTCTAGCCGAAGCCTATGTAATCGGCAATAAAGAAGACACTTGACTACCGTTGTACTACATCTACCAATGTAAAGAGAAACTTGCAGGATTGATGTTGATCTGCCACATCCCTCCCACTATTATGAATGAAAATGAACGGAAAAAGTTTTTTTGTTCAGAATTGTTCGATATTTGGAAAGCTCAAACTTGAATATTTTGATAAGACAGTAACTTCAGGAAATAATGAAATTTATGCCCTAATGACTAGGTCGTTCACTTGAAGGAATTCGGACTGGGTCCTAAGTAGATTTTGAAATGAAGCAAGTGTGGTTGAAATACGAGTAATTGGTCCGGATATCAAGGGTCTTTTAATTTTCTCGCCATGTGACTGGGTCCGTACTTTGGATGAGTTATAATATCCCAGTGATTCATATTAAGGAATATTTCGTAATTATTAATTAAGGGAGTTTCGACATTCAAAATCTTTAACAAAAATATGTCTTACCGAAACATGTAATTCTCGAAAAAAAAGGAGCAAAAAAAGAAAAAAAGAGAAGTATTCCCGAGGAGAAGCTTCGAGGTGAGCACAAAATCAAAAATTGGTGTCTCAATCTAGACATTCAAAATCTTTAACATGTGCTCCACTAGGAATCCTTAATAGAGAGGAGAAAAAAAGAAAAAAGAAAAGGAAATAAAAAGGCTCCCCGAGAAGAAGCTTCGAGGCAAGCATATAATCAAAAGTTCGTGTCTTAATCCTCCCCGATTAATGAAACTTGAAAGACTATCTTAAGAAGTTTCCTCCGATATTATGCTTTGAAAAGAGTCAAGTGATTTTATGTCTTTTGGTCGGTCATTAATTGACTCGTAAATATATTCGACTAATGAAAAATATTTCTATCATATGAGCATAAATTTTGAATCTAATTAGGCCCGTAAAGAAAGAACTGAAGTAAAAGAGCCCAGCTATTAACAATTAATAGAAATTCAAACCCGAAGTCATGTCTTCGATGCCCGACAAATACTTATCCAATGTCGTATCAAAGAGCCTCACATGTACCTAAGCAGATACAACTCAAACATCAATTCAAAGGGCTTCAGGGCAACTTCGCAAAGACAGCCTAAACAATCCTCCTAAATCAACAGTAAAGAGTGATGACTGTTACAGATGAAGCTACGAAGTTCCCGTCTCTTCAGCTGTGGTGTCTGTAGAAATAACACATCTTTGTAGGTAATTGAAAGGATATAATTTTAATAGTACCTCGAAGAATAGGTCATTTTCTACAAATGTCTTCGGTCAGTGGTCGATACCTCAAGGAGAACTCGCACATCGTGATGTTTCAAAGACAACCTCGTTCTACGAAGCACGTATGCCGCACTTGCTTATGATCGGGTCCAAACCCTAACTAAAAAAAATAAAGCTAAAAAAATGAAAATCATGAAACATAAATGAATAAAATAAAACTTCGAAAAAAACCAACAATAAATCCCTTAACGAATGACAACAAATAAATAAATAATGAAAAATGAAAAATTTTCATTAAAAAAAATCGAATAAGATAACGAAACAAACCTTAAGTCAAAACGAAACTTTAAATCAAAATGAAATCCGAAATCAAATTAAAATCTAAATCAAAACAAACTTAAATCATCAAAACGAAAAAAAGAAGAATCTCAATATTAAAAATAAAAATAAATCTCAAATCTGAATCTCCAATATGTACTTTTGATCACAGGAAAATACATTAAGAAATTCATATCTATTTTCGATGAAATCGCACTTTAAAGAAATGTATTTTTTTTATTTTACTCGTAGAATGAAGATTTATAAGTGATGGAAGCAAAAAGCATGAAATGGAGTGAATTTGGATCAAAAAGGAAGAAATTCATGCAAATTGAACTAAGTCGTCGACGGCGAGATCGAGGCCGCCGACGGCGAGATCATAAGAAGAAATTTTGAAGGAATTATAACTACCTCGCCGACAGCGAGCCCGAGCCCGCCGACAACGAGATCACACGGTTTGAAGACCTTCTAGAAGCCCCGCTGATGGCGAGGTCGTTTCCCGCCGACGGTGACACAGTTCTGTTGACCTCATTTTTGATGAGGTCTTCCCTTCTTCTTTTTAGTGCTTAGGATCTAGCCTTAGGCTTTTCCTTTGACTATCTTAGAGGACTAGAATCGGGACCCGCCTTTTAGAAATTCAAACCACTTCTAAACTCCCCGCAAACTCCACAAATTTGACTATAGACCCCTAATCACCTAGAGGGTCGAAATCAAATGTGGAAGTTTAAAGGATGAGTTCCTATAGACTCTTCGGCCTTAGGACCGCCTCGGCGGCCCGGTCCGGTGAAGGGGCCGACTTACACTACACTTACACACTACATTTCCACACACTTCCTAAAACCACACCCATACCCAACTTAACCTCCCGACTCATGTAGGTGATTCACATGGATGGTCCTTAACCCCTAAGCCCTCGCTAAGAGGGTTAGGAACAACATAGTGAATGCCTCAAATGAGTCCTCTCATGGCTCATATGGGCTTGAAATGGCTTCATGGCTCAACCAAAATGATTTCTTTCCACCTAAATTCACCCAATCTTCAATTTCCCAAATTTTCAATTTTTGACCCCCGAGACCCTACACCTACTAAACCTACCCAAAACCTCGAAATTACCCAAATTTTTGCAAAATTTCCAAATTACCCAAAATTTTCCAAAAATCAATCCCAAACATCTCCACATCACTTAAATTGATCATCCATACCCAAAAATACCAAAGATACCAAGAATACCCCCCAATACCCTCCAAATAACCCAAAATACCCTTCTTGGCCTAAAAATCCAAAAATTCAAAAAATTCCCAGAAAATTCCAGAAAATCCCAAATATTCCCAATTTCATTTTGTCCAACTACACCATGGGCCAATTTTGTCAATTTACCCTACTTTTGTCAAAACCCCCAATTTGACCCATTTTAATCCAAAGTGAACCCAATGTCAAACCAAACCTACCCAATTGACCCCAATTTTGGTCCAATTCAATTCTAAACTTCAATTCAACATCCCCAATACCAATCTAGACCAAATCTAAGTCCAATTTGATTGACATTTGGATCCAATTCCACTTTTGACCTTAAGGCCCATTTTTTTGACCTAAGCCCAAACCTAACCCAAATGAACCCAAACCCCAAAAATCAAAGCCCAACCAAAGTCAAAACCTCTTTGAAACATTCCCATAAACACTTCTCAACAATAATTCTACATCAATTTCAACCCTAGCCTAACATTGGCCCAACTTGGCCCACTTGGACCTATATTGGCCCATTCACCAAAAGAATCCAAATCCAACCCAATTCAAGCCCAAACTACCCCAAATTTGCTTCAAGTTACTCATGACACATCCATGAGCTAAACCCAACAATTATTTGGCCCAACCTTTTACAAAAATTTTCATCCATGAACACATTCATAAACTTAAAAGCCCACTTCCCTTAAACCCTTCTAAAAGCCCATTTCCTTCAAAATTCAAAAACCCAAATCTACCCTAAAGCCCACATGACATCTCCATTTGTCATCCATTTAATTAAATCCATTACCTAAGTCCTAAAATCATCATTGAATTATTCCAAATGAAGCTTCATCCAAATTCCCATCAAATTACCAAAAATTTCTTAAAACCCATTTTTATGAAATCGACTCAACTTTCCCCAAGCCAAAGACAAGCCATGCAAGCCATTGACAAGCCACATGAAGCCATGGGAGGCTTGACATGTGACCATGCCATTAATGGTAAAAGGAGAGGCTCCTTTCCTAATCTTTCATTAAGCCTTTTTACCTTAAGCATGTCACACACTAAACCATGTTTAGCCACCTCATCATGGATAGAGACCACACCACTCTCTCTTGGCTGACCCAACCGATCCTCTCAGCCCAAAATCAGGCCATGGGGAGGTGAACCAAGCCCAAAAGGTGGGTTGACCCATTTGGACCCAAAATAGGCTCATCCCCCATTCCATTTCAATCCAACTCCTTTACACATGGCAATTGCCAATCGATTGCACAAACCTCCAGCCCCCGACCCACCCGACCCCGAGGGTGACCCATGCACGGCCGGCCGGCCACCAGGCCGCCGGAAAACACCATGGCCGAGAGCTCACATGTGAGCCAACATTGAAATTCTCACTTGCTGAGCCGCCCCATCCCTAGTGGTCACCATGGCCGATCTTCTCCTCACCGGAGCAGCTCGATCCCAAGCCCTAACTCTCCCTGGAGGCCCTCCACCCTCTCCTATTTAAACTCCACCCCTCTCGGCCATGAGAGGAGCCAAGCACAAACCTTGCCAAAACTCGCCAAAATTGTTCCGGACCCTTCTCCACTCTTAGAGCACTTGATCCCCAAGTGAGATCCCCCGCCATTTCTCCTCTCGTAAGCTCAATTTCGGAGTCGAAATTCCACCCAAAACCAGGACACTTCTCCACAGTGAGCCAATTCCCAAATTGATTGGCTCTACACCTTCACCAGACCAAGGGAAGGTGTCCACCATCAAAAGCCCCATCTCCAGGCCACCCAGTTGCTCTAACCTCCAAGCTTTGTGATCGGCTGTGGTCACTTTCATAGCTAGGCAATTCACCAGACCAGGAGACTTCATCTGGAGCTTGCTGGGACCCAATCGAAGGTGCAACAACTCTCTGATTGAAGCCACACTTCTCTGAGCTAAGGTATGAGTTAACTATCCATCCCGAGCTTCTGGAGATTCTCCATTTCAAATGCCTTAGTTTCAATGCATGTTAGCCGTATAGATGTGTTCGTCTCTTCAAGACGAATCCATAGAGTATAAGAACGTAAAAATCCATTGAGAATCGAGTGAGATCTTAAGGATTTAGTGTGGACGGCTCTCGGGTGAGAACACTTGGGGACGATGAACGGATGTCGTCCATTCGATACACGCGCGCACGGACGGCCAGGATTGCGTCGGACCGAGAGACGGTACGAGAACCGCGGGGCCCGGGCTGCCGACTCGGGTGGCGGCGTCGAATGGGAGCGCGACGCGTGTGCGTTCGGAGCCGCCGAGGTTGACGCGGCGCCGCGTGGATAAATAGATAAATAGGGTATTTTCTTATTTATTTAATTCCCTAAACTTCAAAAATTCATATCTCTGTGTAGAAAAATCACAAAAATAAAATAAAAATACCCTCTTGCTCAGTGAAGAGAGGAGAAAAATGTAGAAAAGAAATCATCTAATTTCATCAAGTATTTTATTTTTTATAATTTATTTACTCTCTGCATTGTTTTAATTCTCCATGCATGCATACAATTCACCATGGCATGAGACCATAGGGCTTTGAAGCCTCTGAATTTGGGAACATTCCCTGAATTTTCCAAAGTCGAGAGGCCATCCCTATGAAGAGTTCTTGATTTTTCAAGTTCAGGTCACTGTTTTGAGTATTTTAATTCCAGTAAATAGCATGTTGTGAAATAAATTCTAGGAAAATTTGGTGATGTTCCTTATGACCAGAGAACCCTAGGAAAAATAGGTTTTGACTTAGTTTATTTAAAACAACCCTAATTGACTTAAACACCCAAAATAGGTCTTTAATTAATTAGAGTTAACCAGGCATCAAATTGACTTGAAATCAATTCTCCACTGACCTTTAGGATCAGAGGAACCCACCATAAAAATTTGAGGTCAATTGGACTTGGTTAGCCCTACTAATTGGGTTGATTAAGTCACTTAGCCATTTTAAACTTTAAAAATTCATAACTTTTAAAATACTTTTAAAAAATTCACCAAATTGGTTTTGGAGCCTCTCTGATATCAGGGAAACCTAAGAAAATTAAAATTTCAATTTTCTAAAAAAGTTGATTTTTAATAATATTTTAATATTTTTAATAATTAAAAAATAATAAAAATCACAAAAATAATAAAATTCACCAAAATGTTATATTTTGAATTTTAATCACTTAGGAACAAATCCCACATTTTTCCTAGGTCTATTTAGTGAGATATTGAATTTTAAAACCCTAGGGTAATTTTAAAATTAAAAAAAATGTATTTTCTAGCATTTTCACTAAAATAATTACAATAAATCATAAAAAAATCAGAAAATTGCAAAATTTGCTTCTCTGGTTTCCTTGGTATCAGAGAGATTTTTGAAAAATATAAAACCCATTTTTCAACATTTATTTTATTTTTAAATTAATTAATACTCCAAAACTTAAAATAATTATAATAAAAATAATATGATTCAAAAAATCACCAAAATTGGTCCAAGTGCTTCTCTGGTCATTAGGAATGTCCCCTAATTTTCTTAAGGACAGAAACTTTCCCTTGGTCATGTTATTAAATTTTCCTTGAAAATCTCTATTTTCCACCAAAAATAATTATATAAATAAATTAAATACAGAAAAATCACATTTTCTCCTCTCATGTCTTTATTGACATATGAGTGAAGTCACATAAAAATTTCAAGTTCATTTGAGTTCAATTTAGTGAGTTATGAAATTATTAAGCTAAAGGGGTAAAATGGTAATTAAACTTTTAACCCTTAATTAAAACTTTAGGTTTAATAAAAAAATCAACAAGTAAAATATTTGATCTTAATCTGATTTGGATGATTGAAATTTAAATAATTAAAGGGTAGAAACCCATTAAATAATTTTAAAATGATTAAACTTTAATTAAATAATAGATTAAATTTGGAGGAATAATAAATTGGAATTATTAAAATAAGGGATATTTATTAGGAAGAGATTTATTCTTTAATTTAAAAAGTCCCTAAATTAATTATCTCATTAATATTCAACTCTTAATTAAAATGATAACTCAAATTTGAAACATTAAAAGACTTAATTAAATTATTAAACTCTTTTAAAATTTTAATTAAAATTAAAAATAAAGTAAATTAAGGATAAATTAAAATTAAATTAAATTTAACAATTAAATTAAATTAAATTAAATTAAACAATTAAATTAAATTAAATTAAATAATTAAATTAAATTAAATTAAATTAAATTAAATAATTAAATTAAATTAAATTAAACAATTAAATTATATTAAATTAAATTAAATTAAATAAATTAAATTAATTAAATAAAATTGAATTAAATCAAATTAAATTAAATTAAATAAATTAAATTAAATAATTGAATTAAATTAAATTAAATAAAATTGAATTAAATCAAATCAAATTAATTAAACATCAAATCAAATTAATTCAAACTCAATCAAATTAAATTAAATTAAAACTCAATTAAAATTAAATTGAATTAAATATAACATCACTTAAAACAGAAAGAAAATAAATTTAAAAACAACTTGAACACTATTCCAAATTTAAACTCTTTAACTTAAACCGGATCATTTGAATACTAACTTACCCTTGAAAGCTTTAGTTATTATAACTCCTAAATAAAACATTAAATGAAGTGTCACTTCACTCATAGGGTATTCAAATGTCCTAGTTCACTCGAGCAAGTTAACAAAACTTGAAATTCTTGGACGATTAATTCATTTGTATAATTAAATTCATTTGGACTTAAAACAATCCTAGAAATATTGAAAAGATGTTTAAGATCCTTCTTAAGCACTTCCTCAATATGATAGGACATTTATAAGAACAATTGAATTTGATTATTCTTTGATGAAGAAAATCGTCCTTAAACCAAAACACAAAGAACCTAGACGTCATAGGAAATGACTAGCTATAGGATTAGGAATTTGGTAGAAAACCATAACCTTTCCCTTAGCCTTACCTAGGAACTTGCTTAAGTATGCTAATTGTGTTTTAAGTGCAGCTTGGGATGACGGGAAGACCCTCCGTGTACGCTTTTATTTTTATTGCAATTTACTTTCCAACAATTTACATTATTGCAATTTACTTTATTGCAAATCGCGTTTATTTTTTCTTGCATGATAAAACAAGCATGTTGCATGAAAACCCACACCTTTAGGATAGCCCCTAAAACTGAAACCAAAATTAAGTTAAAAGTCATTGCAAGATAAAATTCACCGCCACAACATTTCAAAATATAAGACAACTCAAAATTTAATCACAAACGAACACAAAACTACAATTGCAACTAAATTAAAACGTCCTGTTGGATGATCGGGAATACCTCGGATGATGTAACCTACGTGTTGCTAACGGGATTTCCCACGGTCTAAATGAAAGTGTGGAACTCATTCAGTTGAGTTTAGCAAATTCATCTGGACTAAGTGAATCCGATAAAAATAATGATGCCGGAAGGATGGAACCGTGGGATCTTAACCGGAGTCGTTATAATCAACTTTAAGATTTGTTTTAATTAAAACGTAAAAACACTTGGAAAATTAAGATTTTCTCTAAACCAAAACACTTCTCTCATCTCCTGATTTATGACTTCTAAAATTAAACCTCTGCAACAATAAGAAGCTCGGAGCATGGTGGGCAGCACGGACATCGTCATCGATGAAACTTCGAGTCTACTTCAGCAGAAACTTTCCTAGAATTAAATAACCAAGCCATAGGACTTCGAGGTAGTTTGCCTAGTGCAACATAAATCCTCAACTCTTCGTTAGGCATTTGCATTGCAAATTAAGCCCTAACCGGTCTTAGGATTCCGAGGTAGTCGTCCGATACGACAATAAACCCTCACATCTTCTAGGCTATTTGTTTGATTTTATCATACAAATATAAGTCCTAATTAATTAAAATTGGCAAGATTGAAATATCAAATAAACATTAGGACTTTCCTAAATTCAAACCAAACAATAGGATAGTCGGGAAATTATCGAAGTTCACTTCGAATCGGTGATTTCTCCTACCTCTCTTCCTTTGGATTCACAAAACAAAATGTTCCAAAACTTGATCCATTCCCTATTGAAATTCCAAAATTCAATCTTTCGAAAACCTTAAACTTTGAAATTCTTGAGAGCAGAATTATTGGTTATTATCGAGAGTTTTCTTAGGTGATTCCCGTCACTTAAGATGTAATTAACTATAGGGGCTTGCCCTTATAGGGAATTTTAAAGAACCTGAGTAATATAAACCCCGTTTAATGTTTTCATATTAAGCGAGGGAAACTTGTCGGCTTATAAAATTGGTTCGCGGACCAAACGGATGTCACTAATCTTCTAGTTTATTTAATCAAGCCCCACCATCAAGCAGTGTGTCTATCCTTAGGGATAGATACACGGTTTGTGGTGCGGTGCTCGTTTATATAAACTATTTGGGATGTGAGGTCGGTTTAATCTCATATCTTAAAACCTTCAAATTTAAAATTATTTTCAAAATCAAATACTACTTTTTCAAATTATTTATTTTAATTAAATTAAAAAATTCGCCGACAGATTTCTGTTAGGCGACCCCTCTTCAAAATAAAACACGACCTGAAAATATGCCGACAAGTTCAAAATGCAAATTCATTGAACCTGGACGCCTTTTCAAGAGGTGTTTAAGCATCCCTTGGAACTTTGCCTACCTCTATAAATAGTGTTTCTCTTTTTGGTGTCTTAAGTGTGTCTGTTGTGTGTCTTAGTGAGTTTCTTGAGTTTATTTGTATTTGAGTGTATTTAGTTAGAAGTTTGCTCTGCTAGAAGGAAAAGTCAAAGGAACTTCAAGGAGTCTGCTTGGGGAGGAAATTAAGATAAGTATCTTTGTTTATTTTTGTTAACTTTAAATGAAATCCATGTTTTGTTTTATTCCCATGTATTCTGAGTAGTTTTCTTAGTCTTTCTCCTTGTTTATGAAAATTATGCGAATTGATGAAATTAAATAGAAGTACCTAATATATTAAAATAAATTGTGATAATTTTTACTTAAAACTTAATTTACTTTCAATCTGGCCAATTGAGTTGTTAAAATATGTTGAATTATCAACTATAGTAAAAATTACATCCAATATTCAGGGAAGTCAAAAACCTTGGAAGGAGGCTGCAAATAAATAGGGAAATATTAATTATCGGACGTAGAATTGGACATTTTAGTGTGACAGACTAAAATATTCAATTTGGTCCTATTGTTTGAGAGCTGAAGTGTAGATGTTAGCCCTCGGGTGAGGGGAAAGTGGGAGCTCGAAGTGGCAACAGGTATCCTCCAGACTTAGCCGCAGATTCAGTAATCAAACATAGGATTAATCAATGTTCTTTGCACTTGGACCAAAGGGTAAAGAATAGGAATGCTCCTATTTGTCACAATACAATTCAAGAATTCTATTTAAATTCATCATTCACTTAATTTTCTAAAAACAAGGAGAAGGATACTTTTTCTGAATTATTTAAATCAACTTAATTTCAAGCATTAGTTTACTTTAGTTTTCTTTAGTTACTTTAAAAATTCTGTTTACTATATTAGTAAGTAATTCCTTTAAATTTAGTCGATACAAATCGTTAAAAACTTCCCCGTGGGATCGATAACCAGGACTCCACTAGAGCCCTGTATTACTTGATACGATACGTATACTTGCGTAGAATCCACATTATACATTCCATCATAAAACATTTAATTTGTAAACATATTAAAAAGTGGGTCAACTTTTTTGGCGCCGTAGCCGGGAAGTAAAGAAATTATTAACTAGAGTAACGGATCTATTTTAAAATTTATTTTATAAAATTGTATGCAAAAATTTGGAAATGAAAATTTAATACCATACGATTCAGAATTAGAGCGTTCAATTAAAAGAATTAGAAAACAAAAAAAGAAATTATAAATTTAACGCAAATGGCAAATATTCCCGAAAATGAAAATATCAATCAACCAAGACCATTACGAGATTATGCCAATCCTACATTAGATGAAATTCATTTAACTATTCAAAACCCTGATGTAGCTGCTAACTCATTTGAACTTAAACCTGCAATTATCCAAATGGTACAAAACAATCAATTTAGTGGTTCACTTATTGAAGATCCTAATTTACATCTTACTAGTTTGTATTAGGATTAGAAGAGAGAATTAGGTCCTTAGAGTTGGGCTCCACCTCTAAGGAATATTTAAGGAAAAGCAAAGTTTTCAAAGGAACTTCAAGAGTTTGGTGGAGAGGATTTTCAGATAAGTCTTTATCTTTGTTATTACACTTAGTTTTTAATTAAGACTTCTTGTGTTTTCACTATGATTTCCTTTTAAACCAAGTTGTGAATTGTATTTTTTCCATCAATTACGAGTAGTTTTCTTTATCTTTTTCCTTAAAATGATGAAGTAATTAAGTTATGGATGGATGTTGTGTGAAGAATAGGAAATCGAATGTTGGAAGTTGTGATGATTCAAAACCTTGCACTTCATTTACTTCTTGATTTGGACAATTAAGATGTTAATATATGTTGTGAGAACATGTAAGAACTGGTATGGTTTCGTCTCAATCAACAAATGGTAAGAATCACATCAGATTATATGGGCGAGAATGTAGTCCATATGATTGAGTACGAATAAATAGGAAGATATACTTTGAAGATTGTAGAATTAGAGGACTTTAGAGTGATAAACTAAAACCTCTAATTTGATTTATTGTTTTATATTTTGATACATAATGTTAGCCCCCAGTTGAAGGGAGAAGAGGAAACCCTATAGTGAGAGCTAGTATCTTTCCTGCCTAGCTCGTCTTCAACATTACTAAAACATTAGATTAACTTATGTTCTTTATAACATCTCTAGTAACAGTAAAGAATATAATTACTCCTATTTGGCATAACACATTTTAGATACTTCCACTATAGAGTTTCATGACTTGATACTAATTCATAATAAGGAAAAAGATATTTTATTTGCATTTGCTTTAATATTACAAAAATAATTAAAATAGTTGTTTCCTTTCATTTCAAATTATAAAAATTATAAAAATGAATCAAAATTTCTTTCCTAGAATATTATCTTTAGTTTAGTAAGATCTTTCTTAAAAGGTAAAATTTTATTTTTCTTTTGTCTTTCTTTTAAGAAAATTTTTAACATTTCTCTATGGGTTCAATATCTCAGGGCTTAATCAGAAAGTCCTATATTACTTGTTAATGATATGTATAATTGCATATAATCTTGTTTTATAATAATAACAATTAAAACTCTTATTTGCATTGGCATCGAGTTTTTTACATCGTTGTAAAGAAAGAGATATCATTAAAAAGAAGTAAAAATGCATAGATAAAACATAAGCATAAATATCAGGAATCAAGTTTTTTGTGTCGTTACTGGGGTAATAATTATATATATATGTCTATATATATATATATATATATAGTTAAAACAATATTTGAAGAGAATTTTCAGAAAAACTAATTTTTACTTTTTAAAGTCTTATTTAAACTTGTTAGATTTATTTTAGGAAATTATGTTGACCTCATTTTTGGTGAGGTCTTTTCTCTCCTTAGTACTTAGGATCTAGCCTTAGGCTTTCCCTTTGACTATCCTAGAGGATTAGAGATGATACCCACCAATTAGAAATTTAAACACCTCTTAACTCCCTGCAAACCCCACATGCCTGATTGTAAACCCCTAATTCACTTGGAGGGTTAAGATCAAATGTGGAGGTTTAAAGGATGAGTTCCCTGTAGGACTCTTGGCCTTAGGACTGCCCTGGGTGGTCTGGTCTGGTGAGGGTTGACCTGAACACATTACACTTTCACACACATTCCAAATCCTAAAACTATTCATGCCTAGCTTGACTTCCTGACTCATGTAGGTAATTCATATGGATGGATCTTAACCCCTAGGCCCTTGGCTAAGAGGGTTAGGAACAATATAGTGAATGCCTCAAATGAGTCCTCTCATGAATCTTATGGGCTTGATATGGCTTCATGGCTCAACCAAAGTGATTCCATTATACTCAAATTTGATCAATCTTCATTTTTCTAAAATTTAAATTTTTGACCCACGGGTCCCTACACCCACTAAACCTACCAAATGCCGTTGAAACTACCCAAAATTTGCAAAATCACCTAAATTACCCAAAATTCCTCAAAATCAATCCAAAACATTTACCCCCACTCAAATTGATTATCCATAGCCAAATATACAAAAATTCCAAAAATACCCCCCAATACCCTCCAAATACCCAAAATGCCCTTCTTAGCTAAAAATTCCATAAATTCCGAAAATTCCCAAAAAAATTCCAGAAAATCCTAAATATTCCCAATTTAATTTTGTTCAACTACACCATGGGCCAATTTTGTCAATTTAACCCACTTTTACCAAAAACCCCAATTTGACCCGATGTCCCACTAAACCAACCCGATTGACCTAAATTTTGGACAAATTCAATTCTAAACATCAATTCAATATCCCCAATGTCAATTTAGACCAAATACAAGCCCAATTTGATTGACATTTGGATCCAATTTCAATTTGAAGCCTAAATCCCCTAAATTGGCCTAAACCCGATCCTAACCCAAATAGGCCCAAATCCCAAAATCAAAGCCCAACCAAAGTTGAAAACTCTTTATAACACTCCCCTAAACATTTCTCAACATTAATTTTACATCAAATCTAACCTTAAGCCAACATGAACCCAAGAGAGCCAAAGTTAGCCAGATTTGAGCCACCTTGGCCCCATTACCAAAAAGGCCCAAATTAAACCTATTTCAATTCCAAAACCTTCTCCAAATCACTCATGCCACACTCCTAAAAAAACCTAACATTTTTTTAGCCCAATCTTTCACAAAATCTCCATCCACCAATTTGTTTTCAAACTTAAAAGCCCACTTCCATAAAGCCTTTAAAAGCCCACTTTCCATCAAATTCAAAAGCCCAAAATCCATCCCCAAGTCCACATGAAACCTTTTCTTCATCATTCCTTTGATAATCCTATTTGAAAAAGTCTTAAACCATCATGAAATCAACACATTTGTAGCATCATGACAAATCCCATTAAAGGAATCCAAAGTTTTCAAAATTCCAAAAAACCCTTTTCCATGCAAGTGAGTCAACCTTTTCCAAAGCCATGAGCAAGCTAAATGAAGCCATGGAGCAATGCATAAGCCATATGCAAGCCATGGGGAGGCCTTTCCACCTCACCATGCCACTTATAGCAAGAAGAGGGGAGCCTTTCCTAAGCCTTCACTAAACCTTTTTAACCCCATCAATGATACACTTTAACCAAAATTGGCCACCTCACCTTGGATGGGGACTTCAGCACACATGTGAGGCTAACCCAAATGATCTCACATCAGCCCAAATCAAGCCTTAGTGAGTGAACCAAGCCAAAACCATGAATTGACTCAAATTGGACCAAAAATGCTCCTTACACCCATGCCATTTAAATCCTTGACTTTACACACGACAATCCCAAATTGATTGCACCAAAATCAAACTCTGATCTCCCCTCCACCTAAACACATATTTTGAACCCACTAATCAACCCTCATGGCCACCCAAAGCTCCACCATAACCTTCCTTATTTAAACCTCACCTCCATGGCCAAGAGGAGGAGATGCAAAGATTACCTTGGGGAAACTCTGCCAAATTGTTCCCAAAGCTTCTCCAAGCACTCCTAAGCTCAATCCAACCATTTACAATTGAGGCCTCACCTCTTGGACAAATGTATCAAATTTTTTGCTCCTCCAACAGAGCGTGTTTTAATTTTCTGTAATTATTCACATGCTTTAAGTATATCATCACCATATAGATGTGTTCTACTCAATTAGACGATCATTTTAAAAAAAAATTCATTCAATTTTGTTGAGAATCGAGGGAGATATCAAGGTTTGAAGTTGAACGATTTTGAGTGAATAGAACAAGGAAAGAGGAGCAGCAGTCGTCCGATCAGGCTTGTATCCAACGAACCACGCCAGCCAGTAGCAGCGTGACACATGTCATTTGAGCGGGAAATGGATTTTTCTTGATTTATTTTTGAACCTAAACTTCAAAAACTCATAACTTTTCATAGAAAACTCGAAAAAATAAAATAAAAATATCCTCTTGCTCACTGAAATGAGGAGAATAATGTGGAAGTGATTTCATATTTTTTTGATGCATATTTTATTTTTAATTAATTAAATAGTGTTTTAAATCATTCAATTCTCCATGCATGTATACAACACACCATGACATGAGACCATAGGGCTTTTGAAGCCTCTGATCTTGCGAACATTCCCTGAATTTTTCAAGATCAGAGGCCATCTCTGTGAAAAGTTATTGAATTTTCAATTTCATGTCACTGTTTTAGGTATTTTAATTCCAATAATTAGCATGTTGTAAAATAAATTCTATGAAAATTTGGTGATGTTTCTTTTGACCAGAGGATCCTATGAAAAATATATTTTGAATTAATTCATTCATAATAACCTTAATTGGGCTAAAGCCCTAAAATTAAATTTGATTTAATTAGGGTTAACCACACATCAAATTGACATGAAAATAATTCTCCACTCATCTTTAAGATCAGAGAGACCTCAAATAAAAATTTGAGATCAATTGGACTTGATTAACCCTACCAAATGGGTTGATTAAGCCTCATAAGAAAAATGGAACTTTAAAAATTCATAAATCCCAAAATACTTTTCAAAAATTCACAAAAATGATTTTGGAGCTTCTCTGATATCAGGTGAGCTTGGGAAAATTAAAATTGGAATTTTCTAAAAAAGTTGATTTTTCACAATATTTTAATATTTTAATAATTAAAAAATAATAAAAATCACAAAAGTATTAAAAATAATAAAAATGTCACATTTTGACTCCTAATCACTTAGGAACAAACTAAATATTTTTCCTAAGTCCCTAGGATAGGATATTGAATTTTAAAGGCTTAATGTAATTTTTAATATTAAAAAATGAATTTTCAACCTTCACTAAAATAATTCTAATAGATTAAAGAAAAATCAGAAAATTATAAAATTCAAATTAAATTAAATTAAAATTAAAATTAAATTAAATTAATTCAAAAACTAAATTAAATTAGATTAAATTAAATTAAATTAAATTAAATTAAATTAAATAAAAATTAAATTAAATCAAAATTAAATTGAATTAAAAGTTAAAATTAAAATTAAATTAAATTAAATATAAAATTAAATTAAAATTAAATAAAATAAAATAAAATTAAAATCAAATTGAATTAAAATCATTTAACCACAAACCTAAATGAAATCATTAAGAATTAAATCTAAAATAATTTGAACACTATTCCAAACTTAAAGTTATTAATTAAAACCTCATAATCAAATTAAAACACTTTAGATCATAAACTCAAACTTTAAATTAAGAAAGATTAAAATTCTCAACAAACCAACTTGCCTTAAAGGCTTTAATTATTTTAACTCTTAAATAGAGTATTAAGTGAGATGTCACCTCATTCATCAGGTAATCAAATACCTCAGTTCAC
Organism: Papilionanthe hookeriana x Papilionanthe teres; assembly: GCA_022702705.1. Lineage (NCBI taxonomy): Eukaryota > Viridiplantae > Streptophyta > Magnoliopsida > Asparagales > Orchidaceae > Papilionanthe > Papilionanthe hookeriana x Papilionanthe teres. Next base: position 43,935,731 of record CM040435.1, on the reverse strand, counting down.
TGAGCAAGAGACAAAGTTTAACTAAACTCATGGATGATTAATTCATATGTGCAACTAAATTTACTTGGACTTAAAATAATCCTAGAAGTATTGAAAAGATGTTTACGACTCGTCTTAAGAACTTCCTCAATATGACGAGATGTTTTAGAAGAACAAGCCGAATCTAATTGTTCTTTGATGAAGAAAATCATCCTCGAACCAAACCAAGAACCTAGACGTCATAGGAGATGACTAGTTTTAGGATTAGGAATTTGGTAGACAACCAAAACCCTTCCCTTAGCTTTACCTAGGTATCTGTTGAAATATTTAAATGTCTTAACATGTGTTTAAGTGCAGCTTGGGATGACGGGAAGACCCTCCAGGTACGCTTTTATTTTATGGCAATTTACTTTATCGCAATTTACTTACATGCACTGTACTTTATTTTTCTTGCATGATAAATAATACTGTTGCATGAAAACTAAAACCTTTAGGATAGTCCCTGAACTGAAACCAAAACTAAATTAAAAGTCATTGCAAGATAAAATTCACCGCCACAACATTCAAAATATAAAACAACTCAAAATTTAATCACAAACAGAACAACAAAACTACAACTACAACTAAACTAAAACGTTTCGTTGGATGATCTGGAATACCTCGGATGATGTAACCCACGTGTTGCTAACGGGATTTCCCACGGTCTAAATGAAAGTGTGGAACTCATTCAGTTGAATTTAGCAAATTCATCTGGAGTAAGTGAATCCGATGAAAATAACGGTGTCGGGATGACGGAACCGTGGGATCTTAATCGGTTCTGTTTAATTAACTTTAAGATTTGTTTTAATTAAAATATTAAAAATATTTGGACTTTAAAATTTCTAAACCAAAACACTTTTCTCATCTCTTGATTTTGACCTTCTACAACTAAACCTCTGCAACAACAAGGAACTCGGAGCATGGTGGGCAGCACGGCCATCGTCATCAGCAAAACTCGGATCTACACCAGCTAAACCTTTCTTAGAATTAAATAACCAAGCCATAGGACTTCGAGGTAGTTTACCTAGTGCAACACAAATCCTCAACTCTTTGTTAGGCATTTGCATGATCATGTCATGTAAATTAAGCCCTAACCAGTCTTAGGACTCCGAGGTGATTGTTTGGTACGACATAAACCCTCGTATCTTCGAGGCTATTTGTGTGATTATATCTATCATACACGTATAAGACCTAAATAAATAAAATTGGCAGGATTGCAACATTAAATAAACTCCCAAATCTAAACCAAACAATAGGATAGTTTGGGAAGTTTTTAAGATTCTTCTTGGATCCTCAACTTCTCCTACTTCTCTTTCTTTGGATTCTTAAAATAAACTGTTCCGAATTTGAGCTAATCCCTTTGAAATTTCCAAAATTTAATTCTTTGAAAACCTTAAACTTTGAAATTCTTGAGAGCAAAACCACTAATCATTATCGAGAGTTTCCTTAAATGATTCCCGTCATTTAAGATGTAATTAACTATAGGGGCTTACCCTTATAGGGAACTTTAAGATCCCAGGTAATATAAACCCTACTTAATTCATTTATATTAAGCAGGGGAACTTGTCAGCTTATAAAAATTGGTTTGCAGATCAAATAGATGTCACAAATCTTCTAGTTTATTTAATCGAGCCCCATCATCAAACAGTGTGTTTATTCTTCGGGATAGATACACGGTTTGTGGTGCGGTGCTCGTTTTTATAAACTATTTGGGATGTGAGATCGGTTTGATTTCATATCTTAAAATTTTTAAATTTAAAATTATTTTCAAAATCAAATAGTACTTTCTAAATTATATGTATATTTAAATTAAATTTGAAATTTAAAATTCGCCGACAATTTCTGTAGGCGACCCCTTTTAAAAATTCAACACTCAACCTAAAAATATGCCGACAACTTCTAGCGACTCCGTTGGGGACTAGTTCCTCTCTCCATTTTGATCAGATGGTTTTGCTTTCATAAATCAGTAGTGAGTCCATACCCCTAGTGGACCAAACTACCATTCTTTCCATTGGCATACCACGTTCATTTCTGTCTTGAACCGGTATAGTCAACTCCTTTTGGATTCCGGAGCCACTGTTTAGACACCCCTAAACAGAGAGGTTCCAGAATCCTCCCACCTCCCCAAAGAGGCGAAGTAGACCCCCAATAGGTGTGTTAGAATTGGAATGATCTGTTGATGTGATTTCAATGTGAATTCAACCTCCTCTAAATCTCAGACCGGGTCCGACACTTCAGTTCTCTTTTTGTTTGACTTGTTGCAAATAGGTCAAACAGAAACTTCCCTATAACAACCTTCCAATAAACCATAAATAAAAAAAAAACTTTTGTCAGAATTTCAAACCAAAATAAAACTTCTCAAGACACAACAAGTATACAATAATAATAATAATAATAAAAAAGAAACACAAAAAAAATTTGCATGCTTAAAGGATGCCCAGTACAAAGAAAGTTAACTTGAGTACTTTCGTTGAAACTGCAAAGCGAGGGAAGTCACTGACTTTCAGAAATTCTTCAAATGATAGGAGACAATGTCTTCACCCAAGCTAGTCTTTTCTTTCGCCTCTGGAGTGGAGTTTATCGTCAATAGGGAGGAACTGCCTGACCTGGCAGTCATCAAATTTGGACAAGGATTCGACAGTGTTGAGACTAAGTTCGGGAATTTTTCTGTTGAAATGATGAAACCCGAAATCAAAAATTTCGTTGAGCCGATTGTAGAGTTCAACTTAAAAATTGTTGAAGAGCTCCCTATGCCAAAGAAGGAGTGGATTGAAAAAGACTCTTCTATTGTTGTGAAGTATGCCGCTAGAAGCGCTGGGACTTCTCTGAGGACTGCTTCAGCTCCTACTACTAGAGCCACCGTCACCACACCAACTATTTTGTTAGATAAAGGAAAAGAGATTTTACATAAGGAAGAGTCAGTCGACGCTTACACCCTACCTTTTTCCGGACTCAAAATTGGGTCCAATTCAAAGACCGCACAACTAATGAAAGCACAAAAAAGGAAGCACAACCTGAAAAGTCTAAACGTCGACCAGCCACGACAACCCCGCCTGCCGTAATGCCACCAGCTGAGTCAGCAGCTATCTCAGCAGAAACCACATGGACTGACACACAGCCTGAAGGAGCTTTTGTGTAAGGAATATCCCTTTAAGGATGGAGCAGTGGCCAAAATGTTCTGCAGCTTGAGTAAGATGGTTGATTTTCAATTGCTAGAGCCGAAAAAGCCAGAAGAGATCGACGAGGAGGATCACCCGATGTACTGCCCTTACCACCGGATGATTAGACACAAGATAGAAGACTGCTTCACTTTCAAGGATTGGCTCGAAAAGAATTTTGAAAGTGGGAACATAGCAATCCCGAAAGAATATTTAAAAGAACTCGAAAAGGTTCGATGAATATGATTTCGTATGTTTCGCTTGGCTTCTATACAATGATGCCGGTGCTCGAGGGGATAAGTGATGTTCCTCAAAAGTCCCCGATTGACCTAAAAATTCTCAAAGAAAGTTCGATCGAGTCCGCCATGAGAAGCTCCGAGTTGACATTACACAACTATTTGAAGACCAGAAAGAAGATGTCGAAAATGGAGATTACAGCCTACCATATTACATGCAAAGTGGTTTTGTAGAAATCAACGTCATCGAGACGGAGGCCACACCATCCTTATGCGATGCTCCTTTACCCAGTAAAGAGAACACCGTGGATGAGTTTCAAATGGCCATTCAACAGCGGGATGAGCATATAGGTCAAATGAAGAAACAACTGGAGGAAATAATGATCGTCGTGGATACAATTCAAGGGCAGTCGCAGTCGTTACCAATAGCAACTTTGGAGGCAAACCAATTTTCGGAGTTAAAAGAGTTCACCTCCGACAAACAACCGAAGAAGGATATAGTTCGGGTCCGATGCCGGAGAGTGACATTAAACGGATAGTAGAACAACATGTGAGAGAAGCCCTGGTCCAATCGGAAATGGAGGAATCGGCTTCAAAGGGTAGACCTTACCCGGAAGAGTTTGATACCGTTCGAGTACCCCAGAGGTTTCGTATCACTGTTGTTCAAAACTTTTGATGGAACTGGAAATCCCCGACAGCATCTTGTACACTTCCAAGCAAGTTGCTGCAACGCGGGGGGAAGCGAAGCACTTTTGTTCCGCCAATTTGTGAATAGCCTCACTGGAGTTGCCTTTGATTGGTATGCAGAGTTACCAAATGGTTCGCTAAGACAGAAATGGAAAATCTTTTTGTCAAACGGTTTGCTGGAGCTCAGCACCACATCACAGTTGGTGATCTTGTGGTAGAGAAACATAAACCAGATGAAACCTTGGTGGAATACATCCTGCGTTGGAGAAACCTCAGCATGAGATGCAAGCCACAGTTGCAAGAGCAGCACGCAGTTGAAATTCTTCTAAAGAGCATTCACGGTCCAGTTGGTCTCTTGCTCAAGGGATTCACAATCAAGACTTTCGAGAAGTTACTTAATAAAGCCGAAGACTTCAAGAAGAAGCTAAACAACTTGGTTTTTTGGAAAAAGCCAATGAGGTAGAGCCAACGAAGATATTCAAGAAGGAATCTGAGACAGTTGTTGTGGTTAATAAGGGAAAGCGACAATTGCAAGTATAGGCCGAACAACATCAGCGAACCTTCCAACGTCCCAGGTAGAACGCTCAACAATCCTTTCAGCAAAGACTCTACCATGCAAATGAAAGACAAGTTCCAACAATGGTTGCACGAACAAAAAAGGTGTACTCTTTTAAAGATGAAGCAACAAGAAAGATGTTCCACAATCTAATCAAGAACCCTGAATTCTGGTTACCTGAGCCAAAAAGACCGGATGAAATCAACAAGAAAGGACATCCAAGATACTGTCCGTACCACAGGTTCGTTGGACACACCATAGAAGAGTGTTGCAATTTCAATGACTGGCTCGAAGAAAATTTCAAGAGTGGAACGTAACAATCCCGGAAGAATATTTGAAAAGAACCTGAAAAAGGTTCTATCAATATGATTTCGGTCGATATGTTTGTTCTAGCTGAAGCCTATGTAATTGGCAATAAAGAAGACACTTCTTGACTACCATTGTACTACATCTACCAATGTAAAGAGAAATTTGCAGGACTGATGTTGATCTTCCACATCCCTCCCACTATTATGAATGAAAATGAACGGAAAAAGTTTTTTTGTTCAGAATTGTTCGATATATGGAAAGCTCAAACTTGAATATTTTAATAAGACAGTAACTTCAAGAAATAATGAAATTTATGCCCTAATGACTAGGTCGTTCACTTGAAGGAATTCGGACTGGGTCCTAAGTAGATTTTGAAATGAAGCAAGTGTGGTTGAAATACGAGTAATTGGTCCGGGATATCAAGGGTCTTTCAATTTTCTGCCATGTGACTGGGTCCAGACTTTTGGATGAGTTATAATATCCCAGGATTCATATTAAGGAATATTTCAGAATTATTAATTAAGGGAGTTTCGACATTCAAAATCTTTAACAAAAATATGTCTTACCAGAAACAGATGAATTTCGAAAAAAAGGAGCAAAAAAAAGAAAAAAAGAGAAGTATTCCCGAGGAGAAGCTTGAGGTGAGCACAAAATCAAAAATTGGTGTCTCAATCTAGACATTCAAAATCTTTAACATGTGCTCCACTAGGAATCCTTAATAGAGAGGAGAAAAAAAAAGAAAAAAGAAAAGGAAATAAAAAGGCTCCCTGAGAAGAAGCTTGAGGCAAGCATATAATCAAAAGTTGGTGTCTTAATCCTCCCCCGATTAATGAAACTTGAAAGACTATCTTAAGAAGTTTCCTCTGATATTATGCTTTCAAAAGAGTCAAGTGATTTTATGTCTTTTGGTCGGTCATTAATTGACTCAGAAATATATTTGACTAATGAAAAATATTTCTATCATATGAGCATAAATTTTGAATCTAATTAGGCCCAGAAAGAAAGAACTGAAGTAAAAGTGCCCGATTATTAACAATTAATAGAAATTCAAACCTGAAGTCATGTCTTCAGTGCCCGACAAATACTTATCCAATGTCAGATCAAAGAGCCTCAGCTGTACCTAGCAGATACAACTCAAACATCAATTCAAAGGGCTTCAGGGCAACTTCGCAAAGACAGCCTAAACAATCCTCCTAAATCAACAGTAAAGAGTGATGCCTGTTACAGATGAAGCTACGAAGTTCCTGTCTCTTCAGCTGTGGTGTCTGTAGAAATAACACATCTTTGTAGGTAATTGAAAGGATATAATTTTAATAGTACCTCGAAGAATAGGTCATTTTCTACAAATGTCTTCGGTCAGTGGTCGATACCTCAAGGAGAACTGCACATCGTGATGTTTCAAAGACAACCTCGTTCTACGAAGCACAGATGCTGCACTTGCTTATGACTGGGTCCAAACCCTAACTAAAAAAAATAAAGCTAAAAAAATGAAAATCATGAAACATAAATGAATAAAATAAAACTTCAGAAAAAAACCAACAATAAATCCCTTAACGAATGACAACAAATAAATAAATAATTAAAAATGAAAAATTTTCTTTAAAAAAAAATCGAATAAGATAACGAAACAAACCTTAAGTCAAAACGAAACTTTAAATCAAAATGAAATCCGAAATCAAATTAAAATCTAAATCAAAACAAACTTAAATCATCAAAACGAAAAAAAGAAGAATCTCAATATTAAAAATAAAAATAAATCTCAAATCTGAATCTCCAATATGTACTTTTGATCACAGGAAAATACATTAAGAAATTCATATCTATTTTTGATGAAATTGCACTTTAAAGAAATGTATTTTCTTTATTTTACTGCAGGAATGAAGATTTATAAGTTATGGAAGCAAAAAGCATGAAATGGAGTGAATTTGGATCAAAAAGGAAGAAATTCATGCAAATTGAACTAAGTCGTCGATGGCGAGATCGAGACCGCCGACGGCGAGATCATAAGAAGAAATTTTGAAGGAATTATAACTACCTCGCCGACAGCGAGCCCGAGCCCGCCGACAGCGAGATCACACGGTTTGAAGACCTTCTAGAAGCCCCGCTGATGGCGAGGTCGTTTCCCGCCGACGGTGAGACAGTTCAAAATGCAAATTCATTGAACCTGGACGCCTTTTCAAGAGGTGTTTAAGCATCCCTTGGAACTTTGCCTACCTCTATAAATAGTGTTTCTCTTTTTGGTGTCTTAAGTGTGTCTGTTGTGTGTCTTAGTGAGTTTCTTGAGTTTATTTGTATTTGAGTGTATTTAGTTAGAAGTTTGCTCTGCTAAAAGGAAAAGTCAAAGGAACTTCAAGGAGTCTGCTTGGGGAGGAAATTAAGATAAGTATCTTTGTTTATTTTTGTTAACTTTAAATGAAATCCATGTTTTGTTTTATTCCCATGTATTCTCGAGTAGTTTTCTTAGTCTTTCTCCTTGTTTATGAAAATTATGCGAATTGATGAAATTAAATAGAAGTACCTAATATATTAAAATAAATTGTGATAATTTTTACTTAAAACTTAATTTACTTTCAATCCGGCCAATTGAGTTGTTAAAATATGTTGAATTATCAACTATAGTAAAAATTACATCCAATATTCGGGAAGTCAAAAACCTTGGAAGGAGGCTCGCAAATAAATAGGGAAATATTAATTATCGGACGTAGAATTGGACATTTTAGTGTGACGGACTAAAATATTCAATTTGGTCTTATTGTTTGAGAGCTGAAGTGTAGATGTTAGCCCTCGAGTGAGGGGAAAGTGGGAGCTCCGAAGTGGCAGCAGGTATCCTCCCAGACTCTAGCCACAGATTCAGTAATCAAACATAGGATTAGTCAATGTTCTTTGCTCCTGGACCAAAGGGTAAAGAATAGGAATGCTCCTATTTGTCACAATACAATTCAAGAATTCTATTTAAATTCATCATTCACTTAATTTTCTAAAAACAAGGAGAAGGATACTTTTTCTGAATTATTTAAATCAACTTAATTTCAAGCATTAGTTTACTTTAGTTTGCTTTAGTTACTTTAAAAATTCTGTTTACTATATTAGTAAGTAATTCCTTTAAATTTAGCTGATACAAATCTGTTAAAAACTTCCCTGTGGGATCGATAACCAGGACTCCACTAGAGCCCTGTATTACTTGATACGATACGTATACTTGCGTAGAATCCACATTATACATTCCATCATAAAAACATTTAATTTGTAAACATATTAAAAAGTGGGTCAACTTTTTTGGCGCCGTAGCCGGGGAAGTAAAGAAATTATTAACTAGAGTAACGGACTATTTTAAAATTTATTTTATAAAATTGTATGCGAAAATTTGGAAATGAAAATTTAATACCATACGATTCAGAATTAGAGCGTTCAATTAAAAGAATTAGAAAACAAAAAAAGAAATTATAAATTTAACGCAAATGGCAAATATTCCTGAAAATGAAAATATCAATCAACCAAGACCATTACGAGATTATGCCAATCCTACATTAGATGAAATTCATTTAACTATTCAAAACCCTGATGTAGCTGCTAACTCATTTGAACTTAAACCTGCAATTATCCAAATGGTACAAAACAATCAATTTAGTGGTTCACTTATCGAAGATCCTAATTTACATCTTACTAGTTTGTATTAGGATTAGAAGAGAGAATTAGGTCCTTAGAGTTGGGCTCCACCTCTAAGGAATATTTAAGGAAAAGCAAAGTTTTCAAAGGAACTTCAAGAGTTTGGTGGAGAGGATTTTCGGATAAGTCTTTTCTTTGTTATTACACTTAGTTTTTAATTAAGACTTCTTGTGTTTTCACTATGATTTCCTTTTAAACCAAGTTGTGAATTGTATTTTTTCCATCAATTCTGAGTAGTTTTCTTTATCTTTTTCCTTAAAATGATGAAGTAATTAAGTTATGGATGGATGTTGTGTGAAGAATAGGAAATCAATGTTGGAAGTTGTGATGATTCAAAACCTTGCACTTCATTTACTTCTTGATTTGGACAATTAAGATGTTAATATATGTTGTGAGAACATGTAAGAACTGGTATGGTTTCGTCTCAATCAACAAATGGTAAGAATCACATCAGATTATATGGGCGAGAATGTAGTCCATATGATTGAGTACGAATAAATAGGAAGATATACTTTGATGATTGTAGAATTAGAGGACTTTAGAGTGATAGACTAAAACCTCTAATTTGATTTATTGTTTTATATTTTGATACATAATGTTAGCCCCCATGTCAGCACTATTTTTAGGTTGTGTGATATTTTGAAAAGGGTCGCTAACGTAAGTTGTCGGCGAATTTAAATTTTAAATTTAATTTAAATATATATATATAATTTAGAAAGTAGTATTTGATTTTGAAAATAATTTTAAATATGAGATTAAACAGATCTCACATCCCAAATAGTTTATATAAACGAGCACCGCACCATAAACCGTGTATCTATCCCTAAGGATAGACACACCGCTCGATGGTGGGGCTCGATCAAATAAACTAGAAGTTTTGTGACATCCGTTTGGTCCGCGAACCAATTTTATAAGCCGACAAATTCCCCGCTTAATATGAAAGTATCAAACGAGGTTTATATTACTCGGGTTCTTTAAAATTCCCTATAAGGGCAAGCCCCTATAGTTAATTACATCTTAAGTGACGGGAATCACCTAAGAAAACTCTCGATAATAATCAATAATTCTGCTCTCAAGAATTTCAAAGTTTAAGTTTTCGAGGGATTGAATTTTGGAATTTCAATAGGGAATGGATCAAGTTTGGAACATTTTGTTTTATGAATCCAAAGGAAGAAAAGTAGGAGAAATTACGGATTCGAAGTGAACTTCGGTAACTTCCCGACTATCCTATCATTTGGCTTCGAGTTTAGAAAAGTCCTAATATTTATTTAGTATTTCAATCTTGCCAATTTTAATTAATTAGGGCTTATATTTGTATGATAGAGTCAAACAAATAGCACTAGAAGATATGAGGGTTTATGTCGTATCGGACGACTACCTCGGAATCCTAAGACCGGTTAGGGCTTAATTTGCAATGCAAGTGCCTAACGAAGAGTTGAGGATTTATGTTGCACTAGGCAAGCTACCTCGAAGTCCTATGGCTTTGTTGTTTAATTCTAAGAAGGTTTTGCTTGAAGTAGCCTCGGGTTTCTTCGATGACGATGGTCGTGCTGCCCACCATGCTCCGAGCTCCTTGTTGTTGCAGAGGTTTAGTTTTAGAAGTCATAAATCAGGGGATGAGAAAAGTGTTTTGGTTTAGAGAAGTCTTAATTTCCAAGTGTTTTTGTATTTTTAATTAAAACAAATCTTAAAGTTGATTATAACGACACCGGTTAAGATCCACGGTTCCATCCTTCCGGCATCATTATTTTTATCGGATTCACTTAGTCCGGATGAATTTGCTAAACTCAATTGAATGAGTTCCACACTTTCATTTAGACCGTGGGAAATCCCGTTAGCAACACGTAGGTTACATCATCCGAGGTATTCCCGATCATCCAACGGGACGTTTTAATTTAGTTGTAATTGTAGTTTTGTGTTCTGTTTGTGATTAAATTTTGAGTTGTTTTATATTTTGAAATGTTGTGGCGGTGAATTTTATCTTGCAATAATTTTTAACTTAGTTTTGTTTCAGTTTTAGGGACTATCCTAAAGGTGTGGGTTTTCATGCAACGATTGTTTTATCATGCAAGAAAAGTAAAGTGCATTTGCAATAAAGTAAATTGCAAGAAAGTAAATTGCAATAAAGTAAATTGCAATAAAATAAATTGCAATAAAATAAATTGCAATAAAGTAAATTACAATAAAATAAATTGCAATAAAATAAAAGCGTACTGGAGGGTCTTCCCGTCATCCCAAGCTGCACTTAAAACACAATTAGAATATTTAAGCAAGTTCCTAGGTAAAGCTAAGGGAAAGGTTATGGTTTTCTACCAAATTCCTAATCCTATAGCTAGTCATCTCCTATGACGTCTAGGTTCTTTGTGTTTTGTTTGAGGACAATTTTCTTCATCGAAGAACAATTAAATCCAATTGTTCTTATAAATATCCTATCATATTGAGGAAGTGCTTAAGAAGAATCTTAAACATCTTTTCAATATTTCTAGGATTGTTTTAAGTACAAATGAATTTAATTATATAAATGAATCAATCGTCCAGAGGTTTTCAAGTTTTGTTAACTTGCCAGGTGAATTAAGACATTTGAATATCTTATGAGTGAAGTAAGCACTTCATTTAATGTTTCATTTAGGAGTTATAATAATCAAAGCTTTCAAGGGTAAATTAGTATTCAAATGATTTGATTTAAGTTAAAGGGTTTAAATTTGGAATAGTGTTCAAGTTGCTTTATATTTAATTTCTTTTATGTCTTAGGTGATGTTATATTTAATTCAATTTAATTTAATTGAGTTTTAATTTAATTTAATTTAATTTAATTTGATTTGATGTTTAATTAATTTGATTTGATTTAATTTAATTTAATTATTTAATTTAATTTAATTTAATTTAATTTAATTTAATTGTTTAATTTAATTAAATTTAATTTAATTTAATTTAATTTAATTTAATTATTTAATTTAATTATTTAATTTAATTATTTAATTTAATTATTTAATTTAATTTAATTTAATTTAATTTAATTTAATTTAATTTAATTTAATTTTATTTAATTTAATTTTAATTTAGTTTAATTTAATTTAATTTTATTTAATTTAATTTTAATTTAATTTAATTTATAATTTTAATTGAAATTTTAAAAGAGTTTAATGATTTAATTAAGTCTTTTAATATTTTAAATTTGAGTTATCATTTTAATTAAGAGTTAAGTGTTAATGATATAATTAGTTTAGGGATTTTTTTAAATTAAAGAATAAATCTCTTCCTAATAAATATCCCTTATTTTAATAATTCCAATTTTATTATTCTTCCAAATTTAATCTATTATTTAATTAAAGGTTAATCATTTTAAAAATTGTTTAATGAGTTTCTACCCTTTAATTATTTAAATTTCAATCATCCAAATCAGATTAAGATCAAATATTTTACTTGTTGATTTTCTTTTATTAAACCTAAAGTTTTAATTAAGGGTTAAAAGTTTAATTACCATTTTACCCCTTAAGCTTAATAATTTCATAACTCACTAAATTGAACTTAAATGAACTTGAAATTTTTATGTGACTCCACTCATATGTCAATAAAGACATGAGAGGAGAAAATGTGATTTTTCTGTATTTAATTTATTTATATAATTATTTTTGGTGGAAAATAGAGATTTCCAAGGAAAATTTAATAACATGACCAAGGGAAAGTTTCTGTCCTTAAGAAAATTAGGGGACATTCTTAATGACCAGAGAAGCACTTGGACCAATTTTGGTGATTTTTTGAATTATATTATTTTTATTATAATTATTTTAAGTTTTGGAGTGTTAATTAATTTAAAAATAAAATAAATGTTGAAAAATGGATTTTATATTTTTCAAAGATCTCTCTAATATCAAGGAAACCAGAGAATCAAATTTTGCAATTTTCTGATTTTTCTATGATTTATTATAATTATTTTAGTGAAAATGCTAGAAAATACATTTTTTAATTTTAAAATTACCTTAAAGCTTTAAAATTTAATATCTCACTAAATAAACCTAGGAAAAATATGGGATTTGTTCTTGTGTGATTAAAATTCAAAATGTGACATTTTGGTGAATTTTATTATTTTTGTGATTTTTATTATTTTTTAATTATTAAAAATATTAAAATATTATTAAAAATTAACTTTTTTGGAAAATTAAAATTTTAATTTTCTTAGGTTCCCCTGATATCAGAGAGGCTCAAAACCAATTTGATGGATTTTTGAAAAGTATTTTAAAAGTTATGAATTTTTAAAGTTTAAAATGGCTAAGTGGCTTAATCAACCCGATTAGTGGGGCTAACCAAGTCCGATTGACCTCAAATTTTTATGGTGGATTCCTCTGATCCTAAAGGTCAGTGGAGAATTGATTTCAAGTCAATTTGATGCCTGGTTAACTCTAATTAATTAAAGACCTATTTTGGGTGTTTAAGCCGATTAGGGTTGTTTTGAATGAACTAAGCCAAAATCTATTTTTCCTAGGGTTCTCTGGTCATAAGGAACATCACCAAATTTTCCTAGAATTTATTTCACAACATGATATTTACTGGAATTAAAATACTCAAAACGAGTGATCCGAACTTGAAAAATCAAGAACTCTTCATAGGGATGGCCTCCGACTTTAGAAAATTCGGGGAATGTTCCCGAATTCGGAGGCTTCAAAAGCCCTATGGTCTCATGCCATGGTGAATTGTATGCATGCATGGAGAATTAAAACAATGCAGAGAGTAAATAAATTATAAAAAATAAAATATTTGATGAAATTAAGTGATTTCTTTTCCACATTATTCTCCTCTCTTCAACGAGCAAGAGGGTATTTTTATTTTATTTTTCGATTTTTCTACACGAGAGATATGAATTTTTGAAGTTTAGGGAATTAAATAAATCAAAAAAATCCCTAATTTTCTATTTATCCACGCGGCGCCAACTCATCCTCGGCATCTCCGAAACGCCGCGTGTCGCGCTCCCATTCGACGCCGCCACCCGAGTCGGCGGCCGGGCCCCGCGGTTCTCGTTCCGTCTCCCGGTCCGACGCCATCCGAGCCGTCCGTCCGCGCGTGTATTGAATGGACGGCATCCGTTCATCGTCCACAAGTGTTCTCGCCCGAGAGCCGTCCACACTAAATCCCTAAGATCTCACTCGATTCTCGATGGATTTTTATGTTCTTATACTCTATGGATTCGTCTTGAAGAGACGAACACATCTATACGGTTAACATGCATTGAAACTAAAGCATTTGAAATGGAGAATCTCCAGAAGCTCGGGATGAAGAGTTAGCTCATACCTTGGCTCAGAGAAGTGTGGCTTCAATCTGAGAGCTGTTGCACCTTCGATTGGGTCCCAGCAAGCTCCAGATGAAGTCTCCCGGTGCAGTGAATTGTCCGGATATGATTTCGACCAAGCCCGATCACAAAGCTTGGAGGCTGGAGCAACCTGGGTGGCTCTGGAGATGGGGCTTTTGATGGTGGACACCTTCCCTTGGTCCGGTGAAGGTGTAGAGCCAATCAATTTGGGAATTGGCTCACTGTGGAGAAGTGTCCTGGTTTTGGGTGGAATTTCGACTACGAAATTGAGCTTACGGAGGAGAAATGGCGGGGGGATTTCACTTGGGGATCAAGTGCTCTAAGGGTGGAGGAGGGTCTGGAACAATTTTGGCAGAGTTTTGGCAAGGTTTATGCTTCTCTTCCTCTCATGGCCGAGAGGGGTGGAGTTTAAATAGAGCTGGCTGGGGGGCCTCCCAGGGGGAGTTAGGGCTTGGGATCAGCTGCTCTGGTGAGGAGAAGAATAGCCATGGTGACCACTAGGCATGGGGCGACTCGGCAAGTGAGAATTTCAATGTTGGCTCACATGTGAGCTCTCGGCCATGGTGTTTTCCGGCGGCACGGTGGCCGGCCGGCCGAGCAATGGTCACCATCTTGGTCGGGTGGGTCGGGAGCGGGGTTTAGTGTAGGCAATTGGCAAATGCCATGTGTAAAGTGGTTGAATCGAAGTAGAATGGGGCATGGCTAGTTTTGAGTCTAAATGGGTCAGTCCACCCATTTGGGCTTGGTGCACCCTTGAGGTGGCTTTGGATGCTTGTGGGGGATCAAAGGGATCGAGTTGGTTTGGCATGGAGAAGTCTCCATCCAAATATATTTGGATTAAATTTAAGTTTAGGTGAAACATGATTAAGGCTAATGAGCTTTAGGGATTAAGGAAAGCCCCCCTCTTCTTACCCAATATGGCATGGTGGAGTGTCCAAAGCTCTCATGGCTCACATGTGGCTCATGCATGGCTTCATGGCTCACCTTTGGCTTGGCAAAAAGTTTGGTCGATTTCATAAAAAGGATTTTAAGGATTTTGGATAATTTGGTGGAAATTTGGATGAAGCTTCATTTAGAAATATTTGATCATTGGTTTAGGACTTAGGGATGATTTTAATTGAAATTATGATGAGGGAAATGTCATATGGGCTTTGGAAGAATTTTTGGGGTTTTGGATTTGGTGGAAGTGGGCTTTTAAAATGGTTTAAGGAATGGGCCCTTAAGTTTAAAAATGAATTTATGGATGGGAATTTTGTAAAGAGGTTGGGCCAAATAATTGTTGGGTTTAGCTCATGGATGTGTCATGAGTGATTTGAAACAAATTGGGGGTGATTTGGATTTGAATTGGGTTGAATTTGTGTTAGGTTTGGGTTTAGGTCAAAAATGGGCCTTTTAACCTTGGGTTGAGTTTGAGTGGGGTTTGGGTTCAAATTTTGGTCAAATCATGTTAGGGTTTTGTTTGTGGGAATTTTAAGGAAGATTTAGAAAAGATTTGAGGTTAATTGGAGTTGAATTGGGTGAGTTTGGGTTAAGTTTGGGTCATGGGTCCAAATTGGGCTTTAAGGACAAAAGTGAGATTGGATCCAAATGTCAATCAAATTGGACTTAGATTTGGTCTAGATTGGTATTGGGAATGTTGAATTGAAGTTTAGAATTGAATTGGACCAGAATTTGGGTCAATTGGATAGGTTTGGTTTGACATTCGGTTCACTTTGGGTTAAAATGGGTGAAATTGGGGGTTTTGACAAAAGTAGGGTAAATTGACAAACTTGGCCCATGGTGTAGTTGGACAAAATGAAATTGGGAATATTTGGGATTTTCTGGAATTTTCTGGGAATTTTCTGAATTTTTGGATTTTTAGGCAAGAAGGGTATTTTGGGTATTTGGAGGGTATTGGGAGGTATTTTTGGAATTTTTGGTATTTTTGGGTATGGATGATCAATTTGAGTGATGTGGAGATGTTTGAGAGTGATTTTGGAAAATTTTGGGTAATTTGGAAATTTTGCGAAAAATTTGGGTAATTTCGAGGGTTTTGGGTAGGTTTAGCGGGTGTAGGGTCCGGGGGTCAAAAATTGAAAATTTGGGAAATTGAAGATTAGGTGAATCTAGGTGGAAAGAAATTATTTTGGTTGAGCCATGAAGCCATATCAAGCCCATATGAGCCATGAAAGGACTCATTTGAGACATTCACTATGTTGTTCCTAACCCTCTTAGCCAAGGGCTTAGGGGTTAAGGACCATCCATGTGAATCACCTACATGAGTCAGGAGGTTAAGTTGGGTATGGGTGTGGTTTTAGGAAGTGTGTGGAAATGTAGTGTGTAAGTGTAGTGTGTATGTAAGTGTATGTGTAAGTCAGCCCCTTCACCGAGACCAGGGCCACCTGAGGCGGTCCTAAGGCCGAAGAGTCCTATAGGAACTCATCCTTTAAACTTCTACATTTGATTTCAACCCTCTAGGTGATTAGGGGTCTATAGTCAAGTTTGTGGAGTTTGCGGGGAGTTTAGAAGTGGTTTAAATTTCTAAAATGTGGGTCCCGATTCTAGTCCTCTAAGATAGTCGAAAGGAAAAGCCTAAGGCTAGATCCTAAGCACTAAAAAGAAGAAGGAAGACCTCATCGAAAATAAGGTCGACAAATGGACCCCCGATAGGTGTGGTGAGTGACGGAGCACACCGCGCGTATTGGTGTTGACCGAAGCGATCAACAAAACCAACACGGATGTCCAGTGACGAACTTAGGAAGAAGTAGAAGAGTTTCTGCTGGGGAGTGTCAAGTATATCTCTGGAACCGGAGATTCTTGAACTCTCGTTGGGGAAAGGAAAAGGAGGTGAATCCCAAATCACATGATGCGGGGAATTTCGATTTAGATTTTATTTTGTTTCAATTTATGTTTTGATGTGTGAGTTTAAATTTTAGTTTGGAGTTTCGATTTAGATTGAAGTTTGTCAAAATTAATTTGAAGGATTTGATTTGAAATGAAAATTGGAATTCTGAGGTTTTAGATGTAACATCTTCAACCTCGAAAGAAAATTGAATTGATTAGATTGAATCGTTGCAATGAGAAGAGATCTCAGAGCAATGTGGTGTTGGATGTAAAAATCCTTAACCCAAAAGTTTGAATTTTGATGTATTTCAGTGCAATAGGAAAAGAATCCTAAAGCAGTGCAGTCTTTGATGTAAAATCCTCGACCCAAAAGGTTGAATTTGATGTATTTCAGTGCAATAGGAAAAGGATCCTAAAGCAGTGCAATCTTGGATGTAAAATCCTCGACCCAAAAGTTTGAATTTGATGTATTTCAGTGCAATAGGGAAAGAATCCTAAAGCAGTGCAATTTTGGATGTAAAATCCTCGACCCAAAAGTTTAAATTTGATGTATTTCAGTGCAATAGGGAAGAATCCTAAAGCATTGCAGTCTTGAATGTAAAATCCTCGACCCAAAATGTTTGAATTTGATGTATTTCAGTGCAATAGGAAAAGAATCCTAAAACAGTGCAGTCTTGGATGTAAAATCCTCGACCCAAAAGTTTGATTTGATGTATTTCGGTGCGATAGGGAAGAATCCTAAAGCGATGCGGTCTTGGATGTAAAATCCTCGACCCAAAATGTTTGAATTTGATGTGTTTCGGTGCGATAGGGAAGAATCCTAAAGCGAGTGCGGTCTTGGATGTAAAATCCTCGACCCAAAATGTTTGAATTTGATGTATTTCGAGTGCGATAGGGAAGAATCCTAAAGCGGTGCGGTCTTGGATGTAAAATCCTCGACCCAAAAGTTTGAATTGATGTATTTCGGTGCAATAGGGAAGAATCCTAAAGCGAGTGCGGTCTTGGATGTAAAATCCTCGACCCAAAATGTTTGAATTTGATGTGTTTCGGTGCGATAGGGAAGAATCCTAAAGCGAGTGCAGTCTTGGATGTAAAATCCTCGACCCAAAAGTTTGAATTGATGTGTTTCAGTGCAATAGGGAAGAATCCTAAAGCAGTGCAGTCTTGGATGTAAAATCCTCGACCCAAAATATTTGAATTTTGATTTGATTGATATTTGATTCGAGATCTGGAAGAAATTGAATTTGAATTTGATTGAGACTTGAAGCTCGGAAAGATTGAATTTGGAAATTTGGAAGGATGAGTTTGAACTCGATTGAAATTTGATTTAAGATTTGATTTGAAATTTGGAAGATCAAGTTTGAAACTTGATCGAGATTGGGTTTGAAATTTGATTGAGAATTTGACTTGGAATTTGGAAAGATCAAATTTGAAATTTGATCGAGAGTGGATTTGAAATTTGATTGAGATTTGATTTGGAATTTGGAAAGATGAATTTGAAATTTGATTGAAAATTTGAAAGGATGGAATTTGAGATTTGTGTTGATTTCGTTTATCTTTTAATGATTTATTTTATTTTATCGTTTATTTAACGTTCATGTGAATTTGGTATTTGTCATTTTTCGATTTTTTTTTTAGAAAGTTTTCTTTTATTCTCTTTTTTTCTTTTACTGTTCTTTGTTCGAAGTTCATTTAACTTTAATGGCGTTTCCCAATCAATTTGCACAAAAGAGGTGAAGGCCAAAAACGTGACATGGTCACTTTCATTCCAATCATGTTGAAAATACATCATACAACTCGATCTGGAATACATTTCATACAATCCATGTAGACTCAAAACGGACTGTGTATGATCTTTGTTGATTCATCCAAAGAAGCATCTGTCAAAAAATCCATGTCTGAATAGTGGGGTACATGGTCAATAACATCACCTTCCAAGCCATCCTTGGCGAGGATGCCGTGCTGGATGTACGTTGGAGGTGTGATATTTCCCATGTAACTCACGGCTCGTAAGGCGGAGGTTCTCTAGCTACGGGTCCGGCTGGAAATGGTAAGGTATCTTGCTCGTCGTCCATCCTCCCGAAAGTAAGCGAGATTCGCTCCACCGGCACTCCTGGTATGCAATGCTTTGCGATATACGCTCCGTTACCCTGCGGTATCATGACGGAACCCACCGGTAAAGGTATCTTTGCGGCCCTCGGAACTCACCCGGGCACTGCTATCCGGAGGTCGGATCCGAACATGATGTTACACTCATTCGGGAAAGAGACCGTGCGAAGGTGCGACGAAGTCGTGGTGATCAATATGTGGGGGTATGCGGTCACCTCTGTTTGTAGATGTTGATAATGCGGCTATTGGGTATGCAATCTGCGGCGGTACCCTCCATGTTATCAATCTTTTTACCATTCTCTTGATGACTAATGGCATCGGATCTACTTGCCCATGACGGAGTATCCCCGGTGGGTTTCCCTTTCGTCTTCGACAAAGTTGTAGCGAGCATCCGCATTGTATTGTGATTCTTCCTTTCCCCGGCTTCCATCTCCGGGGTTCCGAGTATGTGTTTTCCCTTAGGAGGCCTGCTCGGCCCATTCTCTTCGGATCCCGGATACAATCCACGATTTCTTCGTTGTTCATACTGCGAGAATACGTCGGTATGTAGCTCGAGGCCTTCTAGTATGTTGATTCTTCTTCCTTTAATTCTCTCGAAGTATTCGAAAGTTTTCTTTTCAACATTTTGCATCCTCTCCGGCTCGTATTCCGGAATGATGCGGATGGCGAGGCCTTGTGACATATTGTGGGATATATGGTTCAATCCCTTCACGTTCCCTCGCATACCTCGGCTCCTCGGGGATGATGCACCGTCGGGACATCCCGGGGTTGCTTCGCAACAAGGTCATGCACTGCTTGGTGGTTCTATCCGGTGGCGTGGTAGCCTTCTTTCTTCGATCTTCCGGAGATTTCCCTGGTTTTTTCGTTATTCTAGGAGCTGGCCTCCTTTCTTCGAGTTCTCGGTGAACCGGTGTCCTTGAAATGTGAGTGCTGGCATTAGCAATTGTCTCGTCGCGCTGGTCCGCAGCTAGTTTTGTTAACATTTTACGGATACGGCGATTCTTATTTCTTCGTTGCGTGGCTGTGAGAGTAGCTCTCCGCACTTCTTGAATCTCTGCGGGCGCGGCGCTGACAAGCCTGCCCTCTGCTGTAGTGATTACGGACTTCATTTTCTTGTCTTCTTCGGTATTTGCCTTTCTCTTCTTCTTCTTTGGATTGGTGGCTTGGGCCACCCACTTTCATCACTTGTCCGTCCGGGCAGTTCTTCTCGGTTAGCCGGGACCCGGTCACTTTCCTCGTCTTGTAGGCTCTGCTGGTGCGAAATCCGAGTCAATCTCGATTATCGCTCCATCTTTCACCCTCTTTTCATCGAGTGCGAGGCTTACGCCATTCTTAAAGTTCAAGACCAACCGCCCGTTCGACATTTCCCTGCGAAAAGACAAGGAAAAGGATCGGGGGCTGTACTTAAGAACAAGAACATTAAGAAAATGTTTATTAAAGATACATTTTTTATTATTCTTATATTTTAAAATTTAACAGGAATGAAGTAGGATAAGATGAGGGAAGAGATTTTGATTTGAAAAAGAAAACAAGGAAAACTTAATTATCATGATTTTATTTATCTTAGCACATTTTATTATTTTTTGGGTTTGGACCCAATCATAAGTAATTACTTCGCCTGTGTTTCTTAGGGATGAAGAATTCATTCCTTCGAAACATCAGGTAGCGTAATACTTTTTCAAGTATCGTCCGTTGATCGGAAGCATATGTCATTCTCCTGGCAATTCACTAGGCTTGGTAGGAACCTCCCGAGTATATCGCTTCAACCACAAATGGTCCTTCCCAAGTGGGTTCAAATTTTCCTCCTATCTTGCGGTGTGCGAGAATAGGTCTCTTGAGAACGAGAACTAAGTCACCAACTTTGAAGGTTCTCGGGCGGACCAGTTTGTCATGGGCTTGAACCATCTTAGCTTGGTATAGTTCTAAATTCTGTTGCGACTGCAAGTCTTTTCCCTTCCAAGCTTTCTAATTCTTCGAGTCGTAATACGGCATTTTCTTCGTCGTGATCTTGTTTGCAGCTGCAATTCGAGTGAAGGAAGCCGAACCTCTAAAGGTAACATCGCCTCGGACCCATACACCAGAGCGTAAGGTGTAGCTTGAGTAAGAGTTCTGAAGGTTGTCCGCTAGGCCCATAAGGCTTCTAACAATTTCTCGTGCCAATTTCTCTTATTATCGTCCAAGGTTTTCTTTAAGATTTGAACGAGAGTTTTATTAAAAGCCTCAGCGAGACCGTTTGCTCTTGGGTAGTAAATTGTCGAGTATCGCCGGTCGATTCCGTGTCTCACGACAAAATTGTTGATTTGTGTGCTTCGAATGCCGACCCATTATCCGAGATGATCTGCGCGGCACTCCGAAACGGTAGACAACTTGGTTCTTGAAAAGCGTAGCACGTGGTGTGCTTTCACTTCTCTAAGTGGAGCTGCTCGCCCACTTGGAAAAGTAATCTGTAGCCGCAAGAATGAAGCGATGTCCTTTTGAAGATGGTGGTTCTATCGGAACCACTATATCGTGCCCCAACATTCGAATGGCCACGACGCAATTGTCGGGTGTAGCACATTTGGAGGTTGGTGTAGAACCACTCCGTGCACTTGGCATTGATGACGGCTCTTGGCGATTTTCATGCGGTCGGTCATCATCGAGGGCCGGTAGTACCCTAGTCTTTTAATTTTCATTTTCATCTTTGGACCCGATCGGTGAGCGCCACGGAGTCCTGAATGCACCTCTTTAACAATTTCACGGGCCTCGGACCCGCTTAGGCACCTTAGCCACATTTGATCAAAAGACCTTACGTATAATGTGTTGTTTATTAATGCGTAGGACGGAGTTCTTTTCTTGATGCGATGGGCTAGCGACCTATCGTCCGGTAGCTTTCCTGTTTGCGGGTAGTTCTATCAATGGTCGTCGCCAATCTTCTGTGTTTTTCATCACTGCTTGCAACTGATTCTTTTTCTTTTTCGATTTGTGTATTGTGTCTATGTCGAGCTGTGATAGGACCGACGTCAGTGAAGCCGACACTTCCATCGATTCATCTTGCAAACAGGCAAATTCTTTTGCGAGACGGGCTAAAGCATCTGCTAGAGCATTTTCTTTTCCGGGAATTTTGTAGATCGTTACATTTGGAATCTGTTCCAACGATTTGTATGGCATCTTGGAAGTATTGTTCGAGTCTTGGTTTAAAAATTCTGTATTGTCCGACAATCTGTTGAATGATTAACTGTGAATCCCCGTAGATGTTGATGTCTGTTATCCCCATTTGAATAGTTAATTCCAATCCCGTTATGAGGGCTTCGTATTCTGCTTCGTTGTTTGTACACGGTTCTGTTAAGTGGTAGGAGTATCTTAACATCCCCCACTCCGGTGTTATAAAGATTAGCCCGATTCCTGCCTTACCGGGCATTATCACTTGCGATTCTTCGTCTTTGTGTGCTGAAGATGCTCCGTCGAAATATAATTCCCAACGTCGATCATTAAGGTCTTCTAGGTTCATTATTTGTTCATCTGGCAAATCATCATTGAGAGGAGATTCTGCCGGCAAAGGGTGTGTTTGCGAGGAAGTCTGCTAAGACTTGTCCCTTTACGGCACGCGAGAGGCACGAAAGTTATATCGAATTGCAATAATATCATTGACCATCTGGCAAGTCTGCTGGAAAATGTTGGATGAGTCATCAAGTATTGCAATGGATTAAACTTCGAAATCAGGTTGACCTTGTGAGAAAGCATGTAGTGCTTGAGCTTTTGAGCGGCGAAGATCAGGGCCAAACAATGCTTTTCAATTGCGGGATACCTTACTTCCGTCGAAGTAAACGACGGCTTAAGTAGTAAAGAGCATTTTCTTTACCCTCATCATTGACACAGGCTAACGAGGCTCCGAGAGAGTCATCTAAAGCCGCGGTGTAAAGTATCGGCGGTCTACACGAGGCCGGGGCTGCTAAGACGGGAGGTGTCATTAAATATTGTTTAATGTCTTCGAAGGCCTTCGGCATTTCTCTTCCCAAATAAATTTGGCGTCCTTTTTAACTAGTGCGAGAAAGGTCGACACCTACCGACGGAGTTTGAAATAAAGCGTCGAAGATATGCCGACTTCCCTTGAAAAGATCGTAGTTGTTTTAAGGTTTTGGGAGGCGGCATTTCTAAGATAGCTTTAATCTTTTTCGGGTCGATTTCAATTCCACGATGTCGGACAACGAATCCTAAGAATTTCCGGAGGTGACGCCGAAGGCGCATTTTAAGGGATTCATCTTAAGGTTAAATTATCTTAATCGTTCGAAAACAATTCTCAAATCATACGAGTGGTTTTCCTTTACTTTGCTTTTGATGACGACATCGTCCACGTAGCATTCGACTTGATTGTGGATGAGATCATCAAAAATTCTTGTCATTGCTCTTTGGTAGGTTGCTCCTGCGTTCTTCAATCCGAATGGCATCACTGTGTAGCAAAATACTCCGATCGGCGTTCTGAATGCTGTAAGCTTTTCATCTTCTGGAGCCATTTTTATCTGGTTGTATCCTGAAGATCCATCCATGAACGAGAATATTTCATGTGTCGAAGCAATATCGATCATCAGTTCTGGAATCGGTAGAGGGAATTCATCTTTTGGACATGCCTTGTTTAAATCTCTGAAGTCCACACAAATTCTGATCTGACCATTCTTCTTTCTTCGGCACCACATTGGCTAACCGGGTCGGGTATTGTTCTTCACGGACAAATTTATCGTCTATTAGCTTTTTAACTTCGGCTATGACTTGTTATTCGATTTCTAGACGCATTCTTCCGGGACCTTGTCCGATCGGAACAAAAGTAGGATCCACTCCTAGCTTATGGATCGCAACCTCCGGAGCTAATCCCGGCATTTCATCGTAGCTCCAAGCAAAACAGTCTTTAAATTCCATTAATAACTTGATTATTTCTTCGGAGTCTTCTTTATTGAGTAGGGAGCTAACAAAGGTAGGTCTAGGCTCTTCGCTAGTACCTAAGTTAACTTCTGTTAACTCATCTATTGTGGATTTAATTTCTTCTTTGAATTACGGTGGAGCGTCTCCAATTTGTAAATCTTCGAGTTCGTCTGTAGTTTCCATGCGGTTTTCATTGGACTTGCAAGTGACAACCAAGCAAAATTCGGTATCGTCGACTGACCCTATCGTGCCGAATCCGAGTCCATGCTTTGAATTGGGAGGACGACCGGAGTTATTCCATAACTTTTCAAAATGTTGTGATTGGCCTTTTGTCCATTGTCGAGGTAAGAAACCATGTTGAATTAAATTTTGAACACGGGAGAGTACCACTCGAAAGGTAATTCCATTAATTCGATGAAGTGACATCTTTGAATTGTACATTATTTTCAGTTTTGGAGGAAGAAGCACCGCGGTAGAATTTGATCGGCTTTGCACCGTCACTACTACCTCTTTGACCTCCATACCCTCGATCTTATTAGAATGGATCGGAGTTAGGGTCATAGTGTGTACGTAGTGGTTAATCTTCTCGTACATTGATTTATATTCTTCGTTCTTTTCATCTTCGAGGGAGATCTTGTATTGCGGCTTCTTTCGACTTATTGATGCTTGCTTCTTGCTTGATTTCTTTTTCTTCTTCGAACTATCTTCCCAATCAACATTGATGGCTGGTTTCCTCGTCCAATTGTCCTAGTGTCTCTACCACGGCCTCGTCCCCGGCCTCGACCTCGGATGCGAGTTGTGGAGAAACCTTCACCATCTCGCCGGAAGGGAGTGGTGAGTGAGCGTTGGACTAGAACTTCGGGTTCTTCGTTGTCCTGAACTTTCTTTGCTTCATTTGTTACGGTATCTCTGGAGAAGATTGTTTTCTTTGGCGGTGCATAATAAGCTTGCGTCTTCATGGATTCCAATCTCATGTACGGAGAATGGTTGCAAGTCACCTTTGATGCACTCGTTCCCCTCCATCGTAATACTTGATGCAACGATGCGGAGATGATGGTACCATCCTGTTTTCATGTATCCATGGTCGGCCCGGTAGAGCATTGAACGACGTTTCGAATCGATTATATGAAATTTTGCGGTTGTCTTTGCTAAATCACCGGTCTTCATCGGTAGCGTTATTGACCCGAGGGCTCTTTCTCCTTTACGGTTGAATCCTCTTAATAACATTTTGTCGGCCTCGAGCTCACGAGCATCAATTTCCAAGTATGCTAGTGTTCGAAGACTCATTATATTGATTGATGCTCCTGGATCCACCAATACTGCGGAGAGCGTAAACTTCCCGATTGTAGCCGAAATGTACAACGGTCGGTTGTGATCCGGCATCCCAAGTAGTAGGTCATTGTCCGTGAAGGTAACACCTCGCTGTTCCTTTAACGAGCAAACCTCATCTAAGGAATCTCCGGCCATTTGAGCTAAGCAAATTTCCGGATCAAGTAAGGCCTTGATCAGAGCTTCCCTCATCTCCTTTGATAAGATGAGAGCATCGTAAATGCTCAGTTTGGCCGGTAGTTTCCTAAGATGGGCTAGCACGTTGTAGTCCACTTTGTTTCCATGCGTCTCGGCTTCTTCTCGAACGGGTATCTCTTCCGCTGGGGTTGGTTCTTCTTGAACAACCACACGCTTTCCTTTGTCTTTTGAACCCATTCTTGGAGGTAGAACTTTTCCACTTCTTAGGTTGACTTCGTAATTTCTTCGAATCTAGTGTTGAGTTTGTCGGTGTCTCCTCTCGAATCGGAATGGTCGGCTCTTCGGATTATCTTCCAAATCCGAAGGCTCTAACTCTATCGTAAGCTTGGAGCTCCTCGAAACTCGCGAGATAGATCCGTTGCTTGTTGAACTCTCGTAGCCTCCTTGATGGATGCCTTCTTCATCATTTTGATCGTCGAGATCTTGTATGATTTGAGAATTGTTGTTGGTATCGAAATCGACGCCTGGATTGTCGCTAGTTACGTAATCTTTAGAAACAGTCAAAACGTAGCCAACGCCATCACCCTTATCATTATATGATCCCACCGAAGTGAGCGAGATAATCATACAAAATCGAGAGGTTCGAGGGATTTCTCCCCCGAATCGGAAACAACTATCCTAGGATAAGCGGCCCCTAGTCTAGCCTTAGGAATCTCGGTCCCCTCTTCTTCGTCGATTTTCTTCTTCTCTTCGATTGTCTCCTGTCGAGGTGGTTCTTCTATCACAAGTGATAGTACGGCTTAACGGGTCTCGAACTCCGAATTGAAGCTCGCACCGAAGCGGTTCGGATGTTATCTAAAATCTTCTTCGAAGACCTTGTCCGAGCGATAGTCCATCCATCGTCGGTTGCATAGGGATCTATCGGAATGACGGGATCGGTTGAGATAACATTGACGGAACCTCCTTTACGGGGTTCCTTCATGTACTCCTTCGGGATTGTTATATTTCCTTTCCGAAGGTTGTCATTGAGCCAACTTTTGAAGGTAATGCGGTCTTCTATCTTGTGCCCAAGCATCCGATGGTAGGGGCAAAAGTTGGGATCACCTTTCTTGTTGACTTCCTCGCGGTCTTTTGGGCTCGGCAGTCGGAAATCCGGAGTTTTCATTAAACTACGGAACATCTTTAGTCTTGCTTCATTTTTGAACGGATATTCTCTGCTCGAAGCTCCCTCGATGTACGTTGCGGACGAGACGGTTGTTCATACTTGCGGAGACGATGATAGTCTGGACCGGGGTTGCTTGGTAATTTTGTTGTGGTTGCTTTGCGGCCGTTACGGTGGTATTTGCATCGGTTGTTTGCCTTTGTCAACTGCTCGCAACGATCCCGGATTTCTTCTCGAAGGTCTTCACCGGCTACGCTTGTCCGTCTTGTCGGCAAAACTTAATTGCTTCGCCTCTTCTTGCAAGCTTCCGGCCTTGCTTAACAACTTCTCAAAAGTCTTAATAGTGAATCCCTTGAGGAGAAGTCTTATCGGGCTGTGAATGCTTTTAAGCAAGATGCCGACTGCATGTTGTTCTTGCGGTTGTGGTTCACACTTCATGCTTAAATTTCTCCATCGAAGTATGTAATCCACTAGAGTTTCATTCGGCCTTTGTTTCTCTACCACTAAATCACCTATAGTGATGTGGTGCTTGAAGCTCCGACGAAATCGCTTAATGAAGAGGCTCTCTAGCTACGAGAATGTCTTCACGAACCGTTGGGTAATTACGCATACCGGTCGAAGGCGATTCTCGACGGATCGCTAACGAACTGTCGGAAGAGTAGCGCATCGCTCCCGCCGGCATTGTAACAACCGGCACGAAAGTGTGCAACATCGTCGTCGGGGGTTCCGGTTCCGTCGAAGGTCTTAAACGGAGGTGGTACGAAGCCTTTCGGGTATTGGACGGCGTCGAATTCTTCTAGGTAAGGTCTACCCGTCCGAATGGATGTCCCGTTCTTCGATTGTGCTAAGGCTTCTCGCACTCGTCTGCTCTGCCAAGTTCTTGATATCCTTTTCGGGGATCATACTTTGTCTTGTATCCTTTTCGGCTGGTCATCCCCATTGACGGATGTAATCTCCTTTCCTTCGTCTACGATGTGAATGACTTCCGGGGTGTCTCTCTATGTGGTTGTACTTGACTGCGGAGAGTGGCCGGAGCTACGGCCATCTCTTCCATCCTCTTCGCCATTTGAGCGATCGTGTCGTCCTTTTCACGAAGGCTGTCTCTTCATCGATTCCGGCTCCTCTCTTCTGCAGTTGCGGGAGCACCTTGAGAAGGCGATGAAGCTCGTGTCTCAACCATGTTGATTTTCGCATATTCGTTGTCCATGAATTCCGATGAGTCGATCTCATCTCTGAACTTTTCTTCTCTTTCTTTTGCCAACCGTCGGATGTCGGTTCTCAACTTTTCCATGGCATCTTCTAGCGGAGCTTTCTTGTAGCTTTGTGGTTGTCATGCGATGGTTGTCGGGTCCTTTTTTCACGAGTCCCCTTCATCGTAGTAGCACTTTCTTCAGATTCCAGCCTCCTGGCGAGACTTTCTCTCTCGAGCTGCTGTTTCGATCTCAGCTCGCCCGTAGTGGGACGCCACACCATCCTTCTAGCGAGCGGAAGGTCTAGGATCGGATGGTCCGTCGGCCAAATGCTTTGGAAGGTGGTATCCTCCCTAATCTGTAATCCCGATACTACGACGGGCGGGCTAGCCTTCATTCTCTTGCTTGGCTTTTCTATCATGACGGCGGGTTCTACTCGGGGCCCCAGAGGGGATTTGATCGGCACCCGCCCTATCCTTCGTAGAATTTCCGACACGGGCGGTTTTCCTTCTTTGCTAGCTTTTCTACCAAAGTTTGCGGTCGAGCAAACGGTGTAGTTCTAGTTCTTTTCTTGCGGCTATCGTTGTAGTATGCGGGCCGTGGTAATGTGGCGACAATCTTTCGAACATTCTCCTCGTCCTCTGCGGCGGAGAGGGGATGGAACCTGCTTCCTCCCAAAAGTGGTATGTAGTCGGGCGGTGGTGTATATTCGGTAACGGTGTATAATCCGGCAACTCCGGAATTTCCTCCAGGAAGGCAATCTCAGCAGCTTTGGCTTCCCTGGCGATCCTTCTATTTCTATTTCTTCTTTGGGTCTTTGTCAGCGACAGAATCTTCGAACTGGACCCGATTTCGAAGACAAAAGGTCTTACAGGAAGATTCGTACCCTCCACGGTAACAGGTTTACCATAGTTCTGGATTTCTTTCCCCTTTGATTTGGCGAAGTCGGGGTAGGTGTAGAAACAACTAGACCGGTGGGGGTAGTAAGAACGGTCCTCCTGCGGACGGCGGTACTCCTCCTAGTCGGGACCCTTTGCAGGGGAGGAAACTCTTGGGTCGACCTAAGGTTGAACTCAAGCAGTGGCTCCTCAGCTTCAGATACCTTGTTTGTCAGTGCAAAGAGGGAGACGTCGGTGACCTTGACGTTCGTGTTTTCAAATCCCTTTCCAAATCGGATGACCCCATTGTCGGGCAGCTCATCCTTATAGACAGCGAAGTCCGGTCCGTTGGTGAAGGAGAAAATCGGTTTCGGGGCTTCCATTTCGCGGGGTAGATTCGGTTTGTCGGTCCCAAGTTGTGCTTCTTTTCTTTAAGACGAAAAGAAAGGAATTGAAAAGAGTCCGAACTCATTCTTGTTCATGTATTTATAAGAAGGAATCATTTGTTAAAAGGGTCACTTATTAGAGGGTTTGTTTATTCGAACGGAATGTTCGAAGGTGTAGAGAAGGTAAGGAATCCGATTCGAGTTGGAAAGGGAAAGAAAGTCTTAAGCAAGACTTCTCGACTCGAAGGATCATTCCTAAACTAACACCTATTGGGGTCCACCCCACCTCGAAATGAGGTAAAAGGATCTCGGAACCTCTCTGTTTAGGGGTGTCTAAACGAGTGGCTCCTAAATCCGGGAGAATGTTGGCTATACTTGTTCGAGGTAGAAATGAACATAGTATTCCAACGGAAAGAAGTGTAGTTTGATCCACTAAGGACATGGATGCACTACCGATTTTTTGAAAGCAGAATTATTTGATTATAATGGAGAGAGGAATTGTCCCCAGCGGAGTCGCCAGAAGTTGTCGGCACTATTTTTAGGTTGTGTAATATTTTGAAAAGGGGTCGCCTAACAGAAGTTGTCGGCGAATTTAAATTTTAAATTAAATTTAAATATATATATATATAATTTAGAAAGTAGTATTTGATTTTGAAAATAATTTTAAATATGAGATTAAACCGATCTCACATCCCAAATAGTTTATATAAACGAGCACCGCACCACGAACCGTGTATCTATCCCTAAGGATAGACACAGCGCTTGATGGTGGGGCTCGATCAAATAAACTAGAAGTTTTGTGACATCCGTTTGGTCCGCGAACCAATTTTATAAGCCGACAAATTCCCCGCTTAATATGAAAGTATCAAACGGGGTTTATATTACACAGGTTCTTTAAAATTCCCTATAAGGGCAAGCCCACATAGTTAATTACATCTTAAGTGACGGGAATCACCTAAGAAAACTCTCGATAATAATCAATAATTCGCTCTCAAGAATTTCAAAGTTTAAGTTTTCAAGGGATTGAATTTTGGAATTTCAATAGGGAATGGATCAAGTTTGGAACATTTTGTTTTATGAATCCAAAGGAAGAAAAGTAGGAGAAATTACGGATTCGAAGTGAACTTCGGTAACTTCCCGACTATCCTATCATTTGGCTTGAGTTTAGAAAAGTCCTAATATTTATTTAGTATTTCAATCTTGCCAATTTTAATTAATTAGGGCTTATATTTGTATGATAGAATCAAACAAATAGCCTAGAAGATATGAGGGTTTATGTCGTATCGGACGACTACCTCGGAATCCTAAGACCGGTTAGGGCTTAATTTGCAATGCAAGTGCCTAACGAAGAGTTGAGGATTTATGTTGCACTAGTGCAAGCTACCTCGAAGTCTTATGGCTTTGTTGTTTAATTCTAAGAAGGTTTTGTTGAAGTAGCCTCGGGTTTTGCTTGATGACGATGGTCGTGCTTGCCCACCATGCTCCGAGCTCCTTGTTGTTGCGAGAGGTTTAGTTTTAGAAGTCATAAATCGGGGGATGAGAAAAGTGTTTTGGTTTAGAGAAGTCTTAATTTCCAAGTGTTTTTGTATTTTTAATTAAAACAAATCTTAAAGTTGATTATAACGACACCGGTTAAGATCCCACGGTTCCATCCTTCCGGCATCATTATTTTTATCGGATTCACTTAGTCCAGATGAATTTGCTAAACTCAATTGAATGAGTTCCACACTTTCATTTAGGCCGTGGGAAATCCCGTTAGCAACACGTAGGTTACATCATCCGAGGTATTCCCGATCATCCAACGGGACGTTTTAATTTAGTTGTAATTGTAGTTTTGTGTTCCGTTTTGTGATTAAATTTTGAGTTGTTTTATATTTTGAAATGTTGTGGCGGTGAATTTTATCTTGCAATAATTTTTAACTTAGTTTTGTTTCGGTTTTAGGGACTATCCTAAAGGTGTGGGTTTTCATGCAACGAGTTGTTTTATCATGCAAGAAAAGTAAAGTGCATTTGCAATAAAGTAAATTGCAAGAAAGTAAATTGCAATAAAGTAAATTGCAATAAAATAAATTGCAATAAAATAAATTGCAATAAAGTAAATTACAATAAAATAAATTGCAATAAAATAAAAGCGTACACTGGAGGGTCTTCCCGTCATCCCAAACCACACTTAAAACACAATAAGAATATTTAAGCAAGTTCCTAGGTAAAGCTAAGGGAAAGGTTATGGTTTTCTACCAAATTCCTAATCCTATAGCTAGTCATCTCCTATGACGTCTAGGTTCTTTGTGTTTTTGTTTGAGGACGATTTTCTTCATCAAAGAACAATTAAATCCAATTGTTCTTATAAATATCCTATCATATTGAGGAAGTGCTTAAGAAGAATCTTAAACATCTTTTCAATATTTCTAGGATTGTTTTAAGTACAAATGAATTTAATTATATAAATGAATCAATCGTCCGAGGTTTTCAAGTTTTGTTAACTTGCCCGAGTGAATTAAGACATTTGAATATCTTATGAGTGAAGTAGCACTTCATTTAATGTTTCATTTAGGAGTTATAATAATCAAAGCTTTCAAGGGTAAATTAGTATTCAAATGATTTGATTTAAGTTAAAGGGTTTAAATTTGGAATAGTGTTAAAGTTGTTTTATATTTAATTTCTTTTATGTCTTAGGTGATGTTATATTTAATTCAATTTAATTTAATTGAGTTTTAATTTAATTTAATTTAATTTAATTGTTTAATTTAATTTAATTTAATTTAATTTAATTTAATTTAATTTAATTATTTAATTTAATTATTTAATTTAATTTAATTTAATTTAATTTTATTTAATTTAATTTAATTTTATTTTATTTAATTTAAATTTAATTTAGTTTAATTTAATTTAATTTTATTTAATTTAATTTTAATTTAATTTAATTTATAATTTTAATTGAAATTTTAAAAGAGTTTAATGATTTAATTAAGTCTTTTAATATTTTAAATTTGAGTTATCATTTTAATTAAGAGTTAAGTGTTAATGATATAATTAGTTTAGGGATTTTTTAAATTAAAGAATAAATCTCTTCCTAATAAATATCCCTTATTTTAATAATTCCAATTTTATTATTCTTCCAAATTTAATCTATTATTTAATTAAAGTTTAATCATTTTAAAAATTGTTTAATGAGTTTCTACCCTTTAATTATTTAAATTTCAATCATCCAAATCAGATTAAGATCAAATATTTTACTTGTTGATTTTCTTTTATTAAACCTAAAGTTTTAATTAAGGGTTAAAAGTTTAATTACCATTTTACCCCTTAAGCTTAATAATTTCATAACTCAATAAATTGAACTTAAATGAACTTGAAATTTTTATGTGACTCCACTCATATGTCAATAAAGACATGAGAGGAGAAAATGTGATTTTTCTGTATTTAATTTATTTATATAATTATTTTTGGTGGAAAATAGAGATTTCCAAGGAAAATTTAATAACATGACCAAGGGAAAGTTTCTGTCCTTAAGAAAATTAGGGGACATTCCTAATGACCAGAGAAGCACTTGGACCAATTTTGGTGATTTTTTGAATTATATTATTTTTATTATAATTATTTTAAATTTTGAAGTGTTAATTAATTTAAAAATAAAATAAATGTTGAAAAATGGATTTTATATTTTTCAAAGATCTCTCTGATATCAAGGAAACCAGAGAATCAAATTTTGCAATTTTCTGATTTTTTTATGATTTATTATAATTATTTTAGTGAAAATGCTAGAAAATACATTTTTTAATTTTAAAATTACCTTAAAGCTTTAAAATTTAATATCTCACTAAATAAACCTAGGAAAAATATGGGATTTGTTCCTGTGTGATTAAAATTCAAAATTTGACATTTTGGTGAATTTTATTATTTTTGTGATTTTTATTATTTTTTAATTATTAAAAATATGAAAATATTATTAAAAATTAACTTTTTTGGAAAATTGAAATTTTAATTTTCTTAGGTTCCCCTGATATCAAAGAGGCTCCAAAACCAATTTGACTGATTTTTGAAAAGTATTTTAAAAGTTATGAATTTTTAAAGTTTAAAATGGCTAAGTGGCTTAATCAACCCAATTAGTGGGGCTAACCAAGTCCAATTGACCTCAAATTTTTATGGTGGATTCCTCTGATCCTAAAGGTCAGTGGAGAATTGATTTCAAGTCAATTTGATGCCTGGTTAACTCTAATTAATTAAAGACTATTTTGGGTGTTTAAGCCAATTAGGGTTGTTTTGAATGAACTAAGCCAAAATCTATTTTTCCTAGGGTTCTCTGGTCATATGGAACATCACCAAATTTTCCTAGAATTTATTTCACAACATGCTATTTACTGGAATTAAAATACTCAAAACGAGTGATCCGAACTTGAAAAATCAAGAACTCTTCATAGGGATGGCCTCGACTTTGGAAAATTCGAGGAATGTTCCCAAATTCGGAGGCTTCAAAAGCCACTATGGTCTCATGCCATGGTGAATTGTATGCATGCATGGAGAATTAAAACAATGCAGAGAGTAAATAAATTATAAAAAATAAAATATTTGATGAAATTAAGTGATTTCTTTTCCACATTATTCTCCTCTCTTCATCGAGCAAGAGGGTATTTTTATTTTATTTTTCCGATTTTTCTACACGGAGATATGAATTTTCGAAGTTTAGGGAATTAAATAAATCAAAAAAATCCCTAATTTTCTATTTATCCACGCGGCGCCAACTCATCCTCGGCATCTCCGAAACGCCGCGTGTCGCGCTCCCATTCGACGCCGCCACCCGAGTCGGCGGCCCGGGCCCCGCGGTTCTCGTACGCGTCTCTCGGTCCGACGCCATCCGAGCCGTCCGTCCGCGCGTGTATTGAATGGACGGCATCCGTTCATCGTCCCAAGTGTTCTCACCCGAGAGCCGTCCACACTAAATCCCTAAGATCTCACTCGATTCTCAATGGATTTTTATGTTCTTATACTCTATGGATTCGTCTTGAAGATACGAACACATCTATACGGTTAACATGCATTGAAACTAAAGCATTTGAAATGGAGAATCTCCAGAAGCTCGGGATGAAGAGTTATCTCATACCTTGGCTCAGAGAAGTGTGGCTTCAATCTGAGAGCCGTTGCACCTTCGATTGGGTCCCGACGAAGCTCCGGATGAAGTCTCTCGGTCCGGTGAATTGTCCGGATATGATTTCGACCAAGCCCGATCCACAAAGCTTGGAGGTCGGAGCAACTGGGTGGCTCGGAGATGGGGCTTTTGATGGTGGACACCTTCCCTTGGTCCGGTGAAGGTGTAGAGCCAATCGATTTGGGAATTGGCTCACCGTGGAGAAGTGTCCTGGTTTTGGGTGGAATTTCGACTCCGAAATTGAGCTTACGGAGGAGAAATGGCAGGGGGATTTCACTGGGGATCAAGTGCTCTAAGGGTGGAGGAGGGTCTGGAACAATTTTGGCAGAGTTTTGGCAAGGTTTATGCTTCTCTTCCTCTCATGGCCGAGAGGGGTGGAGTTTAAATAGAGTTGGCTGGGGGGCCTCCCAGGGGGAGTTAGGGCTTGGGATCGAGCTGCTGCGGTGAGGAGAAGAACGAGCCATGGTGACCACTAGGCATGGGGCGGCTCGGCAAGTGAGAATTTCAATGATGGCACACATGTGAGCTCTCGGCCATGGTGTTTTCCGG
Organism: Papilionanthe hookeriana x Papilionanthe teres; assembly: GCA_022702705.1. Lineage (NCBI taxonomy): Eukaryota > Viridiplantae > Streptophyta > Magnoliopsida > Asparagales > Orchidaceae > Papilionanthe > Papilionanthe hookeriana x Papilionanthe teres. Next base: position 43,901,193 of record CM040435.1, on the reverse strand, counting down.
CGGCCAGTGGCCGCCGGCCGTGCAATGGTCACCATCTTGGTCGGGTGGGTCGTGGTCGGGGTTTAGTGTAGGCGATTGGCAAATGCCATGTGTAAAGTGGTTGAATCAAAGTAGAATGGGGCATGGCTAGTTTTGAGTCTAAATGGGTCAATCCACCCATTTGGGCTTGGTGCACCCTTCAAGGTGGCTTTGGATGCTGTGGGGGATCAAAGGGATCAGCTGGTTTGGCATGGAGAAGTCTCCATCCAAATATATTTGGATTAAATTTAAGTTTAGGTGAAACATGATTAAGGCTAATGAGCTTTAGGGATTAAGGAAAGCCCCCTCTTCTTACCCAATATGGCATGGTGGAGTGTCCAAAGCTCTCATGGCTCACATGTGGCTCATGCATGGCTTCATGGCTCACCTTTGGCTTGGCAAAAAGTTTGGTCGATTTCATAAATAAAGATTTTAAGGATTTTGGATAATTTGGTGGAAATTTGGATGAAGCTTCATTTAGAAATATTTGATCATTGGTTTAGGACTTAGGGATGATTTTAATTGAAAGTATGATGAGGGGAAATGTCATATGGGCTTTGGAAGAATTTTTGGGGTTTTGGATTTGGTGGAAGTGGGCTTTTAAAATGGTTTAAGGAATGGGCCCTTAAGTTTAAAAATGAATTTATGGATGGGAATTTTGTAAAGAGGTTGGGCCAAATAATTGTTGGGTTTAGCTCATGGATGTGTCATGAGTGATTTGAAACAAATTGGGGGTGATTTGGATTTGAATTGGGTTGAATTTGGGTTAGGTTTGGGTTTAGGTCAAAAATGGGCCTTTTAACCTTGGGTTGAGTTTGAGTGGGGTTTGGGTTCAAATTTTGGGCAAATCATGTTAGGGTTTTGTTTTTGGGAATGTTAAGGAAGATTTAGAAAAGATTTGAGGTTAATTGGAGTTGAATTGGGTGAGTTTGGGTTAAGTTTGGGTCATGGGTCCAAATTGGGCTTTAAGGCCAAAAGTGAGATTGGATCCAAATGTCAATCAAATTGGACTTGGATTTGGTCTAGATTGGTATTGGGAATGTTGAATTGAAGTTTAGAATTGAATTGGACCAGAATTTGGGTCAATTGGATAGGTTTGGGTTGACATTGGGTTCACTTTGGGTTAAAATGGGTGAAATTGGGGGTTTTGACAAAAGTAGGGTAAATTGACAAAATTGGCCCATGGTGTAGTTGGACAAAATGAAATTGGGAATATTTGGGATTTTCTGGAATTTTCTGGGAATTTTCTGAATTTTTGGATTTTTAGGCCAAGAAGGGTATTTTGGGTATTTGGAGGGTATTGGGAGGTATTTTTGGAATTTTTGGTATTTTTGGGTATGGATGATCAATTTGAGTGATGTGGAGATGTTTGAGAGTGATTTTGGAAAATTTTGGGTAATTTGGAAATTTTGCAAAAAATTTGGGTAATTTCAAGGGTTTTTGGTAGGCTAAGCGGGTGTAGGGTCCCGGGGGTCAAAAATTGAAAATTTGGAAATTGAAGATTGGGTGAATCTAGGTGGAAAGAAATTATTTTGGTTGAGCCATGAAGCCATATCAAGCCCATATGAGCCATGAAAGGACTCATTTGAGACATTCACTATGTTGTTCCTAACCCTCTTAGCGAGGGCTTAGGGGTTAAGGACCATCCATGTGAATCACCTACATGAGTCGGGAGGTTAAGTTGGGTATGGGTGTGGTTTTAGGAAGTGTGTGGAAATGTAGTGTGTAAGTGTAGTGTGTATGTAAGTGTATGTGTAAGTCAGCCCCTTCACTGGACCGGGCCACCTGAGGCGATCCTAAGGCCAAAGAGTCCTATAGGAACTCATCCTTTAAACTTCTACATTTGATTTCAACCCTCTAGGTGATTAGGGGTCTATAGTCAAGTTTGTGGAGTTTGCGGGGAGTTTAGAAGTGGTTTAAATTTCTAAAATGTGGGTCCCAATTCTAGTCCTCTAAGATAGTCAAAGGAAAAGCCTAAGGCTAGATCCTAAGCACTAAAAAGAAGATGGGAAGACCTCATCAAAAATGAGGTCAACACCCCAGTTGAAGGGAGAAGAGGAAACCCTATAGTGAGAGCTAGTATCTTTCCTGCCTAGCTCGTCTTCAACATTACTAAAACATTAGATTAACTTATGTTCTTTATAACATCTCTAGCAAGGGTAAAGAATATAATTACTTCTATTTGGCACAACACATTTTAGATACTTCCACAATAGAATTTCATGACTTGATACTAATTCATAATAAGGAAAAAGATATTTTATTTGCATTTGCTTTAATATTACAAAAACAATTAAAATAGTTGTTTCCTTTCATTTCAAATTATAAAAATTATAAAAATGAATCAAAATTTCTTTCCTAGAATATTATCTTTAGTTTAGTAAGATCTTTCTTAAAAGGTAAAATTTTATTTTTCTTTTGTCTTTCTTTTAAGAAAATTTTTAACATTTCTCTATGGGTTCAATATCTCAGGGCTTAATCAGAAAGTCCTATATTACTTGATAATGATATGTATAATTGCATAGAATCTTGTTTTATAATAATAACAATTAAAACTCTTATTTGCATTGGCATCGAGTTTTTTACATCGTTGTAAAGAAAGAGATATCATTAAAAAGAAGTAAAAATGCATAGATAAAACATAAGCATAAATATCAGGAATCAAGTTTTTTGTGCCGTTACTGGGGTAATAATTATATATATATATGTCTATATATATATATATATATATATAGTTAAAACAATATTTGAAGAGAATTTTCAGAAAAACTAATTTTTACTTTTTAAAGTCTTATTTAAACTTGTTAGATTTATTTTAGGAAATTATGTTGACCTCATTTTTGGTGAGGTCTTTTCTCTCCTTAGTACTTAAGATCTAGCCTTAGGCTTTCCCTTTGACTATCCTAGAGGATTAGAGATGATACCCACCAATTAGAAATTTAAACACCTCTTAACTCCTCGCAAACCCCACATGCCTGATTGTAAACCCCCAATTCACTTGGAGGGTTAAGATCAAATGTGGAGGTTTAAAGGATGAGTTCCCTGTAGGACTCTTGGCCTTAGGACTGCCCTGGGTGGTCTGGTCTGGTGAGGGTTGACCTGAACACATTACACTTTCACACACATTCCAAATCCTAAAACTATTCATGCCTAGCTTGACTTCCCGACTCATGTAGGTAATTCATATGGATGGATCTTAACCCCTAGGCCCTTGGCTAAGAGGGTTAGGAACAATATAGTGAATGCCTCAAATGAGTCCTCTCATGAATCTTATGGGCTTGATATGGCTTCATGGCTCAACCAAAGTGATTCCATTATACTCAAATTTGATCAATCTTCATTTTTCTAAAATTTAAATTTTTGACCCACGGGTCCCTACACCCACTAAACCTACCAAATGCCGTTGAAACTACCCAAAATTTGCAAAATCACCTAAATTACCCAAAATTCCTCAAAATCAATCCAAAACATTTACCCCCACTCAAATTGATTATCCATAGCCAAATATACGAAAATTCCAAAAATACCCCCCAATACCCTCCAAATACCCAAAATGCCCTTCTTAGCTAAAAATTCCATAAATTCCGAAAATTCCCAAAAAAATTCCAGAAAATCCCAAATATTCCCAATTTAATTTTGTTTAACTACATCATGGGCCAATTTTGTCAATTTAACCCACTTTTACCAAAAACCCCAATTTGACCCAATGTCCCACTAAACCAACCCATTGACCTAAATTTTGGTCAAATTCAATTCTAAAAATCAATTCAATATCCCCAATGTCAATTTAGACCAAATACAAGCCCAATTTGATTGACATTTGGATCCAATTTCAATTTGAAGCCTAAATCCCCTAAATTGGCCTAAACCCAATCCTAACCCAAATAGGCCCAAATCCCAAAATCAAAGCCCAACCAAAGTTGAAAACTCTTTATAACACTCCCCTAAACATTTCTCAACATTAATTTTACATCAAATCCAACCTTAAACCAACATGAACACAAGAGAGCCAAAGTTAGCCAGATTTGAGCCACCTTGGCCCCATTACCAAAAAGGCCCAAATTAAACCTATTTCAATTCCAAAACCTTCTCCAAATCACTCATGCCACACTCCTAAAAAAAACCTAACATTTTTTTAGCCCAATCTTTCACAAAATCTCCATCCACCAATTTGTTTTCAAACTTAAAAGCCCACTTCCATAAAGCCTTTAAAAGCCCACTTTCCATCAAATTCAAAAGCCCAAAATCCATCCCCAAGTCCACATGAAACCTTTTCTTCATCATTCCTTTGATAATCCTATTTGAAAAAAGTCTTAAACCATCATGAAATCAACTCATTTGTAACATCATGACAAATCCCATTAAAGGAATCCAAAGTTTTCAAAATTCCAAAAAACCCTTTTCCATGCAAGTGAGTCAACCTTTTCCAAATCCATGAGCAAGCTAAATGAAGCCATGGAGCAATGCATAAGCCATATGCAAGCCATGGGGAGGCCTTTCCACCTCACCATGCCACTTATAGCAAGAAGAGGGGAGCCTTTCCTAAGCCTTCACTAAACCTTTTTTAACCCCATCAATGATACACTTTAACCAAAATTGGCCACCTCACCTTGGATGGGGACTTCAACGACACATGTGAGGCTAACCCAAATGATCTCACATCAGCCCAAATCAAGCCTTAGTGAGTGAACCAAGCCAAAACCATGAATTGACTCAAATTGGACCAAAAATGCTCCTTACACCCATGCCATTTAAATCCTTGACTTTACACACGACAATCCCAAATTGATTGCACCAAAATCAAACTACGATCTCCCCTCCACCTAAACACATATTTTGAACCCACTAATCAACCCTCATGGCCACCCAAAGCTCCACCATAACCTTCCTTATTTAAACCTCACCTCCATGGCCAAGATGAGGAGATGCAAAGATTACCTTGGGGAAACTCTGCCAAATTGTTCCCAAAGCTTCTCCAAGCACTCCTAAGCTCAATCCAACCATTTACAATTGAGGCCTCACCACTTGGACAAATGTATCAAATTTTTTGCTCCTCCAACAGAGCATGTTTTAATTTTCTGTAATTATTCACATGCTTTAAGTATATCATTACCATATAAATGTGTTCTACTCAATTAGACGATCATTTAAAAAAAAAATTCATTCAATTTTGTTGAGAATCGAGGGAGATATCAAGGTTTGAAGTTGAACGATTTTGAGTGAATAGAACAAGGAAAGAGGAGCAGCAGTCGTCCGATCAGGCTTGTATCCAACGAACGACGCTGATGGAGTTGGACGGCAGCTTCATCTGTGAACAGGCAACCACGCCAGCCAGTAGCAGCGTGACACATGTCATTTGAGTGGGAAATGGATTTTTCTTGATTTATTTTTGAACCTAAACTTCAAAAACTCATAACTTTTCATAGAAAACTCGAAAAAATAAAATAAAAATATCCTCTTGCTCACTGAAATGAGGAGAATAATGTGGAATTGATTTCATATTTTTTTGATGCATATTTTATTTTTAATTAATTAAATAGTGTTTTCAATCATTCAATTCTTCATGCATGTATACAACACACCATGACATGAGACCATAGGGCTTTTGAAGCCTCTGATCTTGTGAACATTCCCTGAATTTTTCAAGATCAGAGGCCATCTCTGTGAAAAGTTATTTAATTTTCAATTTCATGTCACTGTTTTAGGTATTTTAATTCCAATAATTAGCATGTTGTAAAATAAATTCTATGAAAATTTGGTGATGTTTCTTATGACCAGAGGATCCTATGAAAAATATATTTTGAGTTAATTCATTCATAATAACCTTAATTGGGCTAAAGCCACTAAAATTAAATTTGATTTAATTAGGGTTAACCACACATCAAATTGACATGAAAATAATTCTCCACTCATCTTTAAGATCAGAGAGACCTCAAATAAAAATTTGAGATCAATTGGACTTGATTAACCCTACCAAATGGGTTAATTAAGCCTCATAAGAAAAATGGAACTTTAAAAATTCATAAATCCCAAAATACTTTTCAAAAATTCACAAAAATGATTTTGGAGCTTCTACGATATCGAGTGAGCTTGGGAAAATTAAAATTGGAATTTTCTAAAAAAGTTGATTTTTCACAATATTTTAATATTTTAATAATTAAAAAATAATAAAAATCACAAAAGTATTAAAAATAATAAAAATGTCACATTTTGACTCCTAATCACTTAGGAACAAACTAAATATTTTTCCTAAGTCCCTAGGATAGGATATTGAATTTTAAAGGCTTAATTTAATTTTTAATATTAAAAAATGAATTTTCAACCTTCACTAAATTAATTCTAATAGATTAAAGAAAAATTAGAAAATTATAAAATTCAAATTAAATTAAATTAAAATTAAAATTAAATTAAATTAATTCAAAAACTAAATTAAATTAGATTAAATTAAATTAAATTAAATTAAATTAAATTAAATAAAAATTAAATTAAATCAAAATTAAATTGAATTAAAAGTTAAAATTAAAATTAAATTAAATTAAATATAAAATTAAATTAAAATTAAATAAAATTAAATAAAATTAAATTAAATTAAAATCAAATTGAATTAAAATCATTTAACCACAAACCTAAATGAAATCATTAAGAAATAAATCTAAAATAATTTGAACAACTATTCCGAACTTAAAGTTATTAATTAAAACCTCATAATCAAATTAAAACACTTTAGATCATAAACTCAAACTTTAAATTAAGAAAGATTAAAATTCTCAACAAACCAACTTGCCCTTAAAGGCTTTAATTATTTTAACTCTTAAATAGAGTATTAAGTGAGATGTCACCTCATTCATCAGGTAATCAAATACCTCAGTTCAACGAGCAAGAGACAAAGTTTAACTAAACTCATGGATGATTAATTCATATGTGCAACTAAATTTACTTGGACTTAAAATAATCCTAGAAGTATTGAAAAGATGTTTACGACTCGTCTTAAGAACTTCCTCAATATGACGAGATGTTTTAGAAGAACAACTGAATCTAATTGTTCTTTGATGAAGAAAATCATCCTTGAACCAAACCAAGAACCTAGACGTCATAGGAGATGACTAGTTATAGGATTAGGAATTTGGTAGACAACCAAAACCCTTCCCTTAGCTTTACCTAGGTATCTGTTGAAATATTTAAATGTCTTAACATGTGTTTAAGTGCAGCTTGGGATGACGGGAAGACCCTTCAGGTACGCTTTTATTTTATGGCAATTTACTTTATCGCAATTTACTTACATGCACTGTACTTTATTTTTCTTGCATGATAAATAATACTGTTGCATGAAAACTAAAACCTTTAGGATAGTCCCTGAACTGAAACCAAAACTAAATTAAAAGTCATTGCAAGATAAAATTCACCGCCACAACATTCAAAATATAAAACAACTCAAAATTTAATCACAAACAGAACAACAAAACTACAACTACAACTAAACTAAAACGTTTCGTTGGATGATCTGGAATACCTCGGATGATGTAACCCACGTGTTGCTAACGGGATTTCCCACGGTCTAAATGAAAGTGTGGAACTCATTCAATTGAGTTTAGCAAATTCATCCGGACTAAGTGAATCCGATGAAAATAACGGTGTCGGGATGACGGAACCGTGGGATCTTAATCGGTTCTGTTTAATCAACTTTAAGATTTGTTTTAATTAAAATATTAAAAATATTTGGACTTTAATATTTCTAAACCAAAACACTTTTCTCATCTCTTGATTTTGACCTTCTACAACAAAACCTCTGCAACAACAAGGAACTCGGAGCATGGTGGGCAGCACGGCCATCGTCATCAGCAAAACTCGGATCTACACCAGCTAAACCTTTCTTAGAATTAAATAACCAAGCCATAGGACTTCGAGGTAGTTTACCTAGTGCAACACAAATCCTCGACTCTTTGTTAGGCATTTGCATGATCATGTCATGTAAATTAAGCCCTAACCGATCTTAGGACTCCGAGGTGATTGTTTGGTACGACATAAACCCTCGTATCTTCGAGGCTATTTGTGTGATTATATCTATCATACACGTATAAGACCTAAATAAATAAAATTGGCAGGATTGCAACATTAAATAAACTCCCAAATCTAAACCAAACAATAGGATAGTTTGGGAAGTTTATAAGATTCTTCTTGGATCCTCAACTTCTCCTACTTCTCTTTCTTTGGATTCTTAAAATAAACTGTTCCGAATTTGAGCTAATCCCTTTTGAAATTTCCAAAATTTAATTCTTTGAAAACCTTAAACTTTGAAATTCTTGAGAGCAAAACCACTAATCTTTATCGAGAGTTTCCTTAAATGATTCCCGTCATTTAAGATGTAATTAACTATAGGGGCTTACCCTTATAGGGAACTTTAAGATCCCAGGTAATATAAACCCTACTTAATTCATTTATATTAAGCAGGGGAACTTGTCAGCTTATAAAAATTGGTTTGCAGATCAAACAGATGTCACAAATCTTCTAGTTTATTTAATCGAGCCCCATCATCAAACAGTGTGTTTATTCTTCGGGATAGATACACGGTTTGTGGTGCGGTGCTCGTTTTTATAAACTATTTGGGATGTGAGATCGGTTTGATTTCATATCTTAAAATTTTCAAATTTAAAATTATTTTCAAAATCAAATAGTACTTTCTAAATTATATGTATATTTAAATTAAATTTGAAATTTAAAATTCGCCGACAATTTCTGTAGGCGACCCCTTTTTAAAAATACAACACTCAACCTAAAAATATGCTGACAACTTCTGGCGACTCCGTTGGGGACTAGTTCCTCTCTCCATTTTGATCAGATGGTTTTGCTTTCATAAATCAGTAGTGAGTCCATACCCCTAGTGGACCAAACTACCATTCTTTCCATTGGCATACCACGTTCATTTCTCGTCTTGAACCGGTATAGTCAACTCCTTTTGGATTCCGGAGCCATCTGTTTAGACACCCCTAAATAGAGAGGTTCCGGAATCCTCCCACCTCCCCAAAGAGGCGAAGTAGACCCCCGATAGGTGTGTTAGAATTGGAATGATCCGTTGATGTGATTTCGATGTGAATTCGACCTCCTCTAAATCTCAGACCGGGTCCGACACTTCAGTTCTCTTTTTTTTGACTTGTTGCAAATAGGTCAAACAGAAACTTCCCTATAACAACCTTCCAATAAACCATAAATAAAAAAAAAACTTTTGTCAGAATTTCAAACCAAAATAAAACTTCTCAAGACACAACAAGTATACAATAATAATAATAATAATAAAAAAGAAACACAAAAAAAATTTGCATGCTTAAAGGATGCCCGGTACAAAGAAAGTTAACTTGAGTACTTTCATTGAAAGCGCAAAGCGAGGAAGTCAGCGACTTTCGAAATTCTTCAAATGATAGGAGACAATGTCTTCACCCAAGCTAGTCTTTTCTTTCGCCTGCGGAGTGGAGTTTATCGTCAATAGAGAGGAACTGCCTGACCTGGCAGTCATCAAATTTGGACAAGGATTCGACAGTGTTGAAACTAAGTTCGGGAATTTTTCTATTGAAATGATGAAACCCGAAATCAAAAATTCCGTTGAGCCGATTGTAGAGTTCAACTTAAAAATTGTTGAAGAGCTCCCTATGCCAAAGAAGGAGTGGATTGAAAAAGACTCTTCTATTGTTGTGAAGTATGCCGCTAGAAGCGGCGGGACTTCTCCGAGGACCGCTTCGGCTCCTACTACTAGAGCCACCGTCACCACACCAACTATTTTGTTAGATAAAGGAAAAGAGATTTTACATAAGGAAGAGTCGGTCGACGCTTACACCCTACCTTTTCCGGACTCAAAATTGGGTCCAATTCAAAGACCGCACAACTAATGAAAGCACAAAAAGGAAGCACAACCGGAAAAGTCTAAACGTCGACCAGCCACGACAACCCCGCTCGCCGTAATGCCACCGAGTGAGTCGGCGGCTATCTCGGCGAAACCACATGGACTGACACGCAGCCTGAAGGAGCTTTTGTGTAAGAAATATCCCTTTAAGGATGGAGCAGTGGCCAAAATGTTCTGCAGCTTGAGTAAGATGGTTGATTTTCAATTGCTAGAGCCGAAAAAGCCAGAAGAGATCGGCGAGGAGGATCACCCGATGTACTGCCCTTACCACCGGATGATTAGACACAAGATAGAAGACTGCTTCACTTTCAAGGATTGGCTCGAAAAGAATTTTGAAAGTGGGAACATAGCAATCCCGAAAGAATATTTAAAAGAACCTGAAAAAGGTTCAGTGAATATGATTTCAGATGTTTCGCTTGGCTTCTATACAATGATGCCAGTGCTCGAGGGGATAAGTGATGTTCCTCAAAAGTCCCCGATTGACCTAAAAATTCTCAAAGAAAGTTCGATTGAGTCCGCCATAGAGAAGCTCAGAGTTGACATTACACAACTATTTGAAGACCAGAAAGAAGATGTCGAAAATGGAGATTACAGCCTACCATATTATATGCAAAGTGGTTTTGTAGAAATCAACGTCATCGAGACGGAGGCCACACCATCCTTATGCGATGCTCCTTTACCCAGTAAAGAGAACACCGTGGATGAGTTTCAAATGGCCATTCAACAGCGGGATGAGCATATAGGTCAAATGAAGAAACAACTGGAGGAAATAATGATCGTCGTGGATACAATTCAAGGGCAGTCGCGATCGTTACCAATAGCAACTTTGGAGGCGAAACCAATTTTCGGAGTTAAAAAGAGTTCACCTCCGACAAACAACCGAAGAAGGATATAGTTCTGGGTCCGATGCTGGAGAGTGACATTAAACAGATAGTAGAACAACAGGTGAGAGAAGCCCTGGTCCAATCAGAAATGGAGGAATCAGTTTCAAAGGGTAGACCTTACCCAGAAGAGTTTGATACCGTTCAGTACCCCAGAGGTTTCGTATCACCGTTGTTCAAAACTTTTGATGGAACTGGAAATCCCCGACAGCATCTTGTACACTTCCAAGCAAGCTGCTGCAACGCGGGGGGAAGCGAAGCACTTTTGTTCCGCCAATTTGTGAATAGCCTCACTGGAGTTGCCTTTGATTGGTATGCAGAGTTACCAAATGGTTCGCTAAGACAGAAATGGAAAATCTTTTTGTTAAACGGTTTGTCGGAGCTCGGCACCACATCACGAGTTGGTGATCTTGTGGTAGAGAAACATAAACTAGATGAAACCTTGGTGGAATACATCCTGCGTTGGAGAAACCTCGGCATGAGATGCAAGCCACGAGTTGCAAGAGCAAGCACGCGAGTTGAAATTCTTCTAAAGAGCATTCACGGTCCAGTTGGTCTCTTGCTCAAGGGATTCACAATCAAGACTTTCGAGAAGTTACTTAATAAAGCCGGAAGACTTCAAGAAGAAGCTAAACAACTTGGTTTTCTTGAAAAAGCCAACGAGCTAGAGCCAACGAAGATATTCGAGAAGGAATCTGAGACAGTTGTTGTGGTTAATAAGGGAAAGCGACAATTGCAAGTATAGGCCGAACAACATCAGCGGACCTTCCAACGTCCCAGGTAGAACGCTCAACAATCCTTTCAGCAAAGACTCTACCAGGCAAATGAAAGACAAGTTCCAACAATGGTTGCACGAACAAACAAGGTGTACTCTTTTAAAGATGAAGCAACAAGAAAGATGTTCCACAATCTAATCAAGAACCCTGAATTCTGGTTACCTAAGCCAAAAAGACCGGATGAAATCAACAAGAAAGGACATCCAAGATACTATCCGTACCACAGGTTCGTTGGACACACCATAGAAGAGTGTTGCAATTTCAATGACTGGCTCGAAGAAAATTTCAAGAGTGGGAACGTAACAATCCCGGAAGAATATTTGAAAAGAACCTGAAAAAGGTTATATCAATATGATTTCGGTCGATATGTTTGTTCTAGCTGAAGCCTATGTAATTGGCAATAAAGAAGACACTTCTTGACTACCATTGTACTACATCTACCAATGTAAAGAGAAATTTGCAGGACTGATGTTGATCTTCCACATCCCTCCCACTATTATGAATGAAAATGAACGGAAAAAGTTTTTTTGTTCAGAATTGTTCGATATTTGGAAAGCTCAAACTTGAATATTTTGATAAGACAATAACTTCAAAAAAGAATGAAATTTATGCCCTAATGACTAGGTCATTCACTTGAAGGAATTCAGACTGGGTCCTAAGTAGATTTTGAAATGAAGCAAGTGTGGTTGAAATACGGGTAATTGATCCGGGATATCAAGGGTCTATTAATTTTCTGCCATGTGACTGGGTCCAGACTTTTGGATGAGTTATAATATCCCAGGATTCATATTAAGGAACATTTCGAATTATTAATTAAGGGAGTTTCGACATTCAAAATCTTTAACAAAAATATGTCTTACCGAAACGGTAATTCTCAGAAAAAAAAGGAGAAAAAAAAAGAAAAAAAAGAGAAGTATTCCCGAGGAGAAGCTTGAGGTGAGCACAAAATCAAAAATTGGTGTCTCAATCTAGACATTCAAAATCTTTAACATGTGCTCCACTAGGAATCCTTAATAGAGAGGAGAAAAAAAAAGAAAAAATAAAAGGAAATAAAAAGGCTCCCTGAGAAGAAGCTTGAGGCAAGCATATAATCAAAAGTTGGTGTCTTAATCCTCCCCCGATTAATGAAACTTGAAAGACTATCTTAAGAAGTTTCCTCTGATATTATGCTTTGAAAAGAGTCAAGTGATTTTATGTCTTTTGGTCGGTCATTAATTGACTCAGAAATATATTTGACTAATGAAAAATATTTCTATCATATGAGCATAAATTTTGAATCTAATTAGGCCCAGAAAGAAAGAACTGAAGTAAAAGAGCCCAGTTATTAACAATTAATAGAAATTCAAACCTGAAGTCATGTCTTCAGTGCCCGACAAATACTTATCCAATGTCAGATCAAAGAGCCTCAGCTGTACCTAGCAGATACAACTCAAACATCAATTCAAAGGGCTTCAGGGCAACTTCGCAAAGACAGCCTAAACAATCCTCCTAAATCAACAGTAAAGAGTGATGACTGTTACAGATGAAGCTACGAAGTTCCTGTCTCTTCAGCTGTGGTGTCTGTAGAAATAACACATCTTTGAAGGTAATTGAAAGGATATAATTTCAATAGTACCTCGAAGAATATGTCATTTTCTACAAATGTCTTCGGTCAGTGGTCGATACCTCAAGGAGAACTGCACATCGTGATGTTTCAAAGACAACCTCGTTCTACGAAGCACAGATGCTGCACTTGCTTATGATTGGGTCCAAACCCTAACTAAAAAAAATAAAGCTAAAAAAATGAAAATCATGAAACATAAATGAATAAAATAAAACTTCAGAAAAAAAACCAACAATAAATCCCTTAACGAATGACAACAAATAAATAAATAATGAAAAATGAAAAATTTTCTTTAAAAAAAAATCGAATAAGATAACGAAACAAACCTTAAGTCAAAACGAAACTTTAAATCAAAATGAAATCCGAAATCAAATTAAAATCTAAATCAAAACAAACTTAAATCATCAAAACGAAAAAAAGAAGAATCTCAATATTAAAAATAAAAATAAATCTCAAATCTGAATCTCCAATATGTACTTTTGATCACAGGAAAATACATTAAGAAATTCATATCTATTTTTGATGAAATTGCACTTTAAAGAAATGTATTTTCTTTATTTTACTGCAGGAATGAAGATTTATAAGTGATGGAAGCAAAAGCATGAAATGGAGTGAATTTGGATCAAAAAGGAAGAAATTCATGCAAATTGAACTAAGTCGTCGACGGCGAGATCGAGGCCGCCGACGGCGAGATCATAAGAAGAAATTTTGAAGGAATTATAACTACCTCGCCGACAGCGAGCCCGAGCCCGCCGACAGCGAGATCACACGGTTTGAAGACCTTCTAGAAGCCCCGCTGATGGCGAGGTCGTTTCCCACCGACGGTGAGACAGTTCAAAATGCAAATACATTGAACCTGGACGCCTTTTCAAGAGGTGTTTAAGCATCCCTTGGAACTTTGCCTACCTCTATAAATAGTGTTTCTCTTTTTGGTGTCTTAAGTGTGTCTGTTGTGTGTCTTAGTGAGTTTCTTGAGTTTATTTGTATTTGAGAAGGAAAAGTCAAAGGAACTTCAAGGAGTCTGCTTGGGGAGGAAATTAAGATAAGTATCTTTGTTTATTTTTGTTAACTTTAAATGAAATCCATGTTTTGTTTTATTCCCATGTATTCTGAGTAGTTTTCTTAGTCTTTCTCCTTGTTTATGAAAATTATGTGAATTGATGAAATTAAATAGAAGTACCTAATATATTAAAATAAATTGTGATAATTTTTACTTAAAACATAATTTACTTTCAATCAGGCCAATTGAGTTGTTAAAATATGTTGAATTATCAACTATAGTAAAAATTACATCCAATATTCGGGAAGTCAAAAACCTTGGAAGGAGGTTGCAAATAAATAGGGAAATATTAATTATCGGACGTAGAATTGGACATTTTAGTGTGACGGACTAAAATATTCAATTTGGTCCTATTGTTCGAGAGTCGAAGTGTAGATGTTAGCCCTCGGAGTGAGGGGAAAGTGGGAGCTACGAAGTGGCAGCCGGTATCCTCCCGAACCTAGCCGCGGATTCGGTAATCAAACATAGGATTAGACAATGTTCTTTGCACTGGACCAAAGGGTAAAGAATAGGAATGCTCCTATTTGTCACAATACAATTCAAGAATTCTATTTAAATTTATCATTCACTTAATTTTCTAAAAACAAGGAGAAGGATACTTTTTCTGAATTATTTAAATCAACTTAATTTCAAGCATTAGTTTACTTTAGTTTGCTTTAGTTACTTTAAAAATTCTGTTTACTATATTAGTAAGTAATTCCTTTAAATTTAGTCGATACAAATCTGTTAAAAACTTCCCGTGGATCGATAACCGAGACTCCACTAGAGCCTCTGTATTACTTGATACGATACGTATACTTGCGTAGAATCCACATTATACATTCCATCATAAAAACATTTAATTTGTAAACATATTAAAAAGTAGGTCAACTTTTTTGGCGCCGTAATCGGGAAGTAAAGAAATTATTTACTAGAGTAACAGACTATTTTAAAATTTATTTTATAAAATTGTATGCGAAAATTTGGAAATGAAAATTTAATACCATACGATTCAGAATTAGAGCGTACAATTAAAAGAATTAGAAAACAAAAAAAGAAATTATAAATTTAACACAAATGGCAAATATTCTTGAAAATGAAAATATCAATCAACCAAGACCATTACGAGATTATGCCAATCCTACATTAGATGAAATTCATTTAACTATTCAAAACCCTGATGTAGCTGCTAACTCATTTGAACTTAAACCTGCAATTATCCAAATGGTACAAAATAATCAATTTAGTGGTTCACTTATTGAAGATCCTAATTTACATCTTACTAGTTTTTTAGAACTTTGTGGTACTTTAAAATATGAAGGAGTGTCTAATGATGCTATTAGACTTAGACTTTTTCCTTTTTCTTTAAGGGATAAGGCTAAAATGTGGTTAAATTCGTTAGCACCAGGATCTATTAAAACTTGGGGAGAATTATCACAAAAATTCTATCCAAATATTTTCCACCATCTAAAACTGCTAAGCTTAGAAATGATATAACTTCTTTTAGTCAGTTTGATGGAGAATCAATATATGAAACTTGGGAGAGATTTAAGGAACTTCTTAGGAAATGCTCACATCATGCGTTACCAGATTGGTTAATTATTGAAACTTTCTATAATGGATTAGTAGTATCTTTAAGATCAATCATCGATGCTGCTGCTGGAGGATCATTAATGTCAAAACCATTTGATGACGCCTATGCACTAATTGAAGAAATGGCAACCAATAATTTTCAATGGCCTGCTGATAGAATGAATCCGAAAAAGATAGCTAGTATTCATGAATATGATGCAATATCTATGTTAGCTTCACAAATCGCTGCTGTATCTAAAAAATTAGATCATTTTGGAATGAATTACTCTCCAACTATATTAGAAGAAAATTCATCTGGACAACTTATAGAATCCCAATCTCAATATGAAACTATAAATGCAATTAATAACAGACCCAATAATCCGTATGCGAATTATTATAATCCTGGATGGAAAAATCATCCTAATTTTAATTGGAATAATAACACAACTAATCAACCATGGATGAATAACATAACACAACCATTAGGAATCCCTTCTAATCAAGGAAATTCTAATTATAAACCTAATTATCCACCTGGATTTAATAATAATAACCCACAATTTAAAGATAAGATATTATCAATAGAAGAATTAATATTAAATATGGGTCAACATTTACAAAATCAAGGAAATCAATTACAAATACAAGGTAACCAATTACAAAATCAAGGAACAGCTTTTAAAAATATTGAAACTCAACTTGGACATATAGCTACCGCACTTAATAATAGAATACATGGAACATTTCCTAGTAATGTTGAAATAAATCCCAAAGACAAAGGAAATGAATAAATTAAAGCGATACAATTACGAAGTGGAAAAGAATTAGAACCTCAAATTATAAAAGAGCTTGAAAGTCAAAAAGAGGAAGTGGAAATTGAAAAGGAAAAGAATCAACAAGATCCAAACTTAGAAAATCCTTTAATACCAATGAAAATTTCTGTGGAAAAACCTTCACCACCATTTCCTCATGGACTAATTCAACATAAAAAAGATAAACAATTTGCTAAATTCCTTGAAATTTTGAAGAAATTAACGATAAAAATTCCTTTCGTAGAAGCTTTAGAACAGATGCCAAACTATGTAAAATTCATGAAAGATATTCTAAATAAAAAAAGAAAATTTATCGATAATGAAATGGTCACACTTATTGAAGAGTGTAGTGCTATTATTCAAAAAAAACTTCCTAAAAAATTAAAAGATCCTGGAAGTTTCACTATACCCTGCGCTATTGGAGAAAAATTCTATGGAAAAGCTTTGTGTGACTTAGGAGCAAGCATCAATCTAATGCCTCTATCAATTTTTAAAAGATTAGGATTGGGAGAAATTTCACCTACTTCAAGTAGCTCTTCGCTTAGCCGATCGTTATGTTACATATCCTAAGGGAGTTATTGAAGATGTATTAGTAAAAGTGGATAAATTTATCTTCACTGTAGATTTTATTGTTTTAGATATGGAAGAAGATAAAGAAATTCCTATCATTTTAGGAAGACCATTTTTAGTCACTGGAAAAGCTATGATTGATCTTCAGAAAGGAGAATTAACTATGAGAGTAAATGACCAAAAAGTAACTTTTAATATTGCTAAATCAATGAAATATCCTGCACAAGAAAAAGATGATGAGTGTTTTCGAATGGAAGTGCTTGATCATCTACAAAAAGAACATTTTAAGAAATATTATGAAGAAAAATTAGAAAAAGAAAATACTTAATTAATTGAAAAAGCTGATATAAATGAAGAACTAGATTATATTCATGAGAAATTTGAATTTTTGGATAACACAGAAAACACTGAAAAAAATATAGTTCCATCGATTATTAAACCTCCTGAACTTGAATTAAAAATATTACCTAATCATTTAAAATATGCTTACTTAGGTAATTCTTCAACTCTACCAGTTATTATTTGATCTAAATTAAATGAATCTCAAGAACAAAAACTTTTAGATACATTAAAAAATATAAGAAAATTTTTTGTTGGACTTTAGTAGATATTAAAGGAATTAGTCCATCAATCTGTATGCACAGAGTTATTTTAGATAAGGAACATAAACCTAAACCAGATCCGCAAAGGAGATTAAATCCAATAATGAAAGAAGTAGTTAAAAAGGAAATTTTAAAATGGTTAGATAATGGTATTATATATCCTATTTCGTGCAGATGCTTGGGTAAGCCCAATCCACTGTGTACCTAAGAAAGGAGGAGTGACCGTTAAAGCTAATGAAAATAATGATCTTATCCCTATAAGACAAGTCACTGGATGGCGAATATGTATTTATTATAGAACATTAAACACAGCCACCAGGAAAGATCACTTCCCTTTACCATTTCTAGACCAGATGTTAGATAGATTAGCCGGACATAAATATTTTTGTTTCTTAGATGGATATACCGGTTATCATAAAATACAAATTGCTCATGAGGATCAAGAGCAAACTACATTTACCAGTCCTTATGGAACTTTCGCTTTTCGAAGGATGCCTTTTAGATTATGTAATGCACCTACAACATTCCAGAGATGTATGATGTCTATATTTAGTAAATTAATTGATAATGGAACAGAAGTATTTATGGATGATTTCTCTGTATTTGGAACAACATTTGACACATGCTTAAATTATCTTGAAAAAGTATTTGAAGTATATGAGAAAACTAATTTGGTTCTTAATTGGGAGAAATGTCAATTTATGGTTACAGGAGGCATTGTATTAGGGCATAAAATTTTGGAAAAGGGCATGGAAGTAGACCCTGCAAAAATTCAAGTTATAGCTAAATTACCACCTCCAACTACGGTAAAAGGGGTAAGAAGTTTTCTTAGACATGCTGGATTCTACAGACGTTATATTAAAGATTTTTCAAAAATTACTAAACCTCTATGCCAACTTCTTGAAAAGGATAAGAAATTTGAATTTACAACTGAATGCCTGAATGCTTTCGAATTATTAAAAGATAAATTAATTACAACACCTATAATAGTTTCACCTAACTGGGAGAAACCATTTGAGCTTATGTGTGATAATTATGCTATAGGAGCAGTTCTTGGGCAAAGATATGATAAGATTTTCAAAGTTATATACTATGCTAGTAAAACTCTAAATAATGTTGAAATAAATTATACAGATTATCGAAAGAGAATTATTAGCAATTGTATATGCTTTTAATAAATTTCAGCATTATCTAATAGGAACTAAATGTATTGTGCATACTGATCATTCTGCTATAAAATATTTAATGCAAAAGAAAGATTCTAAACCAAGATTAATCAGATGGATATTATTAATGCAAGAATTTGATTTTGAGATCATTAACAAAAAGAGAACTGATAATCAAATTGGTGATAATTTATCAAGATTAGAAAATCATGAATTATCTGATTTTGATAATGAAATTTTAGACAGTTTTCCTGATGAACAAATTTATAATATAAATGAGTGGAAAATACCTTGGTATGCTGATATAGTAATTTATATAGTAAATGACATTTTACCACCTATGTTAACTTTGCAACAACAGAAAAAATTCATTCATGATACAAAAACATACTTTTGGGATGAACCTTACTTATATAAGCAATGTAAGGATCTAATTATTAGAAGATGCATGCCTTATGAAGAAACTGAACCAATCATTCAAAAATGTCATGACTCTGATTTTGGAGGACATTTTGGGATAGATAAAACTGCGTATAAAATTCTACAATCAGGATTCTACTGGCCTACTCTATTTAGGGATGTATATAGATATATAAAAACTTGTGATAAATGCCAAAGAGTAGGAAACATATCGAGAAAAAATGTAATGCCTCTGAATTTTATATTAGAAGTTGAAATTTTTGATGTTTGGGGATTAGATTTCATGGGACCTTTTATTCCTTCATTTGGAAACTCATATATATTAGTAGTCTGTTGATTATGTTTCCAAATGGATCGAAGCACAAGCTTTACCTAGGTGTGATGCTAAAAGTGTTTCAAAATTTTTAATGAAAAATATTTTTACTAGATTTGGAATACCGAGAGTGATTATCATCGACGGAGGAACTCATTTTAGAAACAAATATATTCACAAACTAGTAGAAAAATATAATATTATGCATAAGATATCAACTGCTTATCATCCACAAACTAGTGGATTAGCTAAAGTTTCTAATCGAGAGATTAAGCGTATATTAGAAAAGTCAGTAAACCCTAATAGATTAGACTGGTCTATAAGACTAGACACTACATTATGGGCATACAGGACTGCTTATAAAAAACCGATTGGAATGACTTCTTTTTGGCTTATATATGGAAAAACTTGCCACTTACGAGTTGAATTAGAACATAAAGCATATTGGGTGATTAAAGAATTTAATTATAATATGAAAGAAGCTGGTGAGAAAAGTGTTTTCGCCATTCTTTTCTCTTTTTTATTTTAAAAGGAGTCGCTAGTTTGTCGATCGTCGTATACTTCCCCTATTCGAATAAATCTCCCTCCCAAATCAAATAAGTGATTCGAAGAGGAGAAGAATCGATTAAGAAGGGACATACGACAAAGTGACAAACAAGAGAAAAGAAAAACATGGACAGTCTACGTGCGATTAACCTCGCAAGGATAAGTCAAGCATGTCCGCCCAAACAAGATCGGACAGAGGCACCTTGAACCAATATCCACGAAAGAAGTATCTACGTAGACTACCCATAACCGAGAGTCAAGTGTATGTACCGTTCGGGGTCAAGAGCACTCCCAGAGGAACGTATTCCTACTGGTTAATTACATCTTGAGGGATACCCAAGAATACTCTCGATAAAAGGAGTTTCACTTTATATTATCATAGACCTGGGGTATAGGCAATCAAAGGGAGATTATTCCATGTGGGAAAGTCTCGACGCTTCAAAGCTCTTGCTAAGCCATCGAGGCAGAGTGAGTCTCTCACATCCCAAATGGGTAGCGGCTCATCGACATATGAAACCCACGGAATAACCTAAATCATCTTGACGGGGGTATCCCAACATGTCAAAGCACATCCGGGCCATAAGGGCAAAGGACAAATCGTCGTATCCCAAACGGGCGGCAGCTCATCGGCATCGGGCCGTCAAAATGATATCAACGAAGTCAAGGAGCGAAAGGGCTCAACAGGGGTAGTTAAAGGAAGGAAGGAGTAATCCTAAAGGGGTAGAGGTAGCCAAGTCGGGGTATCACAAACCCGTCATCCAAAGCAATAGGACCCTAAGTCTACCCGAACATGAAGGTAGTCGACCCAACACATCTTGAGATCCCCGGTCAGCAATCCAAGAATTGCATTATCCACGGGAACCTCGGTAGCCCTAAGGTCAAAGGAAGGAAACTCTATCCTATGACTATAGTCGGAGCTCCAAGAGGTAGGTCTCACACTCGCCAAAGTGGCAAGGATGCCTCGGGAAAGAAGAGAAAGGGAGGTTCAGCTACAAAGCTGCAAATGCTCCCAACAAAAGGACTTACACCCCGTCTGGGTCGGGGAGCCTTCTAACACCCTAAGCGCACTAGACAACCACCTATAAAGGTATGCTGAGCCAGTCAGATTGGAGAAGCACGGGGACTCCTCGGGACATGCAAATATAAATGCAGTTATCTAGAGCGGTCCTTAAGTAATATGGAGGCCCTATTAGTATGACTTGGGTGATAGCCATGCAATGCAACCCATTTAAAATCCGGGCCGAAGGCCATGCAAGAAAGTAAAAGTGCATATTTTAAAATCTTGAATATTTTAATCCTAAAATTCATTTATCTTGAATATTTTATTATGATTTTTAACATATAAAGTTTACAATTTTAGGGTCCTTAAAGAGCCTAAATGATATCGTGAAATCTCAGATCACAGAAAGAAAAAAGAAAAACACATGCATGCATGCAAATATGCAATAAAAGCAAGAAAGAAAGCACTCCATAATAAAATAAAAGAGGCCAAAATGTCGCTGGACTGACAACATAATCCAGAAAAAGAAAAATGCGACCGGACTCCGCATATACATGCCCGGTCCTAATTCTATACATCAATATAAAGATGCAGAATTAAGATACGGGGCACGAGCATGAGCTCCTAGTCCCCTCCACGTGGTTCCCACGTAAAACGCCTCGGAACCCGTGCCCGTATCTTATTTCTGCTACAGGACTCTCCTAGACTCTAAAAGTACAAAGAAAAATAAAAAGACTCAATCATGCATGAAAACAAGTGTTAGCGGGAAAGCTCACATGCAAATGACGTATAATGAGCCATGCTTTATAAATGGGGGAGCTAATAGCACCTGCAAACAAAAATGTCAGAAATCATCACTTGCTCCCCCCATAGTGGTAACTGTGTGTGCATATAAATCGGCATGGCTCCCTGCAGAAAAGCGCCCTAACACACTACCATACATATGAAGCATGCAATCACATCACAGGCAAAGTGCAGAAGAAAAGACTACCTAGCAACCTAAGTCCTAGCCTAGCACACCATCTAACGAAAGTGCACAAACCTAGTGCCTAAGTGCAGGGTAAGTCTGGGTATAGTATGACTTTGATGGGGTCGTCATACCGGCCCCATCCTAAAGATCTGAAGGATCTAAAGGACGTCACGAAGAGGGGTGACATAAGTTAGATCCAATGGATCCTTAGCACAATCATACTTGTGCCGATCCCGATGACTTAATTCACATTGCTCATTGGGATCAACCCAACAAGCAATGCTCGTTAAGGCATCGCGACCGACACGGGGTCACTCTCCTAACGAGTAGGATAAGCCATCGAGGAATGGGTAAGCAAACAGTCATGCAAGAAGCCCACATTGTGATTGCTCAACTGAAGTACGAAACAATCACAACGGGCGCCCAAAAGGGCAAGCACACACATCATGCAAAATGCAAGGATGCTACATGCAAATAGAATGCACCACAGTGGTGATGGTGAGTATACCATAAAGGCAGTGACTCGAAAAGAGCGGGCATGCCGTGAAGGCAGCGGCCCAAAGGATGGGTATGTCATGGAGGCAGTGACCCGAAGGTGAAATAAATCTCACCAGGGAGAATCATAAAAGTGCGGTGCAAATGGAAATGCAAACACAGAATATGGTGCAACATGCAACCAGGCCAACATGCACATGCTAGAAAACATGCAATAAAATGCAAAAACATACAAACATGAGTGATCGGGTCGACCGGACCGTGGTGGCTGGTCAGACCAAAGAAATGGGTGGATTAGTTCGGGATAAACAATCTGACCCTAAAGGATAGGTGATCGACTTGGGACAGTCGATCAAACCTAACTGAGGATCGGGGATCGGCCTAGGACAGCCGATCAACCCGAAGTGCTCATGTGAACATGCATACAATGCAACAAATGACCACATGCAAAAATGTAACAAGATGATTCATGCACATGCGATGAAACCCAAATGGTCGACGACACGTCGAACTCGTCCTAACGACCTCACATAGGTACCTAGGGTTGACGCACTTGGATCTGCGGCATCACCGCCTCCAGTTTTGGCGTGGCTATGTAGAGGGTTTCCCGCTCCGATTTCTCGTAGGGGAAACTCTCCACCGTTCGTAGGGCGGACTAGCTACAAAGCTTTTTCCGTTTTACGAACGCCCCGATCTTATAGGACAGACTAGCTACAAAACTTTTCTCTTCCTCTAAGATCGAACTCAACTAATCCCTCCAAGGGAGATTAGGAGCGCCAAAAATCATGGGAAATTGGGATTCCAACCCAACAGGATTAAGATCTAAAGCTCAGAACAGGGAATCGCTAGGCTACGAATAGGAACTGGCCAACACACAAGATTCCTAACCTATAGCTCACTCTAGGTAAATCAACGATCCATCACATAGGCGGCTCGACCGGTCGACACATGTCGTCCGGCACCTCCACCCCACGTGGGCGATCGAACCCACGTGCCTAGATCGGACTAAACCTAGGGTCGGCTAAGGGATAAGAAAATCTCACCACCGCGAAGGTTGAAGACGCGTTCTCTTTATGCTGAAGAAGAGCCCACATTTCCGGCGAACCGCAGGTGTTCGATCCACGTGCCGACACGCCTCGCAATATGTACCTCATCGAGCATGCAGGGAACTAGACAAAGACTCAATGAGGGCAAGAGACACACCTCGCAACAAAACCACGCAAACAAGGGAGGAATACGTGAGATATGCAAAGTATCAAAAATAAATAATTTTAACGTAGGAAAATATGGCCGACATATATACCTTCGCGAAGGGGTCACTCGACGCCGGCGAAAGAGGAGAAAACATGAGGTAAAAGAAGTCTGCGCCTCCTCGAACAACGATGACATTCGCTGTCCCGCAACGCCGAGGTGGTCTGGAGAAGTATCTGGTCGTCGGGAAGGTAGGACGGTGATGCGTAGAGGCTAGCTCGTCGGCGGCGAGCACCGAGAAAGGAGGGAATGCAAAGGAGAACCAAAATCTGGAGTTTCACCTCGATGATTTTCTTCTGCGTACATGCGATTCCGGCGAGGCAAAAATCTGGCGTGGAAGAGGTGGTGTGGCCAAAGTGGGAGAGAGAGACCATGGGATCTCTCTCTCTCTCTCTCTCTCTCTCTCTCTCTCGGGTAGGAGCAGGGGACGGCGGCAAGCTTGCCGACGGCCTCGTCGGCCGAGGGAGGCGCTTAAGTTTCACCGGCGTGGAGGTAGGTGCCGGCGACGAGGAGGGAGCTCGGTTGAGCTTCTTTTCGCGAAGCAAGTGAAGTGCCGACGAGGGTGGCCGGCGGGATCGAACAGCATCTGGATCGCTGGGCGGCCAACATGGTTCGTCCGCGAGGGATAAGGTGGCGCGGCTAGGGTTTCGCGAAGTTGCGGTGCTGGGAGGGTTTTTGCGTGAGATGGATGAGGGGAGAGGAAGATATGCGTAAGTTTTATAAAATGAATAATAATAATATTATTATAATAATAATGATAATAATTATAACATTATTATAATTATCCTCCGCGTTCTTTTAGCCTGTGCACGTGCTCGCAGCGAAGTGGATGTCCTTCTTAGCTAAAATCGACGTTCTGGACGCACTGGCGCAGTTCGTTTTGTCATCCGGGGTCGTTCGAGGCCGCTCGAGCCACTTTTTGAGCAAATGGGCCAAAAAAGAATAATTCGCATATTTTAAGCCCGCTCTCGATGTCATAGCAAAATGAATGTCCTCCCTAGGTAATATCGACATTCCGGACACACTCGCATGGTCTGTTTCGTTGTTCGAGGTCATCTGAATAAGCTCGTCGGTGGACGGGCCAATTTAAATCAATTTCCCGTGCTACGCTTTGAGTAACACCTATCAACCCTGGTATGCTCGAATGGACATCCCATGCATGTAATATATATAACAAAAATGATGCCTACAAAAAGATTGTTGTAATTAAATGAATTGGAAGAATTAAGAAATGAATCATATAATAATGATAGGATTTATAAAGAAAGAATGAAATTATGGCATGATCAGAAGATTAATTAGAGAAATTTTGAACCGAGACAGAAGTTTTCGCTATATAATACTAGATTGAAATTATTTTCTGGGAAATTGAAATCTCGATGGTTAGGACCTTTCACCATAACTCAAATATTTTCATATGGAACTATAGAAATTGAAGATCCAAAAACAGGACATAGATTTAAGGTAAATGGACATAGATTAAAACCATATTTCGAAGGTAGAAGACCAAATTTTAAAGAGGTTTTAATGCTTAGTCAACCTGATTACTAACTGAAATTAGGTCGGGCTGACGATGTTAAACCAAGCGCTTTATGGGAGGCAACCCATAGTAGTCTTTTATTTTAAATTAACTACTATTTAGTGATTCTATATTATTAGAACAAATCTTACTACTCAAATTTTTAATTAAAATCATCACAAATTTGAACCTATATGATGAGATCAGAAAATATTCGGACTAGAGCAAAATTGGGAGATTTTTACGAATCTCGCCGACAGTAAGCCCGAGCCTGCCGACAGTGAGATCGTGTGCCATGACTTGAGTCAGTTTTATAACTAGCTCGCCGACAGCGAGAAACTTCCCGCAGACGGCGAGGCAGTTGAAATTTTGGTTTCTTAAGAATTTTCGTGCGGTTTTGGACGGATCTAAGCCATTTCTTCGTAGGAAATTATCTCAAATCCAAATTTACACCGTTTTCTTCCTTAGAAACGACTAGAGACCAATCCTTTCGATCCGAAATGGCCACCAAACTCTTAGAAACCACAAAAACTGAAGTTTTCAACCTAAGAAAATTCGTCAGTTCGGAGGCGCAGCGAATCTTCAACAAGGGCTTGATGAAGAAAAGACTTATTAAAGAAAGAGGATTTGTTAACATAGGAGTAGAGAATTTCACCACAAAAATTGAAGAAATGTTCGCACAGCAGCATTGGGAGGTATTTTGTTATTCGACATCCGCTGTAGTTATTCCAGTAGTTAAAGAGTTTTACTCTAATTTACATGTGATCAACAATGGAAATGTCTACGTTAGAGGAAGATGGGTAACATTTACTCCTTCAAGGGTTAATGAATTATCTTCTATTGAGAATACCTCTGTTTGTCATTATTCCAACTTTGTGCCTTCAAAATATAATATGAACGAGATATATAGATACCTGACCGACGAATCTGATGATTGGGAGTTATGCGAAGACGGGTATGTTAGTTTTTCTGCATCACTTCTTAACCCTGTCTTGAAAAAGTGGCATTTCTTTATATCATCAAAACTATTACCTACTATGAGGGTAAATAAAGTTTCAAAGAAATGCACTATATTAAACTATTGTATTCAAATTGGACTACCTATCGATGTTGGATCAATAATAGTAAAGTCTGCATTGGGATTGATTGTGCATGGGTCGGTGCATGGACTTGGACACCCATCGACTATATTTGCTTTATGCGATCGGTACCAAGTTTCTTATGAGGCTTGGGAAAAAGTACTTTTTCCATGGAAACCACTCGGATCCTACCGATATGTTTCCAACTTTGGATAACAATGATGAGATTACCATTATTTCGACGAACATCACGGAACAATCCTTTAGCAAGGCCCCTTACCGATAAAACTAATTTCATTCTGAAGAAGATTAAAGGATTGGAGAAAGAATTGCAAAATGTGATGAATTCCATCGAAAATATCTCTGATATGTTGATCACATTGACTGGAGGATGAAGGAGCACTTTGATCATATTGGACATCTGGAGGCCAGTTTTATTCATTTACTAAGACAGAAAGGATGGATTAATAAAGAATCTACTGCAGAATTCCCTTTCAGGCCTTTCTACAATTTATTTGTGCACTTGCGTCGCATTGAGAATATCAGAGAAGATGATAGTTCAGACACTGAAGAGTAGGAAAGATTTCAACACTTTTTGACACTGGATTTCATCTTCCCTTGGTAAAAGCTTCACTCCTATGCAAAAATTTTGGATTTTCACCATGGATTTCTTCTACATTGGGGAATTTTGAAAAAATCCGAAATGTGGAGAAAATACTTGGAAGAATTTCATGAAAATTGATTTAAATGGATTTTAGATGTTGTAGGAAGCCTTCTTAGTAATATTTTGGAATTTAGTTAAGATTTTTGCAAATTTCACAGATCGAGAAATGGCTCCACGACAATAGCGACGGATAGATTATGATGAAACTCGATTCATAAACGGAAGAGCGCAAAATCGAAATTTTTAAAATATGCAATCCAGAAAATGCATTCAAGATCGAGTTTTCAAGAATCCAGGAGGAGAAGTTGAGCGAATCATTAGGGAGCGAGGATGGGAAAATTTCTGTTTCATGACTAACAGAGCAGCTATAGAAGTAGTAAAGGAATTTTATGCAAATTTAACACAGGCTGAAGATGCACCGGTTAAGGTTAGAGGATTTTTCGTAGAATTCAACGCTGCTAGAATAAACGTTTATTATGAAGTACGAGACACCTACACCAGCGAGTATGAAACTTTTGGAACTATGGAAGGACCACTGGAAGAGGTGATCAACTTTCTCACTGATGGGAAAGGAGTCTGGAAGATAAAGCAGCGGGAACGGGTAAACTTCCCTGTTTCTATGTTAAATGCAACATCTAAAGCCTGGCATTATTTTATTTGTTCTACTTTGTTACCTACCTACCACCTTAGTGAGGTAACAAGAGATAGAGCAGTTCTGAATTTCTGTATTCAAAACCAGAAGAGTATTAATGTGGGGAATGTTATTTATAAGAATATATTAACTACTGCTAGAAATGAAAGTGGAGGAGGATTAGGACATCCTGGTCTTATCTATGCACTCTGCCAACTATCTGGGGTAGAGGCAAGAGATAATGAGGAATGTGTTGAACCTATGAAACCCCTTACTCAGGCTAATATAAAGAAATATGAATCCCACGAAGGATGGAGATCTGGGATAAGGGATTATGTACCTTCTTGAGTAGAGATATACCCTCTACTAGTTATGATCCACCCCCTCAGTACACCACTCCTACCCTTCAAGATCTGATTAATGAGCTGACTCTGAGTAGAAAAAGTTTTGAGCTATTTGGAGAAAATATGGAAAGAAGATTTGAGCATATAGACCAAAGGATCGAAGGCTTGAAAAGAAGACACGATTATGATAGCGAATATCTCCAGCGACATTTAGAATACGAAATTGCATACTATGAAGCTGAACGTCGATATATGAGTGGTGATTTAGATGTAGTCTTTCCTGAGTGCCCCCGCTATTCACAATACCAGCCTGCTCAGTTTAAAAAATATTGTGATAATTTTTACTTAAAACTTAATTTACTTTCAATCTGGCCAATTGAGTTGTTAAAATATGTTGAATTATCAACTATAGTAAAAATTACATCCAATATTCAGGGAAGTCAAAAACCTTGGAAGGAGGGTGCAAATAAATAAGGAAATATTAATTATCTGACGTAGAATTGGACATTTTAGTGTGACAGACTAAAATATTCAATTTGGTCCTATTTTTTGAGAGCTGAAGTGTAGATGTTAGCCCTCAGGTGAGGGGAAAGTGGGAGCTCTAAAGTGACAGCCAGTATCCTCCCAGCTTAGCCGCAGATTCAGTAATCAAACATATGATTAGTCAATGTTCTTTGCACCTGGACCAAAGGGTAAAGAATAGGAATGCTCCTATTTGTCACAATACAATTCAAGAATTCTATTTAAATTCATCATTCACTTAATTTTCTAAAAACAAGGAGAAGGATACTTTTTCTGATTTATTTAAATCAACTTAATTTCAAGCATTAGTTTACTTTAGTTTGCCTTAGTTACTTTAAAAATTCTGTTTACTATATTAGTAAGTAATTCCTTTAAATTTAGCTGATACAAATCTGTTAAAAACTTCCCCGTGGGATCGATAACCATGACTCCACTAGAGCCCTGTATTACTTGATACGATACATATACTTGCGTAGAATCCACATTATACATTCCATCATAAAAACATTTAATTTGCAAACATATTAAAAAGTGGGTCAACTTTCAAATCCAATCTAAATTTGAGTCTCAAATCGAATCCCGATCAAAATCAAATTCAAAACTTCCAAATCTAAAATCCAATCCCTTCAATTCTCTCCCTTGTCTGAGATAGGAGCGGTCGATTCCATTGACACGGAGCCACCAGATTTTCGATTTGGTTCTAATGGCGAGGAATCATATCCAATCCAAACCAGCAACTTTTCGATCAATACTTTTGAATGAGATATGTAGCATCCACATATTCTCTCCTAATCTGTTTCTTTCCCCAAAAATCTTTTACAACTTTCATGACATCCTCAAAACACCGAAATTCTACAATTTTCAAGTTGACACTACAAATCTTAGCAAATCAATCGCGAAATTAAAATCAAATTTTAGAGGTTAAGGATTCTACATCCGATACCGCATTGCTTTAGGTTCTTTCCCTATCGCAATGGTTCAAATAAAAATCAAATTTTAGAGGTTGAGGATTTTACATCCTATACCGCATTGCTTTAGGTTCTTTCCCTATTGCAATGGTTCAAATCAAATATCAAATTTTAGAGGTTGAGGATGTTATATCTGAAACTACATTGCTTTAGGATCTTTCCCTATTGCAATGGTTCATATCGAAAATCAAATTTTAGAGGTTGAGGATTTTACATCCGATACTGCATTGCTTTAGGTTCTTTCCATATTGCAATGGTTTAAATCAAATATCAAATTTTAGAGGTTGAGCATTTTACATCCGATACCGCATTGCTTTAAGATCTTTCCCTATTGCAATTGTTCATATCAAAAATCAAATTTTAGAGGTTGAGGATTTTACATCCGATACCGCATTGCTTTAGGATCTTTCCCTATTGCAATGGTTCATATCAAAAATCAAATTTTAGAGGTTGAGGATTTTACATCCGATACCGCATTGCTTTAGAATCTTTCCCTATTGCAATGGTTCATATCAAAAATCAAATTTTAGAGGTTGAAGATTTTACATCCGATACCGCATTGCTTTAGGATCTTTCCTTATTGCAATGGTTCAAATCAAAAATCAAATTTTAGAGGTTGAGGATTTTACATCCGATACCGCATTGCTTTAGGATCTTTCCCTATTGCAATGGTTTAAATAAAAAATCAAACTTTAGAGGTTGAGGATTTTACATCCGATACCGCATTGCTTTAGGATCTTTCCCTATTGCAATGGTTCAAATCAAAATAAAATTTTAGAGGTTGAGGATTTTACATCCAATACCGCATTGCTTTAGGTTCTTTCCCTATTGCAATGGTTCAAACCAAAATCAAATTTTAGAGGTTGAGGTTTTTACATCCGATACTGCATTGCTTTAGGGTCTTTCCTTATTGCAATGGTTCAAATCAAAATCAAATTTTAGAGGTTGAGGATTTTACATATGATACCGCATTGCTTTAAGTTCTTTCCCTATCACAATGGTTTAAACCAAAATTAAATTTTAGAGGTTGAGGATTTTACATCCGATACTGCATTGCTTTAGGATCTTTCCCTATCGCAATGGTTCAAATTAAAATTAAATTTTAGAGGTTGAGGATTTTACATCCGATACCGCATTGCTTTAGGTTCTTTCCCTATCGCAATGGTTCAAATCAAATATCAAATTTTAGAGGTTGAGGATTTTACATCCGATACCGCATTGCTTTAGGTTCTTTTCCTGTCGTAATGGTTCAAATTCAAAACTTCAAATTTTAGAGGTTGAGGATTCCACCATCTGATACTGCATTGCTTTGTAATGATCTCCTTTCAAGTTTTAGAGGTTGAGGATCACAACATCCAACATCGCATTGCTTTAAAATCATTTTATATCGCAATGGTTCAAGTCAACGTTTTCATCGTAGAACATCAATTCTCGAGGCTGGAGCCGAGCTTCCATCTCTCATTCAAATTCGATCAATTCATCTTACCAAATTGAAAATTTTCTCGCAAACTTTCGCAGAATGGAATTATTTGAAAACCTCAAATTCAGATTCAAAATCAACATTTTCAACTTAAATGAAATCACACATAAACTAAACCAAAATTCCAAACTTCAAATTCAAACTAAAATTTCGAACTTCAAATTCAAAACAAAATTTCGAACTTCGAATTTCAAACTCCAGAATCTTCGACTCGAATCTTGAAATTTTCAATCTTAAGCTCTAAATCAAATCCGATTGTGTCCCCCTTTGTAATGTGGAATTTTAAATTCTCTTGCTTCATTTTGAAGGATTTCACATTTCCTCCCCATCGAGAGTCTAATATTCTTCCATAGTGAAAATCCACCAGATACACCCCAGTGGAAACTTTCTTCGCTCCCTCCGTTTATTCTGAGAGAGTTTTTTTTGACATATGTGTTGGTTTAGTTGTTCTCTTCGGTCAACGTCAATACGTGCGGTATGCTCCTTCAGCACACCACACCTATTGGGGGTCCATCTGTTGACCTCATTTTTGGTGAGGTCTTTTCTCTCCTTAGTTCTTAGGATCTAGCCTTAGGCTTTCCCTTTGACTATCCTAGAGGATTAGAGATGACACCAACCAATTAGAAATTTAAACACCTCTTAACTCCCTGTAAACCCCACATGCCTGATTGTAAACCCCTAATTCACTTGGAGTGTTAAGATCAAATGTGGAGGTTTAAAGGATAAGTTCCCTATAGGACTCTTTGGCCTTAGGACTACCCTGGTGGCACTGATGCAGTGTGGGTTGACACGAACACATTACACTTTCACACACATTCCAAATCCTAAAACTATTCATGTCTAGCTTGACTTCACGACTCATGTAGGTAATTCATATGGATGGATCTTAACCCCTAGGCCCTTGGCTTAGAGGGTTAGGAACAACATAGTGAATGCCTCAAATGAGTCCTCTAATGACTCTTATGGGCTTGATATGGCTTCATGGCTCAACCAAAGTGATTCCATTATACTCAAATTTGATCAATCTTCATTTTTCTAAAATATCAATTTTTGACCCCCGGGGCCCTACACCCACCAAACCTACCAAATGCCCTAGAAACTACCCAAAATTTGCAAAATCACCTAAATTACCCAAAATTCCTCAAAATCAATCCTAAACATTTCCCCCACTCAAATTTATCATCTATAGCCAGATATACCAAAATTTCCAAAAATACCCCCAATACCCTCCAAATACCCAAAATGCCCTTCTTAGCCAAAAATTCCATAAATTCCGAAAATTCCCAAAAAAATTCAGAAAATCCCAAATATTCCCAATTTCATTTTGTTCAACTACACCATGAGCCAATTTTATCAATTTAACCCACTTTTCCCAAAACCTCCAATTTGACCCATTCTTAACCCAAGCAGACCCAATGTCCCACTAAACCTATCCAATTGACCTCAATTTTGGTCCAATTCAATTCTAAACTTCACTTCAATATCCCCAATGTCAATTTAGACCAAATCCAAGCCCAATTTGATAGACATTTGGATCCAATTTCAATTTGAAGCCTAAATCCCTTAAATTGGCCTAAACCCAAACCTAACCCAAATAGGCCAAATCCCAAAATCAAAGCCCAACCAAAGTTGAAAACTCTTTATAACACTCCCCTAAACATTTATAAACATTAATTTTACATCAAATCCAACCTTAAACCAACATTAACCCAAGATAGACAAAGTTAGCCCAATTTGAGCCACCTTGGCCCCATTACTAAAAAGGCCCAAGTTAAAACTATTTCAATTCCAAATGACACCAAACCATCTCCAAATCACTCATGCCACACTCCTAAACTAAATTCAACATTTTTTTAGCCCAATATTTCAAAAAATCTCCATCCACCAATTTGTTTTTAAACTTAAAAGCCCACTTCCATGAAGCCTTTAAAAGCCCACTTTCCATCAAATTCAAAAGCCCAAAATCCATCGCCAAGCCCACATGAAACCTTTTCTTCATCATTCCTTTGATAATCCTATTTGACCAAAGTCTTAAACCATCATAAAATCAACCCATTTGTAGCATCATGAGAAATCCCATCAAAGGAATCCAAAGTTTTCAAAATTCCAAATAACCCTTTTCCATGCAAGTGTGCCAACCTTTTCCCAAGCCATGAGAAAGCTAAATGAAGCCATGGAGCCATGCATAAGCCATATGTAAGCCATGGGGAGCCCTTTCCACCTCACCATGCCACTTATGGCAAGAAGAGGGGAGCCTTTCCTAAGCCTTCACTAAACCTTTTTAACCCCATCAATGATACACTTTAACCAAAATTGGCCACCTCACCTTGGATGGGGACTTCACCACACATGTGAGGCTGACCCAAATGATCTCACATCAGCCCAAATCAAGCCTTGGTGACTGAACCAAGCCAAAACCACGAATTGACCCAAATTGGACCAAAAATGCTCCTTACACCCACGCCATTTAAATCCTTGACTTTACACATGGCAATCCCAAATTGATTGCACCAAAATCAAACTCTGACCTCCCCTCCACCTAAACACATATTTTGAACCCACTAATCAACCCCCATGGCCACCCAAAGCTCCACCATAACCTTCCTTATTTAAACCCAACCTCCATGGCCAAGAGGAGGAGAAGCAAAGATTTCCTAAGGGAAACTCTGCCGAATTGTTCTTAAAGCTTCTCCAAGCACTCCTAAGCTCAATCCAACCATTTCCAATTGAGGCCTCACCTCTTGGACAAAGGTATCAAATTTTTTCTCCTCCAACAGAGCATGTTTTATTTTTCTGTAATTATTCACAAGATTTAAGTATATCATCACCGTATAGATGTGTTCTACTCAATTAGACGATCATTTTAAAAAAATAATTCATTCAATTTCTTGAGAATCGAGGGAGATATCAAGGTTTGAAGTTGAACGGTTTTGAGTGAATAGAACAAGGAAAGCGGAGCAGCAGCCGTCCGATCAGGCATGCATCCAATGGACGGCGCTGATGGAGTTGGACGGCAGCTTCATCCGTGAACAAGCAACCACGCCAGCCAGTAGCAGCGCGACACGTGTAATTTGAGCAGGAAATGGATTTTTCTTGATTTTTTTTTAAACCTAAACTTCAAAAACTCATAACTTTTCATAGAAAACTTGAAAAAATAAAATAAAAATATCCTCTTGCTCACTAAAATGAGGAGAATAATGTGGAAGTGATTTCATATTTATTTGATGCATATTTTATTTTTAATTAATTAAATATTGTTTTGAATCATTCAATTCTCCATGCATGTATACAACTCACCATGACATGAGACCATAGGGCTTTTGAATCCTCTGATCTTGGGAACATTCCCTGAATTTTTTAAGATCAGAGGCCATCTCTGTGAAAATTTATTGAATTTTCAATTTCATGTCACTGTTTTAGGTATTTTAATTAAAATAATTAGCATGTTCTAAAATAAATTCTAGGAAAATTTAGTGATGTTTCTTATGACTAGAGGACCCTATGAAAAATATATTTTGACTTAATTCATTCATAATAACCTTAATTGTCCTAGACCCCTAAAATTAAATTTGATTTAATTAGGGTTAACCACACATCAAATTGACTTAAAAACAATTCTCCACTGATCTTTAGGATCAGAGAGACCTCACATAAAAATTTGAAATCAATTGGATTTGATTAATCCTACCAAATGGGTTGATTAAGCCTCATAAGCAAAATGAAACTTTAAAAATTCGTAACTCCAAAAATACTTTTCAAAAATTCACAAAAATAGTTTTGGAGCTTCTCTGATATCAGGGGAGCTTGGAAAAATTAAAATTGGAATTTTCTAAAAAAGTTGATTTTTCACAATATTTTAATATTTTAATAAATAAAAAATAATAAAAATCACAAAAATATTAAAAATCATAAAAATGTCACATTTTGACTCCTAATCACTTAGGAACAAACCAAATATTTTTCCTAAGTCCCAAGGATAAGATATTGAATTTTTAAAGGCTTAATGTAATTTTTAATATTAAAAAATGAATTTTCAACCTTCTTCACTAAAATAATTCTAATAACTCAAAGAAACATCAGAAAAATATAAAATTTGTTTCTCTAGACTCTTCGAGGTTAGAGGAATTTAAAAAAAATATCAATTCTATTTTTCAACTTTAATTTTATTTTGAAATTAATTAATACTCTAAAACTCAAAATAATTATAATAAATAAAAAATAATTCAAAAAATCACAAAAATTGGTCCAAGTGGTCCTATGGTCATTAGGAACATCCCATAATTTTCTTAAGGACAGAAACCTTTCCTTAGTCATATTGATGAATTTTCTTTTAAAACCCCTATTTTCTACTAAAAATAATTATATAAATAAATTAAATTCAGAAAAATCATATTTTCTCCTCTAATGTCTTAATTGACATGTGAGTGAGGTGACATAAAAATTTCAAATTCATTTGAGCTCAATTCAGTGAGTTATGAAAAATATTTCTATCATATGAGCATAAATTTTGAATCTACTTAGGCCAAGAAAGAAAGAACTGAAGTAAAAGAGCCCAGTTATTAACAATTAATAGAAATTCAAACCTGAAGTCATGTCTTTAGTGCCCGACAAATACTTATCCAATGTCAGGTCAAAGAGCCTCAGTTGTACCTAGCAGATACAACTCGAACATCAATTCGAAGGGCGTCAGGGCAACTTCGCAAAGACAGCCTAAACAATCCTCCTAAATCAAAGGTAAAGAGTGATGACTGTTATAGACGAAGCTAAGAAGTTCCTGTCTCTTCAGCTGTGGTGTCTGTAGAAATAACACATCTTTTTAGGTACTTGAAAGGATATAATTTCAATAGAACCTCGAAGAATAGGTCATTTTCTACAAATGTCTTCGGTTAGTGGTCGATACCTCAAGGAGAATTGCGCATCATGATGTTTCAAAGACAACCTCGTTCTACGAAGCACAGATGCTGCACTTGCTTATGACTGGGTCCAAACCCTAACTAAAAAAAATAAAACTAAAAAAATGAAAATCATCAAACATAAATGAATAAAATAAAACTTCAGAAAAAAAAACCAACAATAAATCCCTTAACGAATGACAACAAATAAATAAATAATGAAAAATGAAAACTTTTCTTTAAAAAAAATCAAATAAGATGACGAAACAAACCTTAATTCAAAATGAAACTTTAAATCAAAATGAAATCCGAAATCAAATTGAAATCTAAATCAAAACAAACTTAAATCATTTAACAAAAAAAAGAAGAATCTCAATATTAAAAATAAAAATAAATCTCAAATCTGAATCTCCAATATGTACTTTCAAATCCAATCTAAATTTGAGTCTCAAATCGAATCCCAATCAAATTCAAATTCAAAACTTCCAAATCTAAAATCCAATCCTTTCAATTCTCTCCCTTGTATGAGATAGGAGCGGTCGATTCCACTGACACGGAGCCACGAGGTTTTCGATTTGGTTCTGATGGCGAGGAATCATATCCAATCCAAACCAGCAACTTTTTGATCAACTCTTTTGAATGAGATATGTAGCATCCGCATATTCCCTCCTAATCTGTTTCTTTCCACAAAAAAACTTTTACAACTTTCATGACATCCTCAAAACACCGAAATTCTACAATTTTCAAGTTGACACTACTAATCTTAGCAAATCAATCGCGAAATCAAAATCAAATTTTAGAGGTTGAGGATTTTACATCCGATACCACATTGCTTTAGGTTCTTTCCATATCGCAATGGTTCAAATCAAAATCAAATTTTAGAGGTTGAGGATTTTACATCTGATACCGCATTGCTTTAGGTTCTTTCCCTATTGCAATGGTTCAAATCAAATATCAAATTTTAGAGGTTGACGATGCTACATCCGACATCTCATTGCTTTAGGATCTTTCCCTAATGCAATGGTTCAAATCAAAATCAAACTTTAGAGGTTGAAGATTTTACATCTGATACTGCATTGCATTAGGTTCTTTCCCTATCGCAATGGTTCAAATTAAATATGAAATTTTAGAGGTTGAGGATTTTACATCTGATACCGCATTGCTTTAGGATCTTTCTCTATTGCAATTGTTCATATCGAAAATCAAATTTTAGAGGTTGAGGATTTTACATCCGATACCGCATTTCTTTAGGATCTTTCCCTATTGCAATGGTTCATATCGAAAATCAAATTTTAGAGGATGAGGATTTTACATCCGATACCGCATTTCTTTAGGATCTTTCCTTATTGCAATGGTTCATATCGAAAATCACATTTTAGAGGTTGAAGATTTTACATCCGATACCGCATTCCTTTAGAATCTTTCCTTATTGCAATGGTTCAAATCAAAAATCAAATTTTAGAGGTTGAGGATTTTACATCCGATACCACATTGTTTGGGATCTTTCCCTATTGCAATGGTTCAAATCAAAAATCAAACTTTAGAGGTTGAGGATTTTACATCCGATACCGCATTGCTTAAGGATCTTTCTCTATCGCAATGGTTCAATTCAAAATCAAATTTTAGAGGTTGAGGATTTTACATCCGATACCACATTGCTTTAGGTTCTTTCCCTATCGCAATGTTTCAAATCAAAAATCAAATTTTAGAGGTTGAGGATTTTACATCCAATACTGCATTGCTTTAGGTTCTTTTCCTATGGCAATGGTTCAAACCAAAATCAAATTTTAGAGGTTGAGGATTTTACATCCAATACTGCATTGCTTTAGGGTCTTTCCCTATCGCAATGGTTCAAATAAAATATCAAATTTTAGAGGTTGAGGATTTTACATCCGATACCGCATTGCTTTAGGATCTTTTCCTATTGCAATTGTTCATATCGAAAATCAAATTTTAGAGGTTGAGGATTTTACATCCGATACCGCATTTCTTTAGGATCTTTCCCTATTGCAATGGTTCATATCGAAAATCAAATTTTAGAGGTTGAGGATTTTACATCTGATACCGCATTTCTTTAGGATCTTTCCCTATTGCAATGGTTCATATCGAAAATCAAATTTTAGAGGTTGAAGATTTTACATCCGATACTGCATTGCTTTAGGATCTTTCCTTATTGCAATGGTTAAAATCAAAAATCAAATTTTAGAGGTTGAAAATTTTACATCCTATACCGCATTGCTTTAGCATCTTTCCCTTTTGCAATGGTTCAAATCAAAAATCAAACTTTAGAGGTTGAGGATTTTACATCTGATACCGCATTTCAATAGGATCTTTCCCTATCGCAATGGTTCAAATCAAAATCAAATGTTAGAGGTTGAGGATTTTACATCCGATACCACATCGCTTTAGGTTCTTTCCCTATCGCAATGGTTCAAATCAAAAATCAAATTTTAGAGTTGAGGATTTTACATCCAATACCGCATTGCTTTAGGTTCATTCCCTTTTGCAATGGTTCAAACCAAAATCAAATTTTAGAGGTTGAGGATTTTACATCTGATACTGCATTGCTTTAGGGTCTTTCCCTATCGCAATGGTTCAAATCAAAATAAAAATTTAGAGGTTGAGGATTTTACATCCGATACTGCATTGGTTTAGGTTATTTCCCTATCCCAATGGTTCAAACCGAAATGAAATTTTAAAGGTTGAGGATTTTACATCCGATACCGCATTGCTTTAGGATCTTTCCCTATCGCAATGGTTCAAATTAAAATTAAATTTTAGAGGTTGAGAATTTTACATCTGATACCGCATTGCTTTAGGTTCTTTCCCTATCGCAATGGTTCAAATCAAATATCAAATTTTAGAGGTTGAGGATTTTACATCCGATACCGCATTGCTTTAGGTCTTTTTCCTGTCGCAATGGTTCAAATTTAAAACTTCAAATTTTAGAGGTTGAGGATTTCAGCATCTGATACCGCATTGCTTTGCAATGATCTCCTTTCAAGTTTTAGAGGTTGAGGATCACAGCATCCAACACCGCATTGCTTTAAAATCATTTTCTATCGCAATGGTTCAAGTCAACGTTCTCATCGTAGAACATCAATTCTCTAGGCTGGAGCTGAGCTTCCATCTCTCATTCAAATTCGATCAATTCATCTTACCAAATTGAAACTTTTCTCGCAAACTTTCGCAAAATGGAATTATTTGAAAACCTCAAATTCAGATTCAAAATCAACATTTTCAACTTAAATGAAATCACACATAAACTAAACCAAAATTCCAAACATCAAATTCAAACTAAAATTCCAAACATCAAATTCAAACTAAAATTCCAAAATTCAAATTTCAAACTCCAAATCTTCAACTCAAATCTTGAAATTTTCAATCTTAAGCTCTAACCAAATCTGATTGTGTCCCCCTTTGTAATGTGGAATTTTAAATTCTTTTGCTTCATTTTGAAGAATTTCACATTTCCTCCCCAGCGAGAGTCCGGTATTCTTCCATAGTGAAAATCCACCAGATACTCCCCAGCAGAAACTTTCTTCGCTCCCTCCGTTTATTCTGAGAGAGTTGTTTTTGACGTATGTGTTGGTTCAGTTGATCTCTTCGGTCAACGCCAATATGTGTGGTGTGCTCCTTCAGCACACCACACTTATTGGGGGTCCATTTGTTGACCTCATTTTTGGTAAGGTTTTTTCTCTCCTTAGTACTTAGGATCTAGCCTTAGGCTTTCCCTTTGACTATCCTAGAGGATTAGAGATGACACCCACCAATTAGAAATTTAAACACCTCTTAACTCCCTGCAAACCCCACATGCCTGATTGTAAACCTCTAATTCACTTGGAGGGTTAAGATCAAATGTGGAGGTTTAAAGGATGAGTTCCCTATAGAACTCTTTGGCTTTAGGACTACCCTGGGTGGCCTGGTCTGGTGAGGATTGACCTGAACACATTACACTTTCACACACATTCCAAATCCTAAAACTATTCATGCCTAGCTTGACTTCCTGACTCATGTAGGTAATTCATATGGATGGATCTTAACCCCTAGGCACTTGGCTAAGAGGGTTAGGAACAATATAGTGAATGCCTCAAATGAGTCCTCTCATGACTCTTATGGGCTTGATATGGCTTCATGGCTCAACCAAAGTGATTCCATTATACTTAAATTTGATCAATCTTCATTTTTCAAAAATTTCAATTTCTGACCCCCGGGGCCCTACACCAACTAAACCTACTAAATGCCCTTGAAACAACCCAAAATTTGAAAAATCACCTAAATTACCCAAAATTCCTCAAAATCAATCCTAAACATTTTCCCACACTCAAATTGATCATCCATAGCCAAATATACCAAAATTTCCAAAAATACCCCCAATACCCTCCAAATACCCAAAATGCCCTTCTTAGCCAAAAATTCTGAAAATTCCCAAAAAATTCCAGAAAATCCCAAATATTCTCAATTTCATTTTGTTCAACTACACCATGGGCCAATTTTGTCAATTTAACCCACTTTTACTAAAACCCCTAATTTGACCCATTCTTAACTCAAGTAGACCCAATGTCCCACTAAACCAACCCAATTGACCTCAATTTTGGTCCAATTCAATTTTACACTTCAATTAAATATCCCCAATGTCAATTTAGATCAAATCCAAGCCCAATTTGATTGACATTTGGATCCAATTTCAATTTGAAGCCTAAATACCCTAAATTGGCCTAAACCCAAACCTAACCCAAATAGGCCCAAATCCCAAAATCAAAGCCCAACCAAAGTTGAAAACTCTTTATAACACTCCCCTAAACATTTCTCAACATTAATTTTACATCAAATCCAACATTAAGCCAACATTAACCCAAGATAGACAAAGTTCGCCCAATTTGAGCCACCTTGGCCCCATTACCAAAAAGGCCCAAATTAAACCTATTTCAATTCCAAATGACACCAAACCTTCTCCAAATCACTCATGCCACACTCATAAACTAAACCAAACATTTGTTTAGCCCAATCTTTCACAAAATCTCCATCCACCAATTTGTTTTCAAACTTTAAAGCCCACTTCCATGAAGCCTTTAAAAGCCCACTTTCCATCAAATTCAAAAGCCCAAAATCCATCCCCAAGCCCACATGAAATCTTTTTTTCATCATTCCTTTGATAATCCTATTTGACCAAATTCTTAAACCATCATGAAATTAACCCATTTGTAGCATCATGAAAAATCGCATCAAAGGAATCCAAAGTTTTCAAAATTCCAAATAACCCTTTTCCATGCAAGTGAGCCAACCTTTTCCCAAGCCATGAGCAAGCTAAATGAAGCCATTGAGCCATGCATAAGACATATGCAAGCCATGGGGAGCCCTTTCCACCTCACCATGCCACTTATGGCAAGAAGAGGGGAGCCTTTCCAAAGCCTTCACTAAACCTTTTTTAACCCCATCAATGATACACTTTAACCAAAATTGGCCACCTCACCTTGGATGAGGACTTCACCACACATGTGAGGCTAACCCAAATGATCTCACATCAGCCCAAATCAAGCCTTGGTGAGTGAACCAAGCCAAAACCATGAATTGACCTAAATTGGACCAAAAATGCTCCTTACACCCATGCCATTTAAATCCTTGACTTTACACATGGAAATCCCAAATTGATTGCACCAAAATCAAACTCTGACCTCCCCTCCACCTAAACACATATTTTGAACCCACTAATCAACCCCCATGGCCACCCAAAGCTCCACCATAACCTTCCTTATTTAAACCCCACCTCCATGGCCAAGAGGAGGAGGTGCAAAGATTACCTTGGGGAAACTCTGCCAAATTGTTCCCAAAGCTTTTCCAAGCACTCCTAAGCTCAATCCAACCATTTCTAATTGAGGTCTCACCTCTTGGACAAAAGTATCAAATTTTTTCTCCTCCAACAGAGCATGTTTTAATTTTTTGTAATTATTCACATGCTTTAAGTATATCATCACCTTATAGATGTGTTCTACTCAATTAGACGATCATTTTAAAAAAAAATTTCATTCAATTTCGTTGAGAATTGAGGGAGATATCAAGGTTTGAAGTTGAACAGTTTTGAGTGAATAGAACAAGGAAAGAGGAGCAGCAGCCGTCTGATCAGACATGTATCCAACGGACGGCGCTGATGGAGTTGGACGACAGCTTCATCCGTGAACAGGCAACCACGCCAGCCAGTAGCAGCGCGACACATGTCATTTGAGCGGGAGATGGATTTTTCTTGATTTATTTTTGAACCTAAACTTCAAAAACTCTTAACTTTTCATAGAAAACTCGAAAAAAATAAAATAAAAATATCCTCTAGCTCACTCAAATGAGGAGAATAATGTGGAAGTGATTTCATATTTATTTGATGCATATTTTATTTTTAATTAATTAAATAGTGTTTTCAATCATTCAATTCTCCATGCATGTATACAACTCACCATGGCATGAGACCATAGGGCTTTTGAATCCTCTGATCTTGAGAACATT
This sequence comes from Papilionanthe hookeriana x Papilionanthe teres, assembly GCA_022702705.1. Lineage (NCBI taxonomy): Eukaryota > Viridiplantae > Streptophyta > Magnoliopsida > Asparagales > Orchidaceae > Papilionanthe > Papilionanthe hookeriana x Papilionanthe teres. The sequence goes on along the minus strand of CM040435.1, from coordinate 43,858,670 downwards.
CCCTGAGTTTTTCAAGATCAGAGGCCATCTCTGTGAAAAGTTATTGAATTTTCAATTTCATGTCTTTATTTTAGGTATTTTAATTCCAATAATTAGCATGTTGTAAAATAAATTCTAGGAAAATTTGGTGATATTTTTTATAACTAGAGGACCCTATGAAAAATATATTTTGAGTTAATTCATTCATAATAACCTTAATTGCCCTAAACCCCTAAAATTAAATTTGATTTAATTAGGGTTAAGCACACATCAAATTGACTTGAAAACAATTCTCTACTGATCTTTAGGATCAAAGAGACCTCACATAAAAATTTGAAATCAATTGGACTTGATCAACCCTACGAAATGGGTTGATTAAGCCTCATAAGCAAAATGGAACTTTAAAAATTCATAACTCCAAAAATACTTTTTCAAAAATTCACAAAAATAGTTTTGAAGCTTCTCTGATATCAGGGGAGCTTGGGAAAATTAAAATTGGAATTTTCTAAAAAAGTTGACTTTTCACAATATTTTAATATTTTAATAATTAAAAAATAATAAAAATCATAAAAATATTAAAAATCATAAAATTGTCACATTTTGACTCCTAATCACTTAGGAATAAACCAAATATTTTTCCTAAGTCCCTAGGATAAGATATTGAATTTTAAAGGCTTAATGTAATTTTTAATATTAAAAAATAAATTTTCAACCTTCTTCACTAAAATAATTCTAATAAATCAAAGAAAAATCAGAAAATTATAAAATTTGTTTCTCTGGACTCCTTGAGGTCAGAGGAATTTAAGAAAAATATAAATTCTATTTTTCAACTTTTATTTTATTTTAAAATTAATTAATACTCTAAAAATCAAAATAATTTTAATAAATTAAATCTAATTAAAAAAATTACAAAAGTTGGTCCAAGTGGTCCTATGGTCATTAGGAACATCCCATAATTTTCTTAAGGACAGAAACCTTTCCTTAGTCATATTGTTGAATTTTCTTTTAAAACCCCTATTTTATACTAAAAATAATTATATAAATAAATTAAATTCAGAAAAATCATATTTTCTCCTCTAATGTCTTAATTGACATGTGAGTGAGGTGAGATAAAAATTTCAAATTCATTTGAGATCAATTTAGTGAGTTATGAAAGAAATAAGCTTAAAAGGGCATAAAGGTAATTAAAAATTTTAACCCTTAATTAAAGCTTTAGGTTTAATCAAATTGGTGGGTAAAATATTTGATTTTAACTTTCTCTTGGATGATTGAAACTCAAGGAAATTTAAGGGGTAGAAACCCATTAAATACTTTGAAGATATCAAAAATGAAACTTTAATTAATTAAATAATTTAAATTTTGGAAAGAATATATTTAAACTTGGATCATTAAAATAGGGATATTATTAAAAGGACATTTATTCTTTAATTTAAAAATCCCTAAATAAGTCACTTTAACAATATTTAATTCTTAATCAAAAAATTGAAATAATAATCTAAATTAATAATTAAAACTAAAACTAAAACAAATTAAATTAAAATCAAATTTAAAATTAAAGTTAAACTAAAACTAACAATTAAAATTAAAATTAAAATCAAAGTTTAAATCAAATTAAATACAATTAAGTTAAAATTAAATTCAATTGAAATTAAATTAAATTAAAATTCAAATTAAATTAAATTAAAATTAAATTAATTTAAATTAAATCAAAAACTAAATTAAAATAGATTAAATTAAAATTAAATTAAATCAAAATTAAATTGAATTAAAAGTTAAAATTAAAATTAAATTAAATTAAATTTAAAATTAAATTAAATTAAAATCAAATTGAATTAAAATCATTTAACCACAAACCTAAATGAAATCATTAACAATTAAATCTAAAATAATTTGAACACTATTCCAAACTTAAAGTTATTAATTAAAACCTCATAATCAAATTAAAACACTTTAGATCATAAACTCAAACTTTAAATTAAGAATGATTAAAATTCTCAACAAACCATCTTGCCCTTAAAGGCTTTAATTATTATAACTCTTAAATAGAGTATTAAGTGAGATGTCACCTCATTCATCAGGTAATCAAATACCTAAGTTCACTAAGCAAGAGACAAAATTTAACTAAACTCCTGGATGATTAATTCATATGTGCAACTAAATTTACTTGGACTCAAAATAATCCCAGAAGTATTGAAAAGATGTTTAGGACTCGTCTTAAGCACTTCCTCAATATGACGAGATGTTTTAGAAGAACAACTGAATCTAATTGTTGTTTGATGAAGAAAATCATCCTTGAACCAAACCAAGAAACTAGACGTCATAGGAGATGACTAGTTATAGGATTAGGAATTTTGTAGACAACCAAAACCCTTCCCTTAGCTTTACCTAGGTATCTGTTGAAATATTTAAATGCCTTAACATGTGTTTAAGTGTAGCTTGGGATGACGGGAAGACCCTCCAGGTACGCTTTTATTTTATGACAATTTTCTTTATCGCAATTTACTTACATGCACTGTACTTTATTTTTCTTGCATGATAAATAAGACTGTTGCATGAAAACTAAAACCTTTAGGATAGTCCCTGCACTGAAACCAAAACTAAATTAAAAGTCATTGCAAGATAAAATTCACCACCACAACATTCAAAATATAAAACAACTCAAAATTTAATCACAAACAGAACAACAAAAGTACAACTACAACTAAACTAAAACGTCTCGTTGGATGATCGGGAATACCTCGGATGATGTAACCCACGTGTTGCTAACGAGATTTCCCACGGTCTAAATGAAAGTGTGGAACTCATTCAGTTGAGTTTAGCAAATTCATCTGGACTAAGTGAATCCAATGAAAATAACGGTGTCGGGATGACGGAACCGTGGAATCTTAATCAGTTCTGTTTAATCAACTTTAAGATTTGTTTTAATTAAAATATTAAAAATATTTGGACTTTAAGATTTCTAAACCAAAACACTTTTCGCATCTCTTGATTTTCACCTTCTACAACTAAACCTCTGCAACAACAAGGAGCTCGGAGCATGGTGGGCAGCACGACCATCGTCATCAGCAAAACTCGGATCTACACCAGCTAAACCTTTCTTAGAATTAAATAACCAAGCCATAGGACTTCGAGGTAGTTTACCTGGTGCAACACAAATCCTCAACTCTTTGTTAGGCATTTGCATGAACATGTCATGTAAATTAAGCCCTAACCGGTCTTAGGACTCCGAGGTGGTTGTTTGGTACGACATAAACCCTCGCATCTTCAAGGCTATTTTTGTGATTATATCATACAAATATAAGACCTAAATAAATAAAATTGGCAGGATTGCAACATTAAATAAACTCCCAAATCTAAACCAAACAATAGGATAGTTTGGGAAGTTGTCAAGATTCTTCTTGGATCCTCAGTTTCTCCTACTTCTCTTTCTTTGGATTCTTAAAATAAACTGTTCCAAATTTGAGCTAATCCCTTTTGAAATTTCCAAAATTCAATCCTTTAAAAACATTAAACTTTGAAATTCTTGAGAGCAAAACCATTAATCATTATCAAGAGTTTTCTTAAATGATTCCCATCATTTAAGATGTAATTAACGATAGGGGCTTGCCCTTATAGGGAACTTTAAGAACCCAGGTAATATAAACCCTGCTTAATTCATTTATATTAAGCAGGGGAACTTGTCGGCTTATAAAAATTAGTTCGCGGACCAAACGGATGTCACAAATCTTCTAATTTATTTAATCGAGCCCCATCATCAAGCAGTGTGTCTATTCTTCGGGATAGATACACGGTTTGTGGTGCGGTGCTCGTTTATATAAACTATTTGGGATGTGAGATCGGTTTGATTTCATATCTTAAAACTTTCAAATTTAAAATTATTTTCAAAATCAAATACTACTTTCTAAATTATATGTATATTTAAATTAAATTTGAAATTTAAAATTCGCCGACAATTTCTGTAGACGGCCCCTTTTCAAAAATACAACACTCAACCTAAAAATATGCCGACAAATTATTATGTTGTTTTATATAAGTTATTGTTTTTATTCTGATTTATAATAGTGTATGCGTAATTCAGGTTTTGAATGACTAATACATTATGATTCTGAATTAGAAATAACTATTAGAAAAATAAGAAAAATTAAAAATATAAAAACAGATGAAAATATTCAAGAAATGGCAAATCAAAAAAATCAAAATGCTAAAATCCATCAAGAATTTAAACTTTTAAGAGTTTATGCTAACCCTACAGTAGATAAACTTCATTGCAGTATTTAAAATTCTGCTGAAGCGGCTAATTCATTTGAACTTAAACCTACTATTATCCAATTTGTATCTAGTAATCAGTTTGGAGGAGCACCAACTAAAGATCCAAATTTAAATCTTACCAATTTTCTAGAATTGTGTGTTACATTTAAATATGATGGTGTTTCGGATGATGCTATTAGACTCAACTTTTTTCCTTTCTCATTGAAGGTTAAAGCTAAGATATGTTTAAATTCGTTAGCACCTAGATCTATCAGAACTTGGGGTGATTTAGTGCAAAATTTACTTGCTAAATATTTTCTACCATCAAAAACTGCGAAGCTTAGAAATGATATTACATCTTTTTTTCAGTTTAAAGGGGAATCTATTTATGAAGCATGGGAACGTTTTAAAGATCTCCTGAGAAAGTGTCCACATCTTTGATACCAGATTGGTTAATAATTCAAACTTTTTATAATGGATTAGTAGGATCTCTTAGATCTATTATCGATGCTGCTGCTGGTGGTTCATTGATGTCTAAACAATTTAATGATGCTTATGCTTTAATTAAAGAAATGGCTACAAATTATTTTTGTTGGTCTTTTGAGAGGGTAAATCCTAAGAAAGTAGCCAATATTCATGAATTTTATGCTTTTGCGATGTTAGCAAATCAAGTTGCTGCAATTTCAAGGAAGATAGACAATTTGGAATGAATTTTTCTCAACTAGTTTCAATGATTGAATAGAATTCATTAGGCCAAATGGTAGATTCTCAAACATCATTAGAAACTTTAAATGCCATAAACAAGCTTAATAACCCATATTCTAATTATTATAACCGTAGTTGGAAGAACCACCGAAACTTTAACTAGAAAAACAATAATCCAGGTGGTAGTAATCAACAATGGGGGAACAATCAAGTAAACCCATTGGGTAATTGGAACAACCAAGGTATAATAATTATAGATCTACTTATCCTCCAGGTTTTAACAAAGCTTCATAATTTAAGGAGAATAAGTTATCTATAGATGAAGTTGTGTTAAAAAAGGGAAATCAATTGCAAAGTCAAGGAGCTACAATTAGAAATGTTGAGAATCAACTAGGACAAATATCAAATTCAATAAGTAATAGATCCCAAGGAACACTTCCGAGTAATATAGAGATAAATCCAAGAGACAAAAAAGAGGAAGTAAAAGCTGGTCAACTGAGAAGCGGAAGAGAGCTAGAAGGTAGTGTTCAAAAAGAGACTGAAGAAGAGAAAGAAGAGATTGAAGAACTAAAAGAGGACACTCCAAAAGGTTTGGAAAGACATATTTCTTAACTAAAAATTGATTTAGAAAAGCCACCTCCAACATTTCCTCAAAGACTTTGACAACAAAAGTTGGATAAGAAATTTTAAAAATTGTTGGAAATTTTTAAGAAGCTTACAATTAATATTCCACTTGTTAAAGCTTTAAAACAAATGCCAAGCTATGTGATGTTTATAAAAGATATCCTCAACAGAAAAAAGAAGTTTAAATATAATGAGGCTGCTGCACTTAGTGAAGAGTGCAGTGCAATAATTCAGAAGAAGCTTTCTGAAAAGTTTAAAAATCCTGGTAGCTTCACAATTCCATGTGCAATCGAAGACAGATTTTATGGGAAAGGTTTATGTGATTTAGATGTAAGCATTAACTTTATGCCATTATCTATATTTATAAGACTAGGATTAGAAGAAATAACCCCAATGACTGTAACTCTACAGTTAGCAGATCGTTCAATAACATATCCTAAAAGAGTTATAGAAGATGTTTTAGTAAAAGTAGATTAATTTATCTTTCATGTTGATTTTTTTGTGCTAGATATGGAGGAAGATAAAGATATACATATTATTTTGGGGAGATCTTTCCTAACTATAGAAAGAGCAATGATAGATGTGCAGAAAGGGAATTAATTATGCGTGCCAATGATCAAAATGTTATATTTAATATTTCAAAATCAATGAAATATCCTACAAAAGGTAAAGAAGATGAATGTTTCAGGATGGATGTAATGAGATATCTGAGTGAATGTCATTTCAAAGCAACTTATGAAGAGAAATCTGAAAGTGAAAAATTGGAACACGAGCAAGTAGAGGAAGTACAAAATTCTGATGATTTTAATGAGGAAGATTTAAATTACATTTAAAAAAACTTTGAAGTTTTGGATATGACAAACAAAGATGAATCATTTTGTTCATCAATTGAAAAACATCTTGAACCTGAATTGAAGTTACTTCTTGCACATTTAAAATATGCTTTTTAAGTGATTCCTTAACGTTGCCAGTTATAATTTCCTCAAAATTAAATATAGAAGAATAAGACAATTTGCTTGAAACTTTAAAGAAATACAAGAAAGCCTTGGATGGACCATAACTAATATTAAAGGAATTAGTCATTTATGCATAAATCCTTATGGAAGAAAACTGTAAACCCAAGGTTGATCCTCAAAGGAGATTAAATCCTATTATGAAAGAGATTGTCAAGAAAGAAATTTTAAGGCGGTTAGATGCTGGAATTATCTACCCTATTTTAGATAGTGCATGAGTTAGTCCTATTCACTGTGTTCCTAAGAAAGGAGGAGTAACTGTAACTGTTAATGAAGAGAATGAACACCAACAAGACAATTTACAGGATGGCCAATATACATTGATTATAGAAAATTAAATCTTTCCACCAGGAAAGTTCATTTTCCACTACCCTTTCTAGATCAAATGTTGGATAGACTAGTTGGGCATAAATACTTTTGTTTTCTGGATGTATATAATAGTTATCATCAAATACAAATTACTCCTGAGGATTAGAAGAAAATAATGTTTACCAGTCCTTACGGTACATTTTCTTTTATAAGAATGCTCTTTGGTTTATGTAAAGCCTCTGCTATATTTCAAAGATGTATGATGACAATTTTCTGTGATTTAATTGAAAAATAATTGAAGTGTCTATGGATGATTTTTCAGTGTTTGGAATTTCATTTGAAACATGTTTAGAACACTTATCTAAAGTTCTTAAACACTGTAAAAAAACAAACTTAGTTCTTAATTGGGAAAAATGCTAATTTATGGTAGCAGATGGAATTATTTTAGGACATCACATTTCTGAAAAAGGTATGGAAGTAGACCCTACAAAAATTTAAGTGATTGCCAATTTAACTTGCCCAATAAATTTAAGGGAGATTAGAAGTATTTAGGACGTGCTGGATTCTACAGGCATTATTTAAAGACTTTTCAAAAATTGTTAAGTCTTTATGCCAATTATTGGAAAAGATGCAGTTTTTTATTTTAATGAAGAATGCCTAAAAGCTTTTGAACTTTTAAAAGAAAAAATAATCACTGCACCAGTTATTATTTCACCAGATTGGAAAAAAACCTTTTAAATTAATGTGTGATGCATGTGATTATGCTATTTGAGTTGTTTTAGGACAAAAATAAGATGAAATTTTCAAAGTAATCTACTATGCTAGTAGAACTATTAATGAAGCTCAAATTAATTATACCACAACTAAAAAAGAGTTATTCGCTATAATATTTGCTTTTAATAAATTCAGATCATATTTAATTGGAACAAAATGTGTAGTACATACTGACCATTCTGTTATTAAATATTTAATAAAAAAAGGATGCAAAACCAAGACTGATAAGATGGATTCTTCTTTTAAAATAATTTTACTTTGAGATTGTAGATAGGAAGGGTGCTGATAATCAAATTGTTGATCATCTGTCCAGGATTGAAAATAAAAAATTTCACTATTATGATGAAGAAATTAATGGACATTTTTCTGATGAAAAACTGTTCACTATTAATGAGTGGTGTGTTCCATAGTATGCAAATATTGTGAACTTTATTGTTAGTGACATATTACCCTATGGTTTAACATACCAACAAAGGAAGATATTTTTATCTAAAGCTAAGACTTATTTTTGGGACAACCCATTTTTATATAAATAATGAAAGGATCTAATTATTCGAAGATGTGTACCAATAGAAGAAACTTATGAAATTATTCAAAAATGCCATGATTTTGATTTTGAGGGACATTATGCTATTGATAAAACTACATATAAAATTCTACAATCTGGATTTTATTGGTCTACAATTTTCATCCTTAAAAATTATGATCGATGTCAGCGTGTAGGCAATATTTCTATAAGAAATGAAATACCCCTCAATTATATGTTCGAAGTTGAAATATTTGACGTTTGGGGATTAGATTTCATGGGACCATTTATACCATCTTTCGAAAATTTATATATATTGTAGCAGTAAACTATGTATCTAAATTGATAGAAGCATATGCTTTACCTCGATGTGATGCTCGACGTTTTGCAAAGTTTTTTAAAAAGAACATATTTTATAGATTTGGAATGTCAAGAGTAATCATAAAGGATGGGGGAAGTCATTTTAAAAATGCAATTATGGAGAAATTAGTAAAGAAATATCATATCAACCATAAAATTATTCCCGCTTATCATCCTCAAACAAGTAGTTCGGTTAAATTATCCAATTGTGAAATTAAAAGAATTCTGGAAAAATCTATAAATACAAACAAAAAAGATTGGTCAATCAAACTGGATTTTTCTTTGTGGGCTTATAGAACTGCATATAAAACTCTTATAGGAATGTCCCCATATAGGCTAATTTTTGGGAAAGCTTGTCATTTACTAGTTGAACTTGAGCATAAAGCATATTAGGCTATTAAAGAGTTCAATTATAATTTGAAGGATGTTGGTGAGAAAATATTATTGCGACTAAATGAGCTTGAAGAGATAATGAATGAATCATATGAAAGTGCTAAGTTATATAAAGAAAAGATGAAGATGTGGCATGATCGTAGGATTCTGACTAAAAATATTGAGTCAGGACAACAAGTTTTGCTATATAATGTCAGATTAAGATTATTTGCTGGAAAACTTAAGTCCAGGTGGATGAGCCCATTTATTGTAATAAAATTTTATCCCTATGGAGCTGTGGATATTAAAGATCCTAAAACTGAGAAAATATTTAAAGTGAATGGTCATAGACTGAAATCATATTTCTCAGTAGATCAACTTAAACTTGATGAAAATATGATGTTGGGTCACCCAAAATAAGCACTGGGTATGTCGGGCTGACGATGTAAAAATGATTTGTGGGAGGCAACCCATAGTTATCGGTGTGCTTTGTTTTAAGTTTATTTGTGTGCTTTTTATTTGGTTTGAAGTAAGAATTATGTGGTATTATTTTGATTATACAATTTAGTGGAGATTAAAGAAACCTTAATTAATACATTGGATGAGTTAAAATGATTATTTGGATGTTTAGTAGACCTGTACTAAAATAAGCACTAGTGGTTAAGCGCCAACAGTTGGCGCTTAGGTGCTGACGTTATGAGAAACGTGAAAAATGGGTTTCTAGAAGTCCTAATCATGAGGAAGTTGCATGGAACATGATTTAATGGTTGTGAATGTGGGAGGGCTGTTCTAAAGCATGTAACGTCATCAAATAGGAATCAGATAAAGACATATTCACCTCATTACAAATTTTCAACCTAAAAGCCTAAAAGAGGAGTTTAAGTTACAAAAAAGTATTTTTGGGAGATTAAAATTAAGATGAAATAAGATTTAAATAAGAAGAAATTCATTTGTTAGAATGTGCAAGATTATACAACGGATTTCTAGTCGTTAGTATTTAAGGAATACAAGAGAAGATTGCAAAGATCGAGGCTGATGTAGCGTCGATTGAAGCAAAGTTAAATGAAACTAACACACATTTAGCATATATTGGATGGCAATTAAAGACACAATTTAGTCATACTATTCATATTGAAGAGGCAGATAAAGCAATGTTGTTGAAGAACAAGTGGATAGAAGAAGATTCGGTAAGAGTTTTCAACCATCGCCCGTTTTATCAATTTTATATACCAAATTGTTCAGAAGGAACTAATTGAGGTTCTGGATATGTTCAACCTAATGGAGAATGGAATTAAGTTCTTGTGTTGTATTAAGATTGTTAGTTAGTCTTGTTTAGTTTTTAGTGCTTAGTGTTTTATGCATTGTTTAAGTTATAAGTTTGTTGTGTCTTAAGTATTTATTTTGTGTTTTGTTTAATGTGTTAAAGTATGTGTTTTATTTAATGTGTTAAAGTGTGAGTGAAGATGAGATCTTATCGAAGAATCTTAGATTAAAGATTTATATTTTGTACTTATTTGTTCTTTAGTAAAGTAGTTTATGTTTGTGTAAAACTTGTATTGAATCTATTTTAGTACTGATGTCTAATTCTAGAGATAAGAAGAATACAAGGAGAATATATACTTATTAACACATTTAGGGTTGACCAAATGAGCTTAAAAGTGCATTTAAAAAAAATTTAAAATTAGCGAATTCGCGGGTAAGCTCTGAGACCCCACGCTTACGCGCTAGAGCTTGACGGCTAACCGACGAACATTCGTGCTTAGGCAACGGTTTGCGAAAATCAGTTCACACATGTTAAAAACCTAAAAATAACCATTTTTGTTCTCCCTGTCATCTTCTTCATTCGGAGTTTGCGATTGAGAGAGTTAGGGCATCTCCAAATTTACAATTTTTAAGCCATTTCAAGCCAAATTTGCTAGATTTGATCTGCTTAAGGTAAGAGCACACTCTTATGTAAATTTTTTTTTATTTTCACCATGTTTTATAGGAACATTATGAAGAAACCCGAGATCTACTATTCATGCTGAAGATATTAAAAAAAGCTTTGGAAATTATTTAGATTTAGTAGTTTAAGCCTTTAGAAGTTGAGTTTAGTGATTTTAACTTAATTTTGGAATTTAAGGTAATTTTTATGCAACTTTTTGAGATGGCACCAAAAAGAAGCCAGGGAAGAACCACTTTTGATTCAAACAAGTTTGTAAGTTCGAAGACTCGGGATCGTTACGTGAAAGTACTACAATCACGTAAATTGATTCAGGAGCAAGGCTTTGACAAGTTTGGTGGAGTGATAGATAATATGATCGTTAAAAGACGTTGGGACAGATTTTGTTGTTTCTCGGTCGTTGCTGTTACTTCTGTTGTGTGGGAGTTTTATGCAAATCTCCCTGAGGTAGAAGAGAATTTTGTGATGGTTCGAGGGCAGTTAATTCATTTCACACTCGAGGTAATCAACGCGTTTTACCTATTGTCGCCTACTACATTATGTTTTTTTTCTAATTATAATCATACGGAGGATGAATTGGATGAAATTATTTCAGCTTTGACTGATGGAAGAGGACTGTGGAAAATAACAAATGAAAGAAGAGTTAACTTCCCTGCCTCAAAGCTGAATGCCACCTCTAAGGCATGGCATTACTTTATATCATCCAAACTGATTCCTACCAATCATCTGAGTGATGTCACATGTGAAAGATCCACATTAAATTATTGTATTCCGCAGGAGAAGGTAATTGATATCAGAAAGATTATTTATGATTGTATTTGGAGTTTTGCCAGAGCTACTACTATTGCAGGTACAGGGTTTGCTTCCCTTATTCATTCATTATGTGAGCAGGCTAGTGTAGGATCAGTAATTGGGAAGAGGTCCTTCATTCTCATAAGCCAATTACCAGCATGAATGTGAAGACATATGCTAAGCATTCTATTTTTGGCTGGAAAGGAGGATTCTCTAGAGCTTCAAGTGCTTTTACTTCTGCTGCCTCCACATCTCGTGCTTCAACTTCTCATGCATCATCAGGTCATTTAACTGATTCACAAACAAAACTTTTGAATAGAATGAAAGATAATATTACTTATATTGTGGATCGAGCTTGGGGAGTATCTCTAGAACATAGTGAGTATGAGGAGAATTATCCAGTTATATGGATAGACTGATTAGAGGAGATCATAGTTTTGTGCTATGTCCACATCCACACTATACCCCATATGAGCCTACACATGCCTAGAATGAAGGAGATAAAGATGAGGATTAGGATTTATATTTTGTATCTATTGTGAACTTTTAGTTATTTTGTATGTTTGGACTTTAATGTTAATATTTTGTATGTGTTGTGAACTTTTTATTTGTGGTTATTATTTGGTTTTTTTCTGTTATAGATGTGATAAAAAAAACTGATGTACTAGTTGGTGAACTACTTTAGTTTTTTATGTTATTTATGGTATTGTTTGTTTGTGTTATGTGATGTGAATGTTTAGAGTTTTTGTGGTAGTAAATGTGTTTTTATATTTGTAGTGTATTTTGTTTGCTAGTGTTGAACTTATTCCAGAAACTATTATGAAGGTTTAAAACACTATTAACATCCTCTATTCAATTTCATGCTTAACGTTTCTATTTAATACCATATATTTTAGTTGTAGATTTATGTTTATCTGAATTTCCTTTTGTTACCTCCACTACGTTAGAAGTCATTTGAATTTCTTTTATATAAAATGTGAAGTTAAAATTTGATCAAGTTGTTTTTAATTCTTTTTTTAATTGTTATACTTACATATTTAAGATAAAAAAGTTCCTGCAAGCATGATACTTATAGTTTTTAATTCCTACCCATGTACCGTTTTACTATGCTTAAATGTTTTATCATAACAAAAACTTTAAAGTTTGCGGAGGGGGGGGGAAGAAAAATAAATTTCAAAAACTTAAATTTTATTTGTTCTTAAATGTGTTAAAAATAAATTTGATTTTAATTGAAAAATAATATGTGTATGAAGTTATATTAGGGAAGTAAATTTTTTAATATAGAAATGAGTAAGAAAATTTAGTTAAAATCTAAAGTAATGTTGAAAAATTTAAAGTTAAAAATTTCTTAGTGAAGAAATAATAAATATTTTGTAACTATCTTTAGTAGGAAAAATTGTATTTTTAGAAAAATAGATGGATTAGACTTTTATTTTTAATACTTAAAGTTCTTTTATTGAAAATAATTTTTAAAAATTTTATTATATTTCTAAGTAAAAGATATATATCTACCTTATGCTTTAGGAAATAAATGGTGGAATTTAAAATTATTAAATGTTTATCTACATATAGTAATCCTTGCCTAAAAAGAAAAATAAAATAAAAAAATAAAATAAAATAAAAAAAGAAGAAGAAAAGAAAAGAAAAAAAATAGTATGTGAAAAACGAAGGAGAAGCTTGAGGATATAAGAGCCTAATCATAGATTGGCTCCACACATAATCTTTCTAAAGTATAAGATTTGAGAAAATCTTAAAGATTATGATTATAATATAGTTAGTATCACTGTTTTTATTAAAGATTTTTAAGTAAAGAGAATAAAATACCTAAACTCTATATTTTGAAAAATCTACAAGTATTTTTAAATAAGATAGGAACTCATATTTTTCATAAACCTTTACCTAAAAGATTTCTAAACTTTAAATTGGTCTCATTTACTAAATTTTTTTCTAAATTGGACTAATAAATTTCTAGAACAAAATTTTAGAAACTCCTAAAGAAACTCATCCACATAATTTGATAGTTTGATTTTATGTGATTATAGTGACACTTGAGGATAAGTAACTTTTTAAGTTTGGGGGATTTTGATACACCTAAAACATATAGTATTTTTATACACATTTTTATACCTATTTTTGATGGTATTACACTTTAATGGATGGCATTTTGTGTATTTTTTTACAGGTATGATTAAATGGATAAATGTGATGAAAGGAGTGAAAAGGGACCAAATTTGGAGCAAAATGAAGAAAGGTGCAAAATTGATCTGTGACGGCTAAGCGCCTGAACCTGACGCTTACGCACTAGAGCCTCACGGCTAATCGCCTAGACCTGGAGCTTACACGGCAGGAGCCCTATGACTAAGCGTCAAGACCTCACGCTTACGCACGACAGTTACTTAAGAGAATTTAAATAATTTTTGGTGTAAATTTGAAGGGGTGTTTAAGTCATCTCTTGGTAAAAACGTTGGTAACTTCTTATTGGCGCCAAAATTAATTTAAATTACTATTTAATGGATGCATCGCTTGGAAGATTCATTGAATCTAGACATAATTTGAAGAGACACAAACACACCTGTTGGAAAATTATAAAAAGAAGACTTGAAAATCAGAAAATAGTTGTTGTTGGAAGGTGTGGTTTATGTTTATTGTATAGGAGAATTCTTTTAGTAACACACCACTCCACTTCACCATTTCTACTTACTTTAATATAGTTTGTATTAGAATTAGAAGAGAAAATTGGAGTCCTTAGAGGTTGGCACCACCCTCTAAGGAATATTGTAAGGAAAAGTAAAGCTTTCAAAGAAATTGCAAGAGTTTGGAGGAGTGGATTTTCAGATAAGTCTTTATCTTTATTAATACATTTAGTTTTTAATTAAGACTTCTTGTGATTTCACTATGATTTCTACTTTTAAACCAAGTTGTGATTGTATTTTTTCCATGAATTCTGAGTAGTTTTTTTATCTTTTTCTTTAAAATGATGTAATAATTAAGTTATGGATGGATGTTGTGTGAAGAATAGAAAATCAATGTTGTAAGAAGTTGTGATGATTCAAAACCTTGCACTTCATTTACTTCTTGATTTGACCAATTAAGATTTTAATATATATTGTGAGATTAGGTAAGAACAGGTATGGTATTGTCTCAGTAAACAAATGGTAAGAATCACATGAGATTATATGGATGAGAATGTAGTCCATATGGTTAAGTGCAAATAAATAGGGAGATATACTTTGATGGGTATAGAATTAGAGGACTTTAGAGTGAAAAGCTAAAGCCCCCAATTCGATTTATTATTTTATGTCTTGATATGTGATGTTAGCCCCGAGGTGGAGGGAGAAGAGGAAACTCCACAATGAAAGCTAGTATCTTTCTTGCCTAGCCCGTCTTCAATATTACTAAAACATTAGATTAACCTATGTTCTTTATAACATCTCTAGTAAGGGTAAAGAATATAATTGTTCCTATTTGTCACAACACATTTTAGATACTTCCACAACAAAATTTCATGACTTGATACTGATTCATAATAAGGAAAAAGATATTTTATTTGCATTTTCTTTAATCTTACAAAAATAGTTAAAGTAGTTATTTGTTTTCATTTCAAATTATAAAAATTATAAAAAAGAATTGAACTTTCTTTCCTAGAATATTATCTTTAGTTTGGGTAAGATTTTTCTTAAAAAGTAAAAAAGTTATTTTCTTGTTTTCTTTCGTTTAAGAAAATTTTTAATATTTTCCCTGTGGCTTCAATATCTCGGGGCTTAATTAGAAAGTTCTATATTCTTGATAACGATGTGTATACTTGTGTAGAATCTCATTTTATAATAATAATAATTAAAACTCTTATTTACATTGGCATCAAGTTTTTGGCATCATTGTAAAGAAAGAGATATCATTAAAAAGAAGTATAAATTCATATATAAAATGTAAGCATAAATATCAGGGATCAAAGGTCAATCCTACAATTCACGGATAAGCTACTGCTAAGCTAAACTAGACATGGAATGTACCCTACATCATCAATCGAGAGCCAGCCCAAGAAGTTGAAAACCCATGATGGGAAAGAAGTCCTCTGGACCTAGAGCAAAGATGATCTTAAATGATTCTTTCTTTAAACTAAAACTATTTATATTAACATTAATATAAAAAACATTTTGTTTCCATTCACCTGGGATCTTAAATTTTAAAGTATTTTGTGATCAAAATTTGTGAAGAGGAATATTCTACTAACTGAAATTTGATAATTTAATGTAAAAATACCCGGGGAACTAAAAGAATCAGGGAGCCATCCAAACATTTTATTAACACTTTGGAGAATAAGGTTCCTAAAGAAATATGACCGACAATGACGGTAAATTTGTCTAATCAGTAATAAGGGCCAACCATAGAAATTTCTTTAACATGAGCTCAAAGTTCCATAGCTTTGAACATGAAAAAATTTGGAGATGGTTTTATGCTCAGTAGCAATAAGCTCCACAAAGGGTGCTGTGATAGTCATCCCAGAGATGAGTGGTGTAGGTAACCTCCTCCCATTGAAGGGGACCCAACCTAAGATGGATGTCTGATGGGGCGGTCGAACCATACAAGTGAAGGGTTAGAACCCAACTTCAATGTCTTATATATATATATATATATATATATATATATATATATATATATATATATATATATATATATATATATATATATATATATATATATATATATATATATATTGCGAGCATAAGCCACCTGGTCAAATAAAAGCGATTTATTGAGATGTAATGATTGTCCGGTTGATCCCTCAACTTACCAAAATGCTCAAATACAATGAGGAGAAAGTCCACATATTCAATTTTTGCTCTCCTCTGAAGATGGTCCCCTAGCTGATAGCGACAAGCTCCGTGAGGGGTAATGGACAAATCAACCTAAGGCTCCATTAAGTGACTAATTAATTAGTAGGGGATATTGTGCCGCTAAGGACCAAGCACCGAGGAACCAACAAGTATGATACCACGCAGAGTCTGTAAGTTAAATAAATAAAATGCAAAGCAAAAAAGCTAAGGTATTAAAAAAAAGAAAATTTCCCATTTCTTTTAACAATTACATTTCTTTATCTCTCCAAAAATTATGGAATGCTCAAAGGAGATGCAGAAAGAAAAAATACTTCCATTACTATATGATAGTTTACATTGGCCAATTTTTTAGCTAGTCATAACTGAACAAAGCATTTTTTTATTTCAAAAAAAAAAGAGTCACAGGAGCACAAAAGAAAAATAAAAGGAGCCTAAGTTGTTGTGAATCCAACATCACTGTAGGTTTCGTCTCTGGTTGGCTTGCTGTGTCTATTAATGCCATCATCCGAGTTGGAAAGGAGGGTAACAAACTGCCTCATGCTCTCCCACTTTGGCTCAACCAACCCCCCTTCATGAAACATTCGGCAGCCACTCCCATGTCCATTAGGATCTGCTCATAGAGCGCTTCGAGGTGCTCCATAAGAGTCAACATTACAACCATCTTCTCCTTTAGCCTCTTATTTCAAAGCTAAAGTGTCTCCTCATATTCTTTGCCTCCCTTTCCAAAACATCAGTTGACTCATTTAGCCTCTTTGTAATGTGAACCAGCTCCTCTTTCTCCATCTGCTTGTCTGCAACTGCTTCGGACATCAAATCAAGTCCACCACCTTCTACACTTCGATTTCAGCGTGAACCTTTGATTAGAAGTTGGCGGTCAACAAGGCCATCAGATGAAACCAACAAAGAATCTAACCAAGGTTCGCACTCCCCTTCCTCTTTAGCACGTCCTCAAGGAATTCAAACCTAACCACTTCCGTCAGGATGCAAGGATATTATAATGGTCTAGATGGCTCCCCAACTGGCACGTCAGAATACTGATCCCTCTCAGCCACATCGGAAAAATGACTATCGGAGCTAGACTGTATGTCAGTATTCCTCTCCAAGAAGGAAATCCACCATAGGGGAGAACCATGACATATCGATGGTGAAGTGGCCAACAGAGAATATGTATAGTCTGGAGCTTTTCCCTCATAGTAAATGATGAATTTCTCTTGGTCTCATCCTTGAGCTTGTCATAAGCCTCTGTTAGAATCAGCCTTCATGAGTGATGACTGACGCACTACAAACCTCTCATGGGCATCAAGGAAGGTGACATCAAAGACCAGTTTGCCTCGGCTACTCTGGTCAGGGAGGCTCCTTATCCTTCATGAGGATTAGAACCCTGGGGGCTAAGTCTTGGAAGAACCTCCTTGGCAAGTCTCAGAAGTTATGACACCAGTCCAAAAATGATTAGCTAATGATTATCTTAGAAAAAGAGAGAAATGAAAGAGTGATAGAACCGCGAAGCCCTCTCTTACATAAGCCGACAATGCTAAACAATCTCTATGATTGGGAGGAAGGGTTCGACATATTGACCCGACCCGCAGTAACGCAGTAATATTCGCTTCCAAAAGATGGCCAAAAATTTGACCCAATTTATAAATAGCGGCTAATGTATAAGATCAAAATGTTATAAAATTTTAGAAAATATTTTACACACTAGGGGTACTACGCAAGTATACGTATCGTTTCAAGTAATATAAGATTTTCTTTTATAACCCCAGTATCGATCGCACAGAGAAGCGAGGTAAGCAATCCTTTAGGCTAATTCAAGTCTATTTCTATAAGGCCTAAATTTGGAATGTTGATAAAAATGGGTTTTATAATAACTAATCCTAAATAAAGTTCTTAAATAAAAAGATATCTTATGGATAAATTGGTTTGGAGAATTTCGACATATTAAAAACTACCTTTCTTTTGTAATTACATAGATAATGTGTAGGAAAGATATGCTTAGAATTAATGTAGTAGTGCCAAATAGAAGCATTCCTATTCTTTACCCTTTGGTCCAGGCATAAAGAACATTGGCTAATCTATAGATCGGTTCAGGATGTTTTATTAGTAGAATGGGTTAATGCCAGGCTCACACTACTAGATGTCCAAGGGTGGCTATGGTCGACCCTATCAGTGACCCGTTCCCTTTCTATAGATCAAATTATTAGAATTTAGTCTGTCACTCTAAAAACTAATCAATTTTGCGCCCAATAAATAATATCTCTCCATTTATTTGCACTTCACCTTGAATAACCCGCATAAGGCCTTCTACTACCCAAGGATTTATGTGATATCTACCAGTTAAGAATTCATCTCCTTCTAGGTCTCAGAACTCTTCAACAGGTTTTAACAATACAAGTGATCAATTTGTAAAGTAAATGAAGATCTGGTATGAATATCATCACCATAATTTAATAAGAGAATATCTAAGCAAATCTTAATTCCTAAACGTGCATCTATTTCATTACAACATTACAAAATAAAAGTAAATGAAAATAATGGCATAAGAAGTAAAAGAATTGATAGAACTATATAATAAATTAAGTGTCAACAAGTAACTTATTTCATTAGTATTCTATTATATTTATGCAACTATCTCTCACCTAGAAGCATCTAATAGATAATTCTATCATAAAAATGATTTTCCTACGCATGTCACTACTTCATATTAAAAGAAAGAGTAAAGGAAATCACTTACGAAACATGAATAATTCTCGACAGAAAACTTGGTTTAAAACAAAGAAAATCCACTAGAAAGTGTTTACAACAATTACAAGAGAATGAATAACACAATACTTAGTTTTTTTCCTTCTGAAAGAAAGAAGATCTCTCCACCGAAGTTTCCCACTGATCCTTGCAACGCTCGTACATCCCTTACATAAATATCTCAAAATCCCTCATCAATCTCTCCATAAGATGTAAAAATCTACATCTTCATAACTCTAAATGACTAAAATGACTAAGGGGGAAGAAAGAGACTATAGGGTGCGATTTTATCTAAAGGAGTGGCCTCCTATTTATAGGCTTCGAGGGTCGCCTCAAGGCACCTCTTCAAAATGTGTCCATGTTCAATGAATCTTCTAGAAACCAACTCTGGCGCCTAGGCGCCGGACTCCGTGCCCGAACAGTCGCACCCCTTCACTTTGGGTCACACCTCTTCGTGATTTAAACCGCTCCAATGTGTCTAGATTCATTGTATCACATGTCCTATATATTAGGAATAACTTTCAGGCTTCTAGAAGGTCTAGAAACTACTTAACACCGTCAAAATAACTCCCAAAGTCGTCAAAATTCCGTCCAATAACCGTTTCTGGATGATTCTGGGGCCAGGCCTTGATTCTGGTGCCTAGGCACCGTTTTCTTGTTGTCTCTGGCGCCTAGGCGCCACCCTGTGCGCAGCTCCACCATTTTGCTTTGTTTGACTCTATTTCAACTCTGTTTCACCCCATTTCAGTTGTGTTGCGTTCCTAACATCTTCACCTACAAGATAGACATAAAAACAACATTTCTCAAAAGTATAATTTCATTCAAAAGTATGTGAGAAATATAAAATATATTAAGCATAGAAAGACATATCAATATGTGTTAAGTTAGAATTTGTTTTTCTTGCTCATTTTGGCTCAAAATTGCATAATTTTTGCTTCATTTTCTCTAAAATCATATTTTTATACATAAAAACAAAAATATGCAAAATTACTTCCTTTATAGTGTAATATTATTAAAAATATGCATAAAGTGGGCATGAAATGAACACTAAAAATAGGTACTTTTTATGGACACATAACACTGACAACATTTGCCCATGGCTTCTTGGATGACTTGGTGGCCAAAAATTTCTTCCACCTCTCTTCCTGAGAGTCAGAGTTGTCCCATAAGTCGTCGGTAATGTTGCCAAACAGTTCTAGCCGTAGGACCTTATTCAACAAGGCTGCTTTTTGGTAGTGGTACATGTCGGTACAAAGAGTTTGTTTTTTAATTTAAATAAATATAGGTAGAAGTTTAGAAAATATAAATTTAATTTTAAAATAAAAAATCAAATTTATCTCATATATACAATAGTTTAAATAATCAACCACTGCACCACAAGTCATGTCTCTATCCTGAAGAATGGATACATTGCTTGATGGCGAGGCTTGATCAAGTAAACCAAAGAATTCATGATATTCATTTGGTCTGCGAACAATTTATGTTGACTGACAACTTCCTCTATGTATACAAAATAATTAGATGGGGTTTATATTAATATGTGGTCTTTAAGTTTCCTATAAGGGCAAGCCCCTATAGTTAATTACATCTTAAATAACCAAAGTCACCTAAGAAAGCTCTTGATATAGATCAAGAAATATTATATTCATTATTTCCAAATGGTAGGATCTTCAAGATAATGTGGTAATAGGAAATCTAATAAGTCAGTGGCTCAAGTTTCAAAACAGTTATTGTAGGAGTCCAAAGAAAAAAATACTAGGGGAAAAACATAGATCAGAGAAAAATCTCAGTGTATTCTCGAACTATCCTATGGTTTGGCTTCAATTTGAGATAGTTTAGTGTTTCATCCTGTCAATTTTATTATTTTAGGACTTACATTCATTTGATGTCGATCATGTGAATAGCCTAGAAGATAGGAGGATTTATGTCATACCCGATGATGACATCGAAACCTAAGACGAGTTAGGGCTTATATTGTACAACATGGTTATGCAAAGGCTTAAAGGGATAAAGTGAGGATCTATGCTGCACTAGGTAAGCTACCTCAAAGTCCTATGGCTTGTTGTTTATTTATAAGAAGTTTTGTTGTTGAAGATGATCGTACTGCCCACTATGCATGCTCCAAGCTCCTCGTCGTAGCAGATTTAGTTTTTGAAGTGTCAAATTGAAGAGATTGAGAGAAATAGCATGTTTTGGAAATATTTAAATTGAGGTGTCTTAATGTCTTATTAGGGGGAATTTAAGTGGATTATAGCGACACCGGTTAGGATTACACGGTTCTCTCATTCTAGCGCCACTATTTCTTCAGATTCACTTAGTCTAGATGAATTTACTAAACTCAACTAAATGAGTTATTTACTTTCATTCAGACTGTGGGAAAGCTCACTAGGAGTCATAGGTTGCTTCCTCCGAGGTATTCCCGATCATCTGGTATATATGTTTTAAGTTAGTTTCACTTGTGATTTTGGTTTTGTTGGTGATTAAATTTTGAGTTGACTTATATTTTGATTATTGTGACGGTAAATTTGATTTTAATTTTGGGTTTCAGTATTGTGGCTATCTTGAAAGTATTAGTTTTCATACAAGGTGACATTGTTGTTTTGCATACAAGCTTACAATAAAGAAAGTGCAGGAAAAGAATATGTTGTAAACTTATAAAAGCGTACATGTTAAGTTTTCTCGTTCCTCCACCTGAAACTTTAGTATATTTTACAGTAAACATTTATAACTTGCAGAAAAGTAAAGCCTATAGATAGGTTCATCACAAGCCTATCAAACCTTATGTCATAGCTTGGTGGGCTTTGTTCATTTATTTGAGAGATGTCTTCATTTAATAAGTATAATAGATTCAGTTGTCCTACAAGATGTCCAGAAGACTTATGAAAAGATCTAGGGAGTCCCTAGATATTCCACAACCCTTTTGATCTTTCTTGAGTTCAATTGAACTTATTCTACTTACTAAATGGTTCATCCATTTCATACCCTTATGCTCAATGGATTTGATGTTTTGACTATCCAAAAAATGGCGTAATTGTCACTTGGAATTTCATTTTATAAATTATGTGAGTAAAGGCCCTTAGGGGCAAGTTGGTTTATTAATAAATTTAGCCAAATTTAGTTTGGAAGTGGACTTGTAGTGTTTCAAAAGGTGTTTGATATTAGTTAAGCTTTCTTTTCTAAACCTCATTAGTCAAATTTTAGTTAAGCCAGTTCACTACTAAGCCATTAAGACTTTAGTGGATATTTATATTTTAGAAAAAGAAGTTAAGTTGAATTTTATGATTATGATTTTTATAAAAATATTGAATTATCATTGAACTATGTATTAGGGGCTTTAGATCATTAAATATCACCTTCCAAAGATGAAGCCCCTAACTTAGGATCATTTAATTTTGATTATCTTCCAAATTGATATAATTTAAAGAAATTACAAATTTATCTTTTAATATGACAAGAGTGAGATTGGTTTCTACCATTTATCATATTATGTTTCAATCATTCAATCATGTTAATTAAGATCATTCATTGCCCATTTTCCACTTTAATTAAGCTTAATAATTGATTAAGGCTAAATTCATCAGAATTACAAAGTTTGCTCCTAAGGTCTGGATACTTCATAATTAATCAAATTTAACTCAAATGACTTTGAAATTTTTATGGTACCCTACCCATGGGTTAGTTAAAATATCAAAGGAGAAAATGTGATTTTTCAAAATTTTATTTAATTTAAATAATTATTTTTTAATACAAAAATAAGGATTTTCAAAGGTAATTTTATAACTCGATCAAAACACCATATTTATTTTTTAAAAAATTACTGGAGGTTCACCTAGACCAGGGGACCACTTGGACCAAATTTCTTTATTTTTTGAATTTTAATTTAATTATTATAATTATTTTAAGTATTAGAGTATTAATTAAATATAAAATATTAATTAATTTAAAAATTAAGTTTGGTATTTTTATTAAATCTTTCTTAGGTCAGGGGACCCAGAGAAACAACCTTCATATTTTTGTAACCTATATTTCAATTATTAGAATTATTTTAGTGAGAAATTATGGAAAATCATTTATAAGCTTTAGAAATTATTTTAACCCTTTAAAATTTAATATCTTTACTTGGAGGGTTAGGAAAATTATTCCAATTGTTCCTAAGTGATTAGGAGGCAATTTAGAACATTTTCATTAATTTTATTAATATTATGATTTTTATGAATTTTTAATTATTTAAATATTTAAAATAACCTTAAAAATAAAAATTTTAGTTATGCTAATTTTATTTTTCTTATGTTCCTCTAATCACATAGAAGTTTCAAAGCCAATTTGGTAATTTGTTTAGTTATATTTCAATGCCAAATGTGATATTTAACTTAGAAAATTCATTTAAATGACCCAATCAATTCCAAATATCTTCAACATTTTTATTGGAGTTCCTCTAATCTTGAACCACAGTGAAGAACCATTTTTAAGTTAATTTTTTTTTATATTTAATCCAATTTAATTTTTTTTCAATTTTAGGGTTTAATGGAAATTAGGATTATTATTAATGAGTTAAATCAAGTTTATATTTTTTTATGGTCCTTTGGTCACAAGTAACCTACCAAAATAATCTTATATTTCTCTGATGAGTATTTTAATTTTTATAATTTTTAGATCAAAATAAAGGTGATTAACTTGAAAATTAGGGATCTCCACATAGAGATCTCCCTTGACCTTGAAAAAATCAGGGAAGATCACCCATGACAGAGGGAACAAAAGCACTAAATTTCATGACATGAAGAAATGTCTATGTTAATGAAGAATCCAAATGTTAAATATTGTATTTAATTAATTAAAAATAGAATACACATCAAATAAACTTGAAACCATTTCCACGTTGTTCTCCTATGTTCACTAAGCAAGAGAGTTTTTTTTTCTTTTATTTTTATGAATTTTCTACACCAAGTTATGTATTTTTAAAGTTAGACTTATTTGATTAATTAAATAAATCCATATTTTCATACTTAAATACGCGGCCACCGGCTCAACCTACGGTGCTCCGAAACTCCACGCATCGCCGCGCTACTGGACGTCGCCATCTAAGTCAGCTTTGCTCTTTATGCATAACAAGTTCATACGACACAATCTCAGCACTCCATTTGATACACACGCGATCCAACAGTCCCTGATCTTCATCTTCATCTGGTGCACAGAGAACAGTCCACACTCAAGACCTAATACCTCGCTCGATACTCAATCAAATCACTATGAATTTATTTCTAAAGACTACCTAGACGAACCTATCTATACGGCTAACATAGCCTGAAATTAACCCAACATGTATGGAGAATCGAAACAAGCTGGGAGAGGGAGAGAGTTTAAACATTTGTCTGAGAGAGGAGGCCTCAATCAGATGGTTGTAGTAGCTTCGATTGGACCCAACGAACCTCCAGATGAAGCCTCTTGTTGTGGTGAAGTGTCTGGACCCAAATTCGACCAGATTCAAATTTGGGTGCTGATCAAAGTCTACTATGGGGGCTCTATGGGATGGGGCTTTGATAGGGGAACTTCTTCTCCTACTCTGGTGATGGTGTAAAGCAAGTTGGTTTGGGGTTTTAGGCAGTGGGGAGATGCAATTGAAATTTTCTTGGTTTTGGTTGAAATTTCAGTGAGGAGATTGTCTCAGGACAAAGGGCTTGGGTGGCTAGAGATAATGGGCTTGAGTTCAGGGAGCTCTAGATGAGCTCTGGTGTGGTTTTGGTAGGATTTCCTTGAGAAATTTTTCAGCACCTCCATTTGACTGTGAAGGATGGCTTTTATAGCCATGGTTGCCTGGTCGAGCTCAGGGCTTGCTGGTGGGTGGAATTGTTTGCTTAGGTGGAAGGCAGATCAGCTTCAGTGAGAAACCAGAGCTTTATACATTGGATGGGTCAATTGGGTTGAGCTTGGCTTGGGGTGGCTCTCGGTTTGGGCTCCTCCGGCGACTAGGCCGGCCAGCCAGGCCATGGGAAGTGACCAGTAGTCAGGTGGTCAGGCCATGAGTGGGGTAAACTTAAGTGGTTAGGGAATCATTGCAAATGTCTTTTGGTTTTTCCCATTTAACGAATGGTATCCCCTAATTTGGGGGACC
This sequence comes from Papilionanthe hookeriana x Papilionanthe teres, assembly GCA_022702705.1. Lineage (NCBI taxonomy): Eukaryota > Viridiplantae > Streptophyta > Magnoliopsida > Asparagales > Orchidaceae > Papilionanthe > Papilionanthe hookeriana x Papilionanthe teres. Next base: position 43,833,343 of record CM040435.1, on the reverse strand, counting down.
CTTGGTACATGGCTTGACTCGGGTGGGCTAGAGACATCTAGGATGGTTCATGGGGTCAATTTGGTGGTTGTGGAGGGTTTGGTTTAATCAATTTGGCTAGGTTTGGTCAACTTGGCTCATGGGTTCAAATTTGGGTCATGTGTGTTCAAGTTGGGTTAGGTTGGGCCCAATTGATTGTTCGACTTGGTGTAAATAATTGTCATAAGGCTTTTGGAAAAAGTTTGGAGTGATTTTGAATTGATTTGGGAGGTGAATTTGGGAAATTTTGGGTATTTGGTCAATTTTGGGACAATTGGGTTAGCTTGGGTTTGGGTTAGGCTAGAGTGAGATTAAGGGTCAATTGATGGTTCAATTTGGTTTAGGGGGATGTCATGATTTTGGATATTAATTTGGGGAATTTATTTGCTTATCGAGTTTAATTTGGGGGAATTGGGTTATACGGTCAAAATTGAGACTTTTGGGTTTGAGTCCAAATTGGGGGAATTGGGTTATATGGTCAAATTGGACTTGAATTTGGTTTAGACTGGGATTAGGAATGTTGAATTTGGTTTTGAAGTGGAAATTGGGCAAGATTGAGGTCAATTAGTTTGACTTTGGGTGTACTTTGGGCATTTTGGGCTTAAAGGGGCGAATTTAGGGCTTTTGGTTAAAATAGGTCAATTTAGTCAATTTAGGTCAATGTGGTGGTTCAAAATTGAAATTGGTAAAATTTTGAGGGTTTTGAGAATTTTTTGGAATTTTTTTTATTTTTTGGAAATTTTGGGCTAGGAGGGGCATTTTGAAAATTTTAGGTATCTTGGGGATTTTAGTAAATTTGAGGTGCTTTGGGAATTTTGAGTGGTGATGAATGTTTTCGGAAGATTTTTGAAGGATTTTGGTAATTTTGGTTGATTTTGAAAATTATGGGCAAAATTAGAGTTTTTAGGAGTAATTTTGTTATTTGGAAAAATTTAGAGGTAAGGAGTCCAAAGTTGGAATTTTTTTTATAAAATTGGGATTGAGTGAGATTGATAACTTAAGTCATGGACCAAGAGTATTCCTCATTGGGATCCTCCATGTGCTGGTACTAGCCAAACCCTAGCCTCGGACTAGGAGCTTGCGGGAAACCACCCACATGATTTTCCAAAAGCGTAGGGGATCAATTGCAAAGAAGTTTGGTTTAGGGTTGTGAGGAGTGTGTGAGAGTGTAATGTGTAAGTGTGTGTGAGAGCCTCACCCAGACCAGACCTCTTAGGGTGAGTCCTAAGGCTTGACCATCCTGTAAGGAACTTCTCTTAAGCTTCCTAATGCTTGGTCTCATCCTTCTAAGCATTTAGAGGTTAGACTTTAAGCATTTGAAAACTTCAAGTGAAGCAAAGAAGTGTCTTGAATTTCTATAGAGTAAGGGTCTGATCACTAGTTATCAAAGATAGTCACCAGGAAAGTCCTATGGCTAAATCCTAGACTATTCTAAAGAAAGACTAGACCTCAACAAAAGTGAGGTCAACAGTACAGTGACAGCTTTGACCTTCAACCATATCACCATAGATTTTATATATGTCAACAGTCTTCAACTTATCTAATATTACACATGATTGACATAACCAAAATTCCCCCAACCTTTTCGGCTGGAGCAAACCAAGAACTTTGATCTTCGATCTTTAATCTTACTTTTGATTCCGACCAACCGAAACATGGGTCAAGTCAAAAAAATTACGTAACCATCCTAGTTTATTTTGAACTTGAAAAAGCACTAGAAAAGGTGGACCAACCAACACATACCCGGTCGCTTGAGGAAGACGATAAACAACATGATGATGGCAATAGCATTTGGCATCACCTCCACATGAATGACACCATAATAGTTAAAGATTGTAGGGATCTCATCACACAGTGGCAACCTCAACCCAAACTTGAATTGGTCCTAATAGAAAATCATCATCCCCAAAATCAATGGTTGCTCACTCAGATCTCTTGGCCTCCCGAAGTGTAATCGATGTGCCAAAGGCATATGCCCTCTTGAGGGTTTCTATCTGATTCATCAAGAGAACAGATTCCTCTTCAGCTAGGTTTGTACAAAAAAAAAAAACACGAAAGAATACTTGGGAGTCGAGAGGTTAGAGCGGCAGAAAGAGAAAGTACAAAATGCAACGGGAGAAGCGAAGCAATAGCATGGGATTTCTATGTCCAATTTTATGTAAGTTGAAATGACACAGGGTACCAACATGATTCACAAAATAAAATTGTAAAAAAGGAAATCATATCGAAACACATATCAAGATATAAAACTTTAAATTTCATTCAATTGATAAAATATTTACACCGGCCGCTTGTCTACAAGTTGTCAGTCTGAATCATGATACTTAAATAAAACTATTAGTTGCTGCCTCAGCTAAGACATAACCTCACTGAGACAGCCGCCTATATACAAGTTCACCAGCTAACTTAAATCTATCTACTCTATCTATTTCAGCTTGAATCCAGAAGATCGAAGATGTCTCCCAAATGACCGACATCTCCAACCAAAGAAGCTCCACTTCCTCTCAAAGGGCAGCTTATCGAGCACAGATAGTCACCACTTCCTCTTCCAACCTCTCTAGTCTTTCCAGCGCTTAAACAGCAAGCACACTTCATGAGATAGTGGAAGACTGACCACATGGACCAAAGATGTCTTTATCTTCCTGAGTAGCATTCCATTGAGCTAGATGACCCTGGTAGTTGGTCATCTCCACCTCAATGTCCGTTGGGCAGATTGAGGAGCTTTCAGGCTGTTCATGCAAGCTTGATGACCCTTTGCAGATTGATAATCTACATCTGCACCGACTCGATCAGCACTACGCTCTGCAGGAGATGAGGTAATGATCACCACTCTGAAAACCAGACTGGCTACATAAAAAGACAACAAAAAATTTATTTAAGAAATGAATAGAAGAAAGTGATGATGAAAATGCACACTTTGTACCCATCATCCTAAACAAGTTTGAGGTTGTAATGGAGCATCCTCCCATGCAGACCCTCTGCTCGCCTGGTACAGAAGGATCAACAATACTCGAAACAACAGTTAGTAGAAGTTCAGGAGAGGTCTCTTGGACCCCCTGCGACACCAAAACATTAGTTGCTCACAGGCTCCATCCTTCTCTTGACGAAGGTGAACTCTGGGTAAAAGTTGATGGGTTGGTCAATTCACATTCTGACTAACTCATTTTTTCTTCCTGACACTCCACCAGTCGATTATCTTCCTTTGTTCATGCTTTTTCATTAGGACACTACAAGAGCGCGTTTAATGACCCCACTTGGTCCATTGAGGCAAAAAACTTCATCTTCTTTGCAATCGATCATTTATATTACTCAGTCTCATAATGGAGCCCAACACTCTGCTTTAAGGTTTAAAAAGCATTTTTATTGGCATCCGCACCAAATTTAGATGACTTTTAGAAATGATTAGTTGCCATGATTAGGACTAAAGATCAAGCACGTCTGGCAAGAGAAAATGGAAAAGATTAGATGCATTTTTCTTTCATTTCTCTCTATTTATAGATACGATGACACAAAATTTAAGTGAAACTCAATTATTATGAAATTAAAAATTATAAATATAGCTAAGTTTAAAATTTAAGATTATCTTGTCCTTATGACAGCATAATTTCAAAGAAGCAAGAGAATTAGATGACTAAACATGTACATAAAAAATGTGTGACATGAATCTCAAAGAAATCCAAAAACCGAAAGAAAGAGGATGTGACAGGTGAGGGCCCACCAGGAGAAAACCCAATGGTCCCCATTTGACAACCCGACTCATGCTAGCAGGGAGACCAGCCAATCCTCATATCAGGCTACAACTGATGACCCATCCTAAGGAATCCTAGCAGAATCTCCACACTACCAATTCAGCGAAAGCTACTTAATGGATCGTTATAACTGCTCAAACGTATGACCGACAATCCACACTAATTATCTGACCTACCAACAAGGTTTGCTCGGGCTTTACATCCAGCTAAATGCCTTTTTAGGCTCCCAGTCCCATGCATGTTTATTAGCTAAAATACTTTGTACAATCCCTATTTAAATATGGATGCACTTGTAATTTCATGATTCTCATATCTATAAATAATAGGTTCATTTCATGAATAAAGATTACACAATTTCTACTGTTCCTTACTGCTCTCACTCTTTGTCTATTACAGGTTTGTGTAAGTTTTATTCTAATATTTGTATGCACTATAATTGAAATTTATTTGATCTATGTATATCAATAAATAGGACGCAATGGAGAAAAAGGATTCATGTAGCAGACCCCACTTAGTGGGATTAAGGCTTTGTGGTTATTGTTGTTGTATGTATATCAATAAATGTCTATGGTTTAGCAAGCTACAGGAGCATGCTAGGCATGTGAGAGGAACAAGGGCAGTCAAGTTATATTTCAAGATATCTCGAACTCACACAGGACACGAAGTTCGTCAATTTACGCCACATCGTCTTAATAAAAGTTCTAATCCACATCAGTTCGATAGGAATGATGAGATAGTATCTGGCTTGGAAGCATTGACCTTGAAAAGAAAGAAATGTATATAAGAAGCATATAGACGATTAACAGAACAAATCACCTGCTAATTTTCATAAGCATGTCGACACCAAACTGGGCTCTACTTAGAAATAAATGCATTACTGTGGAGTGGTTAAGAGAACCAACCACTTTACCCCACAAGTCACCTGATATGATTGAGAAAAGAAACAAATTGCGTCCTTCAAACAACACAGCCGTTCCAGAGAATAAACCACCTCGTGCCAGCAGAATCAATTCCTTTTCATTGCTTGCAGTACTGAAAATTGCACAATATACCTTCATCTGAGGAGTGAATTTTATTTCAACTTCACTGCTCTTGTACGCTGCGAGTGTTCTCCACACTATTGCTACTATGAAACCGCACGAGGACACAGGTTATATTGCCAGCAATGCCCCTATGAGAGCTTCCTGCAGTAGGCTCTCTGCAACCTGTTCTGGGTCTTCAATGGGTTTGACCATGGCTACAGCCTCCTCATTGGAGACTACATCCCACAGTCCATCACTTGCGAGGATGAGGAGCTCTAGAGATCCATCAGCCACCTCTTACTGAATTTCAGGATCTGCAACCACATACTGTTTCAAGAGAAGATCACCAAACGCACAGGAAACAACTAAGACAAAACCAACGCGCCATGTACTAGCCCACATAACAAAATCACCAGCATCCTCAATTCTTTGTCAAGATACAGGGGGGAAATTATATATAAGTTGTGCCTTCCCCAGAATAAGAATGAATAGACACACACTCTGTTGGTCTCTCCTTGTACCCCTGACATGTTAGGGATCTCTCTTATAAGCCCCTACCTGGGTGGTGCAAGGCCACGGACATTTTTTTATTCAACAAACTATAATCAAATCTCGTTCAAATATTATTCAAACATTATTTTAATTTTGTCTAAGTCAACTTCAAACTATGTTCAAATTTATTTCAACAATATTTGAACTTTTTTTTTTTAGTAGTGCTCATTATTCAAAGAGTTTATAATCTTACTTGACTTTGCTTAGACTTTTTCGAATCAACTTTTGAGCTTATTCGGTCCTTATTTTAAATGTAGACAATTTTTTTTAATCATATTTAAATCTTGGTTGTATCTTAATTGAATCATACCTAATATTACATAAAAACTTTTTCAAATATAATAGAATTTTAGAGCTTAAAATTTATTTGTTGTTTAGTTTGAACATTGTAAAAGGCTTGCTTAAACTTTTCCAAATCATTTATTAGTAGGATTATTAAAATGCTGATAAATTAAGATTTAGCTTGATAAATTTGGTAGTAAAGAGAAAGATAGCCACAATAACAAATCATAAGCCAAATTAAGACAATATGGGGAATGTGAAAAACCTAATCTAAACCAAATTGTAAGAGCAAAATTTAAGACCGAAGTCGTAGAGAGAAATTGACTAGGGAGGGAGGGAGGGAGGAAGGTCGACGAGAACAATAGATAGGAGTTGGGAGAAGTTTTACGTGAGCCTGAGATGGGAGAGATTGTCTCGGGTGAGCGATAGAGTCAAATAGAGGAGAGAAAGAAAAGGCTTAGGAGGGAAGCAATGGGAGTCAAGGAGCTTCGGAGATTGGGTAAGGTGTAAGGTGAGGAACATAAAACTAAAAGGAGAGCATGAGAAGTTGTGTTAGAGGCTTACAAGGGATGGGAGAGGCTATGTATAAGAAAGGAAGCAAGTAACCTATGAGAGGACAGGAGGGGCTTAATTCAATTTTTAAGATAAATATGCTATAATGGAATTACATAAAGTGATTAGCTACAATGATAATTAATTTCGTACAAACATGTTCTTTTTTTTAAGATTGAAAAATATAAAACGATTTTAAGATAAGTAGTAATTGGAAAGTAGATTGCATGTAAAACAATTAATTATGTCATAGCCATCACATAGATTGGTATATGAATGGATATGTCCTAAACTACTTAACAGTATCGTTAAAGTTCTATTTATTAAAAATAATAATTCATGCTCAATTAATCGGGTTATGCATTTGACTCATTCTTCACATTAAAAAATATACTATACCTTGCCAAGAAATAAAAGCTTTCAATAACAACAACAACAACAAGCCTTTATCCTATTAAGTAGGATTAGCTACATGAATTATTTTTCTCCATTGTCCTATTAAGTGTCATATTTTCATTTAATTCTAATAAATTAAGATCTTTTTTATATAATATGTCCATGTCTTTTTAGGTCTATATGTACTTTTCTTAACATAAATCGAATCTAAAGAATCTACTCTCCTAACCCGATCATTAGCTAGTCAACATTTAAGGTGACCAAAACATCTAAGACGGCTCTACCTAATCATGTCTGCCACTGGAGCTACATCAACCCTTTCACGGATACATTCGTTTCACATTTTATCGCTAAGTGTCACGCCACTCATCAAGAACACTTAACTTAGTTTTATGCTTCTCTTTTAAAAGGTAATATTTTGTGACATAAAATATTGCAGGTCTCACCCCCACTTGTAAAATTTTCTTTTAAGTCTAAGCGGCACTTTTCTATCGCTAGATAGGCCCGATGCATTCCTCCACTTCAACCAACCAACTTGAATTCTACTAATCACATCCCCATCTATATCATCATCACCTTGAACAATAGACCGAGATATTTAAAATGTTCACACATTTTAATAATTTGATCACCCATAATAACAAGTACGACACTAGATCTACAACTACTAAAATTATATTCCATGTATTTAGTTTTAGATCTACTCAAATGAAGACCATCAAAATCTAATGTAGACCTCCATAATTCAAGTTTTTTTTCCGAACTCTTTCTCTAGCCTTATCCACAAAAAGGATATCGTCGGCGAAAAAAGTACAAGGTACATCCTCCAGCAGATATCCAGTACGAGCATACAGAAAAAAAAGCAAAAAAATATGGGTTTAAAGCCGTTCTTACCCAACTAAAATAAAAAAAATGCTTGGTCAATCTTCCGTCTGTCCAAACAAAATTTAAAACTTTATACAACAACAAAATAAGAGCATTCAACAAGCATATCAATAATGCGCATAATATCACTAATGTTATCTAAGTTAAGATGAAACTAAACACTTCAATAATAAGAGCAGAAATCAATCATAGCTAAAGTCAAAAGTTTCAGAACATACAATAGTTCCATCAACCTCAAGACAATCTTATCTTCACGGCACCATCTAGTAAATACCACAAGCATAAAGAAGGCAACAAAACTAAGAAAGAGAGACAGCAACAAAGCTCCCCAACCAAGCGCAGAGCATAATATCTTAAGCTTCAGTTAAGGTGTTTCCTACATCAATCACAAATCTGTATTTAACATCACCTTTGGCAAGCCTCTTAATGGCCTGGTTCACATAGTTGATGCCAATGAGCTCGATATCTGCAGCTATGTTGTGTTCCCCGGCAAAATCTAACATCTCCTGAGTATCCTTCATTCCACCAATGCAGCTGCCAGCCAAAATCTTCCCTTCTGTATTCGTTTACAGTTTATTGCAACAATGATATTATATCAAAAAATGCGATCAAAATATGTAATAATATACTGACCCAAAAGCAGAGGAAGAGCTGGCAAGTCGAGTGGATGCTCCGGTGCACCAACCATGATCATTGTCCCCTCAGATTTCAGCAAAAGTATTAAGGGCAAGAGGGCATGTTGGGCTGATACTGTGTTGATGATTCCATCCATGGTACTCTTTGCAGCCTGTATTAACAATATTATAGATGAAATGAGAGATACCAGAGCTTTAACTAAAGGTCTATATATGGTTCCAGCCTACATGTTATTTGGATTTAGGTCTCCTGGTACCACTAAAATGTGCTTTTTCAACATTATTATTACTATCCCTTATCCCAACAATTTGTTTGGGGAATTAATGAATCTTCTTTTCCAATTCATTTCAGTTTCGTAATTCTTTTATTAGTTAATTTGATCTATAAATCTTATTGGTTAATATTTCTACCTTATGTATACCCAACTAGATAAAGCCTATATTGTTATGGAAAGTTTTTAATCTAATGGTTGTATATTAGGAAGTGTGTGTATTATGAAAATTAATACAAAGTAACTTAATTAGAGGAGATGCAATTACATAATACTTTCTATATTATGAAGATTAATAATAGGTAACTTTTGAGGAAATCTAATTACAAGATTTTTTTTCTATATTAGAAATATTTCTAATTTGTATGCCCCAGTTCTCTCTTATTTATAGAAGAGATTAGGGCAGATTTTTGTGTGTGGAGTTATAACCCTGTTTTGGTTGTTTTTTTTCCTATCCCTACTGTTGATAGTGGAATAACTCTTTCTCGTTGATGTATGCAGATTTGTACTAAACCACATAAATCGCACCATGTTTGATTGTTTGCTGCTTGTGATTTTATTTTTGAATTGTTTTGCACAACAATTTGATATCATATCTGGATTGACGCGAGTCTGGTAACATGTGGTTGCGATTCATGCGAAGTCACAGACATTGAGTACGTTAAGTTACGAGATCTGATAGAGCATGGATAATAGCATGTTGTCAATTACTTCAAAATTCAATGCGATCGTGAAAAAGACATCGTTTCATCATGTGGTTACATATCCAGTCGTGATCCATATGGTAAGATTTGATGACAAATGAAATTTTAGCATATGGTAATGCAAGGTGATGGATGCTTTGTAAAGAAGTTCTTGATAGCAATGAATATCCTGAAAAGATGCCAAAAAATGATTGACTTAAGATAAACCAGACTATTTGTGGCATGATCCAAAATTACTTATCTTAAGAGATCAAATATAGGGTGATGATGAAGGCTTCTACAGTAAAATTATGGAGGAAGTTGGAGAACAAATATCTCACAAAGAGCGTGGGAAATCAATTTCATATGAAGCATTAAATATACAAATTTTAGATGAAATATGTGATTACTTTTACTAAGCACATAAATGGTCTTACAAAATTATTAGTAGATCAGTTAAATCTGGATGAGGTTGGAGAAGAAGCCAAAACAGTTCTATTGAATTTGCTCCTAGATTACTACGAAAATTTTACAATGATACTCATTCATGGGAATGAGAACTTGAATTATAGCGAGGTGACTATGACATTGTTGAACCATGAGTTCCACTGAATAAATATAGGGTCCACAAAAATGGAGTCTATTGAGGCAGTTACACTCCAATTTGACAGATCTAAAAAGAAGGAGTTAAGCAAATAAGGGTGGTGGCGACGATAATTAACAAATGCGAGACAAGTAACGGACGCAGTCTTGGGAAAAATCAATGCGCTTTCTGTTTAGAGATTGGTCATTGAAAGAAAATTGACCGAATTTGAAGAAGGGAAAGAGAGTACCCTCGTGGGGGAAAAAAAAATTTATTATGGAGATATATGTGACGAGATAGATCCAAATGTATCATATCTGCAGTTTCTCATAGTAAATAAAGATGATTAATGTTGGATTCTGGACACAGGTGCTACATATCACATTTGTCTTCATTGAGAGTGATTTTATACGTACAAGAAGCTTGATAATAGTGCAGTGATTATGGGCTATGATTAGTCTCGTCTTGCTATTAGTGTAGAGAGCGTCATTATCAAGATGCGTGATAATAATATGAGAGAGCTGACTAATGTTGGACATGTTACGGATAACAAAAAGAATTTGTTATCAGTAAAGGCCTTGGAAGCCAAGGGCTACAAGATAGTTAATGAGGCATAAAATCTGAGGTTATGTCATGGAGGATGAATTTTTGTGAAGGGAGTTTGACATTACAACATTTACTATCTTCAAAGCAAAGCAGTAACTGGAACTGCTATTATTGTCGATGATTCATCTGACGTCGCTATATTTTGCATATGCGGCTAGTTCATGCTGGAGATGCTTCACTTCATGGTTTGGTGAAACAATGTTTAGTCAAAATAGCGAGCACTTACAAACTCAATTTCGGTGAATATTATGTGTTTGACATGAAAACATTGATATCTTTGATAGCATCATTAACTGTACAAATGACGGTTCAGAGTATGTTCACACAAATGTTTGGGGTCCGACAAGAACATCATTCGATGGATGAAGATACTTTGTCTCTCTTTTATCGATGATTACTCCATATATATTTGGGTGTATATCATAAAGCTCAAGAACAAGGTGCTTTTGATTTTCATGACTTGCAAAAAATAGATTAAAACTCAGATTGGTAAAAATTTCTCGTATATCAGATTCAATAATGAGGGTGAATACGCAGTGAATTCGTTCTTGCAAGAGTGTCAGAGAATTGGGATAAAGCACCACTTTACTATTCGAGAGACACTGCAATAGAATAATGTGATTAGGAGGACAAGTAGAACTTTTGCAAAGAATGTTCGATGTATGTTTTGTAATGCTAGGTTAGATATAGCTATTAGGTTGAGATGATAGTCTATTTTGCCGCACGGTGAACTATCTAACTATTGCAACTATTGGAAAAAATACCTCAAAGGAGATGTGGTCAGGACATCTTGCTAGGGATTATGAGCACATGAGAGTATTTAGGTGTTCTGCATACTATCATACGTAGAGTGATAAACTGGAACAATGAGCAAATAGGAAGATCATCATTAGCTTCAGAGTTGGTGTAAAGGGCTTCAAACTTTATGATCAAGCAGAGAAAAAGATTGTCGTTAACCGAGATAATACATTTGATGAGGCAAGCATGTTGAAGCCTCGGGACTCGAGACATGTTAAGAATTCTATTGGGGCAATAGATATGTGGTAGAAGTTCGAGTTTCATGCAACATCATTTATTTCAGAAAGTTCGTCTACTCCTTGTCAAGTAACTAATTCAGTTGCAACTCAGAAGGTACATATTAACAGTAGTTAGGAGAAAGTTGAAGAAGATGTGTATGACCTGCTCAGCAATTTACTGCCAGGAGCAAAACCAAGCACCAAAATATCACAAAACTGATTTTGTTGAGGGATCACATTGCATTTACACTTTTAACCATTCAAGCTGAAATTCTTTATCACTGCAAGGAAGTGATGGAGAGCCCAAACAATGATCTATGGAGAGGGGCAATAGATGAAAGAATAAAATCTCTTCGGAAGAATGCTAGATAAAGGTTGGTGAAACTTCCTTATGGAAGAAGAACCATTAAGTGAAAATGGGTGTACGCAAAGAAAAAAAATGATCTCATGGAATTGAGGTGCGACACAATAATAGGTTACTAGAAAAAAATTTTGTGCAATGAGAAAAGATCTATGACGAGGCATTCCCCACAGTGGTCTAGCATCCATGATCGGTATTTTCTTAGCACTTGTAGCACAATGCAATCTGATATTGCAGTAGCTTTATGTGAAGAATGCATCCCAACATGAAAAATTACAAGAGAAGATCTTATGAAACATCAAAAGACTTGGTTTGCAAACTAGACAAGTATTTATATGGGTTCAAACAGACACCACGATAGTGATATATGGGATAGGAGTACACGAGAAGTTAATAGAATCATTGAGCTTATTTAAGAAGCTGATAAATGAAGAGTTAATCCACTTGATTCTATGTGTTGATGATATATTAATTGCTTCTACTAGTTAGACTGAGGTTGATAGAATGAAGAAGCAACTATTAACATATTTTGAGATTCAAGAGTTGGGTGAAACTCACAGATCCTTGGCATGAAGATTCTCAGGGATAACACAATTGAAAATGTTTGACTCATAAAGAACATATGTTTCAAAGGTGCTAAAAGAACATATGTGCTACATTTTAACCCGATTTTAGCCATTTATTTCCTCTCTCCTCACCTATTGATAGTGGAATAACCCCTCCCTACAAATATAGGCAGATTTGCGTCAAACCACATAAACCGTACGATGTTTGATTGTTTGTTTATTGTGTAGTTTTGTTTTTGCATTGTTTAGCACAAAATATATATCATCCTATCATCAATACTTATTCCGCATTGTTTCAATCTATCTTAACGTTATTATTGCCACACTCAATTTGACACTCGGACTATTTAAACTTAATTGAAATCCACCCTCTAAACTAGAATTAACTCTATTAAGACCTATAAGGACCAACTTCCCCACTTCTGATACCGCAAACATGTAATCAGCCATGAAGCATGCATACAAACATGACACGATACGGGGACATGATATAATTAAAAAGAAATGGGACACGACACTTCAAATATGAGCTTTTATACTTAGTTAATTATTAATATAAAAAATATATTTTTTTATTCTTTATTAAAAATATCACAACACAAATAATGCAAGAATAAAATTTAACTTCATTAATTTAATTTATATTATAAAACCTCATGCTTATGAAAATTAATTTTTAAAACTAAATATAATATGCTTTAAAAAAATTCATCTAACTTAGAATCCAACTTATCTACTAAAATTTAAATTACAACGAGGGAATTACTAATGTTCAGCTTCGACGAATATTGAATGCACTTTTAATACTCGATTTTAACGAATGTTAGAGAGAGCTTCAATATAACGACAGATGGGGCTGTTTTGACTATGAGATATAACTAAGACTATAAGTATATTTGTAATCTTTTAATTCCCGTACCCCTTTTCTCAAATTTGTGTTAAGCTCACAACTGATGCAGTGTTGAGGTGTTTCCAAATATGTTCGGGCCTGAAAAAAATTCAGACATATATCTTGTAGTGTCAAGTCATGTCGGGCAAGTGTCAGTATCTGATACGTGGCTGACACAGGTACGATACATTTCTACAAGTGTTGGTGCTAAATAGGTAATTAGATTACATTGTATGCATTAATTTCAATTTTATCCTTCAAGATCACAAAACCTGTTAAAACCGCTAATCTTCTTCACTTATATTTATTATTTAATCATTATTGCGAAAATGCAATATAGATCTTAAGACCTTTATTTGCTCAGTATCAGTGCTAACAAGGAAAGCATCAGCGCCCAATAGCTTGATGGCGTCCTCGTTCTTCCAAGGCGATGAGCTGATAACAGTGACCTTCGCCCCAAAAGCCTTACCAAATTTAACAGCAAGATGGCCAAGTCCTCCAAGACCAACTACACCGATGTGCTTCCCAGGCTGGTTGAGCTTAAAGTTCTTCAAGGGACTGTATACTGTTATCCCTGCACAGAGTAATGGAGCACCTTTGTCCATGGGGAAGTTCTCTGGGAATTTAACCACAAAATGCTCATCGACTACAATAATGTTTGAGTATCCTCCATAGGTAATTTTCCCATCAATATCAATTGAGTTGTAAGTGAACACCAGCTTGGGGCAATAGTTCTCCTTATGCTGGATGCATCTATCACATGAACGACAGGCACCGACTAAGCATCCAACCCCCACTTTGTCCCCAATTTTGAGCTTGTAAACATTGCACCCAACTTCAGTGATGATACCTGTGATCTCATGCCTGCATGGGGAAATAAAATGAGTGTGATGAAAGTATAATATACTCTGCATTGTGCCTTTATAATATTAAAACCCTACATCTATACATTGTGACTTAGCAAGAATCTAAGTTTAAGGCTTTCCATTTTCTTAATGGTTTCAACTACTTGAAGTCTCTGCAATGCAGTAAAGAGGATAAAAACAAGAAGCATAAAGTTTTCTCTTTTCAAATATGTTAAGATATCCAAATTTTTATTCGATGAAAATGATATGATAATTCATAGTCATTTCAGGCATTGTCCCAATTGCTAAATTATTTGGCCTCTTCGCCGCTAAGAAAGATGTTTGATGACGATGAATTCCTCTTTGGGGATTCAAAATCGGTGAATCTGTATAATTAGTAATGATAGTTAAATGGAGTTTCAAATTGTAGAAATTCTAGTGTGGAAGAACATAGATCTAGAGGGGAATAAGTTAAATAGTCATCAGTTTGATAAAAAAAAGTATGTAAAAGGGTACCCTGGAACAACCGGGTAGAAAGTCTGCTTCCAGTCATTTTTTATGTTGTGGAGATCGGTGTGACAAATGCCGCAGTAAAATATCTTTATGGTAACATCACTGTCACCATTTTCCCTAATACATGAGATCAAAAAATTCGTCGTTAGGTGTCAACATACGTATCTAATTGCTGGAAAGAAAAAAAAAAACATTTCAAGTGGCATAAATGAGATCAAAACGATAAAACTGAAGAGAACAGAATACATGACCAAATCTTCATTGTAGTAAGAAAGCAGAATCTCACACAAAAACGCAAACAACACAAAAGTTAATAATACATTCAAGTTATAAAAAAATTTGGGCTGTTTGACTGCAGATAAGATTTAATTCAAGTCGCATTCATTAAATTCCACAAATTCAAAAACCGTTCGAGATTTAAGAAATAAAAGTGATGAAACATTATTTAAATATATTAAAAAGTATATCTGTTGGGGGTATTTAAAGCGAATCTTGCTGCTTTTGGACTAAAATAGGATTCCAAACAGCTCGTACGCTTTCGAAAGTTCAGGATACGTTTTTATGTTGGGAATTCGAAGGAAACAAGAATCAGAGTGGGAGCAGGATAACTTCGTTGGCAAGAAATTATATAGAAAATTTGAGATTTAATTACTCAGGTATCAGATGATTGCTTCGGTACGCAAAATTTTCAAAATAACACATTAGAACCCATTAGGTTTCATAGAAGAATGGAGAATTGCTGCTAGTTTTGCGAGACAGAGAGACAGAGAGGAAGAGGGAGAGAGAGAGAGAGAAGGAAAGGGAGAAGAGACCTTCTGGAGAAAGTGAATGGAGAGAGAACACCAGATGTGTCTTTGGCAGCGAAGCCGAATGCCTTCCGGTGACGCCTCTCCGTCGACGCCTTCATCACGTTCTCTGTGGCCTTCATTTCCACTTCTCCGTTCCAGAAATCCAACCGACAGTTTGAGCGAGAGGTAGATTTAGCTTAATTCGTAACTGGTAAATCTTTTATCGCTGAGAAGAGCAAATGTGAGAGGCGGGAGAAGACCTGCATTTACAACACTGGGACTTGGTCGGAAAAAATGAAGAGTGTGGACATCGCCAGGATGAGCAATAGATGTCTTACACCTATTGGGATTAAATTCACCTATTTTAAAAATTATATATATATATATATATACAGCACTGTCATTTTCTGGAAAGCTCCCTTTTTTTGGAAACATCTATGCGTATATGCGTCGTTCAGGAAATATCATGATTTATTGTATATTAAAATATTTTGGAACTAATTTTTATAACCGAAACAAGTTGGTTTATGGAAAATAGATATTTTTGTACAAGTGCCTCTCAAAGATCAACAGCGGTAGAATAATAAACTTAGCAGCTTAGCATTAAATGAAAATTTAAAAGAAATATAATTAAAAGAAATAGGAAGAGACGCTCTGATTTTTTACGTGAAAAATTCTGAAAAGAGAAAAGAGCTACGAGATCAGGCCCACTTGAAATAATCCACTAAAAAATCATGAGTACACATCACCATTCTTCTGTAGAATTAGGAAAAATTGAGTTATAAAGTTATTCATTATAAAAATATAATTTTAGTTCATCAATAGTCGTATTTTTGGTTGTAGTCAATGAATTTCTTAATGATGGGACGTTGCAAGGGTCGTAGTGGATTGTGGTGGAGGCAGTAATCCACCTTGAATTTTGTAGATGTAGTTGTAGTGTCAGTTTATACTATAGACCATAATTGAAAGTCATGATAGTAGTTGGTCATGTGGGCCGCAAATGGTTGCTTAGGATCGTCAGTTGGCTGCATAGACTTTGGTAGGAAGATGTACGAGTTTTGAGCCACATAGGCTGTAGTTAATGATGAGCTGTGATAATATCGATAGGTTGCAGAGGACGCAGTCTGGAGCTGCAAGAGCTGCGAGGCACATAGGTTGTAGTTTGTCGCATACGCTGTAGTGGTGAGTTGTTATGACTTTCATAGGCCTCAGAGTTCAGAGTTGAGAATTGCACAAGTTGTGAGCTACGTAGGCAGCAATGTTGAGCTATGATGAAGTTTGTATGCTGCATATAATGGAGTCGGGAGTTGTATGATTTGTGGGCCACGTAGGCCCTGGTTGATCACATAGGTCGTAGTGGAGAGCTGTGATGAGATATATTGGTCGCAGAGGTAGGAGTTAGGAGCTGCAAGGAGGGAGCTAAAGAAAGTCACTGTCTTCAGGGTGCATTGTTACACCACCTTCGGGTGGCATTGTTGCATCGCATATGGGGTGCATTATTACACCTTCATCGGGGTTTATCATTTCACCATATTTGGGAGCATTGTTACACTATCTTCAAGAGGCATCATTGCATCATCTGCGAGGTGGGTGGGGTGTTGTTGCACAATATATGGGGATATGGTGACACCATATTTGTGAGGCATCGTACCGTATGTGTGGGACATTGGTAAATCGTCATTGGGGGTGTCGTTGCATTGTATGTGGGTTGCATTTTTACACCATATTTAGAAGTTGTTCACATTTTATTTGGGGTGTGTCGTTACACCGTCATTAGGCATATTTGGGGTGTGTTGTCCTGCAGGACGCCTTGCTATTCTATAATGTACGCCGGGGTATCGAAGCAATGTTGGGGTTCCACAAGGGATGTCACTATGAGCAGAAAGAGCTTGTTGATGGTGGTAGACCGTGGTCGCTGGTAGTTAACAATTGCTGATGGTGGTTAATGGTGGTCGGTGAGAGATTGTGGAAGTTGATCAAAGGTTTCTACTGGAGGAGGAGGTGTTCAAAGGTGGTTAGAGGTGACGATGGCTGGAGGCGAGGATGGTCGAATGGTAATGGTGATGGCCAAAGTTGGCTGGTAGCATTGGTTAGAGTCCATCAACATTGGTCGAAGATGGTGGTCAGAGTTGGCTAGAGACGATTGTGACTGCTAGAGTTGGCGGTGGTGGATGCCAAAGTGTGAGGTATCCGTCGTATTTGTGATGCAAAAATGATGATGAACTTTGGCTCCTTCCTCTCTTCTTCCGACTCACGCTCTTTCACTAGCTCGGGGTCTAGCTCTTCTAAAGAGGGGGTAGAGCTCTATTTATAGACTCAATTATAAATAAGGATGGAATCTAGGGGAGATTCCCTTGATCAAATAGCATTTTGTAGACCTTAAAGTGCCTTAGTATTGTTGGAATTGAATGATATTGGGCTCAATCGATTCATCTTATTGAGATGCTAGACATGTCAAATTTGGAATTTGTTTAACCTTGCAATTATGCACTAATGGCTTCCAAAAGTAGCTTATCCACTTGATTTAACTTGAATTGAATCAATTTTTGTATAATTAGCTCTATCTCTTAGAGTCAGTCAGCTGAATGTAAGTGCTAAAATTTGAGTTCCGGATACTTTTAATCAATGTGTGAACATTTTTTGTAAAAATTTTCCTTGAGATTCATGTTAGATGATGAAAATTTGCTGATGGCATATTAGTTTATTAAATTATCCAGAATCAATTTTAATATTATATTTATATTGCTATTAAATATATTTCAAGATAACTATATTATCTAACTAATTAATCAAAATAATTGTTCCCTTTATTTTAGCTAGAATAGATTTAATCATTATAAATTCAATCATGAAATTATATAAATAGTCAAAACATTTTGAGAAAAATATTCAAGAGTTCAAATTATTTATTTAAATTAATTAAATATTTATAAAAATTGATTTCTCATCTGACATAAAGCTCGACTTATGGCACAAATCATAAGGCAATTTTTTAGTAAGAAAAGTTTAAAGTGCGATTTAAAATCATCCAAAAGAACTCCAATTTATAGTCAAACTGACTGACTCAATGAGACAAACCCAATAATGTCAGAAGAGGTTCAATTTGAGTCCACTTAAGCTCAAAGAAAGTCACTAACCTATTTTTAGAAGTATCAAGTGCATAATAGGAAGGTCAAATGGATTCCAAATCTGACAAACTTATAGATAAATTGAGTGTCTCGACATGACAAATCCAATGAGTCTATTATCACTCAATTCTGACATCATTAAGCACTTAAATGTCGATAGAATGCCATCCAATCAAGGGTACATCTCCATGACATTTGATCAAAGTAGTTTGAATTCCTTCTATATTTACAACCTATACTCTATGAATAGAGCTCTACCCTTGTTGAGAAGGGATCTAGACGCTGAGCCAGAGAAAGACTAGAGTTTGGAGGAGACGAAGTGAAATCCACATGTTCTACACGAACGTCTAGTGAACATCTTTGACTCTTATAGCCTCTAACGGCTTTTAGTAATCACTAGTCGTCTATCGTTGACTACAATTAGCCACCACCTAATCCTAGCAATAAAATCCTTAACGTAGTGATAATGTACATTGTGGAATCTTAGCATATGTTTTGGAATAGTGAAGAAACTAGTGAAGCAACATGTCATCCTAAATACCTCACTAATGCACCTCAAAAACAAGACATTGGAGTCCTAGAAACTATTAAAAATTGCAATAACCCTCAACCACTATGCAACATAAACTGTATCTTTAAAGCCATGTGGTCCTCTCCTGCTTGTAGGATAATGACTTATGCGTGTAATCATCAATTCATAGTGGATTATTCTTATTAGGTCTAGCCTCGTAATTCTCTCTTTCCAGCTTTTCCATGTAAAAGCTTCTAGAGTATCCACTACTTATGTTTTTATCTGAGTGTGTGTTAGATTCTCATATAATGCTAAGATGATAATTTGTTACTCTCCCGTTCCACATCTTGTAGCATGCATTAGTTTGGTATTGTCTGTGAGAAAGGCAATTCCATTGTTGAAGTACTTATATGCATTTTGAATGGCCACCGGATGCAATACTCAGAACATAGGAGCGTCCCACTCCAACACACATTATTCTAGAGATATTCATGGAGCAAAGGGCATCAGGACTTTGCTTATGCCCACCCAAGAAAGCTTTACACTACCGAAGAAGTTGTCTTGGGTCCCTCTGTGGAGGAACAAGTGCGCAAGTGATCCAAGAAAAAAAAAACCTATTTTTATGCCTTGATTTTTATTAAATTTTAAGAATATTATGCTTTAATGAAAGGTATTTTTGTGTTTTTGGATGTAGGTGATACAAAAATGTTCAAGAAAGAGAAAAATATGAAAAAGGAGCAAAAATGAGCAAAAAGGAGCAAAAATAGAGACAAAATGCAAAATTGTCGAAATTACTGGCCTGGCGCCTAGGAGCCAGAGTCCGGCGCCTAAGCGCCGACTCGATACGTAAAACCGTTAAGTTTTTTATGACTTTGGGCGGTTATTTTGACGGTGTGAGCGGTTATCGGACCTTCTAGAAGACCGACGAGTTGTTCTTGGTTTATATGACATGTGATACAATGTATTTGGACGCTTCAAAACGGTTTTAATCGTGAAGAGGTGCGATCCAAAGTGAAGAGGTGCGAAGAACCGGACGCGGTGTCCGGCACTCTAGCGCCGGACACACCTTCTAGAAGATTCATTGAATGTGGACACATTTTGAAGAGGTGCCTTGAGGCAAGCCTTGAAGCCTATAAATAGGAGGCAATTCCTTCAGAGGAAAACGCCCCATCTACCCCTCCTATCTAGAGTCCAATCTAGAGAGAAAGTTAGAGAGATCATATTAGGGCCACCTTTTACTTTCCTTCATAAATTAGTGAGTTTATTTTTAGAGTTTGTATTTAGAGTTTGAAAGAGTTGGTGCATCTGTAGTTCATTACGCTGTGGAGTAAGTAGGAATCAGAAGTTTAGTAGGAGAAACATCTAATATAAGTATTTTTATTTTGATTCAAAGTTTATTTATTATGTTTTGTTATTTAATTTCAATGTGTTCTGAGTAGTTACTTTACTTTCTCCTTTAAATTATGAAAAGATAAATAAGATAATATAAAATTAGTCGGAGAATTAAAAATCCTATATTTTCAAAACATTGTGATGATATTAATATCGGTTCTTAATTTACTATTTAAATTGGCTATTTAAATTGTTAAAACCTTTTGAAGAGTTTTGAGACCTAGAAGGAGATGAATTCTTAACTTGTAGATATCATATGAATCCTTGGGTAGTCGAAGGCCTTGTGCGGATTATTCATGGTAAAGTGCGAATAAATAGGAAGATGTTATATATTGGGCGTAGAATTGATAAGTTTTTAGAGTGACAGACTAAAATCTTATGATTTGGTTTATAGAAAAGGAAAGGGTCACTAGTAGGGCTGACCATAGCCACCCTTGGACATCTAATAGTGTGAGCCTAGATTAACCCATTTTACTAACAATACATCCGGACCTGATCTATAGGCTAGCCAATGTTCTTTGCACCTGGATCAAAGGTTAAAGAATATGAATGCTTTTATTTGGCACAATATCATAAATTTATATTCTCCACGAATATTATCATTATCTTAGAAAATCTTGGATTAATTGAAAGGAAGAAAGTTGCTTTCTTATTGTTATTTACATCAATTATTTTATTTCTGCTTTAATATTGCATCTAGTAATTTAAAGATATTTTATTTTTAATTATAAAATAAATACTTTAAAATAAAAATATTTAAAGATCTATAACTCTCTCCTCGTGGGAACGATACTGGGGTCTTTGTTTCAAAGCCCTATATTACTTGAAACGATATGTATACTTGCGTAGTACCCCTAGTGTGTAAAATATTTTTCATAAAATTATATTTATATACACTAGCCGCTATTATTATTTATAACATATATTTTTGAAAGCATTAATTAGTACGTTGATCTTCAGAGGACTTCGGGTCAAGTTTTTGGCACCGTTGCCGGGAAGAAGATTTTAGTACGCATATATTTATATCGGGTCAAGTTTTTGGCGCCGTTGCTGGGGAGAGCAAAGGCAAACTTTTAGATTTTAAGTATTTTTATTTTATTCATTTTTTTTATTATAAAAAAACATATATATAATATTAATATTTATTTTAATTCTTGCTAATTGACTTTTTATGCATAGTTCTGGATCTGAAGAATTATTACCTTTAGATTCTGAATTAGAAAGAACTATTAGAAGAATTAAAAAGGAAAACAAATTCAAAAATATCAAGAAATAACTAATTTACATAACAATTTACAAAATCCAATTGAAATAAATGATCAAAATGTTTATAAACCGTTAAGGGATTATGCTAACCGTACAGTTGATGAACTTCATAGTAGTATTCAAATAACTACTGTAGAAGCTAATTCTTTTGAGCTTAAACCGTCTATTATTCAAATGGTTCAAAACAATCAATTTTGTGGAACACCAAATGAGGATCCAAATTTACACCTTGCTAGTTTTTTAGAACTTTGTGCTACCTTTAAATATAATAATGTTTCTGATGATGCTATTAGGCTTAGACTCTTTCCTTTTTCTTTAAGAGATAAAGCAAAGATGTGGCTAAACTCATTAGCAACAGGTTCTATTAAAACATGGGCTGAAATGACACAAAAATTCCTTGCTAAATATTTTTCTCCTTTTAAAACTGCTAAATTAAGAAATGATATTACTTCATTTAGTCAATTTGACAGGGAGACAATTTATGAAACTTGGGAAAGATTTAAAGAACTATTAAGAAAATGTCCTCATCATGCTTTACTTGATTGGTTAGTTATTCAAACATTTTATAATGGATTAATTGGATCTTTAAAATCAATTATTGATGCTGCTGCTGGAGGTTCTTTAATGTCAAATCATTTGAAGAAGCTTACACTTTAATTGAAGAAATGGCTAACAATAATTTTCAATAGCCTTCTAAAAGGATTAATCCTAAAAGAATGACAAGTATTCATGATAATGAAGCCTTTTCTATTTTAGCTTCACAAGTAACGAGCAATGTCTAAGAAATTAGATAGTTTTGCTATTAACATATCACATAATAACTCTGCTAATATTGAAGATTCTCAAACTATTGAAACTTTACAAGCTATTGCTAGTAAAAATAATCCTTATTCAAATTATTATAATCCTGGATGGAAAAATCATCCTAATTTTAACTTGAATAATTCACAACAATGGGGTAATAATCAATCTCATCCCACTAGAAATTGGAATAATCAAGTTAATTCAAACTATAAACCACCTGGATTTAACAATCAACAGAAAAAAGTTATCTATAGAAGAATTAATTTTACATCTAAGTAATCAATTACAAAATCAAAATACTCGTTATTCGTAATATTGAGAATCAAATGGGAAAAATCGCTAATTTAATTAATTATAGACCCCGAGAACACTTTCTAGTAATGTTGAAATCAATCCAAAAGAAACTGGAAAAGAACATAAACATGTTAAAGCTGTACAACTTAGAAGTGGAAAGGAATTAAAAGAAAGAATGCAGAATGAAATTGAAAATGAGATTGAGGTTGAAGAGATTGAAAAATCTAAAGAAACTCCTTCTCCTAGTAAAGATCAAACTGATATTTCTATTAATATGGAAGTTGAAAAACCACCACCACCTTTTCCTCAAAGACTTAAACAGCAGAAGCTTGATCATCAATTTTCGAAGTTCTTTGAAATTTTCAAGAAACTTACTATAAACATACCATTTGTTAAAGCTTTGGAACAGATGCCAACTTATGCAAAATTTATGAAAGATATTTTAAGTAAGAAACGAAGTTTTGAAGCTTTTGAAACTGTTGCATTAAGTGAAGAATGTAGTGCAATAATTCAAAAGAAATTACCTCAAAAACTTAAAGATCCTGGAAGTTTTACTATACCTTGTGCTATTGGAGAAAAGTTTTGTGGAAAAGCTTTATGCGATTTAGGAGCAATTATTAATCTCATGCCATTTTCTATTTTTCGAAGGTTGAATTTAGGAGAGATTACTCCCACCACTGTAACCCTTCAGTTAGCTAATAGATCTATCACTTAACCTAAAGGAGTTATAGAGGATGTTCTTGTTAAAGTAGATAAATTTATCTTCCCTGTAGATTTCATTGTACTTGATATGGAAGAAGATAAAGAAATACCTATTATTTTAGGGAGACCTTTTCTAGCGACCGGACGAGCTATGATTGATGTGCAAAAAGGAGAATTAACCATGAGAGTTAATGATCAAGAGATTAAGTTTAATGTCCTTAAATCAATGAAGTACCCTGACAAAGAAAAATGTTATTGAATGGATATAATTGATTATTTAATTGAGAAACATTATCAAGAAAAATGTAAAGTCATTTACGAAGAAAAATTTGAATTATTAACCGATGAAGATGAAGAACTAAAAAAAGAAGAAACTCATTATATTAAAGATAATTGGGAAACTTTGGACATAACTCAAAATGATATACTTTTACCCTCAATTAAAAAAGCCCCTAAACTGAAATTAAAAATGTTACCTTCACATTTAAAGTATGCATTTCTGGGAAATTCATTAACTTTACCTGTTATTGTTTCTTCTGAGTTAAGTAAAGATCAAGAAGAAAAATTGATAGGAGTGTTAAAGAATTATAAGAAAGCATTTGGTTGGATAATTACTGACATAAAAGGAATAAGCCCATCCATTTGTATGCATAGAATTTTAATGGAAGAAAATTTTAAACTTACTATTGAACCACAAAGAAGATTAAATCCTATCATGAAAAAGGTTGTTAAAAAAGAAATTATTAAATGATTAGATGCTGGTATTATTTATCCTATTTCGGATAGCCAATGGGTAAGTCCTATTCATTGTGTTCCAAAGAAAGGAGGAGTAACTGTCATTGTCAATGATAAAAATGAACTAATTCTTACAAGACAAGTTACTGGATGGCGAATTTGCATTGATTATAGGAAATTAAATGACGCCACTAGAAAGGATCATTTTTCTTTACCTTTCTTGGATCAAATGCTTGATAAATTAGTTGGACACTCATATTTCTGTTTTCTAGATGGATATTCTGGTTATCATCAATTACCTGTCGCTCCTGAGGACCAAGAGAAAACAACATTTACAAGTCCTTATGGAACATTTGCCTTTAGAAGAATGCCTTTTGGTTTATGTAATGCACTTGCAACTTTTCAAAAGTGTATAATGTAAATATTTTGTGATTTGATTGACAAAGAAATTGAAATATTCATGGACGATTTTTCAATTTTTGGAACTTCTTTTGAATCTTGTTTGGAAAATATTTCCAAAGTTCTGAAAAGATGTGAAGAAACAAACTTAGTTCTTAACTGGGAAAAATGTCAATTCATGGTCACAGAAGGCATTGTACTTTGTCATAAGATTTCACAAAAAGGGATGGAAGTAGATCAAGCAAAAGTGAAAATTATTGTTGAATTACAACCACCTATTACTGTTACTGATGTGAGAAATTTTCTAGATCATGCTGGATTTTATAGAAGATATATAAAGGATTTTTCTAAAATTGCTAAAACTCTTTGTCATTTATTGGAAAAAGATGCTAAATTTGAATTTAACAAAGACTGTGTTAATGCTTTTAGTATATTAAAAGAAAAATTAATAACTGCACCTATCATTGTTGCACCTAATTGGAATAAATCTTTTGAATTAATGTGTGATGCTAGTAATTTTGTAATTGGAGCTGTATTGGGACAAAAATATGAGAAAATTTTCAAAGTTATATATTATGCTAGTAAAACTCTTAACTGAAACTCAAAGAAATTACACTACTACTGAGAAAGAGCTTCTAGCTATAGTATATGCCTTTGATAAATTTAGACCTTATCTTCTTGGTACTAAATGCATAGTTCATACTGATCATTTCACTATTAAATATCCAATGTCAAAAAAAGATGCTAAACCTAGACTAATAAGATGTGTTTTACTTCTACAAGAATTTGATTTTCAAATAGTGGATAGAAAAGGAACGGACAACCAAATTGCTGATCATTTATCTAGAATTAAGAATGATGTTATTACTGAACAAAAAATAAATGAGAAATTTCCTAAAGAACATTTATATGTTATTCAAGGATACCAAACACCTTGGTATGCGGATATAGTTAACTATTTAGTTAGCAATATTCTACCTTATGGATTGGATGAAAAATTTATTAAGAAATTTAAAAATGATGTTAAATATTATATTTGGGAAGATCCTCATTTATTTAAATTAGGAAGAGATTTTATAATTCGAAGATGTGTACCTTATGAAGAAACTTATGCTATTATTCAAAAATGTCATGATTCTGATTTTGGAGGACACTTTGGAGTAGATAAAACTGCATTTAAAATTTTAAATTCAGGATTTTATTGGCCTACTTTATTCAGAGATGTGAGACATTATATTAAAACATGTGATCGATGTCAAAGAATGAGAAATATATCCAAGAAAGATGAAATGCCTTTAAACTATATATTGGAAGTTGAAATTTTTGATATATGGGGTTTATACTTTATGGGACCATTTGTACCATCATCTGAAAAAATTTATATTTTATTAGCAGTTGATTATGTTTCAAAGTGGATTGAAGCTGTAGCTTTACCTAACTATGACTCCAAAAGTGTATCTAAATTTTTAAAGAAGATGATTTTTTCAAGATTTGGAATGCCTAAGGTAATTATCACAGATGGTGGAAGACATTTTAGAAATATAAGAATTCAATCATTACTGCAAAAATTTGTAATCAAACATAAAATTACAACTGCATATCACCCACAAACAAGTGGAATGGCTGAAGTGTCAAACAGAGAAATTAAAAGAAATTTAGAGAAGACTATTAATCCTAAAAGAACTTATTGGGTTGATAGACTTGATTCTACATTTTGGGCTTATAGAACAGTTTATAAGACACCAATCGGAATGTCACCTTACCGGTTAGTTCTTGGAAAACACCATCACTTACCTGTTGAACTTGAACATAAAGCTTATTAGGCGATAAAAGAGTTTAATTCTGATTTGAATACTACAGGAGAAAAACGATTATTGCAATTAAATGAGATGGATGAAATAAGAAATGAATCATATGATAATGCAAAAATTTATATAGAGAAAATGAATGTATTACATGATAAAAAGATTTCAGGAAAAATATTTGAGCATGGGCAAGAAGTATTACTATTTAATACTCGTTTAAGACTTTTTCCTGGAAAATTGAAATCAAAATGGATAGGACCATAGATAATTGAAAAAGTATACCAATATGGAGCTGTGGATATTAAAGACCCCAAAACAGGAAAATTTTTTAAAGTTAATGGATTAAGATTAAAGCCTTATTTGAGAGACATTAAAAAGATTTATAAAGAGGCTTATGAATTAAGTCAACCTGATTAAAGAATTACTTAGGTCGGGCTGATGACGTTAAACCAAGCGCTTAATGGGAGACAACCCATAGATTTTAATTTTAGTGTGTTTTTACATTTTTAATGTATGGTTATGCCTCGGTCTTGACTAATTTTATATAACTTCAGAAAATTAAAAATTATCTTGAAGTATATTAATTTTGGACTTTGGATCACTCCATTTTAAATGTGAGTAAAAAGGAGATCAAGTTAACCTTCATTGAAATTATGTATAATTGTGTTATTGAGATTGTTCTGATCTTCTCATTATAATTTACCTATTTTTGGAGAACGAAACCTTGAAATTTGATGTTAGGCGAAACAGAGTCAAACATGGTTCCGGCGCCTAGGCGCCAGAATTCGACGCCTAAGCGCCAGAATAAAATGTGTGTCGATGGGTCTAGTGCCTAGGCGCCATATTTGACACCTAAGATCCACGGTTACTAGGTCATGTAAAAACCGAAAAGTTTCAGTTTTTCACACTATTTTCACCTTTAAATTAACCCATCTTCGTCCCCAATCCCTATGCAATCATTATTTCGACCCATACACTCCATTCTTGAGAGATTAGAGAGGATTTTCGAAGAAATGGAGAGGAGAAATTTGGAGAAGAGGCTAGAGACAAAGGTACAAAAGATCCTCAACCCTACTTCAATGGTTTCATCGCTATAAGTTTAGAGAAAATTTCTAGTCGTCTTGATAAATTTGAAGCCGATTTCAAAAGCATTGAAGATCGCCTCCATGAGATGTATCATCAAATTGAACATCTGGAATGGCAAATGAAACTCCAATTTGATCATCTAGCGGCTTATCAAGATGCTCAAGTAGAGATGTATGCGAAGAACAATTGGATCGATGAGAAAACGGCTACGAATTTTTTAAGAGAATTAGTGTTCTTCCCAAGTGGGCTGAATAGTTTTCCTTGCCAAGATAATGGAAATTAGATAGTGATTTGGTGAGATCATGATTTATCTAGTGAGTCGTTGTATCGATTTAGTGAATCGATTGTGTTTGTTTGTGTATTTGCTTTCATGTTCAATGTGTGTTGTATTTGTTTTCAAATTGTGTTGTTTGATTGTTTGTTAGTACTTGAATCATTATATTATACTTATCTGAAGTGTATTGAGCCAATATTGAAGATTATAAATGGAAATTAGAGGGGTTTGATTTAAACCTTGTGTTTGATTGGTGGATTTAATATTTAATTTTTAAAATTTTTTGGAAAATGTTTTGGAAGTTAGAAACTGAAGCCCTACTTTAATATGACTAATTAGAAGTTGAATTTATGAATTTTGGTGGAAAATAAAATTTTTAGAGTGATTTTTGTGAAAGGTGAGTCTGGCACCTAGGCGCCAGAATTCGGCGCCTAAGCGCCGGTTCGTCTTGCTTACCCGAAAAACACCATAAAAACCCCATTAGCCATGGATGACGCCTAAGCTTCATCCCCTTCCCCATTTTCGTAAAAATACACCTCTTAGATCCATTTTGAGGTCAAAAAATCAAGTATTTGGGCGCGAAATCACCTGATTTCTTCGTCTCGAGGTCAGATCTACACTCTAGTCCATTTATTTTCGATTTTCACCATAGTTTTTCCTATGTTTTGATAAAAACCGAAATTTTGAGAAAAATTTTGATTTTTAGGTATTCCATTTGGATTTTTAAACTTATTTTAAGTTTCTTAAACTTAAAAAGAGTTTAAATATTTGATTCCTAAATTTGTTCTTGTTTTCTTTCACGTTTAGATGACACCGAAATCTAAGCGAGGGAAGGGACGAGAAAATTTTGACAGTAGCAAGTTCGCGACTGCGGCAGTGCATTTTTCAATATCACGAATTTGCGACGTCGAGAAAGTTTATCTCGGAGCGAAGATTTTACAATCTAGGTGAAATGATCGAGAACACAATCGTTGCGCACAACTGGCAATGATTCTGTTATTTCACTGCAGTTGTTGTTATTCCAGTCGTTCGCGAATTTTATACTAACTTTTTAGATGCGGAAGACTATGAAGTCTTCGTCAGAGGTATTGGAGAAGGATTTACTCCGGAGAGGATCAATGTGTTTTATAGACTGACACCTACCACCGAGTGCCACTATTCTAGATTATCTCCATCTGAGGGAGATCTTGAGATGATTATTGCTTATTTGACTGACGACACTGGAGCCTGGAAGATCCGGAATGAAAAATGAGTAAATTTCAAATCTTCTAAGCTAAATGGTGTTTCAAAAGCTTGGCATTATTTTATTTCTGCTAGACTTCTACCTTCCAACCACCTGAGTGAAGTCACCAGAGATCGAGCTATCTTAAACTACTGCATTCAGGAGAGAAAGCAGATAGATGTCGACAGTATTATTTATGATTCTATGGAGTCTAATGCTAGATCCAGCACTTCTGTGGGACTGGGATTCCCATCTTTGATCTATTCTTTATGTGTTAGCAATGGAGTCACTGCTGATATTTCTGAGGTGAAGCTGAAGTCTACCAAGCCAATTGGGCAGGAGAGTGTTAGTATATATGATCGTCTTTGAGGGAAGAGATCGATTGCTCCTTCTACTTCTGCACACACTTCAGGTAGACCTTCCACTTCCAGACCTTCTACTTCTACTGCTGAGCCACCATCTAGTTTTTGGAAATTGATGCATGATTAGTTTATAGAGCAGCAGCATGAGTTATTTCAAACTCACTGCAAAGTTGATTCTATTGATAAGAAAATTGATCATTTATCTGAGTATACCCAGAGGAAGAGTAGTTACGATGCTGAGTATGATGAAGCTCTCGTTAGATTCCTGAAGGGAGAGCATGATGTTCAGTTTCCTACCTTTCCTAGTTTCTCACCATATGTTGATCCTAAGGATGTTGAGTTTTCTTTTGGTGATGATGACGATGATGAGGCTATAGACAGTGATTCGTGGCCTGATTTACCACTGAATTATGCTAAGTCTGTTGTTAGATTAGTTTGTTTGCTAGTATTGATTGTAGTTTGTTATTTGCTAGTTTAGATTTGTTTATGTACTTTGTGTGGATTGTTGGGTGTTGAGACTGTTGTTAGAGTATTTTTAATGTATTGTGTTTAAGATTGAAATTTAGATAAATTTATGTTTCAACCTACTGTTTAGTAGTTAGTATTGTTGTTCTATTTTTGTTATTATAAGTAGTATAGTCATTTAATTTAATTACTAATGAGCCTGCTTACTTTTATACCTGCTTCATTATTTCAGTATTATTCATAAAAGCATGTGTAGAAGTAAATTTTTCTTTCTAGAATTTTTTTTACATACTTATAAAAATTCCTTTTTAAAATTATGCTTTTCTATCTCTCATACTTTTAAAAAAAAATTTATGATAGACCAAAACATAAGTTTGGGGGAAAGGGAAAATAAATTCAAATTTAATTTTTATTTGTCCTTTAAGAAGTAATATTTTCTTAAAATAAAATTTTTTTAACATAACATAAGAAATGAAGAATCTATTTAAGATCACCTAAATTTTTGAAATTATAAATAATTTAGTGGACTTAATAAAAAATTTTAATAACTTTGATTGATTTTAAGAATAGAATTATTCAACTTAAAGAAGAATAAGATTAAGAAAATTTTCTATTCATAGTAGAGATAATTGAATTTTAGAAGTATTAAGAAATCAAAAATTATAACTCGAAAAAGAATAGATTGAAATTTTTTTTGAAATCTATTTATGTTATCATAATTAAGTGAAAATGTATAAGTTTGAAAATATAAGTTAAGGATAGTGAAGTTCAAAACCATTAACAGGCTATCTAGATACAGTAATCCTCTCTTTTAAAAAAAAAGAGATTAAAAAAAGAAAAAGAGAGGAGAAGCTTGAGGAAATTGCCTAATCAAAAATTAGTTTCACTTGAATTAACTTATAAAAAGAAAACTGATTACATATATTACTTAATTTTTATGCATATATTTTTATTAGAAAAAAAATTCATAAAGATCTTTTTCTTGTGAATAATTTATGTGATTTTAATATAATAAACTACAATTACTTTCCAAGTGAATGAAAAATTTTTGAAGTCTTATAATTTGGCAGTTAGAATATTCTTTAAATTCTTAAAATTAAACTTAGTTAGTAAAATTTAGTTAATGATTTACTAAAGCCTTTATAAAATCAAAAATCATAAGAAGTCTTAAATATTTACCTTTTTATTCCAAATGTTATACATTTTATATAGTAAAATGGGTTACTTGAGGACAAGTAACGTTTAAGTTTGGGGGATTTGATCAAAGAAAAAAAATACCTATTTTTATGCCTTGATTTTTATTAAATTTTAAGGATATTATGCTTTAATGAAAGGTATTTTTGTGTTTTTGGATGTAGGTGATACAAAAATGTTCAAGAAGGAGAAAAATATGAAAAAGGAGCAAAAAGGAGCAAAAAGGAGTAAAAATAGAGCCAAAATGCAAAATTGTCGAAATTACTGGCCTGGCGCCTAGGAGCCAGAGTCCGGCGCCTAAGCGCCAGCTCGATACAGAAAACTGTTAAGTTTTTAACGACTTTTGGGCAGTTATTTTAACGGTGTGAGCGGTTATTGGACCTTCTAGAAGACTGGTAGTTGTTCTCGGTTTATAGGACATGTGATACAATGTATTTGGACGCTTCGAAATGGTTTTAATCGCGAAGAGGTGCGATCCAAAGTGAAGAGGTGTGAAGAAGCGGACGCGGTGTCCGGCGCCTGGCGCCGGACACACCTTCTAGAAGATTCATTGAATGTGGACACATTTTGAAGAGGTGCCTCGAGGCGACCCTTGAAGCCTATAAATAGGAGGGTATTCCTTCGGAGAAAAAAGCCCCATCTACCCCTCCTATCTAGAGTCCAATCTAGAGAGAAAATTAGAGAGATCATATTAGGGCCACCTTTTTACTTTCCTTCAAAAATTAGTGAGTTTATTTTTAGAGTTTGTATTTAGAGTTTGAAAGAGTTGGTGCATCTGTAGTTCATTACGCTGTGGAGTCAGTAGGAATCAAAAGTTGAGTAGGAGAAACATCTAAGATAAGTATTTTTATTTTGATTCAAAGTTTATTTATTATGTTTTGTTATTTAATTTCAATGTGTTCTAAGTAGTTACTTTACTTTCTCCTTTCAATTATGAAAAGATAAATAAGATAATATAAAATTCGTCGAAGAATTAAAAATCATATATTTTCAAAACATTGTGATGATATTAATACCTGTTCTTAATTTACTATTTATATTTAAATTGGCTATTTAAATTGTTAAAACCTGTTGAAGAGTTTTAAGACCAAGAAGGAGATGAATTCTTAACTTGTAGATATCAAATGAATCCTTGGGTAGTCGAAGGCCTTGTGCGGGTTATTCTAGGTGAAGTGCAAATAAATAGGAAGATGTTATATATTGGGCGTAGAATTGATAAGCTTTTAGAGTGACAGACTAAAATCTTATGATTTGGTTTATAGAAAAGGAAAGGGTCACTAGTAGGGCCGACCATAGCCACCCTTGGACATCTAGTAGTGTGAGCCTAGATTAACCCATTCTACTAACAATACATCCGGACTCGATCTATAGAGCTAGCCAATGTTCTTTGCACCTGGATCGAAAGGGTAAAGAATATGAATGCTTCTATTTGACACAATACCATAAATTTATATTCTCCACGAATATTATCATTATCTTAGAAAATCTTGGATTAATTGAAAGGGAGAAAATTACTTTCCTATTGTTATTTACATCAATTATTTTATTTCTGCTTTATTATTGCATCTAGTAAATTAAAGATACTTTATTTTTAATTATAAAAGAAATAATTTAAAATAAAAATATTTAAAGATCTTTAACTCTCTCATCGTGGGAACGATACTGGGGTCTTTGTTTCAAAGCCTTATATTACTTGAAACGATACGTGTACTTGCGTAGTACCCCCAGTGTGTAAAATAATTTCCATAAAATTATATTTATACACTAGCCGCTATTATTATTTATAACATATATTTTTGAAAGCATTAATTAGTACGTTAATCTTCAGAGGACTTCGGGTCAAGTTTTTGGCACTGTTGGCGGGGAAGAAGATTTTAGTACGCATATATTTATATCAGGTCAGCAAGATAGATGATTTCTTACACAAGATCTTGCTGCTCTTAGGTGAGGACCAATAGATGATGCCTACACGACCAGATGGAACTTACTTACCACCAATTCAACAGCCAGTGAGAAATGTCAAGCTCAAACATACTCGTACTAGGTCCCCTCCTCATGATAAAACCCTTCCTCTACCATGATGGGATGTTGACCTCCATGATACTGCGAGTTAGACTCATATCTCATGCGGCTTACATGACACCACGCCGTCTCACTGTTGCTCTTAATTATGTTAGTTGTGGTAAGCTGTAGCTCTGGGTTTCGGAAGAGTTCCTTTTGGGGGATAGAGACCAATTCCCCACTTGGACAACATTCAAGGGTCATATCTCTTAGTTGAGATATTCCTCTAATACCCTTTCCTAATGTATTTCAAGCTCCCAAATATTGATTTCTACAAAGGAGTAACTGACTCCAATAAGCACGTTGACCACTACCAAACCATCATGGACATTCTGCATGCCTTTGATGTGCTTCTATATCAAGTGTTCTAGATTACTCTTAAGGATCAAGCTAGCACCTAGTCCTACTCTCTTCTGAGGGAACTATAAATATCTTTAATGAGCTTGTTGGCTTCTTATGGAGCTGTTATTTTTGTTCTTTTTTTGGAGTAACCAAATTGTCTTATCATTGTTGTCTAGTTCTCTTTCCAAATAAATCTTTCTTTTCAATTATGAAATTGATTCATGGAAGTGATGAACTGTAAAGAAAAAAAAAGAACTTTCATAAGATGATCTTTGAGATGGTTTTTCATTCCAAACTTAATGAAGAAAGTTCAGAATGAGATTTGATGTGCTTTCAACTTGAAACGACTTGGAAATGTATTTACAAAAAAAAAATTCTATAAAAGCAACTAACTAGCAGACTTTATATATGCAAGAATGTGTGAACTCAAATTTATATATGTTTATAATAATTTTGTAAAGTCTGAACACTCAACACAAGTATACGTATCGTATCAAGTAATACAAGGCTCTAATGGAGTCCTGGTTATCGATCCCACAAGGAAGTACGAAGTATAAGAAAGTGTTTTACAATATTTATAATATAGCACTGAAATCTGATACTCAAATTGCATTTAAAGTTTACTACTTACTTATACTACCACTATGAAGAAAACAGTAATATTAAATCTATCTACAATTACTTCTAACAACTTTAAAAAACAGAATTAACAAGCAGACACACTAAATTATGTATTTGAAAGGTTTTTTTTATATATGAGAAAATTTTCTTTCCTCTTGCAATGAGAACATTATGTGTGGATTGATATGGAACAATTATCTATGTTATTGTGCCAAATATGAGCATAGATGTTTCTTTACACTTAAAAGAGTACCCCCTCTTCTAAGCATGAAAAGAACATTGACATATCCTAAGTTTAGTCACTAAATTTAAGGCTAAGCTAGGAGGATAACGACTGTCACTTCGGAGCTCGCACTCACCCTTCACATGAAGGCTAACTTTTAATATTTAGTTACTAATCTTAGAACCAATTTGGGGATTTCAACCTATCACCCTGAAATCTCCACATTGAAGTCCATCAAAGCACATTTCCCTATTTATTTGCACTAAATTCCAATTAACTATGCAATTCATCCATAGAAATTGAATGGATTTTTCATTATTGTTGTAGGACATTAAATCCTTTCAGAACTAATGTTCAACAACATATTTTAACATTTCAATTAGCCAAATTGAAAAGTAAATTAAGTTCGGAATGAAAAACCATCACAATTTCTTCAATACATTAAAAGCACATCAAATCCACATCAATCCATCATCACATCTCTATGCAAGAAGAAAGACATGGGAGACTACTCAGAATTCATGAAGAAGATACAATAAAACATGGATTTTATATATAAAAGAAAAGTCATACAAACCACAAAAGAAAATACAACTTATCTCTTTCTCTTCCCCAATGAAATTCCTTTGAAGTTCATTTGAATCATTTTCTCTCTTCTTAACAACACTTGATTCTCTCTTTAGAATGGAAAGGAAGAAGCAATCTCTCACTTTACTTCTTCTCATTCACTCCTTAGAGAAGAATTCCTCTCAAATCCTCACTTCTACACACTCTTCTCCTAAACTCTAACACTTAACACACACTAAACCACTAAGAGAGATTAAGAGAAACCAAGAGAGCCCCCCTCTTTTCGTCCAAAAATAGTTACTTATAAGTTAGGGATGAAATCCCAAGAGTTTCCATAGGCATCCCTTCAAAAAGTTGCAAAAATCTTCAAGTTTGAATTCCACTGACTTCGGGCGTCGGTGGCGCTCTATCGTGCCATTAAATGCTGAAGTCTCTGGAAAATGGTGTCGGAGGCGCCAGAACATGTTTTTCACTTTTTTGCTCCATTTTGCTCCTTTTTTACTCTGAATTCGTTACTTTTCGCTTCTTTTCGCTCCAATCACCTAAAATCATCATACCTGCAACAAATCATGAAAAATACCTTTCTTTAAAGTGCAATATCACAAAAAATGGGTAAAATTATATAGCAAAAACCGTATATATTTTTTGTGCATCAGCAAACCACAACCAGAAAATCAGGTTTTTGTGTTCCAGTTCAATAACAACATCCAATGGGACATATCCTTTTGGTTAATCAAATCTTAGGGATTACCCATTAATACACCCGATAATAGAAATATTGATAATGCTTTTGTGATTAACTCATTGAAAGGGGAGTCTCAAAGAAAACTGTCCTCCAAACCATAACTCCTCCACAATTCAAAGCCTATACAAGGCCATAAGGGATGAAGAAAATGTATCCTACAACCCAAATGGATGGTGTTTAATCAGGAACTGAGGCTTTATGAGGTGGCTGAGCCATCAAGCAGATCTCCACACTACTTAATGTTGTATTGGGCCATAAAAATAGAGGGTGAATCGTCGTATCCGGAAGGGGAGTGACCTATCAACTATGTGAGACTCATTTGGTGACAACAATGAATGGGTCAAAGGAAGGATCAGGCTCGATGCTGCTTCTAAAGGAAGGAGTGAAAATCCTAATAAGGTAGAGGTAGTTGGATCAGGCCTCTATTAGCCCATCATTCCAAGCCACTAAGGCCCTGTATCCACCAGGCTATAAAGGAAGTTAAGCTAACTCATCCAGAGATTCTTTGTCAGCAGCCCATGTGTTGCATTGTCCAAAGAGTTTTGATGGCTCTAAGGTAAAAGGAAAGAAACCACTATGTCCTACGACCTATAAGAATAAGATTCACAAAAAAATTTAGACTTATACCTGCCAACATAAATAACAGGAGGCCACTAGAAAAGGAAAGACAGCTCCACCTTAGCAAACTAGAAATCTCACACAAAAGGTCTTACACCTTGTCTAGGTTGAGAAACCTTCTGACATCCTAACATTCTAAACAACCATCTATGTAAAAAATATGTTGGTCCGGGCAAATTGGAGGAGCACAAGGACACCTCAGGACATGTTTTATGATACAATTATCTAGAGCAGTCCTTAGATTTTGATGTTCTATTAATTTCATGATTAGGATTTAGCCTTGCATGCGAACCTGTTTTAAATCCTGGCCCGAAGGCCAAGCAGAAATTAAAAGTAGTCTTAAAAAGTGTTAATATTTAATCCTAAATTTTAGATTATCTTAATATTTTATTAGAATTTTATAGTTGAAAGTACATTAATTTAGAGTGCTTAAAGAGCCTAAATTATATTTTTTTTGTTAAAACACCCAGACAAACCAGCAATCAAAATAAGGAGTAATAGAAAGGCACTCAACAGGAAAGTAAAGCAAGTCAAACAAAATAATAAGACAGGTTGGGTGTCGGTGGGCCGACAACATATCCGAAAAAGCCAAAAGAGCAGCTAGACACCACATAATACACACTTATTCCTAGGTTTATACATCAATATTGATTTAGGCTTAAGGTATGAGACTCAATTTAAACCTCTAGTCCTCAGCACATGGTTCCGTGTGTCAAATGTCTCTAAACACGTGCTCATATCTTATTTACAATACAAACATTGTCTAGTAATCTAAAATTGTAGTACACATGAAAGTAAAAAAAGACTCAAGCAATAGGAGAGGTTAACACTTGTTAACTTAATGCAGCATTGATGAATAACGCCTTGGGAGGAGGGCTTAGTAAGAACCTACAAAAAATGAGTTGGTAGAAATCATTACATCTCCTCCCTTTTTATTGGGCATGGCTTCCTGTTGACCTCACTTTTGTTGAGGTCTAGTCTTTCTCTAGGAGCCTAGGATCTAGCTATAGGATTTTCTGGTGACTATCTTAGAAGATTAGCAATACTAGAAATTCAAAATGCTTCTTTGCTTCACTTGGAGTTTCATATGCTTGCTACTAACCTCTAGCACTTAGTAGGATGGAGTAAAACATAAAGAAACTCAAAATGATTCCCTTGTAGGATGGTCAAGTGATCACAGAAAAAAATGTTAAGAAATTCATACACATTTTTTTATGAAATTGCACTTTAAAGAAAGGTATTTTCTTTATTTTATTGCAGGAATGAAGATTTATAAGTGATGAAAGCAAAAAGCATGAAATGGAGCGAATTTGATCAAAAAAGGAAGAAATTCATGCAAAATGAACTAAGTCGCCGACGGCGAGATCTTGAGGAGAATTTTTGAACGATTTGCAACTACCTCGCCAACAGCGAGCCCGAGCCCGCCGACGGCGAGATCGCGCTGTTTGGAGACCTTCTAGAAGCCCACCGACGACGAGGTCGTTTCTCGCCGACGGCGAGACTGTTCAAAATGCTGGATATGTTGAACCTGAACACTTTTTGAAGAGGTGTTTAAGCACCCCTTGGACCTTTGCCTACCTCTATAAATAGAGGACGAATTTTAGTATGTTGTGTGTCATTTGGGTGTCATTTAGTGTCATTTGTGTGTCTCTTGAGTGTTAATTTGAGTCTATTTTAGAGAGTCTTAGTGTCTATTTTAAGAGTTTAAGTGTGTAATTAGTGAGTTTAGAAGTGTGCTGTACTAGAAGGAAAAGTCAAAGGAACTTCAAGGAGTCTGCTTGGGGAGGAAATCGAGATAAGTATCTTTGTTTATTGTTGTTAACTTTAAATGAAATCCATGCTTTGTTTAATTTCCTTGCATTCTGAGTAGTTTTCTTAGTCTTTCTCCTTGTTTATGAAGTTATGTGAATTGATGAAATTAAATAGAAATGTCTAATATATTAAAATAAATTGTGATAATTTTTACTTAAAACTTAATTTACCTTTCAATCTGACCCATTGATTTGTTAAAATATGTTGAATTATCAACTATAGTAAAGATTACATCCAATATTCAGGGAAGTCAAAAGCCTTGGAAGGAGGGTGCAAATAAATAGGGAAATATTATTTATTGGACGTAGAATTGGACATTTTAGTGTGACGGACTAAAATATTCAATTTGGTCCTATTGTTTGAGAGTCGAAGTGTAGATGTTAGCCCTCGGGTGAGGGGAACGTGGGAGCTCTGAAGTGGCAGCTAGTATCCTCCCAGCCTAGCCGCAGATTCAGTAATCAAACATAGGACTAGTCAATGTTCTTTGCACCTGGACCAAAGGGTAAAGAATAGGAATGCTCCTATTTATCATAATACAAAAATCTATTTAAATTCATCATTCACTTAATTTTCTAAAAACAAGGAGAAGGATACTTTTTCTGAAATCTTTAATTCAACTTTATTTAAAACATTAGTTTACTTTAGTTTGCTTTAGTTACATATTCTAAATTTCCGTATACTATATTAGTAAGTAAATACTTTTTAAATTTAGTTGTTACAAATCTTTTAAAAACTTCCATGTGGGATCGATAACCAGGACTCCACTAGAGCCTTGTATTACTTGATATGATACGTATACTTGCGTAGAATCCACATTATACATTCCATCATAAATTAAATATATATTAAGCGGGATCAAGTTTTTGGTGCCGTTGCTATTGACATAATTTGCAAGCATAAAAAAAGTGGGTCAAGTTTTTGGCATCGTTGCCGGGGAAGTAAAGAAATTATTTACTATAGTAACGAACTATTTTAAAATTTATTTTGCAAAATTGTATGCGTAAATTTGGAAATGAAAATTTAATACCTTACGATTCTGAATTAGAGCGTACAATTAAAAGAATTAGAAAACAAATAAGAGAAATTATAAATTTAACACAAATGGCGAATATTCCTGAAAATGAAAATATCAATCAATAGAGACCATTAAGAGATTATGCTAACCCTACATTAGATGAAATTCATTAACTATTCAAAACCCTGATATAGCTGCTAACTCATTTGAACTTAAACCTGCAATTATCCAAATGATACAAAACAATCAATTTAGTGGTTCACCTACTGAAGATCCTAATTTACATCTTGCTAGTTTTTTAGAACTATGTGCTACTTTCAAATATGAAAGAGTATCTAACGATGCTATTAGACTTAGACTTTTTCCTTTTTCTTTAAGGGATAAGGCTAAAATGTGGTTAAATTCGTTAGCACCTGGATCTATTAAAACTTGGGGAGAATTATCACAAAAATTTCTATCCAAATATTTTCCACCATCTAAAACTGCTAAGCTTAGAAATGATATAACTTATTTTAGTTAGTTTGATGGAGAATCAATATATGAAGCTTGGGAGAGATTTAAAGAACTTCTTAGGAAATGCCCACATCATGCGTTACCAGATTGGTTAATTATTCAAACTTTGTATAATGGATTAGTAGGATCTCTTAGATCAATCATCGATGTTGCTGCTGGAGGATCATTAATGTCAAGACCATTTGATGAAGCCTATGCACTAATCGAAGAAATGGCTACCAATAATTTTCAATGGCCTGCTGATAGAATGAATCTGAAAAAGATAGCTAGTATTCATGAAAATGATGCAATATCTATGCTAGCTTCACAAATCGCTACTATATCTAAAAAATTAGATCATTTTGGAATGAATTACTCTCCAACTATATTAGAAGAAAACTCATCTGGACAACTTATAGAATCCCAATCTCATTATGAAACTATAAATGCTATTAATAACAGACCAAATAATCCTTATGCGAATTATTATAATCCTGGATGGAAAAATCATCCTAATTCTAATTGAAATAACAATACAACTAATCAACCATGGATGAACAACATAACACAACCATTAGAAAATCCATCTAACCAAGGAAATTCTAATTATAAACCTAGTTATCCACCTGGATTTAATAATAATAACCCTCAATTTAAAGATAAGAAATTATCTATAGAAGAATTAATATTAAATATGGGTCAACATTTACAAAATCAATGAAATCAATTACAAAATCAAGGAAATCAATTACAAATATAAGGAAACCAATTACAAAATCAAGGAACAACTATTAAAAATATTGAAACTCAACTTGGACATATCGCTACTGCGCTTAATAATAGAATACCTGAAACATTTCCTGGTAATGTGGAAATAAATCCCAAAGACAAAGGAAATGAAAAAATTAAAGCGATACAATTACGAAGTGTAAAAGAATTAGAACCTCGAATTCAGAAAGAACTGGAAAGTCAAAAAGTGGAAGTGGAAATCGAAAAGGAAAAGAATCTACAAGATCCTAACTTAGAAAATCCTTTAATACCAATGAAAATTTCTATTGAAAAACCTCCACCACCATTTCCACAACGACTAAATCAACATAAAAAAGATAAACAGTTTGCTAAATTCCTTTAAATTCTGAAGAAATTAACAATAAATATTCCTTTCGTAGAAGCTTTAGAATAGATGCCAAACTATGTAAAATTCATGAAAGATATTCTAAATAAAAAAGAAAATTTACCGATAATGAAACGGTCGCACTTAGTGAAGAGTGTAGTGCTATTATTCAGAAAAAGCTTCCTAAAAAATTAAAAGATCCTGGTAGTTTCACTATACCCTGCGCTATTGGAGAAAAATTCTATGGAAAAGCTTTGTATGACTTAGGAGCAAGCATCAATCTAATGCCTCTATTCATTTTTAAGAGATTAGGATTGGGAGAAATTTCACCTACTTCAATAACCCTTCAGTCAGCTGATCGTTCTGTTACATATCCTAAGGGAGTTATTGAAGATGTTTTAGTAAAAATGGATAAATTTATCTTCCCTGTAGATTTTATTATTTTAGATATGGAAAAAGATAAAGAAATTACTATCATCTTAGGAAGACCATTTTTAGCCACTGGGAAAGCTATGATTGATGTTCAGAAAGGAGAATTAACTATGCGAGTAAATGACCAAAAAGTTACTTTTAATATTGTTAAATCAATGAAATATCTTGCACTAGAAAAAGATGATGAGTGTTTTCGAATGGAAGTACTCGATAATTTACAAAAAGAAAATTTTAAGGAATATTATGAAGAAAAATTAGAAAAAGAAAATACTGAATTAACTGAAAAATTGATATAAATGAAGAACTATATTATATTCAAGAGAAATTTGAATTTTTGGATAATACGGAAAACACTGAAAAAAATATAGTTCCATCGATTATTAAACCTCCTGAACTTGAGTTAAAAATGTTACCTAATCATTTGAAATATGCTTACTTAGGTAATTCTTTAACTCTACCAGTTATTATTTCATCTGAATTAAATGAATCTCAAGAACAAAAACTTTTAGATACCTTAAAAAAATATAAAAAAGTTTTTGGTTGGACATTAGCGAATATTAAAGGAATTAGTCCTTCAATCTGTATGCACAGAATAATTTTAGATAATGAATATAAGCCTAAAGTAGATCCCCAAAGGAGATTAAATCTGATAATGAAAGAAATAGTCAAGAAAGAAATTTTAAAATGGTTATATAATGGTATTATTTATCCTATTTCTGGCAGTGCTTGGGTAAGCCCAATTCATTGTGTGCCTAAGAAAGAAGGAGTGACCGTAAAAGCTAATGAAAATAATGATCTTATCCCTATAAGACAAGTTATTGGATGGCGAATATGTATTGATTATAGAAAATTAAATGCAGCCACAGGAAAGATCACTTCCCTTTACCATTTCTAGACCAGATGTTAGATAAATTTGCTGGACATAAGTATTTTTGTTTCTTAGATGGATACACTGGTTATCATCAAATACAAATTGCTCCTGAGGATCAAGAGAAAACTACATTTACTAGTCGTTATGGAACTTTCGCTTTTCGAAGGATGCCTTTTGGATTTTGTAATGCACCTGCAACATTCCAGAGATGTATGATGTCGATATTTAGTAAATTAATTGATAATGGAATAGAAGTATTTATGGATGATTTCTCTGTATTTGGAACATCATTTGACACATGCTTAAATCATCTTGAAAAAGTATTTGAAGTATGTGAGAAAACTAATTTAGTTCTTAATTGGGAGAAATGTCAATTTATGGTTGCAGGCGGCATTGTATTAGGGCATAAAATTTCGGAAAAGGG
Source organism: Papilionanthe hookeriana x Papilionanthe teres (assembly GCA_022702705.1). Taxonomy (NCBI): domain Eukaryota; kingdom Viridiplantae; phylum Streptophyta; class Magnoliopsida; order Asparagales; family Orchidaceae; genus Papilionanthe; species Papilionanthe hookeriana x Papilionanthe teres. The sequence continues at coordinate 43,791,154 of CM040435.1, read as the reverse complement.
CATGGAAGTAGACCCTACAAAAATTCAAGTTATAGCTAAATTACCACCTCCAACTATGGTAAAAGGGGTAAGAAGTTTTCTTGGACATGCTGGGTTTTACAGACGTTATATAAAAGATTTTTAAAAAATTACAGAACCTCTATGCCAACTTCTTGAAAAAGACAAGAAATTTGAATTTACAACTGAATGCCTGAATGCTTTCGAATTATTAAAATATAAATTAATTACAGCACCTATAATAGTTTCACCTAATTCGAAGAAACCATTTGAGTTTATGTGTGATGCTAGTGATTATGCTATAGGAGTAGTTCTTGGACAAAGATATGATAAGATTTTCAAAGTTATATATTATGCTAGTAAAACTCTAAATGTTCTTTGAAATAAGTTATACGATTACTTGAAAGAGAATCATTAGCGAGTTGTATATGCTTTTAATAAATTTTGGCATTATCTAATAGGAACTAAATGTATTGTGCATACCGATCACTCTGCTATAAAATATTTAATGCAAAAGAAAGATTCTAAACCAAGATTAATTAGATGGATATTATTAATGCAAGAATTTGATTTTGAGATCATTAACAAAAAGGAACCGATAATCAAATTGTTGATCATTTATCAAGATTAGAATATCATGAGTTATCCGATACCGATAATGAAATTATAGACGGTTTTCCGATGAACAACTTTATAATATAAATGAGTGGAAAATACCTTGGTATGCTGATATAATAAAGTATATTGTGAGTGACATTTTACCACCTATGTTAACTTTGCAACAACAGAAAAAATTCATTCATGATACTAAAACATACTTTTGGGATGAACCATTCTTATATAAGCAATGTTATGATTTAATTATTAGAGATGCATGCCTAATGAAGAAACTGAACCAATTATTCAAAAATGTCATGATTCTGATTTTGGAGGACATTTTGGGACTGATAAAACTGCATATAAAATTTTATAATCTGGATTCTACTGGCCTACTCTATTTAGAGATGTATACAGATATATAAAAACCTTCGATAAATGCTAAAGAGTAGGAAATATATCAAGAAAAAATGAAATGCCTCTGAATTTTATATTAGAAGTTGAAATTTTTTATGTTTGGGGATTAGATTTCATGGGACCTTTTATTCCTTCATTTGGAAACTCATATATATTAGTAGCTATTGATTATGTTTCCAAATGGATTGAAGAGCAAGCTTTACCTAGGTGTGATGCTAAAAGTGTTTCAAAATTTTTAATGAAAAATATTTTTACTAGATTTGGAATGCCGAGAGTGATTATCACTGATGGAGGAACTCATTTTAGAAACAAATATATTCACAAACTAGTAGAAATTAATAATATTACTCATAAGATATCAACTGCTTATCATCCACAAACTAGTGGATTAGGCGAAGTTTCTAATCGAGAGATTAAGCGTATTAGAGAAGTCACGTAAACCCTAATAGATTGGACTGGTCTATAAGACTAGACACTGCATTACGGGCATACAGGACTGCTTATAAAACTCCGATTGGAATGACTCCTTACGGACTTATATATGGAAAAACTTGCCACTTACCAGTAGAATTAGAACATAAAGCATATTGGGCGATTAAAGAATTTAATTATAATATGAAAGAAGCTGGTGAGAAGAGATTGTTGCAAATAAATGAATTAGAAGAATTAAGGAATGAATCATATGATAATGATAGGATTTATAAAGAAAGGATGAAATTATGACATGATCGGAAAATTAATCAGAGAAATTTTAAACCAGGACAAGAAGTTTTACTATATAATACTAGATTGAAATTATTTCCTGGGAAATTGAAATCTCAATAGTTAGGACCTTTCACTATAACTCAGATATTTTCATATGGAACTATAGAAATTGAAGATCCAAAAACAGGACATAGATTTAAGGTAAACGGACATAGATTAAAACCATATTTCTAAGGTAGAAGACCAAATTTTAAAGTGGTTTTAATGCTTAGTCGACCTAAATACTAACTGCAATTAGGTCGGGCTGACGACATTAAACCAAGCGCTTTATGGGAGGTAACCCATAATAGTCTTTTATTTTAACTATATACAAATTAGTGAGTTTGTATTATTAAAAAAAATCTTACTACTCATTTTTTTTAATTAGAATCATCACAAATTTGAACCTATATGATGAGATCAGAAAATATTCGGACCAAAGCGAAATTGGGCAATTTTACGAAATCTCACCGACGGTGAGGTCGATTCTCGCCGACAGCGAGATCTCATGCCAAAATTTAATCATTTTTATAACTAGCTCGCTGATGGCAAGATACTTCCCGCCGACGGCGAAGCAGTTGAAAAATTGGTTTCTTAAGTTTTATGTGCGGTTTTGGACGGTTCTAAAGCCATTTCTTTGTAGAAAACTGATCCAAAGTCATTTTTACACTGTTTTCTTCCTAAGAAATGACTAGAGACCATTCCTTTCAATCCTAAATGGCCACCAAACTCTTAGAAACCACAAAAACTGGAGTTTTCAACTGAAGAAAATTCCTCAGTTCGGAGGCACAGCGCATTTTCAACAAAGTTTTGATGAAGAAGCGACTTATTAAAGAAAGGGGATTTGTCAACAGAGGAGTAGAGAATTCCACCACAAAAATCGAAGAAATGATCGCGCAGCGGCATTGGGAGGTATTTTGTTATACAACATCCGATGTAGTTATTCCTGTAGTTAAAGAGTTTTACTCTAATCTACATGCGATCAACAATGGAAGTGTCTACGTCAGAGGAAGATGGGTAACATTTACTCCTTCAAGGGTAAATGAATTATTTTCTATAGAAAATACCCCTGTCTGTCATTATTCAAACTTTGTTCCTTCAAGATACAATATGAACGAGATTTATAGATACCTGACCGACGAACCTGATGATTGGGAGTTACGTGAAGACGGGTATGTCAGTTTTTCTTCATCACTTCTTAAACCTGTCTCGAAGCATTGGCATTTCTTTATCTCATCAAATTTATTACCCACTATGAGGGTAAATAAGGTTTCAAAGGAATGCGCTATAATAAATTACTGTATTCAAATTGGACTACTTATCGATGTTGGATCAATTATAGTAAAGTCTGCATTAGGATTGATTGTGCATGGTCAGTTCATGAACTTGGACACCCATCAACTATATTTGCTTTATGCAGTCAGTAACAAGTTTCTTATGAGGCTTGGGAAAAGGTATTTTTGCCTTGGAAACCACTCGATCCTACAGATATGTTTCCAAGTTTGGATAACAATGATGAGATTAACATTATTTCTGACAGAGCATCACAGAACAATCCTTTAGCAAGGCCCCTTATCGATAAAACAAATTTCATTACGAAAAAGATTAAAGGATTGGAGAAAGAGTTGCGAAGGTGATGAATTCCATTGATAACATCTCTCATATGTTTGATCACATTGACTGGAGGATGAAGGAGCACTTTGATCATACAGGACATCTGGAGGTCAGTTTTATTCATTTACTGAAAAAGAAAGGATGGATTGATGAAGAATCTACTGCAGAATTCCCTTTCAGGCCTTTCTACAATCTATTTGTGCACCTGCGTCACATTAGAAATATTAGAGAGGATTTTAGTTCAAACACTGAGGAGTAGTAAAGATTTCTATTTTATGATATATTTGTGTGTGTATTTGTGTTGATTTGGATTTAGGGTTTATTATGATTTCAATTTTAGATTTGATGAAATTATATGTATTTGTTATGTCTCAGCATTTAGTGTATAGTGGTTTGGATTGCAATGCTGAGTATTATGGATTTGGACATTTAAGTTAAGTATTTTGTTAGTTGTTAGTGTGAAGTTTGTAAGTCTCATGGATTTCATATATAAAGTTATATTGTTTGTGTTGTGTGAACTTTTTGTGAGTATAAGTATCTAATCTTCTTATTAAATTATTAAATTAAGTGATCGGAAGATTGATTAAGGGCAAATCGAGGTTGAAAATGATAGATGAATTTCAAAAATTTAAAATTTTAGGATCTCGCCGACGGCGAGAATTATCCCGCCGACAGCAAGATTGCGAAAAAACCTATATTTGACCAGTCAACCGACACTATTCATCATCCCCTTCCTCAAAACTTTGAAAAAACCAACCTAGGGCTTGTGAGATCTTGGATTTGAGGCGATTTCAACAAATTTTTACACCGGATTTCATCTTCCCTTGGTAAGAGCTTCACTCCTATGCAAAAATTTTTAATTTTCACCATGGATTTCTTCTACATTGGGAAATTTTGAAAAAATTCGAAATGTGAAAAAAAATATTTGGAAGAAATTCATGGAAATTGATTTAAATGGATTTTAGATGTTATAGGAAGCCTTCTTAGTAGTATTTGGAAGTTTAGTTAGATTTTTTGCAAATTTCACAGATCGAAAATGGCTCTACAACGAAAGCGATGGTTGGAGTACGATGAAACCCGATTTGTGAATGCAAGGGCACAATCAAGATATTTCCACAATATTCAATCAAGAAAATGCATTCAAGATTGAGTTTTTAAGATTCCAGGAGGAGAGGTGGAGCGAGTAATAAAGGATTGAGGTTGGGAAAATTTCTATTTCATAACCAACAGAGCCGCTGTAGAAGTGGTAAAGGAATTTTATGCGAACCTGACACAGGCTAAAGATGCACCAGTTAAGGTTAGAGGATTTTTGGTAGATTTTAACACTGCAAGGATAAATGCTTATTACGAGGTACGTGACACCTACATCAGTGAGTATGATACATTTGGAACTATGGAAGGACCACTGGAAGAGGTGATCAACTTTCTCACTGACGGGAAAGGAGTCTGGAAGATAAAGCAGTGAGAACGGGTAAACTTCCCTCTTTCTATGTTAAATGCAATACCTAAAGCCTGGCACTATTTTATTTGTTCTACTTTGTTACCTACTTACCACCATAGTGAGGTAACAAGAGATAGAGTAGTTCTGAATTTCTGTTTTCAGAACCAAAAAAGTATTAATGTGGGAAGTGTAATTTATAAGAATATATTAGCCACCTCAAGAAGTGAAAGTGGAGGAGGACTATGACATCCTGGTCTTATCTATGCACTCTGCCAATTATCTGGGGTAGAGGCAAGAGATGATGAGGAATGGGTTGGCCCTATGAAACCCATTACTCTGGCTAATATTAAGAAATATGAATTCCACGAAGGATGGAGATCTGGGACAAGGGACTATGTACCTTCTTCAAGTAGAGATATACCCTCTACTAGTTATGAATCCCCTCAGTACACCACTCCTACCCTTCAAGATCTGTTGAATGAGCTAACCCTAAGTAGAAAGAGTTTTGAACAATTTGGAGAGAATATGGAAAGAAGATTTGAGCATATGGACCACAGGATTGATGTCTTGGAAAGAAGACATGATTATGATAGTGAATATCTCCAGCGGCATTCAGAGTACAAAATTGCATATTATGAGGCTGAACGTCGATATAGGAATGGTGAGTTAGATGTTGTCTTTCCGGAGTGCCCCCGCTACACACAATACCAGCCTGCTCAGCCTTCTCTGCCTGGAGATCAGGGAGATGATATAGCTTGGGTTTTTGATGTGTAAGAAGAGACTTTGTTTAGTTTATTTAGATTAATTGTTCTTTTGAAAACTTTATTATTCTGTGTGTAATTATTTTGTACTCTCTGTGGACTGTGGATTTGGGTTGTTTGTTTGTTTGCTTATGATGTAACGTTAGACTTTTTATGTGTGTTAAATTAGTTTGCAATTTTTTATTTTAGATAGGATGTTAGTTTTTTCTTTAATGTGTTGTTTAAGTTTTTATAAGTTGTGAACTTTTAATATGTTTATATTGTTTTAATATGTTTCAAGTAGGGTAGTTGATTATATGTGTAGTAATAGATTAAGTTTTCATTTGTTGTGTTTTATACTTATTTAAAATTTCTTATCCCAGCACTTTCTTTTAAATACTATATATATGGAAGAATACTAACGAGTACTGGTTCTTTAAATAATAAAAAATTCTGCAAAAATTTCAAGAAAAAGAAATACCTAAAGCTCAAAGGTATGATGTACTTTACTATATATATTTTCCTTTTCACCATTTAGAAATAGATAGAAAAATTTAAGTTTGGGGGAAGGTAAAAATACAAATTTAATTATTAAATTGTTCTCAATTTCTATTTTCAAAAATTATTATTAAATGATTTTTCTGAAGTAATTTTCAATTCAATAAACATGAATTACTTTATATAATTATTATAAAAAGTTAAATAAGATGTTTCTAGTAATTCAATTAATTTAATAGAATAAGATATTTGGTTAAAAGAAATAAGAATATAGTAAACTATTTAAAATAAGGAAAACTATATTCTAAAATTGAAATTCTTAAGTATTTAGGTGAAAAAGAAGAGATTGAAACTCAATGAAGTAAATGCTATAAAATAAATATAAGCAAAGAAATATTTTAAGTTTCAAATTTAGGAAGAGAAAGTTGAAGTTCAAAATTATTAACAAGCTATCCAGATATAGTAATCCTCACTTGAAAAAGAAAAAGAGAAGGATTGAAAATCAATCCAAAAAGAAAAAAAGAAAAGAAAAGAAAAAATATATATAAGTAAGGAGAAGCTTGAGGAGATGCTTTATCAAAAATTGGCTTCAATGAAATCAACCTAAAGGGTAAAACTCAATATATTTCTAAACTTATATATATGGATTAGTATTTTACTAAATAGTGTTTTCTTGAACTTCCTATCATCTAAATATCTTAAGTAAATTACTCTTTTTAATATAGTCTTTCCTGAAATAAATAACAAGCTAGAAATCTTAGATCTGATAACTAAATAATCTTATATCTATAAAGTTAATTTAATTACTTAAAAATATTTCTATTTAACTTTACTATAGTATTATTTAAATTTAATTCATAGTATATTTGAATTGAAAAATTTTATTACAGAAATCATTTTTTTTTTATTTATTTAGTACTAAAATTACTTGAGGACAAGCAATAATTAAGTTTGTGGGATTTTGATCACAGGAAAATATATTAAGAAATTCATATTTATTTTTTTATGAAATTGCACATTAAAGAAATGTATTTTCTTTATTTTATTGCAGGAATAAAGATTTATAAGTGATGAAAGCAAAAAGCATGAAATGGAGCGAATTTGATCGAAAAAAGGAAGAAATTCATGCAAAATGAACTAAGTCCCCGATGGCGAGATCGATCCCGCCGACGGCGAGATCATGAGGAGAATTTTTGAAGGGTTTGCAACTACCTCGCTGACAGCGAGCCCGAGCCCACCGAGGGCGAGACCGCGCTGTTTGGAGACCTTCTAGAAGCCCGCCGACGGCGAGGTAGTTTCTCTCCGACGACGAGACTGTTCAAAATGCTGGATACGTTGAACATGGACACTTTTTGAAGAGGTGTTTAAGCACCCCTTGGACCTTTGCCTACCTCAATAAATAGAGGACGAATTTTAGTATTTTGTGTGTTATTTGGGTGTCATTTAGTGCCATTTTTGTGTCTCTTGAGTGTTAATTTGAGTCTATTTTAGAGAGTCTTAGTGTCTATTTTAAGAGTTTAAGAGTGTAATTAATGAGTTTAGAAGTGTGCTGTACTAGAAGGAAAAGTCAAAGGAACTTCAAGGAGTCTTCTTGGGGAGGAAATCAAGATAAGTATATTTGTTTGTTGTTGTTAACTTTAAATGAAATCCATGCTTTATTTAATTTACATGCATTCTGAATAGTTTTCTTAGTCTTTCTCATTGTTTATGAAGTTATGTGAATTGATGAAATTAAATAGAAATGCCTAATATATTAAAATAAATTGTGATAATTTTTACTTAAAACTTAATTTACCTTTCAATACGCTCATTGATTTGTTAAAATATGTTGAATTATCAACTATAGTAAAGATTACATCCAATATTCAAGGAAGTCAAAAGCCTTGGAAGGAGGGTGCAATAAATACGGAAATATTATTTATTGGACGTAGAATTGGAAATTTTAGTGTGACAGACTAAAATATTCAATTTGGTCATATTGTTTGAGAGCTGAAGTGTAGATGTTAGCTCTCAGGTGAGGGGAACGTGGGAGCTCTGAAGTGGCAGCCAGTATCCTCCCAGCCTAGCTGCAGATTCAGTAATCAAACATAGGACTAGTCAATGTTCTTTGCACCTGGACCAAAGGGTAAAAAATAGGAATGCTCCTATTTTTCACAATACAAAAATCTATTTAAACTCATCATTCAATTAATTTTCTAAAAACAAGGAGAAGGATACTTTTTCTAAAATCTTTAATTCAATTTTATTTAAAGCATTAGTTTACTTTAGTTTGCTTTAGTTACGTATTCTAAATTTTTGTATACTATATTAGTAAGTATATACTTTTTAAATTTAGTTGTTACAAATCTTTTAAAAACTTCCCTGTAGGATCAATAACCAGGACTCCACTAGAGCCCTGTATTACTTGATACGATACGTATACTTGCGTAGAATCCACATTATACATTCCATCATAAATTAAATATATATTAAGCGAGATCAAGTTTTTGGTGTTGTTGCTATTAACATAATTTGCAAACATAAAAAAAGTGGGTCATCAAGCTTTAGGGTTAGCCTTAGGTGGTCTGGTCTTGGTCAGGCTAGGCTCACACACACACTTAAACCTCACTCCTTCACACACCACCTCAAACCCTAAACCAAACTTTGCTTGTCTTGCTCCCCTTTCCTTTTAGGAACTCAAGTGGGTGGTCCCTTCAACCCTATGCCTATGACTTGGATGGCTAGGACCAGCACATGGAGAACCTGAAATGGATTTCCCTTGGTCTCATGGCTCAAATAGGTTAACTTCCTTAATTGATACCAAATTTCACCAAAGTCCCCAACCTTGACCCTTTAGCCTCAAAATTACCAAAACTCATCAAAAATCCCCAAAATACTCCTAAGCCCTAATTTTTCCCAAAAATTCCCAAAATTGTCCAAATTCCCTAAATTTTCATCAAAATTATCTCAAATCATTCCACACCACTCAAATTGGCAAAAATCCACCAAAATACTCAATATTCCCTAAAATAACCCCCAAATTAGCTTAAATTACCAAAATGCCCCTAACACCCCAAAATTTTAAAAATTCCTAAAATCTCCAAAATCATCCCAAATCTCTCCAAAACCAATTTAAACCACTCCATTGAGCCCAATTTGACCAAATTGACCCATTTTGACTAAAATCCTCAAATTACCCTTAAAAAGCCAAAAATGCCAAAATAACTCCTAGTTTCCACCAAGTTGACTTTAATCTCCCCCAATTTTAATTCCAAACTCAAATTCATCATATCCAATCTCAATTTAAACCAAATCCAACTCAAAATGAACCATTTTCAAGCCAAATATCAAGCCTAAATAAAAAAAAACACCAATTTTGGCCACATGACCAAATTTCCCTAAATTGAACCCTATGATTAAGCCAGTTTCCACAAATTTGAATTATAAACTCTTCATAACATCCCCTTAAACCAAGTTGAGCCACTAATTAACGAACATTTGAACCCAAATCCCATCGAAGTCAAAATCCCCAAATTTTCTCCAAATTAGCCACATATCCAAATGTCACTAAATTGAATGTCATAACTCCAAAATTTCCAGCTAATTTCTATCCAAAGCTCTTCATAAACATCACCCACAACAAATTAAACCATCAATTGAACAATAGCCAAACCCTAGCATAACCCAAACCTAAGTCTAACCCAAAATCCCTAAAATTGACCATATGTCCAAATCTAACCAAATTGAACTCCCAAATCAATTCAAAGTCACCCAAATCCTCTCCCAAACTCTTCATCACAATTATCCACATCAAATTGATCAATTAATTAACCCCAAATCAAATCCAACCCATCCTAACAAAAGCATGACCCAAAGGAACTAAATTTGAACCCAAGTCCCAAATTTGACTAAACCTAGCAAAATTGACCAAGCCAAGCTCTCCACAGCCAGCATTTAAGCCTTAGGGTCTGTTCTAGATCCACCTAACCCAACCTAGTTCAGCCATGGACTTAGAGTCCCCAAAATTAGGGGATCTACTTCCTTAAACGCCTAAACCAAAAAAGATCTTTGCCCCAAGCAATCACCAGCCATCTTGTTCTCCATTAAGGCATGCTCACTGGCTCACTTGCCCTCCTTAGCCTGAGCACCACCCTGGCCAGCCGGCTTAGTCGCCAGAGGAGCCAAAACTGAGAGAGCCTCCCCCATGTTTCAAACCCAAATTGACCCATCCAATGCGGTTCATCCTTGTTGGTTGGCTGCGCCGCTTAGTCCTCCACCTAATCATCACCTAACACCTGAATTGAAGCTTTGAGGTCCACCCACCAGCCATGGCTATAAATTGACTCCCTTACGGCTAAAGGGGAGAGTGTTGATTCCGTGGGAAAATTTTCTAAAAAATTCACCAGAGCTCCTTTAAGCCCTCCAGCTTGCAAGTCCACTTCTTCCCGGCCATTTCCCACACTATCCAGAGCTAATTTCCTCACTCAAGTTTCTACCGAAATCAGGACACAATTCACCACACCACCACAGTCAAACAAATTCAAATTAACTTTGCCCACACCATCACAAGACTAAATAAAGTTGATCCCCCATAGAAGCCTCATCACAGAGCCCCTCTAGCATAGCTCAAGACCAAACCCCCCAAATCGGTATGATCGATTTTATACCTAGTTAATTCACCGGAGCTCAAAAACACTTCTAGGAGGTTCGTAAGAGTCCTTTGAAGCTTCTACAAGCATCTGATTGAGGCCACACCTCTCAGGCAAAGGTGTTCAACTCTCTCCCAAACCGATCTTGTCTTTGACATTTTCGGCAATGTACTAGATTTCATACTGCATAAACCGTACAAATGCGTTTATCTTGGCTAGATGCATATGTAGAAACAAAACTGAAGTGATTTGGTGAGTCTAGCTTAAGATCTTAAGGTTTTAGTGTGCACGGCTTACTAGTTAGGTCAGTTGGAGATGATGACTAGGAGCCATTAGATTGAGCCTGTACCAGATGGATGGACAGGATTTTGCCAGACGGATGAATAGAACACAATGTGTAAGACACGTGGCCGCTGAGTCAGATGGCGATGCCCAATCAGAAGGAGTCGAGTGATCTTTTGGAGCTGTCGAGGATCCAGTCAGTGCGACGTGTATAAATAGAAAATTATAGGATTTTTTACTTATTTAAATCAGAAAACCTTAGAAAATTCATAACTTGGTATAGAAAAACTAGAAAAATAAAAGAAAAATACTATGTTGCTCAGTCAACAGAGGAGAACAATGTGGAGATAAAATTAGTGCTATTTGACTTATATTTACTTTTAAATTAATTAAATACAATAAATCATAATTAAGCTATAACTTGTCACAAATATTTCACTATGGCTTAATGTTTGGAGGGCTTGTAGGCTCTGGGGTTAGGGATCTTCTCTAATTTTTCCAAGGTCAGGGGGCATCTCTAGCCAAAGATCCCTAATTTTCAAGATAATCCCCTCTATTTTGGCTTAAAAATTATAATAGTTAATATATAAATTAGAAAAATATAAAAATGTATTTGATAGGTTCACTGTGGTCGAGAAAATCCTAGACAAAATACAAAATAGGTTTAAATAATTTAAAATATTATTTTATGTAATTAACTCACTAAAATGATAGAAAAATAAAATAATTATAATATAAATAAATAAATCATAAAAATCATTCCGAGACTATAATTTGTAATCATATTAACCCATTGTAAAAATTTCAAGTTAATTGGAACTAATTTAATTACTAAAATGAATTTTCTATGTAAAGTGTTTTTTTTTATTAAAATAATTATAATAATTAAAATATAAGTAAAAAATTATGAAATTGGTTTTGGGAGTTTCATGTGACCAGAGGAGTTTAAGAAAAATAAAATTGGAATTAAAATAAATATTTCATTTTAGACATATTTCCTAATATTTAAATAATTAAAAATAATTAAAAATTCCTAAAAATTCCAAAAATATTAAAATACACTAAAATGTTCTAATTTATTTCTTGATCACTTGGAAGTAATGAGAATATTTTCTCCAATTTTATTAATTTAAATTTGAGTTCTTAAAGGCTAAAAAGGAATTTTCCCTAATTTTTGCACTAAAATAATTACAATAATTAAAATATAAATCATAAAATTATAAAATTTGTTCTTCTGGGTTCCCTGACCTTTGAGAGTCTTATGAAAAATATCAAAACTTAATTTTAAACTTAAATAATATTTTATATTTAATTAATTCTCAAAACCAACAAATAATTATAATAGCTAAAATAAAACTTAAAAATTCTTGAAAATTGGCCTAAGTGGTCCTCTAACCTAGTGAACTTCCAATAATTTTCTTAAGAATGGATAGCTTGTTTTGGCTAATTTATTGAATTAACTTTGAGAATCCCTATTATGCTTTAAAATAGTTATCAAAATTAAATAAAAATTAGAAAAATCCCATTCTTTTCTCTGAGGTGTTAATTGAACCATGAGTGGGCCAACATAAAAATTTAATAGTCATTTGAGTTTAATTTTAAAGATTATAAAGTGATAGGCCTAAAAGAGCAAAAATGGTAATTTTGGAATTTAAGCTTCAATTAATATTTAGTCTAATTCAAGGGGCAAATGGGTAATAGTGGGCTTAATTAATCATTTGGATGATTGAAACATAAGAGATTAAAAAGGAGAAACCAATCTCACTTCTTACAAAAACAAGGGTATAAATGGTAATTTTTACTTTAATTATGATAATTTGGATGTCAATTAAACTAACTGATCCTAAGGTGAAAGGGTCTGATCTTTTGGAAGTTGACAACTCACTACTTCAAAACCTCAATATAATGCTTTAATGATATTCCAATATTTGATAAGTATTATGATCACATCACTCCACATTTTCAAAATTGCAAATCTTTCCTTTTAGGTCATAAGGGCTTAGTAGGGAGCTAGGTTTGACTTAAATGATACAATGAGGTTTAGAAAAGGAAATGTAATCAAATTGAACACTTAAAAAAACACTACTAGTTCAACTTCAAATGTGTTGGCTAAAGCCTCTTAACGAATCCTTTGCCCCCAATGGCATTTATCCACATAATTTACAAATGAAATACCAACTGATAGTTACCCCACTCATAGGGATAATTAAAATATCAAAGTTTATTGAGAATAGGGTTAAAACACACTCATTAAACCTTACTTTGCAATGGATGAATAATTTATCAATATAATAAGTTAAGATGAACTCGGGATCTTCCAAAGAATTTTAAAAGTTGTTTTGGGTTCTACTCCAAACACTTTTATCGTCCTTTGGATATCCTGGAGGACAATTGAACCTATTATGTTTTACTCAACAATATCATCCTATGAATAGCAACACACCAGATTATGTCATAGGGTTTGGTAGGCATGTCTTTTGTCTGCTCTCTTTACATATAATATACTTTAAATCCCTGCAAGATTATATATATATTGCCAATACTGACATTTCAACTAGAGTGCGAGAAGAGAACTGGTGAGCTTTTACATTATTGCATTGCAATTTAATTGCTCACACATTACTTTTTTAACACTCTCCATTTTCTGCGATATATGACACCATACATGTTACCTCGGATGAGGCAACCTACGACTGCTAATGAGATTTTCCACGGTCTAGATGAACTTACTGAATTCATTTAGTTGAGTTTGGTAAATTCATCCGTACTACACGAATCTGAAGAAAATAGTGGTGTTAGAATGAGGGAATCGTTGGATCCTAACCGGTGTCACTTTACTCAACTTAAATTTCCCCCATAATAAGACATATAAATCATTGTGACAACTACACCAAAAATTAAACTCTAAACCCAATACTTCTCTCAACCTCTTTAATTTTACCCTTCTAAACTTAAACACGCTGCAGCAAGGAACTTGGAGTAAACAACACAGACAGCACGATGAGGCATGTGGAAGAACATCTTCGGGAGAGCAAACATGTCAAATACTACAAAATTAAATTTTAGCAGTTACCTTTCCTCCCCGGTAATGGCGCCAAAAACTTTATACAACTTTTTAAATTTGCCAAAATTAATGAACTCAGATATATATATATATATATATGTATATATATATATATACATATATATATATATATATATACATTGATTTAGTTTTATAATGAATCACACAATTAAAGGCAAGTATACGTATTGCTCAAGTAATACAAGGCTCTATTGGAGTCCTAGATATCGATCCCACAAGGAGGTTTTAATTTTATGGTGTAGCACAGAAATCACTTATCAAATCACAACACAATTGCAATTAAGTTCAATTCTTAAAATAAAGAAAAATAGTTGTAGTTACTATTTCTACCAAAGTACGTTCTAAACTTCTAGCAAGTTAAATTAACACAAGACAAAAGTTATAACAAAGTTTAGTTGTAAGAAATAGTCTTCCTCCTCTCTAATTATAATATGATGATTATTGTGACATAGATCAGTGATGCAAATATATTGTGCCAAATAGGAGCATTTCTATTCTTTACCCTATTTTCAACATATAAAGAACATTGGGTAATCCTAAGTTTAGTCTTTAAATCTGTGGTTAGGCTGGGAGCATACTGGCTCTCACTCCAGAGCTTCCACTTCCCTTCCTCTGAAGGCTAACTCTTGCTTTAGTTTCCAAACATGAGGACCAAATTGAAGATTTCTGCCTGTCACTCTGAAATCTCCAATTCTATGTTCATCAAAGTATATTTCTCTTTTTATTTGCACTCAATCTCCATGAACTACTTCTCTCATTCATGGACATTGAATGTAACCTTCACTTTTGTTGCGGAACTCATAATCCTTTCAAAGCATATGTTTTCCAACAGGTTTTAACAATTAAATTGGACAAATCAAAAAATAAATGAAGTTCCAAGTGAAAAGGTCATCACAAACTCTCCATAATAAATCGACACATCATTTCCATATCACAACATCAACACATCACATGAAAAGGAGAAGGACAAAGAAATCTACTCAAGACTCATGAGAAAAAGATGACAAAACATGTATTTTATATATAAAAACAACGTAATACAAACAGAGTAAAGAAAAGACAACTTATCTCAAACTCTTCCCAAAGTGAATCTCAAAGAACTCTTTTTATACCTCCTGTTTCTTCAAAACAACACACAATTCTCTCTTTAAATAAGTAAGGAAGAAGAAATCCCTCACTTTCCCTCTCCTCTTACACTCCTTAGAAGAGAAAGCACAAAACCTAGATTTCCTAAACAAAATGAAAAGACACTCTGACCCGATTTTTGTATTTCCAAATACAAGGATTTGTTACCACTGCTAGAAAATTTAATTTCTGGCAAAGGCGCAAAACACTTGACCTGGAATAACTTGCTATATAGATGTGTACAAAATTTTAATTACGGCAATAACATTAAATAAAACTTGAATGCTATTGAATGCTAGGCCGTTAATGTTTAATACTTTTTTAAATATATGTTTATATAACAAAATATAATTTAAAAAGAAAATATTTTATATACTTTTTGGGTACTACGCAAGTATACGTATCGTTTCAAGTAATATAGGGCTTTGAAACAAAGACCTCAGTATCGATCCCATGGGGAAAAGTATGGTAATAAATTTTTAAATATTGTATTTCAAAAATCTTTTTGTATTTTAATCTAACTATAAATTACTTTTAACTTACTAGATGCAGATAAAGAAAACAATAATAAAAAAAATGATTTTGTGAAAACTATATAAAACAAACAACTTTCTTCCTTTCAATTAATCTAAGATTTTTAAGATAATTTAATATTCATTGGAGAATTTGATTTATGGTATTGTGCCAAATAGAAGCATTCCTATTCTTTACCCTTTGATCCAGGCGCAAAGAACATTGGCTAATTTACAGATCGAGTCAGGATGTATTGTTAGTAGAATGGGTTAATCTAGGCTCACACTACTAGATGTCCAAGGGTGTCTATGGTAGGCCCTACTAGTGACCCTTTCCTTATCTATAAATCAAATTATAAGAATTTAGTACGTCACTCTAAAAACTTATCAATTCTACACCCTTTAAATCTTATCTTCCTATTTATTTGCACTTCACCTTGAATATCCCGCACATGGCCTTCGACTACCCAAGGATTCATGTGACATTTACATGTTAAGAGTTCTTCTCCATCTAGGTCTCAAAACTCTTCAACAGGTTTTAACAATTTAAATGGCTAATTAAAAAATTAATGTAAGATCAGGTATTAATATTATCACAATGTTTTGAAAATATTTTGAATTTCAATTCTCCATCGAATCTTATATTATATTATTTATCTTTTCATAATTGAAGGAAGAAAGTTAACTCACTACTCAGAACACATTGAATATAAACAGCAAAACATAATAAATAAACTTTGAATCAAAAATAAAATACTTATCTCAAATATTCCTTCTACAGATCTTCTGATTCCTACTGACTCCACAGTGTAATGAACTCCAGATTCAACAACTTGAAAATAAACTCACTAAACTAAATAAAAGTGGCCCTAAATTTCTCTCTCTAAGGATGAGAGATCTTAAAGTGGCTAAGAGAAAGGGGTTACAATGGGAGCACGTTTTTCTGAAGAAATGGACTCCTATTTATAGGCTTCAAGGGTTTCCTTGAGGCACCTATTCAAAACATGTCTACATTCAATGAATCTTCTAGAAGGTCTGTCCGCGTCCAGTTCTCCACACCTCTTCACTTTGGCTCGCACCTCTTCACGATTAAAACCGTTTTGGAGCTTCCAAATGCAATGTATCACATGTCCTATTATCAAGGAACAACTGCCAATCTTCTAGAATGTCCAATAGTCGCTCACTCTGTCAAAATAAGCATCCAAACGTTGTCAAAAACTTGACGATTCGTATCGAGTCTGGCGCTTAGGCGCCAGGCCATATTTTTTATAATTTTTGTATTTTGCTCCATTTTTGCTCCTTTTTGCTCCTTTTTCCTTTTTTGGACCTTTTTACATCACCTTCATCCTAAAACACAAAAATACCTTTCATTAAAGCATAATATCTTTAGAAATTGATAAGAATTAAAGCATAAAAATAGGTATTTTTTTTATAGATCAAAATCCCCCAAACTTAAATGTTATTTGTCCTCAAGTAACTCTTTTTACTCTATAAAATGTATAACCTTTGGAATAAAAGATAAATATTTAAGATTCTTTATAATTTTTGATTTTATAAAGTCTTTAGTAAATTATTAACCCAATTTCACTAACTAGGTTTAATTTTAAGAATTTAAAGAATATTCAACTACCAAATCATAAGATTTCAAATTTTTCATCGATTTTGAAAATAATAGAAGTTTATTATATTAAGATCTCATAGATTATTTACAAGAAAAAGTTCTTCTCGAAAAATCTTTCCTAAATAAATATTCATGTATAAAAATTAAGTAAAATATGTAACTAGTTTTCTTTCTATAAGATAATTCAAGTGAAGCCAATTTTTTATTAGACATTTCCTCAAGCTTCTCTTCTCTTCTCTTTTTCTTTTTCTTTTTTTTTTCTTCTTCTTTTATATATATATATATATATAGAGGATTACTATATCTGGATAGCCTGTTAATGGTTTTGAACTTCACTATCCTTAACTTATATTTTCAAAACTTATACATTTCCACTTAATTATTATAACATGACTAAGAATTCAAAAAGATTTTCAATCTTTTCTTTTTCAAGTGATAAATTTTTATTTCTTAATATTTCTAAAATTCTATTATTTGTACTATGAATAGAAAAATTTCTTAATCTTATTCTTCTTTAAGTTAAACAATTCTATTCTTAAAATCAATCAAAGTTATTAAAATTTTGGTTAATTTCACTAAATTGTTTATAATTTCAAAAATAAAAGTGATCTCAAATAAATTCTTCATTCCTTAAGTTATGTTAAAAATTTATAAGAAAATATTAGTTCTTTAAAGACAAACAAAATTTAAATTTGAATGTATTTTCCCTTCCCCCAAACTTAAGTTTTGGTATATTATGAAAATTTGAAAGTATGAGGGAAAGAAAATCATAATTTTTAAAAGGAAATTTTTATAAGTATGTAAAAACAATCTTAAAAAGAAAAATTTACTTCTACTCATGATTTTATGAATAATTAAGATAAAATTGAAGCTGGTATAAAAAATAAGCAAGCTAATTTCTATGATTATACTAAATTTGAAACAAAATAAAAGCAGAGCAAAATTACTAATTACTAAACAGTAGACTGAAACAAACATATCATAAATTAACTCTAATCTCAGTCTCAAACACAATATACTAAGAATATTCTAACAACAGAATCTTAACACTAATTAATCCACACAGGTACTTAAACAAAATCAACATACATCAAACATAAAACTAAACAAATAAAACAAACAAAGCAAATCAACAAAGTAGCACAACATAGAGATCTATAAACTACTAGTCACTGGCTGTAGCCTCATCATCATCATCATCACCAAAGGAAAATTCTACATCCTTAGGATCAACAAATGGTGTGAAACTAGGAAAAGTAGGGAAACTAACATCATGCTCACCCTTCAAAAAATCTGACTAGGGCTTCATTATACTCAACATCATAGCTACTCTTCCTCTGGGTATAATCAGATAAATGATCAAGTTTTCTATCAATAGTATCAACTCTGCAGTGAGTTTGAAATAACTTATGCTGCTGCTCTATAAACTGATCATGCATTGACTCCCAGAAACTCGATGGTGGCTCAGCAGAAGTGGAGGGTCGAGAAGTAGAAGGTCTACCTGGAGTAGGTACAAAAGAAGAAGGAGAAATAGATTTCTTCCCTCGAAGAAGAACATAAATGCTAATGCTCTCCTGACCAATCGGCTTAGTAGTCTTCAACCTTTCCTCTGAAATATCTGCAGTGACTCCATTGCTAATACATAATGAATAAATCAGAGATGGGAATCCCATTCCAACAGAAGTGCTGGATTTCGCAGTTGAATCCATAGAATCATAAATAATACTGCCGACAACAATAGGCTTCCTTTCCTGAATGCAGTAGTTTAAGATCGCTCGATCTCTAGTCACTTCACTCAGGTGGTTGGAAGGTAACAATCTTGCAGAAATAAAATAGTGCCATGCTTTAGAAATACCATTTAACTTAGAAGATTTGAAGTTTTACCCTTTTTCTATTCCTGATCTTCCAAGATTCAGTACCGTCAGTCAAATAAACAATGATCATATCCAAATCTCCCTCAGATGGTGATAATCCAGAATAGTGGCACTCTATAGTCGGTGGCAGGCCATAAAATACATTGATTCTTTCAGGATTAAATCCTACTCCGACTCCTCTGACAAAAACTTCATAATCTTCGGCATCCAGAAAATTTGCATAAAACTCTCGAACTATAGGGATAACAGCAACAACAATGAAATAACAGAATCGTTGCCAATTGTGCGCAACGATAGTGTTTTAAATCATTTCTCCCGGATGATAGAAACTTCGTTCTGAAATGAACTTCCTAGACATCGCAAATTCATGGAATCGAAAATGTGCAGCCGTAGTAGAAAATTTGATGCTATCAAAGTTATCTCGTGCCTTCCCACGTTTAGATTTCGGAGCCATCTAAACGTGAAAGAAAACAAGAACAAATTTAGGAATAAAAAATTCAAACTTTTTTTATGTTTATAAAACTTAAAATAAGTTCAAAAATCCAAAGAAATCACTAAAAATCAAACAAATTTTTAAAATTTCAGTTCTTAGCAAAACCTAGGGAAATCTATGGTGAAAATCGAAAATAATTGGTTTAAAGTGTAGATTTGACCTTGAGATGAAGAAATCAAGTGGTTTCGCGCTCAAATCCTTGATGTTTTGACCTCAAAATGTATCTAAAAGGTGTATTTTCGTGAAAATGGGGAAGAAGATGAAGCTTAGGCGTCGATAATGGCTTTTAGGGGTATTTAAGGAAATTTTCGGGTACAGGCCGAACTGGCGCTTAGGCGTCGAATTCTGGCGCCTTGGCGCCAAACTCGCCTTTCACAAAAAAGTATTTTTAAATTTAATTTTTCATCAAAATTCATAAATTCAACTTCCAATTACTCACATTAGAGTAGGGCTTCAGTTTCTAACTTCCAAAACATTTTCCAAAAATTTTTTAAAAATTAAATATTAAATCCACCAATAAAACATAAAGTTTAAATCAAACTTCACTAAATTCCATTTATAATCTTCAATATTGGCTCAATATATTCCAGATAAGTATTATACTTGATTCAAGTTCCTAATACACACTCAAACACAACAATTTCTAAGCAAAAACAACACACATTGAACATGAAAGCAAATACACAAACAAACACAATCGATTCACTAAATCGATACAATGACTCAACAAACCAGATATTAACTATCTCATTACCAGAATATTCTAATCTTTACAAGGGAAATTGTGTATTCCACTTGGAAAGAACACTAACGCTCTCAGAAAATCCGTAGCCGTCTTTCGTCAATCTACTTGTTCTTCGCATACATTTCAACTTGAGCATCTTGATAAGCCGCAAAATGATCAAATTGAAGTTTTATTTGCCATTCTAAATGTTCAATTTGATGAAACATCTCATGAAGGCGATCTCCAATGCTTTTAAACTCCACTTCAAACTGATCCAAAAGACTAGAAATTTTCTCTAAACTTACCGCGATGAAACCATTGAAGTAGGGTTGAGGATCCTTAGAGACCTTGTCCCTAGCTTCTTCTCCATGATTTCTTCCTTCCATTTCTTCAAAAATTTCTCAAATCTCTCAAGAATGAAGTGTAATGGATGTAACTTTGATTGCTTGATGGTTAGGGAAGAAGATGGGTTGATTTAAAGGTGAAAATCGTGTGAAAAACTGAAAAATTTTCGATTTTTGCACGACCCAGTAACCGTGACACTTAGGCTCCGAATCTGGCGCCTAGGCGCCAGACCTATTGATACATAGTTTAACTCTGGCACTTAGGCGCTGAATCTTGGCGCCTAGGCGCCAGAACTATGTTCAATTCCATTTCACCTAATCGTTAAATTTCAAAGTTTCGTTCTCCAAGATAGGTAAATTAAACTGGTAAGAGTAATCTAGACTCAATAACACAAATTGTAAACAATCATAATGAAGGTTAACTTGATCTCCCTTTTACTCATATTTAGAATAGAGTAATCCAATTTCTAAATCTTACATACTTCAAAATAATCTTCAGCCTAAGTCAACAAAGACTTATAAGCATCAAAAAATTTAAAGTAATATAAAATTAGTCAAGATTGAGGCATAACCTTACACTAAAACATAAAAACACTCATAACAAAAGATAATTATGGGTTGCCTCCCACAAAGCGCTTGGTTTAACGTCGTCAGCCCGACTTAAGTAAATCTTTAATCAGGTTGACTTAATTCATAAGCCTCTTTAAAAATCATTTTAATATCTCCCAAATAAGGCTTCAATCTTAATCCATTTACTTTAAAAAATTTTCCTGTTTTGGGGTCTTTAATATCCACAGATCCATAATGGTATACTTTCTCAACTATATAGGGTCCAATCCATTTAGATCTTAATTTTCCAGGAAAAAGTTTTAAACGAGAGTTAAACAGCAATACTTCTTGTCTAGGCTCAAAAATTTTTCCTGAAACTTTCTTATCATGCAACATCTTCATTTTCTCTTTATAAATTCTTACATTTTCATATGATTCATTTCTTATTTCTTCCATCTCATTCAATTACAATAATCGCTTTTCTCCTGCTTTATTCAAATTAAAATTAAACTCCTTTATCGCCCAATAAGCTTTATGTACAAGTTCTACAGATAAGTGACAATGTTTACTATAAATTAACCAGTAAGGTGACATTCCGATTGGTGTCTTATAAGTTGTTCTATAAGCCCATAATGTAGAATCAAGTCTATCAACCCAATCAGTTCTTTTACGATTAATAGTCTTCTCTAAAATTCTTTTAATTTCTCTGTTTGATACTTCAGCCATTCCACTTGTTTGTGGGTGATAAATAGTTGAAATTCTATGTTTGATTCCAAATTTTTGTAGTAATGATTGAATTCTTACATTCCTGAAATGACTTCCACCATCAGTGATAATTACCTTAGGCATTCCAAATCTTGAAAATATCATTTTCTTTAAGAATTTAGAAACACTTTTGGAATCACGAGTTTGGTAAAGAAACGGCTTCAATCCACTTTGAAACATAATCAACTGCTAATAAAATATAAATTTTTCCAGATGATGGAACAAATGGTCCCATAAAGTCTAAACCCCATATATCAAAAATTTCAACTTCCAATATATAGTTTAAAGGCATTTCATACTTCCTAGATATATTTCCCATTCTTTGACTTTGATCACATGTTTTCACATAATTTCTCACATCCTTAAATAAGGTAGGCCAATAAAATCCAGAATTTAAAATTTTAAATGCAGTTTTATCTATGCCAAAGTGTCCTCCAAAATCGGAATCATGACATTTTTTAATAATAGCAAAAGTTTCCTCATAAGGTACACATCTTCGAATCATAGAATCTCTTCCAATTTTAAATAAATGAGGATCTTCCCAAACATAAGATTTAGCATCATATTTAAATTTCTTAATAAATTTGTTATCTAATTCATAAGGCAAAATATTGCTAACTATATAATTAACAATATCAACATACCAAGGTGTTTTGCATCCTTGAATAACATATAAAGATTCATCAGGAAATTTCTCATTTATATTTTCTTTCGAAATAATATCATTTTTAATTCTAGACAAATGATCAACAATTTGGTTTTCAGTTCCTTTTCTATCTACTATTTGAAAATCAAATTCTTGTAGAAGTGAAACCCATCTTATAAGTCTAGGTTTAGTATCCTTCTTAGATAATACATATTTAATAGCAGAATGATCAGTATGAACTATGCATTTAGTACCAAGAAGATAAGGTCTAAATCTATCAAAGGCATACACTATAGCTAGAAGCTCCTTCTCAGTGGTAGTGTAATTTCTTTGTGTTTCAGTGAGAGTTTTACTAGCATAATATACAACTTTAAAAGTCTTATCATATTTTTGTCCTAATACAACTCCAATTGCAAAATCACTTGCATCACACATTAATTCAAAAGGTTTATTCCAATTAGGTGCGACAATGATAGGTGCAGTTCTTAATTTTTCTTTTAGAATATTAAAAGCATTAATACATTCTTTATTAAATTCAAATTTCGTATCTTTTTCTAATAAATGAAAAAGAGGTTTAACAATTTTAGAAAATCATTTATGTATCTTCTATAAAATCCAGCATGACCTAGAAAACTTCTCACATCAGTAACAGTAGTAGGTGGTTGCAATTCAGCAATAATTTTCACTTTTGCTTGATCTACTTCCATCCCTTTTTGTGAAACTTTATGACCAAGTACAATGCCTTTTGTGACCATGAATTGACATTTTTCCCAGTTAAGAACTAAGTTTGTTTCTTCACATCTTTTCAGAACTTTGGCTATGTTTTCCAAACAAGATTCAAAAGAAGTTCCAAAAACTGAAAAATCGTCCATAAATATTTCAATTCCTTTGTCAATCAAATCACAAAATAATGACATCATACATCTTTATAAAGTTGCAGGTGCATTACATAAACCAAAAGACATTCTTCTAAAAGCAAAGGTTCCATAAGGACTTGTAAATGTTGTTTTTTTTGTCCTCGGGAGCAATAAGTAACTGATGATAACCAGAATATCCATCCAGAAAACAGAAATATGGGTGTCCAGCTAATTTATCGAGCATTTGATCCAAGAAAGGTAAAGGAAAATGATCCTTCCTAGTGGCTTTATTAAATTTCCTATAGTCAATACAAATTCGCCATCCAGTAACTTGTCTTGTAGGAATTAGTTCATTTTTATCATTAACAATGACAGTTACACCTCCTTTCTTCGGAACACAATGAATAGGACTTACCCATTGACTATCAGAAATAAGATAAATAATACCAGCATCTAACCACTTAACAATTTATTTTTTAACAACCTCTTTCATAATAGGATTTAATCTTCTCTGCGATTCAATAGTAGGTTTAAAATTTTTTTCCATTAAAATTCTATGCATACAAATGGAAGGGCTTATTCCTCTTATATCAGCAATAGTCCAACTAAAAGCTTTCTTATAATTCTTTAACACACCTAGTAGTTTTTCTTCTTGATCTTTACTCAGTTCAAAAGAAATAATAACAGGTAAAGTTAATGAATTTCCAAGAAATGCATATTTTAAATGTGAATGTAACATTTTTAATTCCAGTTTAGGGGCTTTTTTAATTAATGGTAAAAGTATATCATTTTGAGTTATGTCTAAAGTTTCCCAGTTATCTTTAATAAAATGAGTCTCCTCTTCTACTTCTTCATTTTCAACATTACTAGGAAGTGTTCCTACAGGTCTGGTATTAATTAAACTAGCAATTTGCCCCATTTGATTTTCAATATTATGAATAGCGGTATTTTGATTTTGTAATTAATTATTCATTTCTAAAATTAATTCTTCTATTGATAACTTTTTCTGTTGATTATTAAATCCAGGAGATTTATAATTTGGATTAACTTGATTATTCCAATTTCCAGTGTGATAAGATTGATTATTACCTCTTAGTTGTTGTGAATTATTCCAATTAAAATTAGGATGATTTTTCCACCCAGGATTATAATAATTTGAATAAGGATTATTTTTACTTGCAATAGCTTGTAAAGTTTCAATAGTCTGAGAATCTTCAATATTAGTAGAGTTATTATGTGAAATATTAATTACAAAATTATCTAATTTCTTAGATATTGCTGTTATTTTTGAAGCTAAGATAGAAAAGGCTTCATTATCGTGAATACTTGCCATCTTTTTAGGATCAATCCTTTCGGAAGGCCATTGAAAATTGTTATTAGCCATTTCTTTAATTAAAGTGTAAGCTTCTTCAAATGATTTAGACATTAAAGAACCTCCGAAGACGAGCATCAATAATTAATTTTAAATATCCAATTAATCCATTATAAAATGTTTGAATAATTAACCAATCAGGTAAAGTATGATGAGGACATTTTCTTAATAGTTCTTTAAATCTTTCCCAAGTTTCATATATTGTCTCCCCGTCAAATTGACTAAATGAAGTAATATAATTTCTCAATTTAGTAGTTTTAGAAGGAGGAAAATATTTAGCAAGAAATTTTTGTGCCATTTCGATCATGTTTTAATAGAACCGATTGCTTAATGAGTTTAACCACATCTTTGCTTTATCTCTTAAAGAAAAAGGAAAGAGTCTAAGTCTAATAGCATCATCAGAAACATTGTTATATTTAAAGGTAGCACAAAGTTCTAAAAAACTAAAAAGGTGTAAATTTGGATCCTCATTTGGTGTTCCACCAAATTGATTGTTTCGCACCATTTGAATAATAGATGGTTTAAGTTCAAAAGAATTAGGATCTACAGTGGGTATTTGAATACTATTATGAAGTTCATCAACTGTAGGGTTGGCATAATCCCTTAATGGTTTATAAACATTTTGATCATTAAGTTCAATTGGATTTTGTAAAGTAGCCATTTCTTGAAATTTTTGAATTTGTTTTCCCTTTTTAATTTTTCTAATTGCTCTTTCTAGTTCAGAATCTAAAAGTATTAGTCCTTCAGAACCAAACTTAGCATAAAAAAAATAAAGCACAGAATAAAATATTTATATTTATTTTTTTTATATATATATTTTTTATTTTATATTTTTTTATGTTTTTGGAAATATAATATTTAAAAATCAATAACTATTTTTATTCCTTCCTCGACAACGACGCCAAAACTTGACTCGATTTTTGTATTTCCAAATACGAGGATTTGTTACCACTGCTTAGAAAATTTAATTTACGGCAAAGGCGCGAAACACTTGACCTGGAATAACTTGTTATATAGATGTGTACCAAATTTTAATTACGGCAATAACATTAAATAAAACTTGATTGCTACTGAATGCTAGGTCATTAATGTTTAATACTTTTTTAAATATATGTTTATATAGCAAAATATAATTTAAAAAGAAAATATTTTATATACTTTTTGGGTACTACACAAGTATACGTATCGTTTCGAAGTAATATAGGGCTTTGAAACAAAGACCCCAGTATCGATCCCACGGGGAAAAATATGGTAATAAATTTTTAAATATTGTATTTCAAAAATCTTTTTATATTTTAATCTAACTATAAATTACTTTTAACTTACTAGATGTAGATAAAGAAAACAATAATAAAAAAAATGATTTTGTGAAAACTATATAAAACAAACAACTTTCTTCATTTCAATTAATCTAAGATTTTTAAGATAATTTAATATTCGTTGGAGAATTTGATTTGTGATATTGTGCTTAAATAGAAGCATTCCTATTCTTTACCCTTTGATCCAGGCACAAAGAACATTGGCTAATTTACAGATCAGGTCCTGATGTATTGTTAGTAGAATGGGTTAATCTAGGCTCACACTATTAGATGTCCAAGGGTGGCTATGGTAGGCCCTACTAGTGACCCTTTCCTTATCTATAAATCAAATTATAAGAATTTAGTCTGTCACTCTAAAAACTTATCAATTCTACGCCCTTTAAATCTTATCTTCCTATATACACTTCACCTTGAATAGCCCGCACATGGCCTTCGACTACCCAAGGATTCATGTGATATTTACAAGTTAAGAGTTCTTCTCCTTCTAGGTCTCAAAACTCTTCAACGAGTTTTAACAATTTAAATGGCCAATTTAAAAAGTAAAGTAAGATCAGGTATTAATATCATCACAATGTTTTGAAAATATTTTGAATTTCAATTCTCCATTGAATCTTATATTATCCTTTTTATCTTTTCATAATTGAAGGAAGAAAGTAAACTAACTACTCAAAACACATTGAATATAAACAGCAAAACATAATAAATAAACTTTAAATCAAAAATAAAATACTTATCTCAAATATTCCTTCTACAGATCTTCTGATTCCTACTGACTCCACATTGTAATGAACTCCAGATGCAACAACTTGAAAATAAACTCACTAAACTAAATAAAAGTGGCCCTAAATTTCTCTCTCTATTTCTCTCTCTAAGGATGAGAGATCCTAAAGTGGCTTAGAGAAAGGGGTTACAATGGGAGCACGTTTTTCTGAAGAAATGGACTCCTATTTATAGGCTTCAAGGGTTGCCTTGAGGCACCTCTTCAAAACATGTCCACATTCAATGAATCTTCTAGAAGGTCTGTCTGGCGCCTAGGCGCCGAACACCGAGTCCAGTTCTTCACACCTCCTCACTTTGGCTCACACCTCTTCATGATTAAAACCGTTTTGGAGTGTCCAAATGCAATGTATCACATGTCCTATTATCAAGGAACAACTGCCAGTCTTCTAGAATGTCCAATAACCTCTCACTTCGTCAAAATAACCGTCCAAACGTTGTCAAAAACTTGATAGTTTTGTATCGAGTCTGGCTCTTAGGCGCCAGGCCATATTTTTTTATAATTTTTGTATTTTGCTCCATTTTTGCGCCTTTTTGCTCCTTTTTCCTTTTTTGGACCTTTTTACATCACCTACATCCAAAAACACAAAAATACCTTTCATTAAAGCATAATATTCTTAGAAATTGATAAGAATTAAGGCATAAAAATATGTATTTTTTTATGGATCACACTCTCTCTAAACTCTATCTACACTCTAAACTCTCCCCCCCTCTCTAAATTTGGCTCCAAAGAAGTTTAAATTCAGCCATAACTGATTTCCCAAGAGTTTCCTTAAGAAACCCTCCAATATCTGGCAAAATACTTTGAATCTAGTTTGAAATTGGGATTGGGCGCGGTCCAACTCAGGATAGGGCGTCGTTCGGTACATTATTCCACCAATCGGTCACAACTCTCTATAAAATAGCGCGGTTCGGCACTGGTGACAGCGTCGTTCGGTGCTAGTTCAATAAAATGCACTTTTGCCCCTTTTTGCTCCAAATTTTCTCTTTTTTGATTCCTTTTCCTCCAAAGTCCTAAAATCATTGTACCTGCATGAAATCATGAAAAATACCTTTCTTTAAAGTGCAATTTCTTCAAAAACAGGTATGAAATAAATAGTAAAAAACTATCAAATTTCAGTGGATCATCCATTAATAATCACCACACTAGAATGAGATCTAGTTACTGCTGCTGCAGAGAGGACTGCAGATGCATCGCTGAGGCACACACAGCGAAGGAATGCCAACTTATGCAAGCACCGACACTTGGTCAGGATAGAGAAAAGAAGAGCCAGAGAGACAGCTACAGAGCTTCCTCCAATTTTCGGAGGATTTCTATGAACCAGAAATGAAAGAGACGGACGCCAGCTTGCCTACTACAGAGACAGAGCCAGAGTTCACTATGGAGCTTGTGTCAACATAGGATCTGATCTAGGAAAACTTCACCGAGTATCTAACTTAATGCTCGGGTTTACCAAGGCAGCCATCAGCTACTGGAGCATTTTCAGAGTGTCTGAATTGTAATGTTCTGCACTTGGAAAAATATGAGACATTCTAAGCATAAGCAACCGCCTCGATGCTACTCAGGAACAGAGAGCACACTGAGGTAGAGCCATACGTACCGGAGTATGTTTAGCCACGACAGAAGAAATGAATTTCATACTACATGATGATAAAAATATGAGTATCAAAAAGAAAGAGTTCGAGTATTATGAAGTAATCCAATGAAGATTTTTCATTATATTGGAAGGCCTCGAGCTATACACGAACGTATTCTCAAGAAATGAAAGAATTCTAGATTGGGTTTTTAGCCTCAAAGACTTGTGCAGAGTCGAATTTTGAGCTTTCAAAATGGAAAAGAGGAGAAAGCAGGATCGCGATCCAATGTGTTTGTTGCTATAACTTTGTAATAGATCGACAATGAAATCCCCCAGAGATTTTACAAAATGATAAAGTTGATTCGATGTCGTTAGAAATAAAGAAAATTGTAAAGAGGATGGTTGATTGACACATACTGCTAGCAGATTGCATTCCAAATAGTTGCATAGTCAACATCTACGAAGAGGGAGATTTCATTTTACCCCATATTGATCACAATGACTTCATGAGACATTTCTGCACGGTCTCCTTCATTAGTGAAAGCAACATCATGTTTGGATGAGAAATTCAAATTGTTGGGCCTCGAGAATTCAGAGGTTCCGTCGAGATCCCATTGCCAGTTGGATCGGTTTTGTTATTAAAAGGAAATGGAGCAGACCTTTCAAAGCACTGCAAACCTGGAGTGGCACAATGTTGAGTTTCAGTTACTTTTTTGCTGGATGAGCAAAGATAAGACCCCATACGGATATGAACCAGACCCATACTTGGAGGGTCTTCAGCCGTTGGAGCTGTCACATAGTTGTACCTCTAAGCGCATGTGAGGGGACATTTGCTCGAAGCTTAGCTCACGAGGTTAGCTCATTCACAGGGTGGCCTCAGAGGATACACAATCACTACTTTTGTACCAGCAGACAACATATGACATGTTTCTCTTCCACTCTTTGTTCAGATGTACTACATATGTTTTAAATGCCTTATATCATATGATTTTAGTTGTACTACACTATCAAGTGAAGATTAGTAATGAAATCATCTTTCTGTTGCACTTTGTACTTCTAATTGGGTTAAGGATGAAAAGCATCGAAACCATATGTTGGTCCCAAATTATAATGAACAAAGAATGATACAAAATTGAAAATCAAATCAAATTTCAAAATAAAATGAAATTAAAGTTCAAAATGAAAATGAAATGAAAATATAAACAAAAGCATACAAAACATAAAAGATAAGATCAAATCAAAGCAAAATCCTTCTCGAAATCCAAAATTCCTTACTCATTCTATGAACTTATGTTTTTCATAATGTCACTTCTCACAAATACAAAAGAATCTAATAATTTTCCACAACTCTCTATGAATTCGCACAAGTTACACAATTCCCCTTCTCTCATATTCAACATCAAATTCTCCTCAAATCTTTTTACATGAAATTCCTCGATCAGTACCTAATGTTTGATTTCCTTTGGTCACCCTTTTGGTTGGATGTGAGTCTTGAGATTTCCTTCCCAAGATTCCTTCAAATTCCCTAAATTTTCACTCTATCTGAGAAATTTTCCACCATCCATGAAATTCCAGGGTCGGTGGAAGCTCATATGATTCCTTCAAACTCCAAGATATTTCTACTTCCTATACGAGAAGTTTTTCTGCCATCCATGAAATTCGAGGGTCGGTGCAAGGTCGTCTGATTCCTTTAAATTCTGAGAAAATTTCGCTTCCTATCCGAGAAATTTTACCGCCATCCATGAAATTTTAGGTTCAGTGCAAGGTCGTCAGATTCCTTTAAATTCCCTAAACTTCTGTACCCTCTTCGAGATATTTTTTGCATTCATGATATTTCAAGGTCGGTACCAAAATTTCGATTCTTATTTCTGAGACTGCTATCCAAATTCTAGTTCTTATCCTTCAGGATCTGTACTTAAATTATGATTCCCATATTTCGAGGTTGGTACCAAAATTCCAATTCTTATTTCTAAGACTGGTGCCTAAATTTCAGTTATCATCCTTCGGGATCAGTACTTAAATTCTAATTCTCTTATTTTGAGGTAGGTACCAAAATTCTGATTCTCATTTTTGAGACTGGTACCTAAATTTCAGTTCTCATCCTTCAAGATAAATACATAAATTTTATTCCCTTATTTTGAGGTCAGTACTAAAATTCTGATTCTCATTTTCGAGACTGGTACCTAAATTCCAGTTCTCATCCTTTGGGATTAGTACTTAAATTTTGATTCCCTTATTTCAAGGTCGGTACTGAAATTCTGATTCTCATTTCTGAGACTGATACCTAAATTCTAGTTCTCATTCTTCAAAATCAGTTCTTAAATTCTAATTCCTTTATTTCGAGGTCGGTACCAAAATTCTGATTCTCATTTTTGGGACTGGTACCTAAATTCCAGTTCCCATTCTTCGGGATCAATAGTTAAATTCTGATTCCCTTCTTTCAAAGTTGATACCTAAATTCCGACTCTCCCCTCTATACTCCCTTTAAACTCAGAGATCCCCACAAGATTAAAATTCTCAAATCAAAGTGAAATTTCCACAAATTCAAAATTCTATAAACTCAAATTCCCATAAACTCAAATCAAAATTCAAATCAAAACTAGAATTAAAATAAAATTCCAAATAAAAATATGAAATCAAATTCGAATTCTGAATCAAATCAAAGCAAATTGAACTCTCTTCAGAATATGAAGGCTTGAAATTCATAGCTCCACCTTGAAGGAATCCTACCTACTTTCCCCAGCGAGAGTTCTTGGATTTGAAGTTTTATACCAGATAATCCCTAGTGAACGTTCTCTCATTGATGTCTACTTACTGTTTTGAGTGTGCTGACTCAGATAGTTGAGAAGGGTTTTGTTGATTTTGTTAGTCAACACCAATACGTTCAGTGTGCTTGTCCAGCACACCACACTTATTGGGGGCATATTTGTTGATCTCACTTTTGTTGAGATCTAGTCTTTCTCTAGATAGCCTAGGGTCTAGTTATAGGACTTTCCTGGTGACTATGTTAGAAGACTAGTAGTTGGACCCTTCCCCTTAGAAATTCAAAACACCTTTTTACTTCACTTGGAGTTTCAAATGCTTAAAGTCTAACCTCTAAGTACATAGGACGATGATACTAACTATAAGAAAACTCAAAGGGAGCTCCCTATAGGTGGACAGGCCTTAGGACTGACCCTGGTTGATCTGGAGCTAGCACGCACACCCCTGCACATTAGACTCTCACACACTGCTTAGAACTTTGAACCAAACTTCCTCACACTTGATCCCCTACTCTTTTGGAAACTCATGTAAGTGGTTCTACAAGCTCTTGCCCCTAGGCTAGGGTATGGATAGAACCAACACAAGGAGGAACTAAAGTGGGATTTCTCTCGGTCTATGGCTCAAAAAGGTTGAAACTACTGATTGACACCAAATTCTACCAAAAATCCCAACTTTCTCCCTTACCCCTAAAACACCACCAAATTATCAAATTACTCTGAAACCCTCATTTTTACAAATTCCCAAAATTTATCAAAATTACTCACTTTCTTCCAAAAATCATTCCAAAATGCTCCCACTATCAAAATTAACCAAAATCGACCAAAATTCCCAAAATTCCCAAAATACTCCCAAAACACCCAAAATAACTGAAATCTCCCTCAAAATTCAAAAATTCTAAAATCATCCGAAAGGCCCCCCAAAAAAATTTGAACTACTTCACTAGACTCAATTTGACCAAATTGACCCATTTTGACCAAAAACCTCAAATTAAAGCCTAAAATGCCTAAATCACCTCCAATGTCCACTTAATTGACCTTAATCTCCCCAAATTTCAATCCTAAACTAAAATTTATGATGATTAAGCTTAATTAAAACCAAATCCAGGCTCATTTTGACCCAATTTCAAACCCAATTTCAATCTAAATAAAAAAGCCCCAGTTTTGGCCATATGACCTAAATCCCCCAAATGAACCTCTTAGACAAACTAATTTCCTCAAATTTCAATTCAAAACTCTTCATTGCATTCCTACACACAAAATTGATCCATCAATTGACCCACATTTGGAGCCCAAACCTCACTAAAATTCAACCCAACTTAAAATCCCCAAAATTTCCCTAAATGTGTCACATGCCCAAATTCCACCAAATTGAACCCCTAATCTCAAAATTTCCACCCAATTCATTTTGAAAAATTTTCACGACATCCTCCTAAACTAAATTGAACAATAAATTGACCCTTGACCCCACTGTAGCCTAACCCAAATCCAAGTCTATCCAAACATGCCCAAAATTGACCATATGACCAAATCCACCAAATTGACCCCCCCAAAGCAATTCAAAACCACTCCAAATATTTTATAAACCTTTCATAGAAATCATACACACCAAATTGAAGAATTAATTTGATCCAACCCAAACCCAAACTTAGCCCAGCATTGACCTAAGCTACCCAAATATGAACTCATGACACAAAGTGACCAAGCCTAACCCAATGTGACATAGCCAAGCCCACCACAACCATTAAGTGAACCATAAGGACTGGTATGGATCCACCTAGCCCAACCTAGTGGAGACATGGACTAAGGGTCCCCTAAATTAGGGGATCCCCTTCCTTAAATGGCTAAAACTAGGGGATATTTGCAATAAACCATCAACCACATAAGCTCACTGCAATTAAGAATGCTCACCTAACCATCTAACTTCTGGCCACTGCCTCTGGCCTGGCAAGCCGGCCTAGTCCCCAGAGGAGCCCAAACTGAGAGAGCATCCCACACAAATTAAGCCCAATTGAACCCAACCAATGTGGCAAGCTCTGATTGGTTTGTGCAGTTGTTAATCACTCCACATAAGCAGCTTAATGTGCCAAAGCTAACCCCCAGAGCTTCACCCCAGCCAAGGCTATTTAAACCCACCCTCTTCACGACCAAAAGAAAGAGATGCACGTTTACCTTGGGGAGACTCTGTCCAATTATTTATAGAGCTTCCTCCAGCCCTTCTAAGCTCAAGCTAACCAACCTCTAGCTATTCCTTCCACTGCCCGAGCTCAATTTGTGAGCTCAAATCAAGCCGAAATAGGACACCATCCATCACAGCTCCACATCGAACCAAATTCAAATTAACTTGGCCCACACCAGACGATCTTGATCCCTCACAAAAGCCCCCATCACAGAGAGTCTCTAACCTAGAGTTTGATCAACACCCCAAATCAGTTTTGATCAAGTTCATACTTGGACCCAAGGAGAGCTCAAATTGTTACTTAGAGGATATTCACAATGTTACTACGAAGGTTTAGAACTGTTCTGATTCAGGCCTCCCCTCTCAGACTAAGGTATAGAGCTTTCACGTTAACCTAATCTAATTTTTGTCTTCATGCATGTACACTGTATTTCACACCATATAAACTGAATGTATATGTTCGTTTGGACTAGATGAGTCTATATGATCAAAACCGAAATGATTTTGTTGTCTAGGCCATGATCTTAGGGCTAGAAGGTGGATGGCTCATGGGTTGAACCAGTTAGAGATGATGAACCAGTGCCGCCTAATCGCACGAGTATCGGACGAACTACCTAGATCACTCCAGATGGAGAGATGGACCAGAACTATGGAGCCCAATTAGCGCTGAGTCAGATGATTGTATCCAATAGCACGACGCTGCGTGTGTTTTCAATTCGCCTTAGGATGACGCGGTGTTGAGCAATTTAAGTGGGAAAATATGGATTTATTTAATTTATTTAATCAGTTGCCATTAAAAATCCATAATATGGTATAGAAAAATCCTAAAAAAAACCTCTTGCTTAATGAATAGAGGAGAACAATATTTAATTGGTTTGGTGTTTATTTGATGTATATTATATTTTTAATTAATTAAATATAGTTTTGCATGTTTTAAATATATTTTGGCATAGGAATTTCACCGTGAATTGAGCTTTAGGGCTTTTATTCTCTCTTTCATAAGGGATCTTCCTTGATTTTTCCAAGGTCAGGGGAGATCTCTATGAAGAGATCCCTAATTTTCAAGATAATCACCCCTATTTTCATGAAATAATTATAATATTAATTAAAAAATACAAAATAAATTTTGGTAGGTTCAGTGTGATTAGAGGACTAGAGGAATAATATAAACTTGGCTCAACTCATTAATTATCTAACTTATGGTAATTAAACCTCTAAAATGAAAGAAAAATATAATGGGTTAAATATAAGTGTAAATAACTTAATTTTGATTCTCCACAGTACATTAGGGTCAGAGGAGCTCTTATAAAAAATTTTTAGTCATTTAGAGTTAATTTGACCACCTAATTTGATTTTCTAAATTAAATAATGTTTTTTGTATTAAAATAATTATAATAATTAAAAATATAATGTCGGCATATTTTTAGGTTGTGTGTTGTATTTTGAAAAGGGGTCGCCTACAGAAATTGTCGGCGAATTTTTAATTTAATTTAAATAAATAATTTGAAAAGTAGTATTTGATTTTAAAAATAATTTTTTAAATTTGAAGATTTTAAGATATGAAATCAAACCGATCTCACATCCCAAATAGTTTATATAAACGAGCACCGTACCACAAACCGTGTATCTATCCCGAAGAATAGGCACACTACTTGATGATGGGGCTCGATTAAATAAACTAGAAGATTTGTGACATCCGTTTGGTCTGCGAACCAATTTTATAAGCCGATAAGTTCCCCTGCTTAATATGAAAGCATTAAACAGGGTTTATATTACACAGGTTCTTTAAAATTCCCTATAAGGGCAAGCCCCTATAGTTAATTACATCTTAAGTGAAAGGAATCACCTAAGAAAACTCTCGATAATAATCAGTAATTCTGCTCTCAAGAATTTCAAAGTTGAAGTTTTCAAGGGATTGAATTTTGGAGTTTCAATAAGGAATGGATCAAATTTGGAACATTTTATTTTGGGAATTCAAAGGAAGAAAGGTAGGAGAAATTACAGATTCGAAGCGAACTT
This sequence comes from Papilionanthe hookeriana x Papilionanthe teres, assembly GCA_022702705.1. NCBI lineage: Eukaryota > Viridiplantae > Streptophyta > Magnoliopsida > Asparagales > Orchidaceae > Papilionanthe > Papilionanthe hookeriana x Papilionanthe teres. Next base: position 43,755,599 of record CM040435.1, on the reverse strand, counting down.
CGGTAATTTCCCAACTATCCTATTGTTTGGCTTGGATTTAGGAAAGTCCTAATGTTATCTAATATTTCAGTCTTGCCAATTTTGATTAATTTGGACTTATATTTGTATGATGAAATCATACAAATAGCCTCGAAGATATGAGGGTTTATGTCGTACTAAACGACTACCTCGGAGTCCTAAGACCGGTTAGGGCTTAATTTACATGACATGATCATGCAAATGCCTAACGAAGAGTTGAGGATTAATGTTGCACTAGGCAAACTACCTCGAGGTCCTATGGCTCGGTTATTTAATTCTAGGAAAGTTTTGTCTGAAGTAGACTCGGAGTTTTGTCGATGACGATTGCCGTGCTGCCCACCATGCTCCGAGCTCCTTGTTGTTGCAGAGGTTTAGTTTTAGAAGTCATAAATCAGGAGATGAGAAAAGTGTTCTGGTTTTGGGTGAAATTTCTGTTGAGAAATTGGATTTTGTTGGTGGGGATTAGGGCAAATTGACACTGGGGATCAACTGCTTTAAGTATGGAGTAGGGTTTGGAACAATTTTGGCAGAGTTTCGGCAAAGTTTGTGCAACTCTTTTTTACGGCTGTGAGGGGGTTAGGTTTAAATAGAGGTGGCTGGAGAGCCTCACAGGGATGGCCAAGGGTTGGGATCAGCTGCTCTGGGCATGGGAAGAACAGCCATGGTGGCCATTGGGCATGGGGCAGCTCGACGAAGGTGGAATTCCAAAGTTTGGCTCCTCCCGAGGTCTCGGCCATGGTGTTTTCCGGCGACTCGGTGGTCGGCGGCCGAGCACTTGGTCACCATCTTGTTCGAGTGGGTCGGTACGGGGTTTAGTGTAGGCAATTGGAAAATGACATGTGTAAAAGGCTTGGATTATAATGGAATGGGAGAGGGCTCATTTTGGCTCAAATTGGTCAACCTATCCCTTTGGGCTAGGTGCACCACCCAAGGCTTGGTTGAGGCTGAAGAGAAAGTGATTTGGCTCAGCATAATCAGTAGGGTCAAGTCACCATCCAAGTACAATTAGGCATAAGCATGGTTAAGGGGAATCATGGGAGTGGTTAATCACCTTTAGGAATTAAGGAAAGAGTCTCCTCCTTTTGCCCAAAATGGCATGGTGACATGTAAAGAGGCTCTCATGGCTTCCATGTGGCTCATGCATGGCTTCATGGCTCATCTTTGGCTTGGGAAAAGTTAAGTCAATTTCATGGAAATGGATTTAAGAAAATTTTGGTATTTTGATGGGAATTTGTATGGGGCTTAATTTGGAATGGCTTCATGATGAGTTTTTGAAACTTAGGGATTGATTTTAATTAAGGGTATGATGTAGAGCAATTGTCATATGGGCTTTAGCATGAAATTTGGGCTTTTAGGAAGGTTTAAGAAAATGGGCTTTTGGTTTAAAAATAAATTTATGGATGGGAATTTTGTGAAGGATTGGGCCAAACAAATGTTGGGTTTAGTTCATGGATGTGTCATGAGTGATTTGAAATGAGTTTGGAATGATTTGGGTTTGAATTGGGTTGGATTTAGGCTTCTTTGGTGAATGGGCCAATATAGGTCAAATTGGGCTAACTTGGGCCAATGTTGGGCTAGGGTTGAAATTGATGTAAAATAAGTGTTGGGAAATGTTTATGGGAGTGTTTCAAAGAGGTTTTGGCTTTGGTTGGGTTTTGATTTTGGGGTTTGGGCTTATTTGGGTTAGGTTTGGGTTTAGGTCAAAATTGGGCCTTTTGGTTTTTGGTTGAATTTGAGTGCGGTTTGGGTCTAAATTTTGGGCAAATCATGTTAAGGATTTGTTTTTATGGATGTTAAGGAAGGTTTAGAAAAGATTTGGGGTTAATTGGAGTTGAATTGGGTGAGTTCGGGTTAGGTTTGGGTCATGGGTCCAAATTGGGCTTTAAGGCCAAAAGTGAAATTGGATCCAAATGTCAATCAAATTGGACTTGGATTTGGTCTAGATTGGTGTTGGGAATGTTGAATTGAAGTTTAGAATTGAATTGGACCAGAATGTTGGTCAATTGGGTAAATTTGGTTTGACATTGGGTTCACTTTGGGTTAAAATGGGTCAAATTGGGGGTTTTGATAAAAGTGGGGTAAATTGACAAAATCAGCCCATGGTGTAGTTGAACAAAATGAAATTGGGAATAATTGGGAGTTTCTGGAATTTTCTGGGAATTTTCTGAATTTTTGGATTTTTGGGTCAAGAGGGGTATTTTGGGTATTTGGAGGGTATTGGGAGGTATTTTTGGAATTTTTGATATTTTTGGCTATGGGTGATCAATTTGAGTAATGTGGAAATGTTTGGGATTGGTTTTGAGGAATTTTGGGTGATTTGGGATTTTTGAAAAATTCGGGTGATTTCAAGGGTTTTGGGTAGGCTAGGCGGGTGTAGGGTCCCGGGGGTCAAAAATTGAAAATTTGGAAAATTGAAGATTGGGTAAATGTAAGTGGAATAAAATCATTTTGGTTGAGCCATGAAGCCATATTAAGCCTATATGAGCCATGAAGGGACTCATTTGAGGCATCCACTATGTTGTTCCTAACCCTCTTAGCCAAGGGCTTAGGGGTTAAGGACCATCCATGTGAATCACCTACATGAGTCAGGAGGTCAAGTTGGGTATGGGTGTGTTTTTTAAGATGTGTGTGAAAGTGTAGTGTATGTGTAAGTCAGCCCCTTCACCAGACCAGGCCACCCAAGGTAGTCCTAAGGCCAAAGAGCCCTATAGGAACTCATCCTTTAAACTTCCACATTTGATTTCAACCCTCTAGGTGATTAGGGGTCTATAGTCAAGTTTGTGGAGTTTGCAGGGAGTTAAGAAGTGGTTTGAATTTCTAAGTGGTGGGTCCCAATTCTAATCCTCTAGGATAGTCGAAAGGAAAAGCCTAAGGCTAGATCCTAAGTACTTAAAGAGAAGAAGAAGACCTCATCGAAAATGAGGTCGACAAATGGACTCCGATAGGTGTGGTGAGTCGACGGAGCACACCGCGCGTATTGGTGTTGACCGAAGCGATCAACAAAACCAACACAAAAGTCCAAGTGACAAACTTAGGACAAAGTAGAAGAGTTTCCGTTGGGGAGTGTCAAGTATATCTCTGAGACTGGAGATTCCTGAACTCTCGCTGGGGAAAGGAAAAGAAGGTGAATTCCAAATCACATGATCTGGGGGAATTTCAATTTAGATTTTATTTTGTTTCAGTTTAAGTTTTGATGTGTGAGCTTAGATTTCAGTTTGAGTTTCAATTTAGATTGAAGTTTTGATTTAAAATCAACTTGAAGGGATTCGAACTTGAAATGAAAATTGGAATTTTGTGGTTTTAGATGTAACATCTTCAACCTCAAAAGAAGATTGAATTGATTAAATTGAATCATTACAATGAGGAGAGATCTCAGAGCAATGCGGTATTGGATGTAAAATCCTTAACCTCAAAAGTTTGATTTTTGATGTATTTCATCGCAATAGGGAAAGAATCCTAAAGCAATGCAGTCTCGGATGTAAAATCCTCAACCCCAAGAATTTGATTTTGATGTATTTCATTGCGATAGGGAAAGAATCCTAAAGCAATGCAGTCTCGGATGTAAAATCCTCAACCCCAAAAGTCTGATTTTTGATGTATTTCATTGCGATAGAAAAAGAATCCTAAAGCAATGCAGTCTCGGATGTAAAATCCTCAACTCCAAAAGTTTGATTTTGATGTATTTCATTGCGATAAGGAAAGAATCCTAAAGCAATGCAGTCTCGGATGTAAAATCCTCAACCCCAAAAGTTTAATTTTTGATGTATTTCATTGCGATAGGGAAAGAATCCTAAAGCAATGCAGTCTCGGATGTAAAATCCTCAACTCCAAAAGTTTGATTTTGATGTATTTCATTGCGATAGGGAAAGAATCCTAAAGAAATGCAGTCTCGGATATAAAATCCTCAACCCCAAAAGTTTGATTTTTGATGTATTTCATTGCGATAGGGAAAGAATCCTAAAGCAATGCAGTCTCGGATGTAAAATCCTCAACTCCAAAAGTTTTATTTTGATGTATCTCATTGCGATAGGGAAAGAATCCTAAAGCAATGTAGTCTCGGATGTAAAATCCTCAACCCCAAAAGTTTGATTTTGATGTATTTCATTGCAATAGGGAAAGAATCCTAAAGCAATGCGGTCTCGGATGTAAAATCCTCAACTCCAAAAGTTTGAATTTGATGTATTTCATTGCAATAGGGAAAGAATCCTAAAGCAATGCAGTCTCGGATGTAAAATCCTCAACTCCAAAAGTCTGAATTTGAAGTAGGGTAATTGATTTTGCAAAGATTTGCAGTGTGGGATTTTGGTGTTTCGAGAATTTCATGAAAGTTGTAAAAGACTTTCTTGGAAGGAAATAAATTAGGAGGGAATATGTAGATGTTACATATCCCGTTCAAAAGAGTAGATCAGAAGTCACTAGTTTGGATTGGATATAATTCCTCGCCATCAGATTCGATCCGTGTCAATGGAATCAACCGCTTCCATCCCAGACAAGGGAAAGAGTAGAACGGATTGGATTTCGGATTTGGAAGATTAAATTTGAATTTGATTGAGGTTTGATTTGAGATCTGGAAAGATTGAATTTGAAATTTGATTGAGATTTGATTTGAGATCTGGAAGATCGAATTTGAATTTGATTGAGATTTGATTTGAGATCTGAAAAGATTGAATTTGAATTTGATTGAGATTTGATTTGAAATGTGGAAAGATTGAATTTGAATTTGTTTTAAAATTTGTGCTCATTTTGTTTGTCCTTTAACGATTCAAATTTATTTTTTCGTTCATTTAATGTTCATGTGAATTTGGTGTTCATCATTTTTAGATTTTTAAGGAAAGTTTTCTTTTATTCTTTTTTTTATTTCTTTTCTGTTCTTTGTTCGAAGTTCATCTAACATTAATGGCGTTTCCCAGTCAATTTGCACAAAAGAGGTGAAGGCCAAAATGTGACATGGTCACTTTCATTCCAATCATGTCGAAGATACATCATTCAACTCGATCTGGAATACATCTCATACAATCCATGTAGACTCAAAACGGACTATGTATGATCTTTGTCGATCCATCCAAAAAAGGTATCATCGTCGAAATCCATGTTTGAATAGTGAGGTACATGGTCAATAACATCACCTTCCAAGCCATCCTTGGCGAGGATGTCGTATGGATGTACTTTGGAGGTGTGATATTTTCCATGTAACTCACGGCTCGTAGGCCGAGAGGCTCTCTAGCTCCGGTGTCAGTCGGAAGTGGTAAGGTGTCTTCCTGTCATCCATCCTTCGAAAGTAACTGAGATCCGCTTCACTGGTACTCCTGGTATGCAATGTTTAGCGACATCTGCTTCGTTGCTCTTCAGTATCATGATGGAACCTACCGGTAATGGTATCTTCACTGGCCCTCAGAACTCACCTTGGCATGCTATCCGGAGGTCAGATCCAAACATGATATTACACTCATTCGAGAAAAACCGTGCGAAAGGTCCGACAAAGTCGTGGTGATCTATGTGCGGGGGTATGCGATCACCCTTCTTGTAAATGTTAATGATGCGATTGTTGGGTATGCAATCTGCCGCGGTACCCTCCATGTTATCATCCTTTTTACCATCCTTCTAATGACTAATGGCATTGGATCCACCTGGCCATCACGGAGTATTCCCGGTGGGTTTCCCTTCCTGTCTTCTGTGAAGTTGTAGTAGCATCCACATTGTATTGTAATTCTACCTTTCCCTGACATCCATCTCCGGGGTTCTGAGTAGGTGTTTTCTCTTAGGCGGCCCGCTTGGCCCATTCTTTTCAAATCCCGGATGCAATCCACGATTTGTTGTTGTTCGTATTCTGAGAACACGCTCGTATGTAGCTCGAGGCCTTCTAGTATATTGATCCTCCCGCCTACGATTCTCTCGAAGTATTCAAAAGTCTTCTTTTCGACATTTTGCATTCTTTCCAGCTCGTACTCTGGAATAATCTGTAAATGGCGGGGCCTGGTGACGTATGGTGGGATATACTGCTCAATCCATTCGCGTTCTCCTGCATACCTCGGCTCCTCGGGGATGGTGTCCGTCGGGACATCCTCCGGGGTTGCTTCTACAACAAGGTTATGCATTACTGGTGGCTTTGTCTGGTGGCTTTGTAGCCTTACTTCTTCTGATCTTCTTGAGATTTCCCTGGTCCCTTCTATTATCCTAGGAGCTGGCCTCCATTCTTCAGGTCCCTGGTGAACTGGTGTCCTTGAAGTGTATGTCTCGCGATGATGCAATGACCTCATCGTGCTTGGTCCGCTCGCTAATTTAGTTAACATCTTGCGGATACGGCGATTTTTATTTCTTCGCTGGGTTGCGTGAGAGTAGCTCTTCGTTCTTCCCGAATTTACGTAGGCGCGGCGCTGACAAGCTCGCCATCCGTCGTGGCAACTACGGACTTGATTTTCTTGTCTTCTTCAGGTGTTTGTTTTCCTTTTCTTCTGTCGTTGGATTGGTGGCTTGGGCCACTCACTTTCATTCTTGTCCGACTGGCGGTTCTCTCTGTCAACTGGGACCCAATCACTTTCCTCGTATTGCGAGCCTGTCGGTGCGAAGTCCGAGTTAATCTCTATTATCGCTCCATCTTTCACCCTCTTTTCGTCGAGTGCAAGGCTTACGCCATTTCTAAAGTTCGAGACCAACCGCCCGTTCGACATTTCCACAGGAAAAGACAAGGAAAAGGATCGGGGGTTGTACTAAGAACAAGAACATTAAGAAAATGTTTATTAAAGACAGTTTTTTTTATTACTCTTATATTTTTAAATTTAAGAGGAATGAAGTGGGATAAGATCAGGAAAGAGATTTTGATATGGAAGAGAAAACAAGGAAAACTTTATTATCATGATTTTATTTATTTTAGCACATTTTTTATTATTTTTGGGTTCAGACCCAATCATAAGTAACTACTTCGCCCGTGCTTCTAGGGATGAAGAATTCATTCCTTCGAAACATCAGGTAGCGTAATACTTCTTCAAGTATCGTCCATTGATCGGAAGCATATGTCGTTCTCCTTGGCAATTCACAAGCTGGTAGGAGCCTCCTGAGTAGACTACTTCAACCACAAACGGCCCTTCCCAAGTGGGTTCAAATTTTCCTCCTATCTTGCGGTGTGCAAGGATAGGTCTCTTGAGAACAAGAACTAAGTCACCAACTTCGAAGGTTCTTGGGCGGACCAGTCTATCATGGGCTTGAACCATCTTAGCTTGGTATAGTTCTAAATTCTGCTGCGTTGCAAGTCTTTTCCTTTCCGGGCTTTGTTGACCTCATTTTTGATGAGGTCTTCTCTTCTTCTTTTTAGTGCTTAGGATCTAGCCTTAGGCTTTTCCTTTGACTATCTTAGAGGACTAGAATTGGGACCCACCTTTTAGAAACTCAAACCACTTCTAAACTCCCTTCAAACTCCACAAACTTGACTATAGATCCCTAATCACCTAGAGGGTTGAAATCAAATGTGAAAGTTTAAAGGATGAGTTCCTATAGGACTCTTTGGCCTTAGAGCGCCCTACTGGTGGCTCCGAACCAATTTTATGTGCCGACAAATTCCCCGACAATATGAAAAACATTAAACAGGGTTTATATTACCTGGGTTCTTTAAAATTCTCTATAAGGGCAAGCCCCTATAGTTAATTACATCTAAGCGACGGGAATCACCTAAGAAACTCTCGATAATAATCAGTAGTTCCGCTCTCAAGAATTTCAAAGTTTAAATTTTCAAAGGATTGAATTTTTGGAATTTCAACAGGGAATGGATCAAGTTTGGAACATTTTGTTTTGGGAATTCAAAGGAAGAGCAGGAGAAATTACGATTCGAAGCGAACTTCGGTAATTTCCCGACTATCCTATTGTTCGCTTCGGGATTTAGGAAAGTCCTAATGTTTATTTAATGTTTTGATCTTGCCAAGCTTTAGTTAATTAGGACTTATATCCGTATGACATGATCATACAAATGCTCGGAAGATGTGAGGGTTTATGTCGTATCGACGACTACCTCGAATCCCTAAGACCCGCTAGGGCGACCTTGCAATGCAAATGCCTAACAAAAGGTTGAGGATTTATGTTGCACTAGGCAAACTACCTCGAAGTCCTAGTGGCTTTGTTGTTTAATTCTAGGAAAGTTTTGCTGATGTAGATTCAAGTTTTGCCGACGACGATGGCCGTGCTGCCCACCATGCTCCAAGCTCCTTGTCGTTAAGCCGAGGTTTAGTTTTAAGTCATAAATCGTGAGATGAAAGAAGTGTTTTGGTTTAGAGACGTCTTAATTTCCAAGTGTTTTTGTGTCTTAATTAAAACAAATCTTAAAGTTGATTATAACGACACCGGTTAAGATCCCACGGTTCCATCCTTCCGGCATCGTTATTTTTATCGCATTCACTTAGTCCAGATGAATTTGCTAAACTCAACTGAATGAGTTCCACACTTTCATTTAGACCGTGGGAAATCCCGTTAGCAACACGTAGGTTACATCATCCGAGGTATTCCCGATCATCCAACAGGACGTTTAATTTAGTTGTAATTGTAGTTTTGTGCTCGTTTGTGATTAAATTTGAGTCGTTTTATATTTTGAAATGTTGTGGCGGTGAATTTTATCTTGTAATGACTTTTAATTTAGTTTTGGTTTCAGTTTTAGGGACTATCCTAAAGGTATGGGTTTTCATGCAACAGTTGTTTATCATGCAAGAAAAAGTAAGTGTGCGATGCAATTAAATAAATTGCAATAAGGTAAATTGCAATAAAATAAAAGCGTACCCGGAGGGTCTTCCCGTCATCCCAAGCCGCACTTAAAACACAATTAGAATATTTAAGCAAGTTCCTAGGTAAAGCTAAGGGAAGGGTTATGGTTTTCTACCAAGTTCCTAATCCTATAGCTAGTCATTTCCTATGACGTCTAGGTTCTCGTATTTTAATTCGAGGACGATTTTTCATCAAAGAATAATTAAGTTCAATTTTATGAACATCCTATCATATCGAGGAAGTGCTTAAGACAAATCTTAAACATCTTTTCAATATTTCTAGGATTGTTTTAAGTCCAAATGAATTTAATTATACAAATGAATTAATCGTCCGGAATTCAAGATTTGTTGTTATCTTGCCTGAACTGGGGATATCTGGTCATCCCATGTGTGAAGTAACATTTCTTTTAATGTTCTCGTTTAGAGTTATAATAACCAAAGCTTTCGAGGGCAAAATTGGTGTTCAAATGATTTAATTTAAGTTAATGGGTTTAAATTTGGAATAGTGTTCAAGTTGCTTTATATTTAATTTCTTTATGTCTTAGGTAATGTTATTTAATTCAATTTCATTTAACTTTAATTTAATTTAATCTAATTTAATTTAATTTAATTTGTTTTAATTTAATTTAATTTAATTTAATTTGTTTTAATTTAATTTAGTTTAATTTAATTTAACTTAATTTATTTATTTAATTTTGATTTAATTTAATTTAATTTAATTTAATTTAATTTAATTTGATTTCCGATTTGTTTGATTTAATTTAATTTGGGATCTTAATTTAATATTTTTTAATTTAATTTAGTTTAATTTAATTTATTTATTTAATTTAATTTAATTTAATTTATTTAATTTAATTTAATTTAATTTAATTTATTTGATTTAATTTAATTTAATCTTTAATTTAATTTTATTTTTAATTTTAATTTAATTGAAAATTTAAAAAGAGTTTAATTTAACTTTTTAATTTAATTTAATAGATTAGTCCTTTAACATTTTAAAATTTAAATTTGAGTTATCATTATTAATTAGAATTAAATATTATTGAAATGATTAATTTAGGATTTAAATTTAAAGAATAAATATCTTCCTAATAATATCCCTATTTAATAATTCCAACTTTATTATTCTTCCAAATTTAATCAATTATTTAATTAAGCTTTATTTCAATTATTTTAAATTGTTTAGTAGGTTTTTACCCTTAATTATTTAAATTTCAATCATCCAAATCAGATTAAGATCAAATATTTTACTTGTTAATTTTTATTAAACCTAAAGTTTTAATTAGGGGTTAAAGTTTTTAATTACCATTTTACCCTTAAAGCTTAATAATTTCATAACTCACTAAATCGTGCTCAAATGAACTTGAAATTTTTATGACTTCACTCATATGCCAATAAAGACATACGGTATGAAAAATGTGATTTTTCCGTATTTAATTTATTTATATAATTATTTTTAGTGGAAAATAGGAATTTCCCAAGGAAATGAATATATGACCAAGGGAAAGTTTCTGTCCTTAAGAAAATTATGGGACATTCAATGTACCCGCAGGACCACTGGACCAATTTTGGTGATTTTTTAAATTATATTATTTTTATTATAATTATTTTAAGTTTTGGAGTATTAATTAATTTAAAAATAAAATAAAGGTTGAAAAATGAAATTTATATTTTTAAAAATCTCTCTGATATCAAGGAAATTAGAGAATCAATTTTTGTAATTTTCTCTGATTTTTCTATGATTTATTATAATTATTTTAATGAAAATGTCAAAAAAAATGTATTTTTTAATTTTTAAATTACCTTAGGCTTTCAAAATTTAATATCTCATTAAATAGACCTAAGAAAAATATGGGGTTTGTTCCTATGATTAAAAATTCAAAATGTGACATTTTGGTGAATTTTAATATTTTTATGATTTTTATTATTATTTTTAATTATTAAAATATTAAAATAATACAAAAAATCAACTTTTTTAGAAAATTGAAATTTTAATTTTCTTAAATTCCTCTGATATCGAGAGGCTCCAAAACCAATTTGGTGACTTTTTAAAAATTATTTCTGAAAGTTATGAATTTTTAAAGTTCAAATTAATGAATGGCTTAATCAACCTATTTAGTAGGGGCTAACCAAGTCCAATCGACTTCAAATTTTTATGGTGGGTTCCTCCGATCCTAAAGGTCAAAGGGGAGAATCGATTTCAAGTCAATTTGATGTAATGTTAAATTTCAATTAATTGTGGATCTATTTGGGTGTTTAAGCCACCAGGTTATTTTTTAAATGAGTTAACTCAAAATCTATTTTTCTTAGGGTCCCTTCCGGTCATAAGAGACATCACCAAAATTCCTTTTCCTAGAATTTATTTTACAACATGCTAATTATTGAACAAAATACTCAAAACAAGTAATATGAATTTGAAAATCAATAACTTCTCATAAAGGGATGGCCTCTGACTTTGGAAAATTCGTTAAATGTTCCCAAATCTCGTAGGCTTCAAAAGCCCTACGGTCACATGCCATGGTAGAATTTCCTATATGCATGGAGAATTAAAATAATGCAGACAAGAATAAATTATTAAAAATAAAATACTGATGAAATTAAATGATTTCTTTTCCCACATTATTCTCCTCTGTTCACCGAGCAAGAGAGTATTTTTATTTTATTTTTCCCCGATTTTCCTACACAAAGTTATGGATTTTTGAAGTTTGTGTGGAATTAAATAACCGAAAATCCCTAATTTTCTATTTATCCGAGTCGCGCGCCGCGTCAACCTTAGCATCTCCGAAGTGCCGCGTGGCGCGCTCCCATTCGACACCGCCGCTGGAGTCGCCAGCCTCCGGTCCCGCCTTCCGCGTATCATCTCGCCGATCCGACCTAATCCGAGTCGTCCGTCCGCGCGCGTGTATTAAATGGACTCGCATCCATTCATCGTCTCCAAGCGTTCACATTCGAGAGCCGTCCACATTAAATCCCTAATATCTCACTCGATACTCAATGGATTTTCGTGTTTCATGCTCTACGGATTCGCTTCTCAAGAGAAGAATACATCTATATTTGGCAGATCATGCATTGAAATTAAAGCATTTCAAATGGAGAATCTCCCGTGCTTCCTGATGCAGAATTAGCTCATACCTTTGCTCAGAGAAGTGTGGCTTTAATCTGAGGGTTGTGTCACCTTCGATTGCGTCCCCAAAGAAGCTCCCAGATGAAGTCTCCTCGGTTCTGGTGAATTGCTCAGCAGGATTTCGACCACGCCCGATCACAAAGCTTGGAGGCCGGAGCAACCGGGGTGGCCCGGAGATGGGAAGTTTTTGGAGCGGTGGACACCTTCTTGGTCTGGTGAAGGTGTAGGACCAATCAATTTGAGTGATTGATCCACTATGGAGAAGTGTCCCTATGCTCTGGTGGAATTTCAATCTGGAAATCGGATTTTCATAATGATTGGGCAAATCAATAATCTGGGACCAACCCGCTCTAAGGGTGGAGAAGGGTTTGGAACAATTTTGGCAGAGTTTCGGCAAGTTTGTGCAACTCTCTCATGGTCGTGAGGGGGTGGTGTTTAAATAGGAGAGGGTGGAGGGCCTCCTGTGGAGAGTTGTGGCTTCGAGATCACCAAGCCCGGGCATGGGAAGAATGGAACATGGTGGCCATTGGGCATGGGGCAGCTCAAAGAAGGGAGAATTCCAAAGTTGGCTCACATGAGCTCTCGGCCATGGTGTTTTCCGGCGACCCCGGGTGGCCGGGGCCTTCCGGGCCAGGCATTGGTCACCATCTTGTTCGTGGAAATGTATCGGGTTTTAGTGTAGGCAATCGGCAAATGCCACGTGTAAAAGGCTTGATTAGAATGGAATGGGAGAGGCTCATTTTGGCTCAAATAGGTCAACCCCTCCATTTGGGCTAGGTGCACCACCCAAGGCCTGGTTTAGGCTGAATAGAAAGTGATTTAGGTCGCCTTAATCAAGGGGAATGGTCACCATCCAAGTACAATTAAGCTTAAGCAAGATTTAGCGGAATCATGGGAGTGGTTAATCACCTTTAGGAATTAAGGAAAGAGTCTCCTCCTTTTGCCCAAAATGGCATGGTGACATGTAAAGAGGCTCTCATGGCTTCCATGTGGCTCATGCATGGCTTCATGGCTCACCTTTGGTTTGGGAAAAGTCAAGTCAATTTCATGGAAATGGATTTTAGAAATTTTTGGTATTTTGATGGGAATTTGTATGGGGCTTAATTTGGAATGGCTTCATGATGAATTTTCAAACTTAGGGATTGATTTTAATTAAGGGTGTGATGTAGAGCAATTGTCATATGGGCTTTAAAGATGAAATTGGGCTTTTAGGAAGGTTTGGCAAAAGTGGGCTTTTGGTTTGAAAATAAATTTATGGATGAGAATTTTGTGAAGGATTGGGCCAAAAAAATTTTGGGTTTAGCTCATGGATGTCATGAGTGATTTGAAGCAAGTTGGGAGTGATTTGGGTTTGAATTGGGTTGAATTGGGCTTCTTTCGTGCGAATGGGTCAATATAGGTCAAATTGGGTTAATTTGGGCAAATGTTGGGCTAGTTTGAAATTGATGTAAAATTAATGTTGGGAAATGTTTTCAGGAGTATTTCAAAGAGGTTTTGACTTTGGTTGGGCTTTGATTTTGGGGTTTGGGCTCATTTGGGTTAGGGTTCGTTTAGGTCAAAATTGGGCCTTTTAGCTTTGGGTTGAATTTGGAGTGGAGGTTTGGGTCTAAATGTTGGGCAAACCATGTTAGTGTTTTGTTTGTGGGGGGATGCTAAGGAAGGTTTAGAAAAGATTTGGGGTTAATTGGAGTTGAATTGGGTGAGTTTGGGTTAGGTTTTGGGTCATGGGTCCAAATTGGGCTTTAAGGCCACAAAAAGTGAAAATTTGATCCAAATTTCAATCAAATTGGACTTGGATTTGGTCTAGATTGGTGTTGGAATGTTTAATTGAAGTTTAGAATTGAATTGGACCAGAATTTGGGTCAATTGGGTACGTTTGGTTTGACATTGGGTTCACTTAGGGTTAAAATGGGTCAAATTGGGGGTTTTGACAAAAGTGGGGTAAATTGACAAAATTGGCCCATGGTGTAGTTGAACAAAAATGAAATTAAATATTTGGGATTTTCTGAAATTTTTTGGGAATTTTCTGAATTTCTGGATTTTTGGGTCAAGAGGGGTATTTTGGGTATTTGGAGGGTATGTTTGGGAGGTATTTTAGAATTTTTGATATTTTTGGCTATGGATGATCAATTTGAGTGGAGAGAAATGTTTAGGAATTATTTTGGAGAATTTTGGGTGATTTTGGAAATTTTTGTTAAATTGGGTACAAGGCTGAAAGGAGTGTAGGGTCCCTGGGTCAAAATTGAAAATTTGGAAAATTGAAGATTGGGTGAATATAAGTGGAATAAAATCATTTTGGTTGAGCCATGAAGCCATATCAAGCCCATATGAGCCATGACGGGACTCATTCGAGGCATTCACTATGTTGTTCCTAACCCCTCTAACATGGCTTAGGGGTTAAGGACCATCCATGTGAATCACCTACATGAGTCGTGAGGTCAAGTTAGGTATGGGTGTGGTTTGTGAGGTGTGTGCAAGTGTAGTGTATGAGTGTAGTGTGTGTGTAAGTCGCCCCTTCACTGCACTGTGCCACCTGTATGGGCCCTAAGGCCAAAGAGTCCTATAAGAACCCATCCTTTAAACTTCCACATTTGATTTCAACCCCAGTGATTGTGGGTTCATGTACCAAGTTTGTGGAGTTTGCAGAGTTAAGAAGTGGTTTAATTCTCTTTAAAGGTGGTGGATCCTAATTCTAGTCCTCTAAGATAGTCAAAGCGGAAAAGCCTAAGGCTGGGATCCTAAGTACTAAAAGAAGAAGAGAAGACCATCAAAAATGAGGTCAACAAATGGACCTCAATATGTGTGGTGAGCCGATCGATAATAACTGCAGGTATTGGTGTTGACCGAAGCGATCAACAAAACCAACACAGATGTCCAAGTGACAAACTTCTAGACAAAGTAAGAGTCACGGGGAGTGTCAAGTATATCTTTGAAACTCGGAGATTCCCGAACTCTCACGCGGGGAAAGGGAAAAGGAGGTGAATCCCAAATCACATGATCCGGGGGAATTTCAACTTAGATTTTATTTTGTTTTAGTTTAATTTTTTGATGTGTGAGCCGAGATTTTAGTTTGGAGTTTCAATTTAGATCAAGTTTTGTCAAAAGTGGGATTTGAAGTTGAAATGAAAATTGGAATTTTGTGGTCTTAGATGTAAGCTCTTCAACTCAAAAAGAATTGAATTGATTGGATTGAATCATTACAATGAGGAGAGATCTCAGAGTTAATGCGGTATTGGATGTAAAATCCTTAACCTTAAGAGTTCGATTTCGATGTATTTCATTGCCGTAGTGAAAGAATCCTAAAGCAAGCAAGTGCCTCGGATGTAAAATCCTTAACCCTGCAAATTTGATTTGATGTATTTCATTGCGATAGTGAAAGAATCCTAGCAATGCGCCTCGGATGTAAAATCCTCAACTCCAAAATTTTGATTTTTCGATGTATTTCATTATGACAGGATGTAATCCTAAGCACGTCAGCTTCTGATGTAAAATCCTCAACTCCAAAAGTTTGATTTTTGATGTATTTCATTGCGATGGCAAGAATCCTAAAGCAATGCAACCTCTTAGATAAAATCCTTGACTCCAAAAGTTTGAATTTTGATGTATTTCATTGCACAGAAAGGATCCTTTCGAAAGCAATGCAAAGCTTCGTATGTAAAACTTCGACTCCAAAAAGCTCAATTTTGATGTATTTCATTGCGATAGGGAAAGGATCCTAAAGTAATGCTAGCCTCGGATGTAAAATCCTCGACCCAAAAGTTTGATTTGATGTATTTCATTGCGATGGCAAGAATCCTAGCATCAGTACTTTGATGTAAATCCTCGACTCCAAAAGTTTGAATTTTGATGTATTTCATTGCGATAAGGAAAGGATCCTCTCTAAAAGCAATGCAAGCCTCGAATGTAAAATCCTCAACCCAAAAGTTTGGATTTCGATGTACT
This sequence comes from Papilionanthe hookeriana x Papilionanthe teres, assembly GCA_022702705.1. Taxonomy (NCBI): domain Eukaryota; kingdom Viridiplantae; phylum Streptophyta; class Magnoliopsida; order Asparagales; family Orchidaceae; genus Papilionanthe; species Papilionanthe hookeriana x Papilionanthe teres. Next base: position 43,739,774 of record CM040435.1, on the reverse strand, counting down.
TGCTGCGATAGGCAAGAATCCTAAAAGAGGTCAGCTTCGATGTAAAATCCTCGACCCAAAAGTTTTCCGAATCGATGTATTTCATTACGATAGTGAAAGAATCCTTAAAGCAATGCAACCCCGGATGTAAAATCCTCAACCCCAAGAATTTGATGTTTTTTGATGTATTTCATTGCGATATGGAAATGATCCTAAAGCAATGAAGTGATATAAAATCATCAACTCCAAAAGTTCAATTTATATCACGTTAGCTGTGTGACAATCCCAAAGCAATGTACTTCGATGTAAAATCCTCAATCTAAAAAGTTTGAATTGATGTAGTCATTGACTTTGCAAAGATTCGTAGTTGATTTGAAAAGTGTGGAATTTTGGTAGCCAGAGAATTTCACTAAAGTTGTAAAAGACTTTCATGAAGGAAATAACATTAGGAGTGAATATGTGTATGTTACATACCCCGTTCAAAAGAGTTGATCGGAAGTCACCGGGTTTGATTGGATATAATCCCTCGCCATCAGATTCGATCCGCATCAATGGAATCAACCGCTTCCATCCCGTACAAGGGAGAGAATAGAACGGATTGGATTTCTGCATTTGGAAGGTTGAGTTTGAATTTCCGATTTGAGATTTGATTTGAAATTTGGAAAGATTGAATTTGAATTTGATTGAGATCTGGATTTGGAATTTGACTGAAATTTGATTTGGGATCTGGAAAGATTGAATTTGAAATTTGATTGAGATTTGATTTGGAATCCTGGAAAGATTGAATTTGAATTCCGATTGAGATCCGGATTCGAATTCGATCGAAATTTGAACTCGATTTAGATTCGATTTGGAAAAGAAAACAAGGAAAAACTTTATTATCATGATTTTATTTATTTTAGCACATTTTATTTTTGGAACGGACCTGGGTCATAAGTAATTACTTCGCCCGTGTTTCTAAGGATAAAGAATTCATTCCGAAACATCGTGTAGCGAATACTTTTTCAAGTATAGTCCGTTGATCGGAAGCATATGTCGTTCTCCCCGGCAATTCACTAGCTGATAGGAACCTCCCCGAGTAGACCGCCTCAACCACGAACGGCCCTTCCCAAGTGGGTTCAAATTTTCCTCCCATTCTGCGGTGTGCAAGGATAGGACTTTCGAGAACGCAGAACTAAGTCACCAACTTCGAAGGTTCTGAAGGACCTTGGGTTTGCCAGCTTCGAACCATCTTAGCTTCGGTATAATTCTAAATTCACAAGGGCCGCAAGTCTTTTTACCTTCCATGCTTTGACTCCTCTGGGCCGTAATTTGGCGTTCTCTTCCTCGTCGTGATCTTATTTGCAACCGCAATTTCGAGTGAAGGAAGTCAACTCCCAAAGGTAACATCGCTCGGACCCATACACCGCAGCGTAAGGTGTAGTTTCCGAGTAGGAGTTCCGAAGTGCTTGTCCGTAGGCCCATAAGGCTTCTAATAACTTCTCGTGCCAATTTCTCTTATTATCGTCCAAGGTTTTCTTTAAGATCTGAACGAGAGTTTTATTAAAAGCCTCGCCGAGGCCGTTTGCTCTCGGATAGTAATTGAGTATCGCTGGCCGATTTCGGTGTCTCCCGCGATTAAAATTATTGATTTGTGTGCTTCTAAATGGCCGACCCATTATCCGAGATGATCTCGCGCGGCACTCCGAAACGGTAGACAACTTGTTCTTGAAAATTGTAGCATCGGTGGTGTGCTTTCACTTCTCTAAGTGGAACCGCTCTCGCCCACTCGGGAAAAGTAATCCGTAGCCGCAAGAATGAAGCGATGTCCTTTTAAGATGGTGGTTCATTTGGACTCACTATATCTGCCCCAACATTCAAATGGCCACGACGCAATTGTCTGGATGTAACACATTTGGAGGCTGGTGTAGAACTACCCGCACTGGGCATCGTACGCCCCTCTCGGCGATTTTCATGCAACATTACTCATCGAGGGCCAAGAGGTGACCTAATCTTTTAATTTTCATTTTCATCTTCGGACCCGACCGGTGAACACCCGTCGCAGTCCCGAATGCACCCTTAACAATTTCACGGGCCTCGACCCGCTTAGGCACCTTAGCCACATTCGATCAAAAGACCTTCCGTATAACGTGTTGTTTTTTAATGCGGCAGTGACTGCAGTGCCCTTTCGATCCTCGATGCCAGCGACCCATCGTCCGGTAGCTTTCCTCGTTTGCGGTGTAGTTCATCAATGGCTGTCGCCAATCTTCGTGTTTTCCGTCATCGTTGCAAATCGATTCTTTTTCCGATTTGTGCATTTCGTGTCTATGTCGAGCCGTGATAGTAGGACTCGACGTCCGTGAACCGACACTTCTACCGACTCATCTTGCAAACAGCAAATTCTTTGCGAGGCGAGCTAACGCATCCGCTAAGGCATTTCTTTTCCGGGAATTTTGTAGATTGTCATACATTCGGAATTTGTTCCAACAATTGTATGGCATACCGGAAGTATTGCTCGAGTCTTGTTTAAAAATTATGTACCGTCCGTCGATCCGTTGGATGATTAACTCGCGAATCCCCCGTAGATGTTGATGTCCGTTATCCCCATTTGAATAGCTAATTCCACTCGTTATGAGGGCTTCGTATTCTCGTCATTGTTTGTACACGGTTTTGTTAAGTGGTAGGAGTATCTTAACATCCCCGCTCCGGTGGTGCGCAAAGATTAGCCCGATTCCCCGCCTTTACCGACCATCACTTGCGATTCTTCTTGTGTGTTGAAGATGCTCCAAGCAGCTCTAAGCATAATTCCCAACGTCGATCATCGTGGTCTTCTAGGCTCATTATTTGTCTATCCGGCAAATCGTAATTCGAGAGGAGATCTCCGCCGCAAAGGGTGTGCCGCGAGGAAGTCCGCCAAGACTTGTCCCTTTACGGCACGAAGAGGCACGAAAGTTATATCGAATTGCAATAATATCATTGACCATCTCGGCAAGTCCGCCGAAAGTGCCGGACGAGTCATCAAGTATTCCAATGGATTAAACTTCGAGACGTTGACCTTATGAGAAAGCATGTAGCCCGAGCTGGAAAGCCGCCGAAGATCGTGTGTGGGCCAAACAATGCTTTTCAATTGCGGGATACCTTATTTCCGCCTAAGAACGACGGCTTAGGTAGTAAAGAGCATTTTCTTTACCCCATCATCAATTCGGGCGAACAGGCTCCGACGCAGTCGTCTAAAGCCGCTGTGATAAAGTATCAACTCGAGGATCAGTCATAAGACAAGAGGTGTCATTAAATATTGTTTAATGTCTTCGAAGACCCTCTCGACATTTCTCTTCCTAAATAAATTTGGCGTCCTTTAACTAGTGCCGTAGAAAGGTCAGACACTCACCTAACAAGTTCGAGATAAAGCGTCGAAGATATGCCAACTTCCCTTGAAAAGATCGTATTGGCGAAGGTTTTGGGAGGCGCATTTCTAAGATAGCTTTAATCTTTTCCTGTGTCGATTTCAATTCCACGTAGCGTTCCGACAACGAATCCTAAGAATTTCCCGCAGGTGACCGCCGAAGGCGCATTTTAAGGGATTCATCTTAAGGTTAAATTGCCTTAATCGTTCGAAAACAATTCTCAAATAATAATACAAGGGTTTGCCCTTACTTTGCTGATGACCACATCGTCCACGTAGCATTCGACTCGGGATTGTGGATGAGATCATCAAAAATTCTTGTCATCGCTTCCGGTATGTTGCTCCCGCGTTCTTCGCTCCGAATGGCATCAATGTGTAAGAATATACTCCGATCGGCGTTCGAATGCGTCGTAAGCTTTTCATCTTTCTGAGCTCATTTTTATCTCAAGTTGTATCCCGAAGATCCATCCATGGAATGAGAATATTTCATGTGTCGAAGCAATGTCGACTGGTTCTCGGGATCGGTAGAGGGAATTCACCTTTGGACATGCCTTGTTTAAATCTCCGAAGTCCACACAAATCTCCCGATCCGACCATTCTTCTCGGATCGGCACCACATTGGCTAACCAAGCTCAGTATTGTTCTTCACTTGACAAATTTGGCGTCTATTAACTTTCTAACTTCGGCTATGACTTGTTGTTCAATTTCTAGACGCATCTTTCCGGGACCCCGTTCGACCGGGGACGTATGATCCACTCCCAGCTTGCGGACCGGCGACCCTGTGAGCTAATCCCGGCATCTCATCGCAGTTCCAAGCAAAACAAGCCTTTAAATTCCATTAATAACTTGATTATTTCTTCGAGTCTTCTTTACTTCGAGTAAGGAGTTAACAAAGGTAGGTCTAGGCTCTTCATAGTACCTGTTAACTTCCGTTAACTCATCTATTGTAGATTTAATTTCTTCTTCGAATTTCGTGGAGCGTTTCCAATTTGTGAATTCAACTCTTCTCGTAGTTTCCATGGGCCATTAAACTCGCAAGTGACACCAAGCAAAGTTCCGCACGTCGAATCGATCCTCACTGTGCCGAATCCGAGACCATGCTTTCAATCGTGACGACCGGAGTTATTCCATAATTTTTCAAAATGTTGTGATCGACCTTTTGTCCATTGTCGAGGTAAGAAAACCACGAATTAAATTTCGAACACAGGAGAGTACCACTCAAAAGATAACTCCACACTCGATGAAGTGACATCTTCAAATTGTGGCTATCATTTTCGCCTTTGGAGGAAGTAGCACCATGGTAGAATTTGGATTGGCTTTGCACTCGCTTACGTACCTCTTTGACCACTCACACCCTCGATCTTATTAATGGATCAGGTCAGTGGTCATAGTATGTACATAGTGGTTAATCTTCTCGTACATCGATTTATATTCTTCATTCTTCTCATCTTCGAGAGATCTTGAATTGCGTTTTTTCCAACTTATTGTCGATGCTTCTTGTTTGATTTCTTTTTTCTTCTTCGAACCGTCTTCCCAATCAACATTGATGGCCGGGTTTCCTTCGTCCAATCGTCCTAACGTCTCTACCACGACCTCATCCCCGCCGACCTCGGATGCGAGTTGTGGAGAAACCTTCACCATCTCGCCGTAAGGGAGTGGTGAGCGACCGTTGACTAGAACTTCGTGCTCTTCACACCCCGAACTTCTTTGCTTCATCTGTCATGGTATCTCTCTCGGAGAAAATTGTTTTCTTCTTGGTGTATAATAAGCCGCATCTTCTACAGTGGATTCCACTCTATGTACGGAGAATGGCTAAAGTCACCTTTGATGGCGACCGTTCCCCTCCATCGTAGTATTTGATGACCGGTGTAGAGATGATGGTACCATCCTCAAGCCATGTATCCATGGTCGGCCCAAAAGAGAGCGTTGAACGATGTTTCGAATCAATTATGTGAAATTTTGCGGTTGCCTTTGCTAAGTCACCGCCTTCATTAGTAGTGTTATCTATCCGAGGGCTCTTTCTCTTTCTCGTTGAATCCTCTTCAATAACATTTTGTCGCACAGCTCGCTGCATCAATTTCCAAATATGCTAGTGTTCGAAGACTCATTATATTGATTGATGCTCCCGGATCCACCAATACTCCTGAGAGCGTAAATCCCCCAATTGTAACTGAAATGTACAACGGTCGGCCGTGGCCCCGTCCCAAGTAGTAGGTCATTGTCCGTGAAGGTAACACCTCGTCGTTCCTTTAACGAACAAACCTCATCTAAGGAATCTCCGGCCATCCGAGCTAAGCAAATTTCCTCGGATCAAGTAAGGCCTGATCGAGCTTCTCTCATCTCCTTTCGATAAGATGAGAGCATCGTAGATGCCTCGCCTTGGCCGGTAGCTTCCTAAGATGGGTTAGCACGTTGTAGTCCACTTTATTTTCATGTATCTCGCTTCTTCTTGAATGGGTATTTCTTCTCCGTCGTGGTTGGTTCTTCAACAACCACCGTTTTCCTTTCGTCCTTTGGACCCATTCTGAGGTAGACTCTTCCACTTCTTAAGTTAATTTTTGTAATTTCTCCTAATCTAGTGTTGGAGTTTTCCGGTGTTTCCTCCCGAATCGGAATGACAAAGTTCTTCTTGATTAGCTTCGCAGTCTGAAGGCTCTAACTCTATTGTGAATGGAGCTCCTCGAAACTCGCGTACGTATTCGTTGCTTGTTGAACTCTTGTAGCCTCTCGTTGATGGATGTCTTCTTTGTCATTGTGATCGTCGAGATTGTGTATGATTTGAGAATTGTCATTTGTATCGAAATCGATGTCCGGAATGTCGCTAGTTACGTAATCGTTAGAAACAACCAAAACGTAACTAACGCCATCACCCTTATCATTGCAAGATCCCACCGAAGTGAGTGCGTATAATCATACGTAGTCAAGGGTTCGAGGGATTTCTCCGAATCCGAAACAACTCATCCTAGGATAAGCAGCCCCTAGTCTAGCCTGTGGAGCCTCGGTCCTTTCTTCTCTGATTTTCTTCTTCTCTTCAATCGTCTCCCCGTTGAGGTGGTTCTTCTATCGCAAGTGACAAGACGCTTAGCAAAAGTTTCGAACTTCAATCAAGCTCGCACCGAAGCGGTTTGGATGTTGTTTAAAATCTTTTCGAAGACCTTGTCCAAGCGGTAGTCCATCCATCGTCGCCTGTATAGATCTATCGAATGATGGGATCACGAGTTTAACATTGACTCGAACCTCCTTTCTGGGTTCCTTCATGTACTCCTTCTCGGGATTGTTATATTCCCTTTCCGAAGGTTGTCATTTGTTTCTCAACTTTTGAAGGTAATGCAATCTTCTATCTTGTGTCCAAGCATCCGTGATAAGGGCAAAAGTTGGGATCACCTTCTTGTCGACTTTTCCGGTCACCAGCTCCGCAAATTCGGAAATCTAGAGTCTTCATCGAATACGGAACATTTTCGCATCATTTGGTCTTTTGAATGACAGCCCCCGCCGAAGCTCCCTTAATGTACGTTGCGGACGAGGCGCTGTTCATACCGTAGAGATGACCGATAGCCGGGCTCGGTCATTGCACTCCGTTGAGGTTTGCTGTGGGCCGTTCTGAACATATTTGTATTCGTTGCTTGCCTTTGTCGACCGTCGGCAACGATCCCGGATTTCTTTTCAAAAAGTCTTCACAGCTTTTGCTTTTGTCTGTCTTGTCGGCGAAATTTAATTGCTTCACCTCTCTCTTGCAAGCTCCCTACCTTGCTTAACAACTTCTCAAAAGTCTTAATAAAGGGAACTTTCGAGGAGAAGTGCCATCGGGCCGTGGGAATGCTTAAGTAAGATGTCGATTGCATGTCGTTTTGCACTGTGGTTCACACTTCATGCTTAAGTTCCTCCATCGAAGTATGTAATCCACCAAAATTTCGTTCGGCTTCTCGCTTCTCTACCACTAAATCACCTATAGTGATGTGGTGCTGAGCCTGCCGAATTGCTTGATGAAAGGTTTTCTAGTTCCGAGAATGTCTTCACCGAACCATTCGGTACCCCGCGTACCAATCAAAGGCGAATCCTCGACAAAGTCGCCGACGAATCGTCGGAAGAGTACGGCGTCGCTCCCGCCCCATTGCAACAACCGGCACGAAAGTGTGCAACATGCCGTCGGGGTCTTGTTCCATTAAAGGTTTTGAAACAAGTGGTACGAAGCCTTTTGGGTACCGGACATTGCCGAATTCTTCCGGGTAAGGTCTACCCGTCCGAATGGATGTCCCGCTCTTTGATTGTTCTAAGGCTTCTCGCACCTCGCCGTTCCACCAAGCTCTTGATATCTTTTTCCTCGAATCATACTTTGTGTTGTATCTTTCTAGCTGATCGTCCCCATTGACGGATGCACTTTCCTCTGTCCACAATGTGAATGACCTCTCGGGGGCGTCTCTCTCGGGGTTGCACTTGACTCCTCGAGATCAAGCAGACTACGCCCATCTCTTCCATTCTTTTCGCCATTTGGACGATCGTATCGTCTTTCTCTTGAAGTCGTCTTCTCATCACTTCTAGCTCCCTCCTTCGCGGCTGCAGGAGCAACTTGTGAAGCCGACGAAGCTCGTGTTTCGACCATGTTGATTTCTCGCATACTCATCGTCCATGAATTCCGATGAATCAATCTCATCTCCAAATTTCTCCTCCCTTTCTTTTCGCTAGTCGTCGAATACGTCCTCAACTTTTCCATAGCGTCCTCTAGTGGTCTTTTCGTGCATCCTCAGCTTGTCGTGTGATACCGGCTTGCCCTTCACGAGTCCCCTTGATTTGGCAGCTGGCACTTTTCGATTCAAGTCTCCGACGAGACTTTCCTTCAGCCGTTGTTTCAATCTTAATCACCCGCAGTGGGACGCCATACCATCCTTCTAGCAAATAGAAGGTCTAGGACTCCGATGGTCTCGTCGCCCAAATGCCGGAAGGCGGCATCCTCCCTAATCCGTAATCCCGAAACAACGACGCGACTAGCCTTCATCCTTTTATTTGGCTTTTCCGTAACGATGGCGGGTTCTACTTCCGGTGTATCTAAGACGGGACGACCGGCACCCGCCCTATTCTTCTCTTAGATCTCCGATACGGGCATTTCTCTTTCTCGCGCCTTCTCGATCACGGCCTCTGTACGGTAAATGGCGCGATCCTAGCCCTTTCTTTCATTGCCGCCGTACTATGCTGGTCGAGGTAATGTAGAAACAATCCCCGCGGACATTTTCCCCATTAGTTGCGGCGGAAAGGGGATGGAATCTACTTCCTTCCAAAAAGGGTGTATCTTCAGCAATATTATTCAGTAGTGGTGTGTACTCGTGGGATTTCGGATTTCTCCGTGTTTACCAAAGAAATTTCCGTCTTCCTGGAGTAATCTTCCTACTTCTGTTCCTTCTTTGGGTCCGTGTTAGTGATGGAATTCTTGAGCCGGACCCGATTTAATAAAATGTATTACCTCACAGAAAGTCCGTACCCTCTACGGTAGCAGTGTTCACCATAGTTCTCGATTTCCCTCTCCTTTAACTGCGTGCGCTGATAGGTGCGTAGACAACTAGACCGCTGGGGGTAGCAAGAACAGTCCTCCCCGCGGACAAGAAGATTCTCCTCACGGATCATTCGCAGGAGGAAACTCGTACTGACCTAAGGCCGAACTCGATCGCCGGCTTCTTAGCTTCAGATAATTCTCAGAGCCAATGCGAAAAGGGAAACGTCGCTGATCTTGACATTTGTGTTCTCGAATCCTTGTCCAAACCGGATGATCCCATTGTCGGCGCCGTCCTTGTAAACAACAAATCGAGTCCATCGGGGTGAAGGATAAAATCAGCTTTCGGGCCTCCATTTCGCAGTGCGTATCCTAATTGTCGTCCCAAGTTATGCTTCTTCTCATCAGACGAAAAGAAAGGAATTGAAAAGAGTCTGAACACATTCTTGTTCATGTATTTATAAGAAGGAGTTATTTGTTAAAAGAGTCATTCATTAAAGGGTTTGTTTGTTTAGAACGAAATGTTCAAAGGTGTAGAGAAGGTAGGGAATCCGATTCAAAGAGTTGGAAAGGAAAGAAAGCTCCTCATGCAAGACTTCGACTCGAAGGATTACTCCTAAACTAACAACTATTGGGCGTCCACCCCACCCCGGTAAATGAGGTAGAAGGATCTCGAAACCTCTCTCGTTTAGGGGTGTCTAAACAAAGGGCTCCTAAATCCGAGAGAATGCTGGCTATACTCGTCTGCTGCAAATAAATGAACATAGTATTCCAACTTTAAAGAAGGGATAGCTGATCCACAAGGACATGGATACACTACCAATTTTTTTGAAAGCAAAATTGTCCGATTAAAAATGGAGAGAGGAATTGTCCAAAGCGAGTCGCTGTAAATATGCCTGCATTATTTTTAGGTTGTGTTGTATTTAGAAAAGGGGTCGCCAATGTAAATTGTCGTTAATTTTAAGATTTTAAATTTAGCTTAAACATATATAATTTGAAAAGTAGTATTTCAATTTTGAAAATAATTTTTAAATTAAAAAATTTTAAGATATGAAATCAAACTCGATCTCACATCCTAAATAGTTTAGCCAAACGAGCACCGCACTACAAACCGCGTATCTATCCCTAAGGATAAAGTAATACCGCTTGATGGTGGGGCTCGATTAAATAAACTAAAAAGATTTGGTGACATCCTTTTCGATCTGCGAACTTAATTATGTGCCGACAAATTCCCCGCTTAATATGAAAACATTAAAACAGGTTTATTACCTCGGTTCTTTAAAATTCCCTATAAGGGCAAGCCCCTATAAGCATCACATCTTAAGTGACGGAATCACCTAAGAAAACTCTCGATAATAATCAGTAGTTCTCGCTTCAAGAATTTCAAAGTTTAAGTTTTCAAAGGATCAATTTTGGAATTTCAATGGTGGAATGGATCAAGTTTGGAACATTTTGTTTTGGGAATTCAAAGTGAAGAAAAGTAGGAGAAATTACAAGATTAAAGCGAACTTCTCGTAATTTCCCGACTATCCTATTGTTTGGCTCTGATTTCAGAAAGTCCTAATGTTTATTTAATGTTTCGATTCCCGCGCCACTAGACTTATATCCGTATGACATGATCATACAAATGGCCCTGAAGATGTGAGGTTTATGTCGTACCTGACGACTACCTCGAATCCTAAGACCTATTAGGGCTTAATTTGCAATGCAAATGCCTAACAAAAGGCCGAGGATTTATGTTGTACTCAGTAAACTACCTCGAAGTCCTACGGCTTTCGTTGTTAATTTTAGGAAAGTTTTGTCGATGTAAGACCAAGTTTTGCCGACGACGATGGCCGTGCCGCCCACCATGCTCCAAGCTCCTCGTCGTTGCTGCAGGTTTAGTTTTAGAAGTCATAAATCGTATATGAAAGAAGTGTTTTGGTTGTGAGAAGTCTTTAATTTCAAAGTTGTTTTTGTGTTTTAATTAAAACAAATCTTAAAGCCGATTATAACGACACTGCTTAAGATCCCACTCTTGCCCATCCTTCCGCATCGTTATTTTTATCGATTCACTTAGTCCAAATATGAATTCGCTAAACTCAACCGAATGAGTTCCACACTTTCATTTAGACCGCTGGAAATCCCGTTAGCGCAACACGTAGGTTACATCATCCGAGGTATTCCCGATCATCCAACAAAAGACGTTTTAATTTAGTTGTAATTGTGGTTTTGTGTTCGTTTGTGATTAAATTTTGAGTTGTTTTTTTATATTTTGAAATGTTGTGGCGGTGAATTTTATCTTGTAATGACTTTTTAATTTAGTTTTTGGTTTCGCTTTTAGGACTATCCTAAAGGTATGGGTTTTCATGCAAATGCTTGTTTATCATGCAAAAAAAGTAAGTGCGATGCAATTAAATAAATTGCAATAAAATAAAAGCGCACTGAGGGTCATCCTGCCATCCCAAGTCGCACTTAAAACACAATTAGAATATTTAAGCAAGTTCCTAGTAAAGCTAAGGGAAGGGTTATGGTTTTCTACCAAGTTCCTAATCCTATAGCTAGTCATTTCCTATGACGTCTAGGTTCTTTGTATTTTGGTTCGAGGATGATTTTCTTCATCAAAGAATAATTAAGTTCAATCGTTTCCATGAACATCCTATCATATCGAGGAAGTGCTTAAGACAAATCTTAAACATCTTTTCAATATTTCTGTGGATTTGCTTTAAGTCCAAATGAATTTAATTATACAAATGAATTAATCGTCCTAGAATTCAAGTTTTGTTGTTATCTTGCTCGAACTAGACATTCAATATCCTATGTGTGAAGTAACATTTCATTTAATGTTCTCGTTTGTGAGTTATAATAACCAAAGCTTTCAGGCAAATTGGTGTTCAAATGATTTAATTTAGTTAGTTAGTTTAAATTTGGAAGGGTTGTTCAAGTTGCTTTATATTTAATTTCTTTATGTCTTGTGTAATGTTATTTAATTCAATTTCATTTAACTTTAATTTAATTTAATCTAATTTAATTTAATTTAATTGTTTTAATTTAATTTAATTTAATTTAATTTGTTTTAATTTAATTTAGTTTAATTTAATTTAACTTAATTTATTTATTTAATTTGATTTAATTTAATTTAATTTAATTTAATTTAATTTAATTCGATTTAATTTGTTCGATTTAATTTAATTTAATCTTTAATTTGAATATTTTTTAATTTAATTTAGTTTAATTTAATTTAATTTAATTTTATTTATTTAATTTAATTTAATTTAATTTAATTTAATTTAATTTAATTTATTTGATTTAATTTAATTCTAATTTAATTTTTAATTTTAATTTAATTGAAAATTTAAAAAGAGTTTAATAATTTAAATTTTTAATTTAATTTAATGATTAGTCCTTTAACATTTTAAAATTTAATTTGAGTTATCATTTTTAATTAAAGAATTGAATATTATTTAAATGATTAATTTAGGAATTTTAAATTAAAGAATAAATATCTTTCCTAATAATATCCCTATTTAATAATTCCAACTTTATTATTCTTCCAAATTAATCAATTATTTAATTGGGCGTTTATTTCAATTATTTTAAATTTGCTTGGGGAGGTTTCTACCATTTAATTATTTAAATTTCAACCATCCAAATCAAATTAAGATCAAATATTTTACTTGTTAATTTTTATTAAACCTAAAGTTTTAATTAGGGGTTGAAGATTTTAATTACCATTTTACCCTTCAAGCTTAATAATTTCATAACTCACTAAATTGGGCTCAAATGAACTTGAAATTTTTATGTGACTTCACTCATATGCCAATAAAGACATGAAAGGAGAAAATGAGATTTTTCTGTATTTAATTTATTTATATAATTATTTTTTAAAGTCAGAAAATAGAATTTCTAAGGAAAATTTAATAATATGACCAAGGGAAAGTTTCTGCCCTTAAGAAAATTATGGGACATTCCTAATGACTAGAGGACCACTTTGACCAATTTTGGTGATTTTTGAATTATATTATTTTTATTATAATTATTTTAAGTTTTGGAGTATTAATTAATTTAAAAATAAAATAAAGGTTGAAAAATGAAATTTATATTTTTTAAAAATCTCTCTGATATTAAGGAAATCAGATAATCAATTTTTGTAATTTTTTTGATTTTTTCATGATTTATTATAATTATTTTAGTGAAAATGCCAAAAATGTATTTTTTAATTTTTTTAAATTACCTTAGGGCTTTAAAATTTAATATCTCATTAAATAGACCTAAGAAAAAATATAGGGTTTGTTCCTAAGTGATTAAAATTCAAAATGTGACATTTTGGTGAATTTTATTATTTTTATGATTTTTATTATTTTTTTAATTATTAAAATATTAAAATAATACAAAAATCAACCTTTTAGAAAATCGAAATTTTAATTTTCTTAAATTCTGATATCGTAGAGGCTCCAAAACCAATTTGGTAAATTTTTAAAACATTTGTGTGTGATGGCAGTTGCCTGTCAGCTGGTTGAACAACTGATGCAGATGCACTGTGTCACGGATTTCAAATTTTTATGGTGGGTTCCTCTCGATCCTAAAGGTCGCTGGAGAATTAATTTCAAGTCAATTTGATGTATGGTTAGCTCTAATTAATTAGGATCTATTTTGGGTGTTTAAGCCAATTTAGGGTTATTTTAAATGAGTTAACTCAAAATCTATTTTTCTGTGGTCCTCCGGGGTCATAAGAGACATCACCAAATTTTCCTAGAATTTATTTTAAAACATGCTAATTATCAGGAATTAAAATACTCAAAACAGTAACATGAATTTGAAAAATCAATAACTTCATAGGGATGGCCTCTCTGACTTTGGAAAATTCAAAGAAATGTTCCCAAATCGTAGGCTTCAAAAGCCCTATGGTCACATGCCATGGTGAATTTCCCATATGCATGGAAATTAAAATAATGCGTACGTAAAATAAATTATTAAAAATAAAATACTTTATGAAATTAAATGATTTCTTCCACATTATTCTCCGTTCACCGAGCAAGAGGGTTTTTTATTTTATTTTTTCTCGATTTTCCTACACAAAGTTATGATTTTGAAGCTAGTGAATTAAAATAACCGAAAAATCCCTAATTTTCTATTTATCCGAGCTCTGCCGCCACGTCAACCTTAGCACTTCGAAGTGCCGCGTGGCGCGCTCCCATTCGACGCCGCCGCTCGAGTCACAGCCTCCGGGTCCCGCCTTCCGCGTATCATCTCGCTGATCCGACCTAATCCGAGCCGTCCGTCCACGCGTGTATTAAATGGACTCGGCATTCATCGTCCCCAAGCGTCCTCACTCCGAGAGCCGTCCACATTAAATCCCTAATATCTCACTCGATACTCAATGGATTTTCGTGTTCTTATGCTCTATGGATTCGTCTTGAAGAGAAGAATACATCTATACGGTGATCATGCATCAGGCTCCAAAGCATTTCGAAATGGAGAATCTCCGGTAGCTCTAGATGAAGAATTAGCTCATACCTTTGCTCGTAGAAGTGTGGCTTCAATCTGAGGGTTGTGTCGCCTTCGGGATTGCGTCCCATGAAGCTCCCAGATGAAGTCTCCTTGAACCGTGAATTGCCCAGTAGGATTTCCACCACGCCCGATCACAAAGCTCGAGGCTTCAGCAACCGGGTGGCCCTCCGAGATGGGGCTTTTGGCCGGTGGACACCTTCTCTTGACCAGGAAGTGTAGGACCAATCTACCCTGAGGATTGATCCACTGTGGAGAAGTGTCCTGGTTTTGGGTGGAATTTCGGGCCGAGAAATCGATTTCGTCACTGACGGGCAAATCGACACCTGTGACCAACTCTAAGGGTGGAGAAGGGTTTAAACAATTTTGGTAGAGTTTCGGCAAGGTTTGTGCAACTTTCTCATGGCCGTGAGGGGTGGTGTTTAAATGGGGAGAGGGCAGGGCCTCAGCTGGAGAGTTAAAATAAATCACCCAAGCCTGTACGGGAAGAAATCAGCCCATGGTGGCCATTTGGGCATGGGGCAACAAAGGGAGAATTCCAAAGTTGGCTCACATGGAGCTCTCGGCCATGGTGTTTTCCGACACTCCGTGGCCGGGCCGGCTGTGACTATCACCATCTGTCCAGCCGAGCGGTGGCTGGGGTTTAGTGTGCACTGCAAATGCCATGTGTAAAAGGCTCGGATTAGAATGGAATGGGAGAGGGCTCATTTGCTCAAATTGGTCAACCCCTCCATTTGGGCTAGGTGCACCACCCAAGGCCCGGTTTAGGGCCGAATAAAGATTTAGGTCACTGACCGTGGGGAATGGTCACCATCCAAGTACAATTAAGCTTAAGCAAGATTTAGTGGAATCATGGGAGTGGTTAATCACCTTTAGAAATTAAGGAAAGAGTCTCCTCCTTTGCCCAAAATGGCATGATGACATGTAAAGAGGCTCTCATACTTCCATGGCTCTGCGGCTATCAAGGGCTCACATTCGTTCGAAAAGTCAAGTCAATTTCATGGAAATGGATTTTAGAAATTTTTGTATTTTGATGGGAATTTGTATGGGGCTTAATTTGGAATGGCTTCATGATGAATTTTCAAACTTAGGGATTGATTTTAATTAAGGGTGTGATGTAAAATAATCATTACATGGAAAAATAAATTTATGGATGAGAATTTTGTGAAGGATTGGCCAAACAAATGTTGGGTTTAGCTCATGGATGTGTCATGAGTGATTTGAAGCAAGTTGGGAGTGATTTGGGTTTGAATTGGGTTGAATTTGGGCTTTAGTGAATGGGGTCATTACAGGACAATTGGGTTAATTTGGGCCAATGTTGGGCTAGGATTCAAATTTATGTAAAATTAATGTTGGGAAATGTTTATGGGAGTATTTCAAAGAGGTTTTGACTTTGGTTGGGCTTTGATTTTGGGGTTTGGGCTCATTTGGGTTAGGTTCGTTTAGGGTCAAATTGGGCCTTTTAGCTAGTTGAATTTGAGTGAGGTTTGGGTCTAAATGTTGGTTAAACCATGTGAGTGTTTTGTTTTTGGGGATGCTAAGGAAGGTTTAGAAAAGATTTGGGGTTAATTGGAGTTGGAATTGGGTGAGTTTTTTGGTTAGGTTTGGGTCATGGTCCAAATCTGGCTTTAAGGCCAAAAGTGAAATCGATCCAAATGTCAATCAAATTAGACTTGGATTTGGTCTAGATTTGTGTTGGGAATGTTGAATTGAAGTTTAGAATGAATTGTGACCAGAATTTGGGTCAATTGGGTAGTTTGGTTTGGACATTGGGTTCACTTAGTGTTAAAATGCAGTCAAATCGGGGTTTTACAAAAGGTAACCACAATTCTACTCCATGGTAGTTGAACAAAAATGAAATTCAGAATATTTGAGATTTTATGGAATTTTGGGAATTTTCTGAATTTCTCTGGATTTTCAAATAAGAGGGGTATTTTGGGTATTTCAAGGGTATTTGGGAGGTATTCTTGGAATTTTGATATTTTTGGCTATGGATGATCAATTGGTTGAGAGAAATGTTAAAATTATTTGGAGAATTTTGGGTGATTTGGAAATTTTTGAGAAATTTTGGCAGTTTCAAGGGTTTTCTGGGTAAAGCTAAGCGTGTAGTGGTCCCGTGTCAAACAAATTGGAAATCGCATTGGGTGAATATAAGTGGAATAAAATCATTTTGGTTGAGCCATGAAGCTATATCAAGCCCATGAGCCATGAAGGGATTCATTTGAGGCATTCACTATGTTGTTCCTAACCCTCTTAGCCAAGGGCTTGGGGTTAAAAAGCATCATCCATGAATCACCTACATGAGTCGAGGTCAGGGTTAGGTATGGGTGTGGTTTTAGGAGGTGTGTGCAAGTGTAGTGTATGAGTGTAGTGTGTGTGTAAGTCAGCCCCTTCACCAGACCAGGCCACCTGTGGCAGTCCTAAGGCCAAAGAGTCCTATAGGAACCCATCCTTAAACTTCCACATTTCGATTTCAACCCTCTAGGTGATTGTGGGTCTACTACCAAGCTTGTGGAGCTCTGCAGTGAGTTAAGAAGTGGTTTGAATTTCTAAAAGGTGGTGGATCCCAATTCTAGTCCTCTAATATAGTCAAAGGAAAAAGCCTAAGGCTAGATCCTAAGTACCAAAAGAAGAAGAGAAGACCTCATCAAAAATGAGGTCAACAAGTGAGTTCACCGTAGATTGTGAGGAATTCTTCAAAGGATTGTAAGAGTGAAAGGGAAGTGAGAGATCTCTTCTGCATTACCATTTTGAAGGAGAATTCCGTGTACTATAAAGAAATGAAGAGATCTGCATGAGAACTTCAATGAGTTTGCTTAGTGGAGGAATTTAAGATAAGTTTTGTTTATTTACTTTAGTTTGTAGTACTTTACTTTCATATATGAATTCCAAGTTTTATCGCATCCTCCCCATGAATTCTGAGTAGTTGTTCTATCTTTCTCCTAGTTTTGATATTTTTGCGAAATGATAAATAGAATTAGTGTGTCATAAAAGATTTAAAGGAGTTGTGATAATCTTTAACTTAGATCTTAATTTACCTTCAATCCGGCCAATCTAATAGTTAAAATCAAGTTGAGTTTAACAACTATAGTAAAGATTAAATCCAAGATTCAGGGAGTTCAAAGTCCTTGGAAGGAGGGTGCAAATAAATGGAGAAATAATATTAATAGAGATTTTAGACCGACAAGCTAAATCCTCAATTTGGTCCCATTGCTCGGGTGTCAAGGTAGATTGTTAGCCTCTGTGAGGGAAACGTGGGAGCTCCAAAGTAAGAGCCGCATTCTCCGAGCCTACCGTAGATTCAGTAACCAAGCATAGGATTAGTCAATGTTCTTTATGCATGCACCAAAGGGTAAAAATAGGTATGCTCCTATTTGGCACAACACTATTTTTATAACTAATTTAATTATCTATTCACTTAAATATCTTAACAAAGGAGAAAGATTCGTTTATATATTCTAACTTCGCTTTAGTAGTATTAGTTAATTGTTAGTAGAACTAGTTTAATTTAAACTCCATATTATCATGGATTGCGTATTAATGATGTAGACAGCAATTTTGATTTAGTTTTCGTGATTTCGAATTGATTTTTATAATACTAGTTTGTAGCCTCTAAAATATTTCCCGTATGATCGATATCTAAGACTCAACTAGAGCCCCGTATTACTCGAGCGATACATATACTTTTGCGTTTAACAGAATCCCGTGATTAAAAGATTATAATATATAATTATTACTAAAATTAAAATTACGCTCCAAGTCAAGTTTTTGGCGCCGTCGATGAGGATTTAGATTTTCTAGTAGTGGTGTTGAATTCTTATCTTTTTAAGTATATTCAAAATCGAAGTACCAGACAAGCAACCCGGGTGATTAGGGGCTTGCTCTCGCACACACATCTCTAATCCTTCGAATTCCTTTTCGCCAATTCCAAAACCCTAAAACTATTTCCCCTCTACCCCTTTAAGAAACTCACATGTTTGGTCCCAAGCCTGGGTATTTGATCAAGATGGCTATGATCAACAAGTGAACGTTCATAAATAAAGTTGTTATTTAGCTAGGCTTCGATCACAAAGTGGTTAGGTCTTAATGCCCCAAACCCTAATTCCACCCGAAACCCTAAAATTCAAACCAAAAATTACAAAACTTACCAAAGCCTCAAATTCATTCCAAAACCTTACCCAAATCATTTTAAACTAATAATCGCCCAAAATCACCCAAACCCACCAAAATTAGCTAAATTACCAAAATGCCCCCAAAATACCCAAAATTGCAAAATCTAAATTTCACCCAATTAAATCCCAAAAATCCTTTCAAACTTCCCCATATCACCTAATTGTCCCAAATTTGTCAAATTCACCAAATTCACCAATTTCGACCAAAATCCCAATTTGCCCCTAAATTATCAAATCCTCAAATCAACTCTAATTTCCACCAAATTGATCCAAAATTTTCCCAATTTCAATTCTAAACCCTAGTTCAACATGTCCAATTCCAATTTAAACTAATTTGAATCCCAATTGAACCAAACCTAAACCCTAATTTCACTTTTAAACTAAAAAACCCAATTTTCACCTAAAATCCCAAATTCCCTAAATTAAGCTTCATGATTAATAAATTTCCCTAAATTTCAAATCAAAGTTAAATTTCAACATATCCAAATCTAATGTCAACCAATTCCAATTCAATTTGATTTGCCCATGATCAATTTCTAAAATTAAATCCATCACATGCATGATTAAAAACCCATAACCAAATTCATTTTTAAAAGCCCATGGCCCCAATTTTAAAAGCCCAATTTGAGCCCACATGATAAGGAATTAACCCTTCATCTTCTCATGACACTGAAGAATTCAACCATGGCACCATAGCAAACTTCTCCATGCATAAAACTTTTACCCAAATTAAGCATCATGGCATAATATTCCAAAGTTCATGAAAATCCAAAATATCATTTGCATGAAACAATCTCATGTCCTCATACACATCATGGCATGAAACCTTCCATGGCCATCCCAAAGTCACTCTTGTCAAAAATGACAAAGGGAGGCTACTTCCCTTCCCTCTCTTCATTTAAATTTTCCCCTTTTCATGATACATCTTAGCCTTGGTTTCATGGCCAAACCAGCCATTTGACTTCACCAAAACCCTGCTTAAGGGTCTTAGGACCAACCCTAACCACCTTTGGACCAACCCAGCCATTAGACCATGAGGTTACCAACCTAGCCAAATTACCCAAACTTCAAATTCCTACTCAATCTTGACCTCGGAGCCACCTTAAACCAAAGCTGACTCCACTACTCAACTTCCCCGGCTCACTCCGAACTCGCAGGTGAGCTGACCCCTGACCGGCCACCGAAAAACACACCCGAGAAGATCCAAATGGCCAAAACTCAAAATTGAACCCATATGAGTCGCTAAGTCTCATTGGCCACTGTAGGCTCTTCTTTCCTCCACCTAAGCGGCCTCTCCGCTACCATGGCCAGCCCTGGTAGCCACCATAACATCCTCTATAAATTGAGACACCCTTCACGACCAAAGAGGATGATGTATCAAACCCTAACCATGCTTTATAAAATCTTCCCCAAATCGTTCCCACAAACTCCCGTAGTTCATCCCCACTCGTCCTTCACCCTTAATTTCCCTCTCGTTCGAGCCCACTCGTAGCTCAAAATCAAGTCAGAAACAGGACACTCCTCCAAACTCAATCAATCCCCAAATCATCCGTCCATAAGCTTCCTCAAAGCAAAAGAGGAAGTTCCCGATCAAAATCCCCTCGATCCAAATTTCTACACCAGCGTTGTTTCGGGATCAAGCCCGAATTCATCCTCCGACCACTTTCATACATAAAGCTCAAGAGTTCAAATTGGCACTTGGAGGAGATTCGCAAGGTCCAACGAACATCCATAACACTTCTCAATCACGAGACAACTCTCTCCAATTTAGCTAATTAGATTTCTCCATGCATGTAAGCTTCGATTTAAGACTTTATTAATCAGATAGATAGATTTTGTCTATTTAATGAAGCTTTAGATCAAACCCACATGAATTGGTTGAGAATCTAGTGAGATATTAATAATGTTAGAAAATGTGTGGTTCTCAATTTAAACTAGTTTCTGGGACGATGGAGCGTAGCCGTCCGATGTATGCACGACGCAGGTCCGCATCAGCGGAATCGAAGGATGATGTGATAACGCTGAGCTTCCGCCGCAGCGATGTGGTGGATGGCAGCGTCGAATCCAAACATGTCACGTGAGTCTTCGACCCACCGTAGGTTGAGCTTCGGATAAGTATGAAATTAGGGATTAAATGTATTTATTTAATTTAGTTAACTTCTAAAAATTCGTAACTTGGTGGTAGAAAATTCTAAAAATAAATAAAAAATAATCTCCTACTAAGTGAATAGAGGAAAATAATGTGGAACAAAAAATTAAAATTATTTGACATGTCTCTACTTTTTAATTAATTAAATATTCTCTCGGGATATTTTAATCATAACTCATTAAATAATAATCACCATGGATTGAAACTTGGGGGTCGATTCGTCATATTAATAGAAGCAACCTCTGATTTTTCCAAAGTCAGAGGGAATCTTTGGTATAAGAATTGATGATGACTTTTTGTATGCAAGAATTTATGAGCTTAGATTTATATATTTATAATGATTTCGTAACGCTATAAATTCAAACGCAAGTATACGTATCGCTCAAGTAATACAGTAGCTCTATCGAGTCCCGCTTATCGATTCCATAGGGAAGATTAATTTTAAGAAATTAATAGATTTTCAAATTAAAAAAAAGTAATTATAACTTTTATTTCTTTTAAAAATTAGATTTTAAGTTTAATGAAATTTCTACTAGATGTAACTAAAGCAAGCAATAAAATAAAGGTTGATGCCGCATAAATAAAATAACTTTCTCCTTTTCAACTAATCCAAGATTTTAAGAAAAAACTATCATTCGTGGAGAACTTGAAATTATGGTATTGCGCCAAATGTACATTCCTATTCTTTACCTTCGCTAGATAAGATAAAGAATATCAGCCAATCTATACTGTTCAGATGTATTATTGTTATAGAATGGGTTAATCTAAATACACTTCTAGATGTCCAAGGGTGGCTATGGTCGACCCTACTAGTGACCCGTTCCCTTTCTATAAACCAAATTATTAGAATTTAGTTTATCACTCTAAAACTATTTAATTCTATGCCCAATAAATAATATTTTCCTATTTATTTGCACTTCACCTTGAATAACCCGCACATGGCCTTCGATTACCTAAGGATTCATGTGATATCTACTAATTAAGAACTCATCTCCAGATAGGTCCTGAATTCTTCAATAAGTTTTAACAATTCAATGGCCAGCTAAAAAATTAAATTAAGATCGATATGAATATCATCGCAATAATTCTTAAAATTGCTAAGGGTTCTCCAACGAAATCGATTATCTTATTATCTTTTCATGGCCGAAATGAGAAAGAAAAGTAACTACTCGTAACACATTGAATTCACACAACAAAACATATTTATAAAACTTTGAACCAAGTTACAAATACTTATATGAAATGTTTCTTCAAGTGAACCTTTCGACTCCCACGACTCCAATGCAAGGCACAAGACTTCGACAAACACCAACACTTAGAAACTCTAATTTACTACTCAAGGAATTGAGTAGTAACACTCAAAATAACTAAAATAAACTTACTAAATACTTAAGAAGAAAATATGGTGGCTCTCTAAACTATCTCCGGACAAGTGGAGAGCTACAGAGGGGGGCCGGTTCTCTCTAGAAATATCTCCTTTTTATAGAGCTTCGAAAATGACCAAAGGGTTGCTTAAGTCACATTTTCAAAAATTCTTCCAAATTCACTGAATCTTCAGAAAGTAACTCATGTATGGTCTTCTCACCTCTTCACTTTGGATCGCACCTCTTCACTTTCGATCACACCTCTTCACCATTAAAACTATTTTCCCGTGTCCAGATGCATTGTATCACATGTCCTATGTATCGTAGAGTAACTTCAAGTCTTCTAGAAGGTCTAATAACAGCTTAATAGCATCAAAACAACTGCCTGAAGTTGTTAAAAATCTTATCTACTTTAGTATCGAACTAGCGCCAGCGCCTGACTCGTTTTCACCTAGGCGCCAAAATTATAATTTTTGGCAACTTTGCTTTTAGCTTTATTTTACTCCTTGCTCCTTTTTCCTCTTTGAACTCTTTTTAAATCACCTATATCCAAAACATAAAAATACCTTTCATTAAAGCATAATATCCTTAATAATTGAATCATAAATAAGGCATAAAAATATGTACTTTTATGGATCAAGAATCCTCAATATTCAGGTTAATTCACCCTTTAAATAAAATTTCATAATAATTAAAATAAAAATTAGAAAATGTAAATTTTACTTTGGTATATTCATTAGGTCGTAGGATCATTAGAAAATATAAATTGGATTTCATTAAGTAAAAATGAAACTTTAGGTATTTAACTCATCAAAATGAAAGAAAATTAAATAATTAAAATATAATAAGAAAAATTATGAAAACTAATCCACACTAAATAAAATGGTCAGGGAACTCCCATAAAAATTTGAACTCGCACGACCGATCTAATTACTAAACTTGATTTTTCAAGGAAAAGTATTTTTAACATTAAAATATATATAATAGTTAAAATAGAAGCAAAAAATTCAAAAAAATAGTTTTGGGAGTTTCTTGACTAGAGGAATTTAAGGAAAAATAAAATTGAAGTTAAATAAATAGTTCATTTTTAACGTATTTCTAAATTTTTAAAATAATTAAAATTATTAAAAATCATAAAAATCACTAAAATTTTAAAATGTACAAAATCAAGTTTGAAATTACTTCCTAATCACTTAGGAACAATAAGAAAATTTTTCTAACTTTAAAAATAAAGTTATAAATTTTAAAAGGCTTAAAATAAATTTTAAAAGCTTAAATTGGATTTTCCTTAATTTTCCATTAAACATTCCAATAAATCATAAAAATCACAAAATATGAAAATTTATTTCTCTAGATTACTTGAACTCAGAGAAATTAAGAAAATATAAAACTTTAATTTTAAACTTAAATAATATTTTATATTTAATTAATATCAAAATCAAACAAATAATTATAATAATTACAATAAAAACTCAAAAATTATGAGAATTGGTCAAAATGGTCCTCAAATTTCGTATGAACCCAATAATTTTCTTAAGAGCAAAGGGGATTAGTCTTTATGATTAAATTAATTAACAATGGAAATACCTAAATCAATTAAAATAATTATAAAAAATAAAATAAATCAACATGGAAAATACCTAAATTTGAATTAAAAATAATTATAAAAAATAAAATAAAAATGTAAAAATTAAAATTTTCTCCTATGATACTTTAATTGAACCATGAGTGAGGTATCATAAAAATTTTAAAGTCATTTGAGTTAAATTTAAAGAATTATGAAGTAATAAGCCTAAAGGGCAAAATGGTAATTATAAATTTAAGCATTATTAATATTTCCGCCTAACCAAAGGGTAACAGAGAATGAATAATTCATTGATATTCTTAGATGACTGAAACATAAAGCACTAAGAGGTAAAAACTAATTCAACACTTTTCACTATTAAGAGTAAAGTTGTAATTTCTTAAGTTATTAAAATTTGGAAGTTAATCAAATGATGATAAAGCAAAAGGGTTTCGATCTATGAAGAATTTAATCCACTAATCTAAATCCCTAATCAATGGTTTGATGATAATGACACCTTTAATAAAGATCAAATGTCACTTAATCTAATATCATTTTAAATTACAAATCCGCCCATAAAAGCTTTAGGCTGTGTGGTAGTGGGAACTGTGTTTGATCTCAACTTTAATTAATGAGGCTTATAAAATAAAACATAATTATTTACAAACACTTTCAAAAACATTACTAGCCCAACCTTAATTAAATTTACTAAGTCCCTAAAATTGAATTCTGCCCCTAAAGGCTTTCAACCACATAACTCATGAACGAAACATCGATGAATGTTACCCCACTTAAGGGATAATCAAAACATCTAAGTTCATCGAGCAAGAATTAAAACAACATCAAGATACTCTAACTGAACATGAGTGATTGACTGGCAACATGATGAAACCAATGAAATTTCAAGTGGACCCAAAAGCTTTAATAAAGATGTTCGTGTTATGCCCTACACTTATCAATATAATGGGTTATTTTAGAAGAGCAATCGATTTCATTATTCTTCGATCAATAAAATCATCCTTAACATGCTTTAGGACCCACCAAGTTAGCGAGATAAGATCCCATGTCAGACTTTAATTTCTACTTTTATACCTTGCTTTAAATGTTAAACATTTCAGGATGTATGATCCATGAAAAATACGTACATTTTTATGTCTTGATTTTTATCAAATGTTTAAGGATATTATGCTTTAATGAAAGGTATTTTGTGTTTTGGGATATAGGTGATGAAAAAATGTTCAAGAAGAAAAAGTGAAAAAGGAGCAAAAAGGAGCAAAAATGGAGCCAAAATGCAAAATTGTTGTAATGACGTGTCCGCGCCTGGGGAGGCGCACCGGCGCCAGCGCTGTCGTATATCGGACCGTCAAGATTTTCGACGATTTGTACGCGTATTGATGGTGTTAGCAAGCTTGTTGACCTTCTATAAGACCGACGCGCTGTTCCCGGCTTCTATGTGACATGTGATACAATGGCCTGACGCTGAAACGGTTTTAACGCAAAGAAAGTATCCAAAGTGAAGAGGTGCGAAGAACTCGGACGCAGTAGCCTGCACCCAGGCGCCGCATTCCGGTGCCTAGGCGCCAAACACACCTTCTAGAAGATTCATTGAATGTGGACACATTTTGAAGAGGTGCTCCCAAGGCAACCCTTGAAGCCTATAAATAGGAGGCTACTCCTTCGTAAAATGCCCAACGCCCAACTTAGTCCCCTTATCTAGCCCCATCTATAGAGAGAATTAGAGAGGTATTTGGGCCACATTTTACTATCCTTCATAAATAAGTTAGTTATTTTATTTAGAGTTTGTATTGAGAGTTTAAAGAGTTGGTGCTTTTGAAGATTATTTGTTTCCGTGAGTCGAAGAATTCAGAGACCTAAGAGAGAAATACTTCAGATAAGTATTTGTAATTTTATTCAAAGTTTTATTATCATGTTTTATGTTTTAAATTCAATGTGTTATGAGTAGTTAGTTTACTTTCTCCTTTCACTATAAAAAGATAAATAAGATAATATAAATTGGTTGAGAATTAGAAAATACTTATATTTTAAAACATCGTGATGATATTAATACTAGATCTTAATTTACTATTTAAATTGGCCATTTAAATTGTTAAAATCTTTTAAAAGTTTTTGATACCTAGAAGGAGATGAATCCTTAACTAGTAGATATCACATGAATCATTGGGTAGTGAAGGCTCATATGGTTATCTATGAAGTGCAAATAAATAGAAGATATTATGGCAATGGGCAAAGAATTATATGCTTTATGACGTACTAAATTCTTGTAATGAAAAAGTATACCATTATGGAGCTGTGGATATTAAAGATCCCAAAATGGGAAAAATTTTTAAAGTTAATGGATTAAGACTAAAGCCTTATTTGGGAGATATTAAAAAGATTTATAAAGAGGCTTATGAGTTGAGTCTACCTGATTAAAAACTTAATTAGGTCTGGCTGACAACGTTAAACCAAGCACTTTGTGGGAGGAAACCCATAGTTATTCGTTGTTTTGTGTGTTTTTACATGTTTAATGTAAGGTTATGCCTCGGTCTTGTTTAATTTTATATTACTTTAGAAAATTTGATGCTAACAAGACTCTATTGACTTAAGCTGAAAATTATCTCAAAGTATATAAAGTTTAGACATTGGATCACTCTATTTCATATATGAGTAAAAAGGAGATCAAATTAACCTTCATTATGATTGCTTATAATTTGTGTTACTGAGTCTATATTGATCTTACCATTCTAAATTACCTTTTTTGGAGAACGAAACTTTGAAATTTGACGTTAGGCAAAACGGCGTCGAACATGGTTCCGGCGCCAGATTTGGCGCCTAAGCGCAGAGTAAACTATGCGTCGATGGGTCCGATGCCTAGGCGCCAGATTTAGCGCCTAAGCGCCACAGCTACTAGATCGTGTTAAAACCGAAAATCTTCAGTTTTTCACACGATTTTCTCTTATAAATGACCCTATCTTCGTCCCCAATCCCTATGCAATCATTATTTCGACCCATACACTCCATTCTTGAGAGATTAGAGAGGATTTTTGAATAAATGGAGAGGAGAAATCTTGGAAAAGAGGCTAGAGACAAGGTCTCGAAAGGATCCTCAACCCTACTTCAATGGTTTCATCGTCGTAAGTTTGGAGAAAATTTCTAGTCATCTAGATAAGTTTGAAGCAGAATTTAAAAGCATTGGAGATCGCCTCCATGAGATGTATCATCAAATTGAACATCTGGAATGGCAGGCGAAACTTCAATTTGATCATCTAGCGACTTATCAAGATGCTCAAGTGGAAATGTATGCGAAGAACAATTGGATCGATGAGAAAACGACTACGAATTTTCCGAGAGCGTTAGCATTCTTTCCAAGTGGGTTGAATAGTTTTCCTTGCCAAGATAATGGGAATTAGATAGTTATATGGTGAGATTGTGATTTATCTAGTGTGTCGTTGTATCGATTTAGTGAATCGATTGTGTTTGTTTGTGTGTTTGCTTTCATGTTCAATGTGTTTTGTATTTGCTTTCAAATTTGTGTTATTTGATTGTTATTAGAACTTGAATCATGTTATGATACTTATCTGAATTGTATTGAGCCCGAAATTGAAAATCATGAATGAAATTAGAAGATTTTGATTTTAACTTGTGTTTAATTGGTGGATTTAATTTTTAATTTTTAAAATTTTTGGAAAATATTTTGGAAGATGGAAACTGAAGCAATACTCTTATATGAGTAATTAGAAGTTTAAATTATGAATTTTGGTGGAAAATAAAATTTTTAAAGTGATTTTTTTTGAAAGGCGAGTCTGGCGCCTAGGTGCCAGAATTTGGCGCCTGTTCGGCCTGCTTACCCGAAAATCACCATTTAAACCCCCATTAGTCATTTTTTATGCCTAAGCTTCATCCCCTTCCTCTTTTTCGTGAAAACCCACCTTCTAAATCCATTTTGAGGTCAAAACATAAAGATTTTGAGCCCGAAATCACATGATTTCTTCATCTCAAGGTCAGATCTACACTCTAATCCATTTTTTTTTTATTTTCACCATAGCTTTTCCTATTTTTGGCTAAAAACCAAAATTTTGAGAAAAATTTTGATTTTAAATGGTTCTCCATGAATTTCTAAACTCAATTTAAGTTTCTTAAGCTTAAAAAGAGTTTAAATATTTGATTCCTTAATTTATTTGTGTTTTCTTTCACGTTTAGATGGCACCGAAATCTAAGTGAGGAAAGGCACGAGAAAATTTTGACAGCAGCAAGTTCGTGACTGCGGCAGTGCATTTTCGATATCATGAATTTGCGACATCCAGAAAACTTATCTCAGAGAGAAGCTTTTACAATCCCCGTGAAATGATAGAGAACACGATCGTTGCACACAACTGGCAACGATTCTGTTATTTCACCGCTGTTGTTGTTATTCCAGTAATGCGTGAATTTTATGCTAACTTTTTGGATGTGGAAGACTATGAAGTCTTCGTCAGAGGTGTTGGAGTAGGATTTACACCAGAAAGGATCAATGTTTTTTATGGACTGCCACCTACCATCGAGGGCCACTATTCTGGATTATCTCCTTCTGAGAGAGATCTTGAGATGATTATTGCTTATTTGCTTGACGACATTGGAGCTTGGAAGATCCGAAATGATAAACGGGTAAATTTCAAATCTTCTAAGTTAAATGGTATTTCAAAGGCATGGCATTACTTTATTTCTGCAAGACTTATACCTTCCAACCACCTGAGCGAAGTGACTAGAGATCGAGCTATCTTAAACTACTACATTCAGGAGAGGAAGTCGATAGATGTCGGCAGTATTATTTATGATTCTGTGGAGTCTACTACTAGGTCCAGTACTTCTGTAGGACTAGGATTCCCATCCCTGATTTATACCTTATGTGTGAACAATGGAGTCACTGCTGATATTTACGAGGAGAAGTTGAATTCTACCAAGCCGATTAGGCGGGAGAGTGTTAGTATCTATGATCGGCTTCGTGGGAAGAGATCTACTGGCCCCTTATACATGCACCTACTCCAGGTAGAGCTTCTACTTCCAGACCTTCTACTTCTACTGTTGAGCCACCGTCTAGCTTTTGGGAATAGATGCATGATCAATTTCTGGAGCAGCAGAATGAGTTATTTCTAACTCACTACAGAGTTGATACTATAGATAAGAAAATTGATCACCAATCGGATTACACCCAGAGGAAGAGTGAGTATGAAGCTGAGTATTCAGTGTTTTTAGTTAGATTCTTGAAGGGTGAGCATGATATTCAGTTTCCCACCTGTCCTAGATTTTCACCATATGTTGATCCTAAGGATGTGGAGTTTTCTTTTGGTGATGACGATGACGAGGCTACATACAGTGATTAGCAGCTTGATTTACCTCTAAGATGTGCTGAGTCTGTTGTTAGTTTAGTTTTTGTTTGCTAGTACTAATTATTGTTTGTTATTTGCTAGTTTAGAATTGTTTATGAGACTTTGTAGGAATTGTTTGATGTTGAGACTGTTTTAGATATTTAGTTGCAGACTGAAATTTGAATGAACTTGTGTTTATTTTTGTTTCAGCCTACTGTTTAGTATTCTAGAATAGTTAGTAATGGTATTCTATTTCTGTTAGTTATATAATTATTTAATTCAACTACTGCTATAAAAAAATTTTGAGCCTGCTTACTTTTATATGCTTCATTATTTCTGTAATATTTATAAAAAACATGTGTAGAAGTAAATTATATTTCTTTCTAGAATTTTTTTTACATGCTTATAAAATTCCTTTTTAAATTATACTTTTCTTTCTCTCATACTTTATTTTTTTATGATATACCAAAACTTATGTTTGGGGGAAGGGAAAATACAAGCAAATTTAAATTTTATTTGTCCTTAATAAACTAATATTTTCTAAAAAAAATCTTAACATAAAATAAGGAATGAAGAATCTATTTAAGATCACTGAAATTTTTGAAATTATAAATAATTTAGTGGACTTAACCAAAATTTTTATAACTTTGATTAATTTTAAGAATAGAATTATTTAACTTAAAGAAGAATAAGATTAAATTTTTTTCTATTCATAATAGAAATAATTGAATTTTAGAAGTATTAAGAAATCAAAAATTATAACTTGAAAAAGAAAAGATTGAAAGTCTTTTTGAAATTCTATTCATGTTATAATAATTAAGTGAAAATGTAAAAGTTTGAAAATATAAGTTAAGAATAGTGAAGTTCAAAATCATTTACAGGATATCCAGATACAGTAATCCTCACTGTGAAAAAAAAAAGAGAAAAAAAGAGGAGAAGCTTGAGGATATGCCCAATCAAAAATTGGCTTCACTTGAATTACCTTATATGAAGGAAACTAGTCACATACTTTACTTAATTTTTATGCATGAATCTTTATTTAGGAAAGTTTTTTCATGAAAATCTTTTTCTTGTAAATAATCTATGTGATCTTAATATAATAAACTTCTATAATTTTCTAAATGAATGAAAATTTTTTGAAGTCTTATGATTTGGTAGTTGAATATTCTTTAAATTCTTAAAATTAAACTTAGTTAGTGAAATTTGGTTAATGATTTACTAAAGCCTTTATAAGATCAAAAATTACAAGGAGTCTTAAATATTTATCTTTCATTCCAAATGTTATACATTTTATATAGTAAAAAGTTTTACTTAAGGACAAGTAACGTTTATGTATGGGGAATTTTGATCCATGAAAAAAATAACCATTTTTATGCCTTGATTTTTATCAAATTTTTAAGGATATTATGCTTTAATGAAAGGTATTTTTGTGTTTTTGGATATAGGTGATGAAAAAATGTTCAAGAAGGAAAAGAAGTGAAAAAGGAGCAAAAAGGAGCAAAATGGAGCAAAAATGGAGCCAAAATGCAAAATTGTCAAAATTATTGGTCTGGCGCCTAAGCGCCAGAATCCGACGCTTAAGCACCAGGTCGATACAGGATCTGTCAAGATTTTTGACGACTTTTGAACGGTTATTTTGATGGAGTTAGCGGTTATTGGACCTTCTAGAAGACTGGCAGTTGTTCCTGGTTTATAGGACATGTGATACAATGTATTTGGAGGCTTGGAAACGGTTTTAATCGCGAAGAGGTGCGAAGAACTGGACGCAGATTTTGGCACCTAGGCACCAGATTCCGGCTCCTAGGCGCCAAACACACCTTCTAGAAGATTCATTGAATGTGGACACATTTTGAAGAGGTGCCTTGAGGCAACCCTTGAAGCCTATAAATAGGAGGCCATTCCTTCAGAGAAAAACGCCCAACTTAGTCCCCCTATCTAGAGCCCCATCCGGAGAGAGAATTAGAGAGATACTTTAGGGCCACATTTTACTTATCCTTCATAAATTAGTTAGTTATTTTATTTAGAGTTTGTATTGAGAGTTTAAAGAGTTGGTGCTTTTAAAGATTATTTGCTTTGGAGTCAGAAGAATTCAGAGGTTCAGTAGGAGAAACACTTGAGATAAGTATTTGTAATTTTATTCAAACCTTTATTATCATGTTTTGTTGTTTAAATTCAATGTGTTCTGAGTAGTTAGTTTACTTTCTCCTTTCAATTATGAAAAGATAAATAAGATAATATAAAAGTCGTTCAGAAACTATTTATATTTTAAAATATTGTGATGATATTAATACCAGATCTTAATTTACTATTTAAATTGGCCATTTAAATTGTTAAAATCTGTTGAAGAGTTTTGATACCTAGAAGGAGATGAATTCTTAACTAGTAGATATCACATGAATCCTTGGGTAGTCGAAGGCCTTGTGTGGGTTATTCAAGGTGAAGTGCAAATAAATAGGAAGATATTATATAATGGGCATAGAATTGATAAGTTTTTAGAGCGATAGACTAAATTCTTGTAATTTGGTTTATAGAGAAGGAAATGGTCACTAGTAGGGCCGACCATAGCCACCCTTGGACATCTAGTAGTGTGAGACTAGATTAACCCATTCTACTAACAATACATCCGGATTCGATCTATAGTGAGCCAATGTTCTTTACACCTGGATCAAAGGGTAAAGAATATGAATGCTTCTATTTGGCACAATACCATAAATTTATATTCTCCATGAATACTATCATTAACTTAGAAAATCTTGGATTAATTGAAAGGAAGAAAGTTGTTGCCTTATTGCTATTTACATTAATTATTTCATTACTGCTTTATTATTGCATCTAGTAAATTAAAAATATCAAATTTATAACTATAAAAGAAATACTTAAAAATAAAATTAAAATATTTAAAAATTCAAAACTCACTCCTCGTGGGATTGATACTGGGGTCTTTGTTTCAAAGCCCTATATTACTTGATACGATACGTATACTTGCGTAGTACCACTAGTGTGTAAAATGTTTTTGATAAAATTATATTTATATACACTAGCTGATATTATTATCTATTACATTTTGAAAGCATTACTTATTATATTTGTCATCAGCGGATCGCGGGTCAAGTTTTTGGCACCGTTGTCGGGGATTGAATTTTTAGTACGCATATATTTAGCGTGGGTCACCCGCGACGGCTTGGATGCGATATTAGGTGGTTGTTTGCCAAATACATCGAATCTGGACACTTTTTTGAGGGTTTCTGCATGGACCTCTTGGGAAATTCGTCCCTACTCTATTTTAAACTAAATTTAAAGCCAAAAATGAAGAGGAGAAGATAGGGAAAACGTGGAGAATTCTTAGAGATCTTGGAATAAGAGTAGAAATGTAGATTTCTACCTTTGTGGAGACATTGGTGGGGGGATTTTGAGAGAATCTGTAAGGGAATGTTCTAGCATTGCATGGATCTGCGGGAGACTTTGTGGGAGAGATTTTCATCTTTCTTTCAAGGGGAAAAAGCTAAGTATTGTGTTTTTCAATATCTTATGATTTTGTAAACACTTATTTTATGGATTTACTTTGAAATGAAGTTTTTCGTTATGTTTTCTTCGTGCTTTGTGATGTCTTTCTCTTACTCTTTCTTCTTCTATAGAAATAGTGGCATGCGAAGATTATGCCATTATTTCCATTCTACTTTTCTTTTGCAATTAGTCGGACTCATGTTTAGGATATTGGGATGCTTTCTAAAAGAAGTTTTAATTATAAATGTGATGGTTTTTACTTGCACTTCATTTACATTACAATAAGGGCCCATTGTAGTGTTAAAATTCGTTGTAATTGCATTGTCCTGAAAGGGCAGTGTAATTATCAACAAAGTGGAACCACATTCAATGTCTGTGAATGAATTGTGTAGTTTATGGGGATTAAATGCAAATAAATAGGAAAATATGGTTTCATGGGCGTCGAATTGGAGGTTTCTAGGTGACAGGCTGAGATCGCCAATTTAGTCCTAAGATTGGTAACTAAAGTCGCAGGTTAGCCTTCAGGTGAAGGGTAAGTGGGAGCTTTGTAGTGACAGTCGGTATCCTCCCAGCCTAGTGAACCATTTAAAAAATACCCATTTTTATGCCTTATTTATGATTTAATTCTTAAGGATATTATGCTTTAATGAAAGTTATTTTCATGTCTTTGGATGTAGATGATTAAAAAGAGCCCAAGAAGAAAAAAAAGAGCAAAAAGGAGCAAAATGGAGCTTATGAAGCAATTTTTGGAATTATTAGCTTGGCGCCTAGGCACTGGAGTCCAGCGCCTAAGCACCAGTTCGATACAGACACTGTTAGGTTTTTTTGATGACTTTGGGCAGTTATTTTGACGGTGTTAAGCGGTTATTGGAGCTTTTAGAAGACTGGAAGTTACTCCTAATATATAGGACATGTGATACAATGTATTTGGACACAAGGAAACGATCTGGATCGTGAAGAGGTGTGACCCAAAGTGAAGAGGTGCGAACGACCAGGTCACGGAGTCCGGCGCAAGATCCCGGTGCCTAGGCGCGACGGCTACCTTCTAGAAGATACATTGAATTTGGACAAATTTTGAAGAGGTGCCTTAAGCAACCCCTGGTCAAATTCAGAGCTCTATAAATAGGAGCCCATTGAACAGATAAAATCGCACCAAAACCCCCCCTCTTAGTACACATACCCATTTTAGCCTATTCTAGTTTATTTTAGTCTCTTCCATACTTAGGGTGCCACTTTATTTGTATTTAGTGAGTTTATTTTGAGTGTTTATTGTGTGTAATTGTTGTTGGAATCTTTCATCATTGCGTTGGAGTCAGTAGAAGTCAGCGAAGCTCTTGAAGGAACACTTCAGATAAGTATTTGTATTTTGGTTCAAAGTATTATAAATATATTTTGTTGTGTTATTTTAATGAGTTCTGAGTAGTTAGTTATCTTTCTCCTTTCAACTATGAAAAGATTATAAATTAATTAAATTTTGTAGGAGAGTTAAATATAAAATATTTTAAAATATTATGATGATATTAATACCTGATCTTAGTTTACTTTTTAAATTGGCCATTTAATTTGTTAAAACATGTTGAAGAATTTTGAGACCTATCCGGAGATAAAATCTTAACTAGTAAATATCACATGAATCTTTAAGGTAATCAAAGGCTTTACGAGGATTATTTAAGGTGAAGTACAAATAAATAGGAAGATATTATTTATTGGGCATAGAATTAATTAGTTTTTAGAGTGACAAACTAAATTCTAATAATTTGGTTTATAGAAAGGTAATGGGTCACTGGTAGGGCCGACCATAGCCACCCTTGGACATCTAGTAGTGTAAGCCTAGATTAACCCATTCTACTAATAACACATCCTGAGCCTAACTATAGATTAGTCAATGTTCTTTGCATCTGGACCACAGGGTAAAGAATAGGAATGCTTCTATTTATCACAATACTATAATCTTAATTCGCTACAAAAGATAATTAATCTATAATCCATGGATTAGTTGAAAAAGGAGAAAGTTGTTTTTATAATTGCATTAAATTACTGCTTACTTTACTTTCCTGCTTATTGCTTACTTTCTTTTAGTAAAAATTATTAGTTAATTAAATTTGAATATATATAAAAAAAAGTATATATAATTTGCTTAAGAAAATTTCAAAATATTGTTTTAATATATTTTTACTTTTTGTTTTTTTTTATCCTTGTGGGATCGATAACCAGGACTCCACTAGAGCCCTGTATTACTTGAATGATACGTATAATTGCATTTAAAATTGTGAGTTTTACAATAATTAAATCTAATAAAATTATAAAAGTAAACCTCGCACATCAAGTTTTTGAAGCCATTTGCCAGTAATTAAATCTTCTAAAAAGTGGTATCAAAATCTTATATTTTAAAGCTAAATTAAAGTCGCATCGCATCAAGTTTTTGGCGTCGTTGCCGGGGATCAAATAAAGTAAAAAGTAAAAGTTGAAATAAAAAAAACAAAACAAAAATAACGAAAACATAAAAACAAAACAAAATTATTATCTTTAAATTTTTATGCGTAGTTCTGGATCTGAAGGATTACTACCTTTTGATCCTGAATTAGAAAGAATAATTAAAAGAATTAAAAAAAGAAAACAAATTTCAAAACATAAAAAAATGGCTAACTTACATAAAAATAATCAAAATCCAATCAAAATTAATGAACAAAATATTTATAAACCATTAAGTGAATATGAAAACCCTACAGCTGATGAACTTCATGTTAGTATACAAATTCCAGCTGTAGATGCTATCTTTTGAGCTTAAATCTTCTATTATTCAAATGGTTTAAAACAATCAATTTGGAGGAACACCTAATGAGGATCCAAATTTACACCTTGCTAATTTTTAGAACTTTGTGCTACCTTTAAATATAATAATGTTTCTGATGATGCAATTAGGCTTAGAATCTTTCCTTTTTCCTTAAAAGATAAAGCAAAGATGTGGCTTAATTCATTAGAAACTTGTTCTATTAAAACATGGGCAGATATGGCACAAAAATTCTTTGCTAAATATTTTCCTCCTTCTGAAACTGCTAAATTGAGTAATGATATTACTTCATTTACACAATTTGATGGAGAAACAATTTATGAAGCTTGGGAAAGATTTAAAGAATTATTAAGAAAATGTCATCATCATGCTTTACCAGATTGGTTAATTATTCAAACATTTTATAATGGACTTATTAGATCACTTAGACTAATTATTGATGCTGCTGATGGTGGTTCTTTAATGGCTTAGATATTTGAAGAAGCCTACACCTTAATTGAAAAAATGGCTAACAACAATTTTCAATGGCCTTCTGAAAGGGTTAATCCTAAAAGAATGGTCAGTATTCATGATAATGAAACCTTTTCTATTTTAGCTTCATAAGTGGCTGCGATATCTAAGAAATTAGATAATTTTGTTATTAATATATCTCATGTGAATAATGAAAATGCTGTAAATTCTGATGATTCTCAAATAATGGAAATTGTGCAAGCTATTGCTAGTAAAACTAATAATCATTATTCTAATTATTATAATCCTGGTTGGAAAAATCATCTTAATTTTAATTGGAGTAATGGAAATCAAACCAATCCAAATTGGAACAATCAAGAAAATTCAAACTATAGACCAACTTATCCTCCTGGTTATAACAATCAGTAGAAAAAGTTGTCTATAGAAGAATTGATCTTGCAACTTAGCAATCAGTTACAAAGTTAAAACACTCCTATTCATAATATTGAGAATCAGATGGGTCAAATTGCTAATTTCATTAATTACAGACCACGAGGAACACTTCCTAGCAATGTCGAAATTAATCCTAAAGGATGCGGAAAGAACATGAACAAGCAAAAGCTGTACAACTTAGAAGTGGAAAGAAATTAATAGAGAAAACACAGAATGAGATTGAATAAGAGAAAGAAGTTGAAGAGATTGAAAAACCTGAAGATACCCTTTCTCCAAGTAAAGATCATACTTTTGTACCTACTGAAGTGGAAGTTGAAAGACTACCACCACCTTTTCCTGAAAGACTTAAACAGAAGAAGCTTGACCATCAATTTTCTAAGTTCTTTGAAATTTTTAAGAAACTTACCATCAACATTCCTTTTGCTGAAGCTTTGGAGCAAATGCCAAGCTATGCAAAATTTATGAAAGATATTTTAAGTAAGAAGAGAAAATTTGAAGCTTATGAAACTATTGCATTAAGTGAAGAATTTAGTGCAATTATCCAGAAGAAATTATCATAGAAACTTAAAGATCCTGGAAGTTTCACTATACCATGTGTTATTGGAGAAAAATTTTGTGGAAGAGCCTTATGTGATTTAGGAGCTAGTATTAATCTCATGCCATTTTCAAGCTTTTGAAGGTTAGATTTAGGAGAGATCTCTCCTAACACTGTAACTCTTCGATTAGGCGATCGATCGATCACTTATCCTAAAGGGGTTATAGAGGATGTGCTTGTTAAGGTAGATAAATTTATCTTCCCTGTAGATTTCATTGTTCTAGATATGGAAGAAGATAAAGAAATACCAATCATTTTAGGAAGACCTTTTGTAGTTACTGAGTCGAGCAATGATTGATGTGCGAAAAGGAGAATTAACAATGAGAGTTAATGATCGAGAGATAACATTCGATGTTCGAAATCGATGAGGTATCCTGAAAAAGAAAAATCTTATCGGATGGATATTTTTGATTATATGATTGAAAAGCATTACCAAGAAAGATGTAAGGTCATTTTTGATAATAAAAACAAAGAATCTATGTTATATGATGAGTTATTTAATGAAGAGAATTCATATGAAGAAGCTCATTATATTCATGAAAATTGGGAAATTTTAGACACAACTACAAATGAGATATTATTACCCTCAATTGAAAAAGCCCTGAACTGGAATTAAAAATGTTACCTACGCATTTAAAGTATGCATTTCTCGGAGATTCATTAACTTTACCTGTAATTATATCTTCAGAACTAAGCAAAGATCAAGAAGAAAAATTAATTAGAGTTCTGAAGAGTTATAAGAAAGCTTTTGGTTGGACTATTGCAGATATAAAAGGAATAAGCCCTTCAATCTGTATGCATAGGATTTTAATGGAAGAAAATTGTAAACTCACTATTGAACCTCAAAGAAGATTAAATCCAATTATATAAGAGTTTGTTAAGAAAGAAATTTTGAAACGGTTAGATGATGGAATATTTATCCTATTTCGGATAGCCAATGAGTAAGTCCTATTCATTGTGTTCCAAAGAAAGGAGGAGTAACTGTCATTGTTAATGAAAAAATGAATTAATCCCAACAAGACAAGTTACTGGATGGATAATTTGCATTGATTATCAAAAGTTAAACAACGCCGCTAGAAAGGATCATTTTCCTTTACCTTTCTTGGATCAAATGTTGGATAAACTTGCTGGACATTCATATTTCGATATTTATGGATGGATATTTTGGTTATCATCAATTACTGTTGCTCACGAGGATCGAAAAAGATAACATTTACTAGTTCTTATAGAACATTTGCCTTTAGAAGAATGCCTTTCGGTTTATGCAAAGCACCTACAACTTTTCAAAGATTTATGATGTCAATATTTGGTGATTTGATTGATAAAGGAATTGAAGTATTCATGGACGATTTTTCAGTTTTTGGAACTTCTTTTGAATCTTGCTTGGAAAATATAACGAAAATTTTGAAGAGATGTGAAGAAACAAATTTAGTTCTAAACTGGGAAAAATGTTAATTTATGGTTACAGAAGGCATTGTACTTGGACATAAAGTTTCACAAATAGGGATGGAAGTTGATCGAGCAAAAGTGAAAATTATTGTTGAATTGCAACCACCTACTACCGTTACTGATGTAAGAAGTTTTCTGAGGTCATGCTGGATTTTATAGGAGATATATAAAGGATTTTTCTAAAATTTGTAAACCTCTTTGCCATTTATTAGAAAAAGAAACTAAATTTAAATTCAATGAAGATTGTACGAATGCGTTCGATATTCCGAAAGAAAAGTTAATCATGCTACTTTGTCATTGTTGCACTGATTGGAATAAACCTTTTGAATTAATGTGTGATGCAAGTGATTATGCAATCGGAGTCTGTATTAGGACAAAAATATGAGAAGATTTTCAAAGTTATATACTATGCTAGTAAAACTCTTAATGAAACTCAAATAAATTACACAACTACTGAAAAAGAGCTGTTAGCAATAGTATATGCCTTTGATAAATTTAGACCATATCTTCTTGGAACAAAATGTATCGTACACACTGATCATTCTGCTATTAAGTATTTAATATCTAAAAAGGATGTTAAACCTAGATTGATCAGATGGGTTTTACTTTTGCAAGAATTTGATTTTGAAATAGTAAACAGAAGAGGGACTGACAACCAAATTGCTGATCATTTATCAAGAATCAAAAACAATAATGAGAAGATTTATGAAGAAATTATAAATGAAAAATTCTCGGATGAGCAATTATATGTCATTCAAGGATTACAAATACCGTGGTATGCAGATATAGTTAACTACTTGGTTAGCAATATTTTACCATATGGGATGAATAGTAAATATATTAAGAAATTCAAGAATGATTGTAAATCATATATTTGGGAAGATCCTCATTTATTTAAAATAGGAAGAGATTATGTGATTCGAAGATGTGTACCTTATGAAGAAACTTTTGCTTATTATTCGAAAAATGTCGCGATTCTGAATTTGGAGGACACTTTGGAGTGGATAAATTTGCATTTAAAATTTTAAATTATGGATTTTATTGGCCTACTTTATTTAAAGATGTTGGACATTATGTGAAAACTTGTGATCGATGTCAAAGAATGGGAAATATATCCAGAAAAGATGAAATGCCTCTAAATTTTATACTAGAAATCGAAATTTTCGATGTATGGGGTTTAGACTTTATGGGACCTTTCGTACCATCATCTGGAAAGATTTATATTTTATTAGCAGTTGATTATGTTTCAAGTGAATCGAAGCTGTAGCTTTACCGAAACTGTGATTCCAAAAGTGTTTCAAAAATTTTAAAGAAAATGATTTTTACAAAATTTGGAATGCCTAGGATAATTATCACAGATGGGGGGAAGTCATTTCAGAAATATAAGAATTCAATCTTTGCTAAAAAAATTTGGAATTAAGCATAGAATTGCAACTGCTAATCATCCTCAAACAAGTGGAATGGCTGAAGTATTAAACAGAGAAATTAAAAGAATATTGAAAAAGACTGTTAATCCTAAAAGAACTGACTGGGTTGATAGACTTGATTCTGCATTATGGGCTTATAGAACGACTTATAAGACACTATCGGAATGTCACCTTATCGGTTAATTTATGGTAAACATTGTCACTTACCATTGAAGCTGGAGCATAAAGCTTATTGGGCGATAAAGGAGTTCGATTATAATTTGAATACTTGTAGGAGAAAAATGATTATTACAACTAAATGAAATGGAAGTGATAAGAAATGAATCTTATGAAAATGCAAAAATTTATAAGGATAGAATGAAGAAATTACATGACAAAATGATTTCAAGGAAAATATTCGAGCACTGGACGAAAGTATTATTATTTAATGCTCGTTTAAAACTTTTCCCTGGAAAATTAAAATCTAAATGGATGGGACCATTTATAATTGAGAAATGGAGCTGTGAATATTAAAGATCCCAAAACTGGAAAAGTATTTAAAGTTAACGGATTAAGACTGAAGCCTTATATGGGAAAAAAGAAATTAAATTACAAAGAGGTTATGAACTGAGTCTACCCGATTAATTCAATTAATTACGTCGAGCTGACGACGTTAAACCAAGCCCTTTATGGGAGGCAACCCATATTTATTAGTTTGAGTTTAATTATCGATGTAAGGTTATGCCTTAATTTTGACTAAATTTGTATATAACTTCTGGAAAAAGAAGGCTAACAAGTCTGTATTGGCTAAACATTTTCTTGAAGTATATAGAAATTGGACTTGGACCACTTCATGACAAATGTGAGTAAAAAGGAGATCAAGTTAACATTTGTTTGTGATTGTTTGTGATTTGAATTTTTCGTAATTATGTTTGTGTGTTGATCATATTCATTTATTAAACCTATTTTTACGACCGAAACTTTGCAAAATTTGACGATAGGCGAATCGGATTCGATCGAGGTTCTAGCACCTAGGCGCCAAAAGTTGGCTCATAAGCGCCAAAAGTTGGCGCCTAAGCACTAGATTAACTGGCATATCGATGAACCCGGTGCCTAGGCGCCAGATTCCAACGCCTAAGCGCCGCAGTTACAGATCGTGGAAAAACCGAATTTCTTCAGTTTTTCACACGAAATATCTTTATTTATAGCTTATTTTTCATCCCGAATCCCATAGACACACTAATTTCTACCAGAGCAATTCATTTTGGAGGAGTTAGGAAGGATTTGGAGGCCATGGAAAGATGAAATCATGGAAATGAGGTAAGAGACAAGTCTCTTAAAGATCCTCAGCCTTATTTTAATGGTTTTATTGTTGTTAGTTTGGAGAAAATGTTTAGTCGAATGGATAAGATTGAAGCGGAACTTCAAAGTATTGGTAATCGTCTCCATGAGATGTACCACCAATACGAACACTTGGAATGGCAAACCAAACTTCAATATGATCACATGGTATGTCTATCAAGACGCTCAAGTAGAAATGTATGCGAAGAACAAATGGATTGATGAAAAGACGGCTTTGGAATTTCCAAGGGCATTGGTGTTCTATCCCTTCGATCCTAGCGAACTTCATTACGAAAGAGATGGAAATTGAAGATCGGTGTAAATAGATTCTATCTGTGTTTTAGGTATGATTGAGCCTTGTTTTAGTGTGTTGAATATCTAATGTGTGTATTTGCTTAAATTGTTCAATGTGTGTTGTTGGATTTGAATGTTTGCTTTTAATATGTTGTTGATTGTGTTATTTATAAAACGATGAACCTTGATACAAGTCTTGTACTAAAGATTGTTGAATTTAGAATGGATATTAGGATTTTGAATTGAAGAATTTGGATACATTTATGTGGATCTATGCTTTTATTTTAAATTGATTGTGAAAATATCTGGAGGTTATAAAACAGATTAATACTATCATAAGAGTAATTAGGAGTCAAATTTGATAAGATTTAGTGGAAAATATTTAATTTAAATCAAATATTTTCGGAAAGGCGAGTCTGGCGCCTAGGCGCCGGTTCGGCCTGAACCTGAAAACTCATCTTCTTAAACCCCCCCCCACACCATTTTTGATGCCTAAGCTTCCTTCTCCACAGTATTTTCATTAAATACCACCTATAGATCCCATTTAAAGCCGGATTTGCAAGTTTTAAAGCTTGAAATCACCCGGTTTCTTCATCTCAAGATGACACCCAAATCTAAGCGAGGAAAGGAATGAGAAAACTTTGAATCGTAGCAAGTTCGTCACTGCTGCTGCACACTTTTGATATAATGACTTTGCTACGACTCGGAAGTTTATCTCAGAGTAAAGTTTCTATAATACTGGAGGAAGAATTGAGGAGACAATCGTTGCACTCAACTGGCAACGATTTTGTTTTTTCACTGCTATTACCGTTATCCCGGTGGTTAGAGAGTTTTATGCTAATTTTGTGGATGAGGAGGAATACGAGATTTTCGTTCAAGGAGTTGGAGTAGGATTCACTCCTGAACGTATCAACTTTTTCTATGGCCTGCCGCCAAACATTGAGTGTTATTACTCAGGTTTATCTCCATCTGAGTAAGATTTGGACATGATCATTGCCTACCTGACTGATAATATTGGAGCCTGGAAGACTCGGAATGGAAAAATGGTAAATTTTTCATCTTCTAAGCTTAATGGTGTTTCCAAGGCATGGCACTACTTTATTTCTGCTCGTTTCCTTCCATCCAATCATCTGAGTGAAGTTACCAGAGATAGAGCTATTCTAAACTACTACATTCAAAAAAAGATGTCTATTGATGTAGGGAGCATTATTTATGATTCTGTGGAGGCTACTGCTTGTTCTAGCACATCTATTGTACTTAGTTTTCCATCACTGATCTATTCTCTTTGTCAAAGTGCTGGAGTAGTTGCTGAGCTTTCTGAAGAAAAGCTTAAGTTGACGAAGCCTATAGGAAGAGAGAGTGTCAGCATTTATGACTGACTGCGAGGTAAGAGTTCCTGCACTTTTCTCTGGTTCATTACCTACTTCATGTAGAGCTTCTACTTCTAGACCATCTACTTCTGTTGAGCCATCATCTACATTTTGGGATACCATGCATGATCAGTTCATAGAGCAACAGCATGAGTTATTCTTAACTCACTGCAGAGTAGATACCATAGACAAGAAGATTGATCATCTTTCTGACTATACACAAAGAAAGAGTGACTATGATGCTGAATATTCAGAGTCTTTAGTGAGATTTCTGAAGGGTGAACATGGTGTTCAGTTCCCTACTTGTCCCAGATTTTCACCCTATGTTGATTCTAAGGATATGGAGTTCTCTTTTGGTGATGATGATGATGAAGCTACAGACAGTGATTAGTAGCTTGATTTATCTCTAGAGATTGTTGATCCTGTTTTTAGAGTATTATCTTGTGTTTGTGATGTTATTTATTGATGTTATTTGTGAACTTTTTATGTTAAAACTGTTTTTAGATTATCTGATGTATGTTTAAGACTGAGATGTGAATGAATTTCTATAAAAGTATATTTCTGTTTCAGCCTACTGTTTAGTGTTCATAAATAGTTAATAAATTTGCATGTTCTAAAATAAAATTTTTTTTTAGAAATTAACTCCTGCTCTGCAAAACTTTTCTATATATGCTTAATCATTTCTGTTATATTCATATTGAAGCATGTGTAGATGTAGAGTATAGTTTTTCCTTACTACATCATTGTTATACTTAGATTAATTCCTGTTTATTTCTTTCTCTCATGCTTTAGAAAATTTCATAATTCATATTTATACTAAAGCTGAAGTTTGGGGGAGGAAAAATATTTATCAATTTTAAATATTATTTGTCCTTAAAGAACTAATATTTTCTTTAAAAATATATTAACATAACATAAGGAATGAAAAATATATTTAAGAATACCTAAATTTTTGAATTTATAAATAATTTAGTAAACTTAACTAAAATTTCAAGAATTTTAGTTGATTTTAAGAATATAATTATTTAACTTAAAGAATAATAAGATGAAAATTTTTTTATTTATAGTAAAGAGAACTGTATTTTTGAAATACTAAGGAATTAAGATTATTGCTTGAAAAAGAAAAGATTGAAATAAGTTTGGAAAAATATTAATGTCATATTTATTAAGAAAAAATGTATAAGTTTTTTAAATTAAGTTAAGAATAGTGAAGTTCAAAATCATTAACAGGCTATCCAAAAATAGTAATCCTCACTTAAAAAAAGGTTGAGGAGAAACTTGAGGAAATGCATAATCAAAAATTGGCTTCACTTGAATTATCTTATAGTAAGAAAACTGATTACATTTTTAACTTAATTTCTATGTACATATATTTTTACTAGAAAAATATTTCATGAAAATCTTTTTCTTGTAAATATTTTATGTGACCTTGATATGATAAACTACAATTATTCTAGAAATAAATGAAAAATTGGAAGTCTTATGATTTGGTAGTTAGATGTTCTTTAATTCTTAAAATTAAACTTAACTAGTGAAATTTGGTTAATGATTTGCTAAAGTATTTATAAAACCAAAAACTATAAGAAATCTTAAATATTTTAACTTCATTTATTTATTTTATGTAATTAAAAGGGTTACTTGAGGACAAGTAACGTTTAAGTTTGGGAAATTTGATCCACTTAAAAAATATCCATTTTTATGTCGTATTTATGATTTAATTCTTAAGGATATTATACTTTAATGAAAGGTATTTTCATGTTTTTGGATGTAGATGATTAAAAAGAGCCCAAGAAGGAAAAAAAAAGAGCAAAAAGAAGCAAAAATGGAGCTTATGGAGCAATTTTTGGAATTATTGGTCCGGCACCTAGGCTCCAGAGTCCTGCGCCTAGGCGCCAGAGTCCGGCACCTAAGTGCCAGTTCAATACAGATGCTTTTAAGTTTTTTTGATGACTTTGGGCAGTTATTTTGATGGTGTTAAGAGGTTATTAGAGCTTCTAGAAGACTGGAAGTTACTCCTAATATATAGGACATGTGATACAATGTATTTGGACACAAGGAAACGGTCTAGATCGTGAAGAGGTGCGACCCAAAGTGAAGAGGAGTGAA
Organism: Papilionanthe hookeriana x Papilionanthe teres; assembly: GCA_022702705.1. NCBI lineage: Eukaryota > Viridiplantae > Streptophyta > Magnoliopsida > Asparagales > Orchidaceae > Papilionanthe > Papilionanthe hookeriana x Papilionanthe teres. The sequence goes on along the minus strand of CM040435.1, from coordinate 43,695,091 downwards.
CGACCTGGTCACGGAGTCTGGCGCCTAGGCGCCAGATCCCGGCGCCTAGGCGTGACGGTTACCTTCTAGAAGATACATTGAATTTGGAATTCAGAAGATACATTGAATTTGGATGAATTTTGAAGAGGTGCCTTAAGCAACCCCTGGTCAAATTCAGAGCTCTATAAATAGGAGCCCATTCTACAGAGAAAATTGCACTAAAACCCCCCTTTTAGTACACATACCCATTTTACCCTATTCTAATATAATTTAGTGTCTTCCATACTTAGGGTGCCACTTTATTTTGTATCTAGTGAGTTTATTTTGAGTGTTTATTGTGTGTAATTGCTGTTGGAATCTTTCATCATTGTGTTGGAGTCAGTAGAAGTCAGTGGAGCTCTTGAAGGAACACTTCAGATAAGTATTTGTACTTTGGTTCAAAGTTTTATAAATATGTTTTGTTGTGTTATTTTAATGAGTTCTGAGTAGTTAGTTATCTTTCTCCTTTCAACTATGAAAAGATTATAAATTAATTAAATTTTGTAGGAGAATTAAATATAAAATATTTTAAAATATTGTGATGATATTAATACCTGATCTTAGTTTACTTTTTAAATTGGCCATTTAATTTGTTAAAACCCGTTGAAGAATTTTGAGACCTATCCGAAGATAAATTCTTAACTAGTACATATCACATGAATCCTTAAGGTAATCGAAGGCTTTATGCGGATTATTTAAGGTGAAGTGCAAATAAATAGGAAGATATTATTTATTGGGCGTAGAATTAATTAGTTTTTAGAGTGACAGAATAAATTCTAATAATTTGGTTTATAGAAAGGTAACGGGTCACTGGTAGGGCCGACCATAGCCACCCTTGGACATCTAGTAGTGTGAGCCTAGATTAACCCATTCTACTAATAACACATCCTGAGCCTAACTATATATTAGTCAATGTTCTTTGCACCTGGACCAAAGGGTAAAGAATAGGAATGCTTCTATTTGGCACAATACTATAATCTTAATTCCCTACGAAAGATAATTAATCTATAATTCTTGGATTACTTGAAAAAGGAGAAATTCATTTTTATAATTGCATTAAATTACTGCTTACTTTACTTTCCTATTTATTGTTTACTTTCTTTTAGTAAAAGTTATTAGTTAATTAAATTTGAATATATATATATATATATATAAGTATATATAATTTACTTAAGAAAATTTCAAAATATTGTTTTTATATATTTTTACTTTTTGTTTTTATTATCCCTATGGGATCGATGACCAGGACTCCACTAGAGCCCTATTTACTTGAACGATACGTATACTTGCATTTAAAATTGTGACTTTTACAATAATTAAATCTAATAAAATTATAAAAGTAAACCTCGCACATCAAGTTTTTGAAGCCATTTGCCAGGAATTAAATCTTCTAAAAAGTGGTATCAAAATCTTGTATTTTAAAGCTTAATTAAAGTCGCAACGCATCACCTAGCCTTAGATTTAGTGACTAAACTTAAGATATGCCAATGTTCTTTATAACACTATGACAAGGGGGTACTCGGAAGAGGGTAAAGAACAGGATTGCTCCTATTTGGCACATATAAACAATTCATTACATGAGAATAGTAGTTTTTATTATCTCAAAATTCACTAAACCAATTTCCCCAAAAAGGGTTATCTTTAAAAGTAATATTTTCATTTAGGAGTAGTTATTATTCTTACATATAATCATCTGCATTTAGGAGTAGTTGTTAGAAACACCACTTATATCACCCTTCCAAACTATGATTGTTAGTAGTATACTAGAATTTGATTAAGAACCTCTTACCTCACTTCCTTATAGGATCGATAAACGGGACTCCATTAGAGCCCTGTATTACTTAATATGATACATATACTTGCATTTGAAATTGTGACTTTACAAAATCATTATAAATATATAAATCTGAGGTTATAAATTCTTACATACAAAAAAAAAGTCACATCATGTATTACTAGGAAGTGTTCCTTGGGATTCATTACTTAATGAATTGGCAATCGGTCCCAATTGATTCTCAATATTTCTGGTTGTAGATCTTTGATTTTGTAATTGATTTCCCATTTGTAACACCACTTCTTCTATAGATAACTTCTTCTCCTTAAATTGTGAAGCATTGTTAAAACCTAGAGTATAGGTTGGTCTATAATTATTATTCTATTGGTTGTTATAGTTCCCCAATGAGTTTACTTGATTGTTCCCCCATTGTTAACTACTACCACCTTGGTTATTGTTGTTCCAGTTTAAGTTTAGATGGTTCTTCCCTGGATTATAATAATTTAAATATGGGTTATTAAGCTTATTTATGCCATTCAAAGTTTATAATGATGTTTGAGAATCAACCATTTGATGGCTGTGAAAATCTTTTTTGTCGACTTGCATCGCTATCAATTCTCATATCATGTCAATGTCATGGAGTCGCCACTCTCTTTCTCTATCTATCAACCTAATTCTTATCCTACCTAGACTTATTGTCAGAAGTCTTTGGAGAATTTGAAGAATGATTAATCATGATAGAGATTGAGAGAAAATAAGATCAAATGATAATCTCATAGAACAAGTTTTTCAGATTATGTAATTACTGAAGTTTTTTATATGAGAAAATCATATGAAGATCTTGGGTAACCAGAGAGGTTTTATCAGTAAAATACCTATCCTGAGTTCTTTATTCTCCTATAGGAGCAAGCTCCTATAGTTAATTACATCCTGAGAGATTAATACTGCCTAGGAAAACTCCCGATTAAGGTTAACATTTATCCTAAAAAAAATGTAAGTATTGTTATGGCAATGAGTTTCTGAAGAATCAATACTACCAGAAAGTTTTGTTTATGTTGGGTGTATGTCGTTACTTTGTGGTGTTTTTTTTTTTGTTGTAATGTTATTTTATCATTTTGTATGTCATGTCATATGTCATGTCGAGATGTCATAACTTGTATGTCATATTATTTTATGTCATGTCGTAATGTCATTTTTATTGTTGAAATATTATTTTGTCATATTGCATTTTGTTATGTCATGATGTCGTGATGTCGTTTAATCAAGCTGTTATATTGTCATGATAATATTGTCTTGGTTTTATTTTTGTTTTCTTTGTTTTAATTTCATCATTGTTTTGTGTTTGTTAAGGTCATTTTGTCGTCGTTATGTTTTATTGTCATTTTGTTTGATTTAACATTGTTTTTTCTGGCTGTTGTTATTTTGATTTGTCGTTTGTTTTGGAAGTGTCGGTTTTATGTTAGATTTCATGTCGATGTCAATGTCAATGATTTGTCGTGTCATGTCAAGTGTCGGTTTTTGTTTGTTTTAGTTTAGTATCATACCATGTCATGTGTTATATCGGGATGTCATAGTTTGTATGTCATGTCATGTTATAATGTGATGTCGTAATGTCATGTCATTTTATGTCATGTCTTAATGTGAATCATAACATCATGTCATTTTATGTCATGTCTTAACGTGAATCATAATGTCATGTCATTTTATATCATGTCTTAATGTGATGTCGTAATGTCATAAGATGTCGTGATTAATATCTGGATTTGTCATGAGATATTTTATCTCCTATAAGAAGATATCGTTATTATGTCATGAGATACCTTCTATAATGTCAGGAAGATATCATTATTTATTTATTTTTATTATTTTGTTTATGATTTCCTTTTGTTTTAAGTTTGGGTTTTGTGGTCATCTCAATTTTATTTTGTCATGTCATTTTGTCATGTATTTTTTTTGGTTTAGTGTCATGTCATCATTTTATTGTGGTATAGAAATGTCGTAGTATGTTTTTGTTAATTTTGATGTTATGTCGATGTCAATGTTAATGATTTTGTCATTTTATTTTAGATTTCATGGCAAACCTAAAAATCCAGTTGTCTTTGTTGTCATGTCATTTTTGTTTTGTTGTTTGTAGAAAATTTAGGTTTTGTGGCTATCCTAAAGTTCTGGTTTTGTCCTCAATGTTCCGTCGTCGACGTTCTGCAAAACAGAGTTAGCACACCCTATAACATGCAAAGAAAATCTAAACGAAACTTCATGTCTTCATCATGCAAGGAAAACAAAGTTAGAAATACTGTCATATCAAGATATTTAGCTCACCTGGTCAAAGTGTCTGTTGATCCAGAGTTGTCGGATGTCCGAGTTTGGTTGAAATGTCGATTTAGGTTTATGTCAATTTATGTTTAAATTTTGATTTGTCTTGAATGTTGATTTTGGTTTGATTTTGGATTTTTATGTCGATTTGGATTTGATTTTTGGTTTTATGTCGATTTTTAACTTTATGTCGAGTTAAGTTCAATGTGGGTCGAACTTTAAGAATTATGTCGTTTTATGTTGAGTTAAGTTTGATATGGGTCGAATTTATGGATTATATCAGTTTATGTCGTGTTAAGTTCGATTAAGAATTATGTCGTTTAAGTTTGATTTAGATCAAACTTAAAATTTATGTCAAGTTAAGTTCAATTTAGATCGAACTTAAAATTTATGTCAAGTTAAGTTCAATTTAGATCGAACTTAAAATTTATGTCGATTTAAGTTTACTTGGATTCATATCAGGTTGAATATAAGGTTTATGTCAAAATAGGTTCAATTTGAGTTGAACCTAAGGTTTATGTCGATTTAGGTTCAGTTTGAGTTGAACCTATAGATTATGTTGATTTAGGTTCAATTCAAGTTGAACCTAAAGTTTATGTTGATTTAGGTTTAATTTGGGTTGAACCTAAGGTTTATGTCAATTTATGTTCAATTTGGGTTAAACCTAAGGTTTATGTCGACTTTTTTTTGTTTAAATTTGGTTTCAGGTTTTGATCTTAATTTGAGTTTAGTTTTGAGTTTTATGTCGATTTGAGTTTGGTTAGATTCATTGTCAGTTAAACCTAAGATTTATGTCAAGTTGAATTGAGTTATAATTTGAACCTAAGGTTTTTGTCGAGTTGAGTAGAGTTAGGTTCATTGTCAGTTGAACCTAAGGTTTAGATTTTGACTTAAGTTCAATATGAGTTGAACTTAAGTTAGGTTTTGGTTTAGATTCAAGTTAGGTTGAACCTAAGGTTAAGGTTTGGACTTAAGTTCAATTAAGTTAGGTTTAGGTTAGACTTAGGTTCATGTCATGTTAAACCTAAGTATGATTTGACTTAAGTCTAATATGGGTTAGACTTAAGTTAGGTTTGTGTTAAACTTATGTTCATGTCAGGTTGAACCTAAGTATGGTTTGACTTAAGTCTAATATGTGTTAGACTTAATTTGGGTTTAGGTTGGACTTAGGTTCATGTCAGGTTGAACCTAAGTATGGTTTGACTTAAGTCTAACATGGGTTAGACTTAAGTTTGGTTTAGGTTAGACTTAGGTTCATGTCAGGTTGAACCTAAGTCTGGTTTGACTTAAGTCTAATATGGGTCAGACATAAGTTAGGTTTAGGTTAGACTTAGGTTCATGTCAGGTTGAACCTAAGTTAAGTTTTGACTTAAGTCTAATATGGATTAGACTTAATTTGGGTTTAGGTTAGACTTAGGTTCATGTCAGGTTGAACCTAAGTATGGTTTGACTTAAGTCTAATATGGGTTAGACTTAAGTTTGGTTTAGGTTAGACTTAGGTTCATGTCGAGTTGAACCTAAGTATGGTTTGACTTAAGTCTAATATGGGTTAGACTTAAGTTAGGTTTAGGTTAGACTTAGGTTCATGTCAGGTTGAATCTAAGTTAAGTTTTGACTTAAGTCTAATATGGGTTAGATTTAAGTTGGGTTTAGGTTAGACTTAGGTTCATGTCAGGTTGAACCTAAGTATGGTTTGACTTAAGTCTAATATGGGTTAGACTTAAGTTTGGTTTAGGTTAGACTTAGGTTCATGTCAGGTTGAACCTAAGTATGGTTTGACTTAAGTCTAATATGGGTTAGACTTAAGTTAGGTTTATGTTAGACTTAGGTTCATGTCAGGTTGAACCTAAGTTAAGTTTTGGTTTAGGTTCAAGTTGAGTTGAACCTAAGGTTTAGGTTTGGACTTAAATTCAATGTGGGCTGAACTTAAGTTAGGTTAAGGTTAGGTTCATGTATGTTGAACCTATGGTTTAAGTTTGACTTAGGGTTAACTTGGGTTGAACCTAAGTATATGTTAAGGTTAGGTTCATGTATGTTGAACCTAAAGTTTAACTCTAACTTAAGTTTAACTTGGGTTGAACCTAAGTATAGGTTAACGTTAGGTTCATGTATGTTGAACTTAAAAGGTTTAACTTTGGTTCAAATTGGGTTGAACCTAAGTATAGGTTAAGGTTAGGTTCATGTATGTTGAATCTAAAAGGTTAAACTTAAGTTTAAATTGGGTTGAACCTAAGTATAGGTTAAGGTCAGGTTCATGTATGTTAAACCTAAAAGGTTTAAGTTAACTTGAGTTCATATATATTTCATCCTAAGTTAGAAGTTTGGCTTGAACTTGGGTTCATGTTGTGTTGAACTTAAGTTAAAGGTTGAACTTGGTTCATGTTGTGTTGAACCTAAGTTAAAGGTTGAACTTCGGTTCATGTTGTGTTGAACCTAATTTAGGTTTATTTTCGGTTTGAGTTTGATTAAACCTTAATTGGTTAAGGTTTAATATATTAATTAAGTTTAATGTGGTAGACTTAATTTGAGTTTAAGTTTGATTAAGTCTAATTTAGTTAAGACTTAATGATTTAATTAGGTCTAATGGGTTAGACCTAATTAGGGTTTAGGTTTGATTAAATCTAATTTAGTTAAGACTTAATGGTTTAATTAGGTCTAATGGGTTAGAACTAATTAGAGTTTAGGTTTGTCTTGAAAATAATGTTTAAGTTTTTAATTAAGTTTAATTAGTTCTTAAACTTAATTTAAGTTTGGTTTTGTATTAAACCTAATTTAATTAAGGTTTAATGGATTAATTAAGTTTAATATGTCCTTAAACTTAATTAAAGGTTTGATTTTGGTATTAAACCTTAGGTTTTAGGTTTAGTGGATTAATTAAGTTTAATATGTCCTTAAACTTAATTAATGGTTTGATTTTGTATTAAACCTAATTTAGTTAAGGTTTAATGGGTTAATTAAGTTTAATATGTCCTTAAACTTAATTAAAGATTTGATTTTGTATTAAACCTAAATTAGTTAAGGTTTAATAGGTTAATTAAGTTTAATATGTCCTCAAACTTAATTAAAGATTTGATTTTTGTATTAAACCTAATTTAGTTAAGGTTTAATGGGTTAATTAAGTTTAATATGTCCTTAAACTTAATTAAAGATTTGATTTTTGTATTAAACCCTAAGGTTTGATGATTTAATTAAGCTTAAGTTGTTTTTAAACCTAATTATTGTTTGATTTGAGTTCTTTTAAGTTTGGATTCATCACTTGCTTAATCCATGATGAAATGGATTAAATATGTGAAGAAAAGGTTTTGAATTATTAATTTTAAAATTAATAAATCTTAACCTTGTTTCAAAGTGTCTTTTAAATTGATCCGATGGCTTGAGAATCGATGTTTTAGTATTATTATCTGTCATCCTAAGGTTCCCAATCATTTTGTATTTTAATTTTCCAATTTTCCTAATTTTATAATTATTTTTGACAATAATTACAAAATATCATGGAAATTATGAAATCACATCCTGGAGAGCTATCCTAGCCTTAAAAAAATTAGAAGATGTTTCTAAGGATTTAAAGGTTCTTCCCTAAAAATTTCATATTTTTCTGATTTTTAAATAATTTTTAATAATTAAATTACTCCAGAGAGTATTTAATTATTTAAAAATTAAATACTAAGAATAAAATTATTATTTTGGTCTCATAATTTTCTTCTCTTCAATAGCTTTCCAGAGGTATTTTTATTTTTTTTAGGAGCTCTGGATCAACAGATATGGAATTTTGAAGATTTTATAGATCTTCTGAATTAATCCAGCCCAGAAAAATCCAGAGCACGCCACATGTCCTTGTACTGTCGAAGGGGCGGGAGGGTTAGGTGTGCGGCGCAGAACAGCGGACACGACAGAATTAAATTAGAACTGTTCGTTCCAAAACACGGGAACGGACGGCGGAGATAAATCCCCCAAAAATTTGAAAAAAAAATCGAACCGTCCAACTTAAAAACTCAATATCTCACTCATTCTCAACGAAATTGAGTGAATTTTTTTTTAGAATGATCATCTCAATGAGAAGCACCCATCCATACGGTGATGCATGGGTTTTGAGAGGTTAAATGGTACAAATTTTGGAATATATATTAAAGACAATAATTTTAATAATTGCTTTCATACCATTGCCACAATGAACTTGAGCTCAATTTGAACTTGTTGGTCAGCCTCCTATGATCCTAGGAAAGTTCTTTCCCACTTCAATTTGGACTCGAATCGGGTCTATATTGGTGCAAGACCAAAGGTGGCTGATTTGTAATTTTGGCTCAGTTTGACCAAATTGGCTCGATAGGGTGCCTAATTGGGTCAAGTCTTGGCTGAGGCTTATTGTCTAGGCTCTAAGGACGATTTTTGGTCTTTGGAGCAAGAGAGTTTGGGCAGCCTATAATCCTCTAGGAATTTTTTTTCTCTCTTCCATATGCTTAGGTTTGGGTCCTATTTATAGCCATAAGAGGGCTTTGGATGAGCTTAAGTTTATTTGGGGAAGGTGTTATCTGATGTTATGATTGCTGAAGATAGAATTTAAGCTGGAGGGGATAAGAGAATTGCAAAATTCAAAGAATTTCCATCATGTGCTTAACCATAGTGAAGATTGGGTTCAAGTGATGGCTTACTTTCATTGGTTCATTTGGGAGGTGTGGAGATTGGTTCAAAGGCTGTGAATTAATCTTCCCTATTCATGTTTTAACATTTTGTTAATGGCATTAAGGAGAAAGAGCCACCATAGCCCTCTTACTCATCTCATGCACCAAAGGATCATCATGGTGTTTAACCATGGTGAAGGCTTGATTCAAGCTTTGTTTTTCTTTGACTGGTTAATTTGGGAGGTGTGGAGATTGACTAGAATGTCTTAGATCAGCCCTCCCCACATGTATTTTAATGTATTAAAGGGAGTGATGACACCTTAGCTTCATTCTTTATCCATGTCATAACTTGGTTATGATGGTTTGTAACCATGGTGAGGGACGGGTTAAGGATTTGTTCTTTTCCTATTAGGTGAAGGGAGAGGTGTATAGTGACTCACCTAAATCCTTCTTTAAGGAAGATATGGTTAATTGACACCACATATGCTTACTCATCATGGTCTCATTATAAATTCTCCTCTTAATTAACCATGGTAAAAGAGAGGGTTGAAGCCATGTTCTCTTTTTATTGGGTAGTCTAGGAGGTGCTTAATGAGCCATTAAGATGGTCGGCCACATCATTTTAAGGAAGGAGGTGACTCATGCTTTGAAGTAAATGGGAGATGCCACTTCATTTCCTTTTTCATAATGCTTTCATAATGACTTTTAACCATGGTTTAATGGAATTTCATGGGTCATTAATGGGTTGGGTCATATTGAATGGGTCATATGGGTTGTGTGTAACCCATATGAGGTCATGTGTGATGTCATAAAGGAGATTTGGAATTTTTGGAAAACCATAATTTCATAGGTTAAATATCCATTTATTACCCCTTTCTTAATTTAATTTTCATTTTAATAAATTATGTCATTAATTAAAATTATTGGGAATTATTTTATTAATCAATTATTAATTGGAAATAATTCCAAATCAATTATTTGATTAATTTTCATGTCATTTTTATTTAAAATTGGATTTTGTCTCATTTCATGTCTTTTTAATTTAATTTTCATTTTAATTAATAATGTCATTAATCAAAACATGGAAATTAAATTATTGGTCCATTAGTTAATCAAAAATAATTTTAGAATTAATTATTTAATTAATTCCATTATTTTTAATTAATTTGTGCATTTTATCATTTTTATGACTTTTAATTTAATTTTTCATTTTAATTAATTATGTCATTAATTAAAATTTTAAAATTAAATTATTAGTCAATTTAATTAATCAAAATAATTTTGAAATTAATTATTTGATTAATTTTTTCATTTTGGGGTTTTAAACATGACATTGGGTCAATATTTAGTCATTTAGTAAAAAATTGACCATTTTGACCAAAGTTGACTTTTTAGGTCAAAAGGTTGACCTATGGGGTCAACAGGGTTGTTCATTGGGTCAGGATTGACCATTTTGACCAAAGTTGACTTTTTATGTCAAAAGGTTGAACTATGGGTTCAATGAGAGTTGGTCATTGGGTCAGGATTGACTATTTTGACCAAAGTTAACTTTGTTTAGGTCAAAAGGTTGACCTATGGGGTCAACAGAGTTGGTCATTGGGTCAAGATTGACCATTTTGACCAAAGTTGTCTTTTTATATCAAAATGTTGACCTATGGGGTCAACAGGGTTGGTCATTGGGTTAGGATTCACCATTTTGACCAAAGTTGACTTTTTAGGTCAAAAGGTTGACTTATGGGGTCAACAGGGTTGGTCATTGGGTCAAGATTGACCATTTTGACCAAAGTTGACTTTTAGGTCAAAAGATTGACCTATGGGGTCAATAGGGTTGGTCATTGGGTCAGAATTGACCATTTTGACCAAAGTTGTCTTTTTATGTCAAAAGGTTGGCTTATGGGGTCAACAGGGTTGGTCATTGGGTCAGGATTGACCATTTTGACCAAAGTTGAATTTTTAGGTCAAAAGGTTGACCTATGGAGTCAACAGGATTGGTCATTGGGTCAGAATTGACCATTTTGACCAAAGTTGACCTTTTTAGGTCAAAATGTTGACCTATGGGGTCAACGGGGTTGGTCATTGGGTCAGGATTGACCATTTTGACCAAAGTTGACCTTTTTAGGTCAAAAGGTTGACCTATTGGGTCAACAGGGTTGGTCATTGGGTCAAAATTGACCATTTTGACCAAAGTTGACTTTTTAAGTCAAAAGGTTGACCTTTCATGAAAATGAGGTCAACACCATTTGGTCTAATGAATTTTCTTCAATCATGGAAATTGGTTGAGAAAATTTATTCCAAACTGGTCTAACTTCTTTGAATTGCAACAACTTGATTTACTAGCATTGCAAAAGTATCATTTTCATGAATATTGACTACCTTTTTAGGATTTAACCTTTTAGAAGGCCATTGAAAATTATTAGTAGTCATTTATTCAATTAAAGCATAAACGTCAAAAAATTGTTTAGACATCAATGAACCACCAGCAGTGACATCGATAATAGATATAAGAGATCCAGTTAATTCATTGTAAAAGGTTTGAATTATTAACCAATATGGTATCAAATGATATGGATACTTTCTTAGAAGATCTTTAAAATGCCCATGCTTCATAAATAGATTCCCCTTCAAACTGACAAAAAGATGTAATATCTTTTCTAAGCTTTGAGTCTTTGATGGTGAAAAATATTTAGCAAGGAATTTTTGCGCTAAATCACCCGAAGTTCTGATAGATCCAGGTGCTAACGAATTTAACCATATCTTAGCCTTATCCCTTAGTGAGAAAGAAAAAATTCTAAGTCTAATAGCATCATCCGAAACACCATCGTATTTAAAATTAACATACAATTCTATAAAATTGGCAAGATGTAAATTAGGATCTTCAGTTGATGCTCCCCCAAACTGATTATTAGATACCATATGGATAATAACAGATTTAAGTTCAAATGAATTAGCCACTACAGCAGGTTGTTGAATACTACCATAAAGTTCATCTACTGTAAGGTTAGCATAATCTCTTAAAGGTCTGAATTCTTGATGGATTTCAATATTTTGATTCACCATTTTATGAATATTTTTGTCTTTTTCAGTATTTTTAATTTTTCTTATTTTTCTTATAGTTCTTTCTAATTCAGAATCGTAAGACACAAGTCCTTCAGAACCTGAACTACACGTACATAATTATAAAGCAAAATAAAATAAAACACACTAACAAAAACATGGAAAAGTAAAAATTTAATTTTTCTTGAATTTTCTTTAAAAATATTTTAATTAATGTCCCCGGCAACGACGCCAAAAACTTGATCCCCGAATATTTGTGTTTACGTTTTACAATTTATATTTATTCTTAATGGTAATATATCTTTCTTTACAACAACACCAAAAACTTGAATCTGAAGCAAATAAGAAATCAACTTTAATTATTTATAACATGAGATTTTATGCAAGTATACGTATCGTTTATCAAGTAATATAGGACTTTATGAATAAGCCCCAAGATATCGAACCCACAGGGAAATGTCAAAAAATTTAAAGAAAGCAGAAAAACAACTTTTTACTTTTCAAAATGATTTTGCAAGTTATGTTTTATAATTAAAAAGTTTAAATTCTTTTCGCTAATTTTTTAGAAAAAGTAAAGTAAGCAACTAAAATTATTAAGACTATTAAATGATATGAAAGTAAATGAGAATAAAATATATTTTTCCTCTTTCAGTTGAATCAGTAATAATTATGGAATTTTATTGTGAAAGTATCTAAATGTGTTGTACCAAATAAGAGTAGTTATATTATTTACCCTTACTTGGTTCTATAAAGAACATAGGTTAATTTGAAGTTTTGAAATCTTGTAGATGGGTTAGGCAGGGAAGATACTACATTTCACTCTAGAGTTCCCTCTTCTCCATCCACCTGAGGGCTAACATCTCATAACAAAACTTAAAACATCAAACCAAATTTGGGGCTTTAGCCTGTCACTCTAAAATTCTCTAATTCTACACCCATTAAAAAACATATCTCCCTATTTATTTGCACTCAACTATATAAAATGCAATTTTCACCCATATAATTTCATGTGATTCACTCCAATTGTTGATTGAGACAATACCGCATTGGTTCTTACATGTTCTGACAACAAATTTTAATATCTCAATTGGTCAAATCAAGAGATAAATGAAGTGCAAGTGTTGACCTCATTTTACAATGAGTCAATACCCTTATGACCTAGAAAGTCAACTTTGGTCAAACTGGTCAAACCAGACTTAGTGACCTACACTGTTGACCCCATAGGTCAACCTTTTGACCTAAAAAGTCAACTTTGGTCAAATTGGTCAAACCATACCTAATGACTACCCCGTTGACCCCATAGTCAACCTTTTGACCTAAAAAGTCAACTTTGGTCAAATTGGACAACCGGACCTAATGACTACCCCAGTTGACCCCATAAGTCGACCTTTTGACCTAAAAAGTAAACTTTGAGTCAAACCGGTCAAACTAGACCTAATGACTGCCACGTTGACTCTATAGGTCGACCTTTTGACTCTAAAAAGATAACATTGGTCAAAATGGTCAAACCGGACACTAATGACCGACACAGTGACCCCATAAGTCACCCTTTTGACCTAAAAAGTCAACATTGGTCAAAATGCTCGAACCGAGACCCAGTGACCGACCTCGTCGACCCCATGAGTCACCCTTATGACCTAAAAAGTCAACATTGATCAAAATGGTCAAACCATACCTAACGACCAACCACTGTTGACCCCATCAGTCACCCTTTTGACACTAAAAGTCAACATTGGTCAAAATGGTCAAACCGGACCTAATGACCTACCCTGTTGACCCCATAGTCAACCTTTCGACCCAAAAGTCAACTTTAGTCAAGCGGTCAAACCGGACTTAGTGACTACACTGTTGACCCCATAGTCAACCTTTTGACCTAAAAGTCAACTTTGGTCAAATTGGTCGAACCATACCTAATGACCTACCTCGTTGACCCCATATGTCAACCTTTTGACCTAAAAAGTCAACTTTGGTCAATTGGTCGAACCGGACTTAATGACCTACACTCGTCGACCCCATAGTCGACCCTTTCGACCTAAAAAGTCAACTTCGATCAAATTGGTCAAACCGGACCTAGTGACCAACCCCTGTTGACCCCGTAGGTCAACCCTTATGACCTAAAAAGTCAACATTGGTCAAGCTGGTCAAACCGGACCTAATGACCAACCCCTGTTGACCCCATAGGTCACCCTTATGACCTAAAAAGTCAACTTTTGTCAAATTAGTCAAACCAGACCTAATGACCTACCCTGTTGACCCCATAGGTCACCCTTATGACCTAAAAAGTCAACTTTGGTAAAATTGGTCAAACCAAACCTAATGACCTACCCTGTTGACCCCATAGGTCAACCTTTTGACCTAAAAAGTCAACTTTGGTCAAATTGGTCAAACCGGACTCCACGACCTACCCCGTTGACCCCAGCAGTCAACCCTTTGACCCAAAAAGTCGACTTTGGTCAAATTGGTCAAACCGGACCTAGTGACCAACCCCGTTGACCCCGTATGTCAACTCTTATGACTCAGAAAGTCAACATTGGTCAATCGGTCAAACCGGACCTAATGACCAACCCTGTTGACCCGCAAGTCACCCTTATGGCCCAAAAAGTCAACTTTGGTCAAATTGGTCAAACCGGACCTAATGACCTACCACGTTGACCCCATAGTCACCCTACGACCTAAAAAGTCAACATTGGTCAAACTGGTCAAACCGGACCTAATGACCAACTCCGTTGACCCCATAGTCGACCCTTTTGACCTAAAAAGTCAACTTTAGTCAAACTGGTTAAACCGGCACCTAATGACCTACCTTGTCGACTCCATGAGTCACCCTTATGACCCAAAAAGTCAACATTGGTCAAACTGGTCAAACCAGACCTAATGACCAACCCTGTTGACCCCATAGGTCACCCTGATGACCTAAAAAGTCAACTTTGGTCAAATTGGTCAAACCAGACTTAATGACCTACCCAGTTGACCCCATAGGTCAACCTTTTGACCTAAAAAGTCAACTTTGGTCAAATTGATCAAGCCAGACCTAATGACCTACCCCATTGACCCCATAGGTCAACCTTTTGACCCAAAAGTCAACTTTGGTCAAATCGGTCGAACCGGACTCAATGACCAGATCTGTTGACCCATAAATCAACCTTTTCACCCACCGACACATTTAAAACACCACAATGACAAAATCACAAGAATTAGACATCTTAAAATCAATTTGATCAATTTGAGCTGACTTGGGTCAATCCAAGTCAAAATCAGTCAACATCTATCTATTTTGATTAAAATAGATAAAAATGAAATAAAAAAAAACAAAATTAATCAAATAATTAATTTCAAAATTATTTTGATTAATTAAAATGATTAATGATTTAATTTTCAAAATTTTAATTAAATGACATAATTAATTAAAATGAAAATTAAATTAAAATCATAAAATAACAAAAATGACAAAAATAATCAATTAATTTGAGATTATTTTCAATTAATAAATTGATTAATAAAATAATTTCCACCAATTTTAGTTAATAAAATAATTAATTAAAATGGGAATTAAAGAAGAAATGAAATAACTTTTAGCCTCTTCATAATTAATTAGGCTAAACCATCTTAAATGCTTATTTAACATTTAATTAAGCCCATCTTAAGGCTCATTACCCATGGCTTAACATCCATGGTTATGCATGGGATGAGGTGTCACCACCTCCTTCACTCTAAACACATTCTCTCCTTAAGGTGGCCGGCCAACACAAGGCCATCTTCTCCACCTCCCAAGCCACCCAATGGGAGGAAAACCACACATGAAACCCCCCTTACCATGGTTAATGGTAATGATGAAGGCTAGGCATATGTGTCACCATTTGCCAAGCCTAAGAAGTGAGGTGTAAGCTCATTAGCAAGTGAAACAACAACTCACAAGTAACCTCCCACAATGGCCAATGGACGAGAGACAAAGAGATGAAATTCATCATGACAAACTTAAGGAGAAGCATCCAAGCCTATCTCCAGCCAATTGATCACCCAATCAGCTAATAGAGGAGGTAAGTAATCCTCTAGAACAGCCTTAGCCAAGCCAACACCATCCCCTTGCTATAAAAGGACCCCATGGCCAAAACTAGCAAGAGAGGAGAAAATATTTAGGGAGGTCCATAGGCTGCTCAAACCCTCTTGCTCCCAACACAAAACTTCTTCCTAAAAGCTTACATAATCTTTTAGGATCAATCCCAAGCCTTAGTTTCAGCCCATTTGAGCCAATTTGATCAATTTTCAAAAACGACCCAAATTAGGCATCTCTTTCAAATTCCTCCCTAAGCTCGAGCTTCGGAACAAATTGCTGCAGCAACTATCTTCCATTGGGGTCCCGAAGGCAACCATAAAGTCTGATCTAGCTTCGATTTGCTTGTGGCCGAGGTATGGAATTTATCTTTGCAAAATAAATCATGTTTTTGATAAATCATGTGTTATACTAGCTCAAAAGTGTATCATCACCGTATGAATAGATACTTCTCATCCAGATGAGCATTTTAAAAAAAAATTACTCAATTTCATCAAGAAATGAGTGAGATATTAACATTTGAAGTTTAACGGTTTCAGAATTTTTGAAATAAATTCCAAATATTCTCGGCCCTCCGATCGCGCGCTGTTTGAGATCAACATCCCAGATCCTGCTTCGCGCCGTCCGCTGTCGGACCAGTTGCACGGGATCTTCCCGCCTGTTCGACGCGTCCGAGGACACGCGTCGACGGCGGGAAGTTTTGGCAGCGTAGAATTAGAAAAAAAAAAAGAAAAGTTCATTTTAACCCTTCAAACTTCAAAAATTCATATCTTTTTAACCAGAGGTCATAAAAATAAAATAAAAATACCTCTGGAAAGCTCTTGAAGAGGAGAAAATTATGAGACCAAAATCATAATTTTATTCTCAGTATTTAATTTTTAATTAATTAAATACTCTCTGGAGTATTTTAATTATTAAAAATTATTTACGAATCAAAAAATTATGAAACTTTGAGGCATTTATCTTTGTGTTCTTAGGGACCTTCCATAATTTTGCTAAGGACAGAAAACATGCCTAGGATACTTTTCTTGAATTTTCAAGTTTCTTTGTAATTATTTCAAATAATAATTATAAAAAAATTTGAAAATTAAGAAAATAAAAATACATATGACTAGGAATGATAGGGCAATGCAGACAATGACCCTAGGAAAAATATTTCTAAGTCATAGAAGCAGATCTTGAATGACATTTGGAAATTTAGGGTTAAAATCATTTATTAATTAAATAATTTTGATCCTAAAATAACCCTTTATAAATTTGAACTATTTTCATCAACAATCTAAGTTTGAAAATGGTTCTAGCCTATGATAGGCTAATAATAAACCTCACTTGAGTGTAAAATGACAAGATTAGATTCAATTAAGGCTTAAAATGACATTTAAACCCATTAAACCTTACTTAAATTAGGTTTAATAAAAATTAAACTTCTTTAATTAAGTTTAAAGACACACTAAACTTAATTAACCCATTAAACCTTACCTAAATTAGGTTTAATAAAAATTAAACTTCTTTAATTAAGTTTAAAGACACACTAAACTTAATTAACCCATTAAACCTTACCTAAATTAGGTTTAATAAAAAATTAAACTTCTTTAATTAAGTTTAAAGACACACTAAACTTAATTAACCCATTAAACCTTACCTAAATTAGGTTTAATAAAAATTAAACTTCTTTAATTAAGTTTAAAGACACACTAAACATAATTAACCCATTAAACCTTACCTAAATTAGGTTTAATAAAAGTTAAACTTCTTTAATTAAGTTTAAGGACACACTACACTTAACTAACCCATTAAACCTTACCTAAATTAGGTTTAATAAAAGTTAAACTTCTTTAATTAAGTTTAAGGACACACTAAACTTAATTAACCCATTAAACCTTACCTAAATTAGGTTTAATAAAAGTTATTTTTTTTAATTAAGTTTAAGGACACACTAAACTTAATTAACCAATTAAACCTTACCTAAATTAGGTTTAATAAAAATTAAACTCTTTTTAATTAGGTTCAAAGACATTAAACTTAATTAATCAAAACTAAACTCCCTTAATTAGGTTTAAAGACATATTAAACTTAATTAACCTCCTTAAACATTAGGTTTAATCAAACTTAAACCACTAATTAGGTCTAACCCTTGGACCTAATTAAACCATTAAACCTTAACTAACTAAGGTTTAATCGAACTTAAACCCTAATTAAATCTAACCCTTGGACCTAATTAAACCATTAAACCTTAACTAACTAAGGTTTAATCAAACCTAAACCCTAATTAGGTCTAACCCTTAGACCTAATTAAACCATTAAACCTTAACTAACTAAGGTTTAATCAAACCTAAACCCTAATTAGGTCTAACCCATTAGACCTAATTAAGTCATTAAACCTTAACTAACTACCCTAATTAGGTCTAACCCTTAGACCTAATTAAACCATTAAACCTTAACTAACTAATGTTTAATCAAACTTAAACCCTAATTAGGTTTAACCCTTAGACCTGATTAAACCATTAAACCTTAACTAACTAAGGTTTAATCAAACTTAAATCCTAATTAGGTCTAACCCTTAGACCTAATTAAACCATTAAACCTTAACTAACTAAGGTTTAATCAAACCTAAATCCTAATTAGGTCTAACCCTTAGGCCTAATTAAACCATTAAACCTTAACTAACTAAGGTTTAATCAAACCTAAACTCTAATTAGGTCTAATCCTTAGACCTAATTAAACCATTAAACCTTAACTAACTAAGGTTTAATCAAACTTAAACCCTAACTAGGTCTAACCCATTAGACCTAATTAAGTCATTGAACCTTAACTAACTAAGGTTTAATCAAACTCAAACCCTAATTAGATCTAACCATTATATCCAATTAAACCATTAAGCCTTAATTAACCAAGGTTTAATAAAAATCAAACCTGACTTAAGTCTAACCCATTTAAACTCAAGTCAAACCAAACTTAGTTAGATCTAAGTCAAACTTAAGTCCAATATACACTGAACTTAAGTCAAACCAAACTTAGGTTCAACCCACATTGAACCTAAATCAAACTTAAACCTAACTTAAGTCTAAACTATATTAGATTTAAGTCAAACCAAACTTAGGTTCAACCCCACATTGAACCTAAATCAAACCTAAATCTAACTTAAGTCTAACCTACATTAGACTTAAGTCAAACCAAACTTAGGTTCAACCTGACATGAACCTAAGTCAAAATCAAACCAAACTTAAGTCTAACCCATATTAGACTCAAGTTAAACCAAACTTAGCCAAAAAATAGCCTAACTTGAGTCCAACCCAACTTGAACTCAAGTAAACCTAAACTTTAGGTTCAATCTACATTGAATCTAACTTAAACTCAAACATAGCCTAACTTGAGTCCAACCCAACTTGAACTCAAGTAAACCTAAACTTTAGGTTCAACCTACAATGAACCTAACCTAAACTTAAACATAACCTAACTTAAGTTCAATCCAACTTGAACTCAAGTTAACCCAAATCTTAGGTCCAATCCACATTGAACCTAAATTCAACCCAAACCAAAGTTAAGTCTAATCTACATTAGACTTAAATCAAACTGAACTTGAGTTCGACCCCTAATGAACTTAAGACAATCCTAAATCTAGGTCCAACAAAATAGACTTGATTAAGACTTAAACCTTACCTAAAATGGATTTGAATGGTCTATAATTCTAATTAAGTCTAATTTATTAGGCTTGATTAACCTTTAAATCCTATTTAAACAAGGTTTAAAATTTAATTAAGTCCATCCTAAACCAAACCCTTTTAACTTAGGTTCAAACAGACATGAACTCAAGTTACATTGAATTTAACTTAGGTTCAACCAGACATGAACCCAAGGTAATTCAATCAATATTGAATTTAACTTTAACCTTTTAACTTAGGTTCAAACAGACATGAACTCAAGTTAATCAAATTCAATCAACATTGAATTTAACTTAAGTTCAGACAGACATGAACTCGAGTTAATTAAATACAATCAACATTGAATTTAACTTAGGTTCAACCAGACATGAACCCAAGGTAATTCAATCAATATTGAATTTAACTTTAACCTTTTAACTTAGGTTCAAACAGACATGAACTCAAGTTAATCAAATTCAATCAACATTGAATTTAACTTAAGTTCAGACAGACATGAACTCGAGTTAATTAAATTCAATCAACATTGAATTTAACTTAGGTTCAACCAGACATGAACCCAAGTTAGTTCAATCAATATTGAATTTAACTTTAAATATTTCGATAGACATGAATTCAAGAATAGACATGAACCCGAAATTTAAGCTCAAACTCAAGATCAATTCAACATTTCAGATCAAGACCGACATAATTCGACATTCTAAAATTGAAATTGACATAACCGACATAAATCTGATGTTGACATAATCAACGAAAATTTGACCTTTCAAAAATAAAACAACATGATTAGCATGAAGTTGACATTTCGAAATAACTTGACATTTAAAAAAGTATTCTGTGACATTATTTCTGACAATATTTTCTTTGCAGGATGAAGACAAGAAATTCCGTTTAGATTTTCTTTGCATATTATAGGGTGTACTAACTCTGTTTTGCAGGACGTCGACGACGGAATATTAGCAACAAAACAAAACAAAACTTTTAGGTTAGACATATAACCTGAAACTTTTCAACACAACAACGACATGACAACAAAACCAGAACCTTTAGGTTAGACATAATACCTAAAGTATTCAATAACATGATATAACGACATTTGGGAGTGATAGTGGGTACATCTCTCCTTAAAATAAATTTTTAGAAAACAAATGATTAACATTAATCAGAAGTTTTCTTAAACAATCGAGAATTGTTTAAGATGTAATTAACTATAGAAGCTTACCTCCATAGGAGATCTAAAAGAACCCAAAATAGAAATCTCTCAGTTTACCATGATTTTTCTTAATATGAAAATTCTAGAATACGTTATTCTAGAATATCCTCATATAAGAATTATCATAAACATCCTTTTCTACTATTAGTCCTAAAAATTCTCTAAATCCTTCATAGGATTTATACGAATAAAACTAGGCTAATATTAGATGGCGACTCCTTAACATTGATATGATATATTGGATGGCGATGACATGACCTCATCCACACCAAGGACGTGAAATATATATATATTCCATCGCCACCAGCAAGGTAGTGGAATAATCACAACCTCTTCCAATATTAAACATCTATACTTCACACAACTTCCTTCCATAAATTAATTACTTCATCATTTGAAAAGAAAAAGATAAAGAAAAATACTCAGAACTCATGGAGAAAACACAAACACAATTTTATTTGAAAGTAGAAATCATAGTGAAACCAAAACAAGTCTTATTTTAAAACAAAATGTAAAAACGAAGATAAAAACTCATCTGAAAATCATCTCCACAAGACTCTTAAAATTCCTCTGAAACTTTTTCTTTCCACTAAATTACTCCTTAGGGGTGGCGCCCAACTCTAAGGATTCACTCTCCTAAATTCTAATACAAACAATGATAAAATAAAGTGGAAATGTAAAGAAAGTATGGCGAGAAAAAGACTCTCTTTCTTCGTCTTTCCCTTCAACCACTTCAAGCTTTTCTCAAACTTCTCTCGCCAATACTTCTTTTCAAAACTCTTCTCTTCTTCTGATCTTCTAGTCTTCATTTTAATAATTCTTCAAAAGGTGTTTTGGTGTCTCTTCACATCATATCAAGATTCAATGTATCTACCAAAGATGCATCTCTTCATTCGAATTTGCCGCCCAAAAGAAGTTAAGGAAGTTTAAACCAAAAGTTGCTTCAAACAACCCTTGAAAATGGGGTCAAATTTGATTTAATTTGTCACTTTTAACTGTCGTGTCTATGCGCCAGCCATCGGCGCTTAGGCACCAGAGGTTAATTTTGCACACCTTTCATTTTTGCTCCAAATTTGATCCTTTTTTGCTCCTTTCATCACAATCACTCATTTTAATCATATCTATAAGAAAAATATGAAAATACCTTCCATTAAAGTGCAAATCATTAAAAATAGGTATAAAAATGTGCATAAAAACACTATATATTTTAATTGTATCAATGAATCGAAAGAAGTAGAGGAAGAAATCAGAAAGCATAGAGGGTAGAAGACAATTTCTTGTCGTATTTATAGGGTGGACGCGTAATTTGAGGCGTCAAATATGATAAGCGTCACAACAAACATCATTTCACATTTAAGTAAAATTTATTTTATTGCAAATAACATCATTACAAGTCACGAAGGAAAATTTTTCTAAAAGGATCTTCCACCGCTTCATCCCGAGCTTACCCCTTCTGAAGCATCCTATGGAAGCTTCTTTCCACCAAATGTAATATGCCTTATCCGGTTTGCATCTTGATGAAATCTAATCACATCAGTCGACTCATGAGTGGACCCTAACACTACGCACACTTCTCCATGGATCCCTGGAAAGATGCAACCTCCTCCTCTAGCCTAGTAATGTCGGTTGTCCTTCGCTGAAGTGTGGTGATCTCTGCCTCCAGACACTCACAGCAAGCCAATCACTCCGGCACGAATGCTGTGACAAGATTTTCAATTTCTTGGGTCGTAGGACCAGCCATCTCCGCAATCTGGCACTCCATTGAGGCAAAGGAAAACCGCCGACACTGTAATCACTTCTATTGGGAGCCGCTGAAGTAGTTGATCAACACCAAGAAAGATTGGTCGGCAGTGGGAGGAGCTACTGCAACTTATCCCATGGGCACGGTGGCGACTGCAGGGGCAAATCAATTACGCTCTAGGACAACCCGTTGTCGATTTGCGTCTTCGGAACAACCATCACATCAACACTAAGAATAGTGTATAAGAATTATTAAATAATTATAAAAAAGAAATATTTTTGCATACCTCAAAATCTATCTATTTCAGAAAAAAAATCATGAAAACTCCTGCCCCTTGGGTCAGAGCATCTCCATCCTTACTCGACAAAGAATGCGGGGGAGGGTCAGTGATCAACTTTTCTCTCGCTCCCTCTTGACCGGCCTCGAAGGGAGGAGTGAACAGCTCAACCTCCTCGGTAGCCACACCAACGATCGTACCAGTAGTTAGGCAAGGGTCCACCATCAACATCTTCTTCGGTGGTCGAGCATCAGTGTTGTCAGAAGAAGCAACATTCTCAATTGGCTCAGAATCAAGTGTCGTTCACTTCTTTTTCTCAACAATTTTCTTCTTTATGTACCAGTGTAGAAGACGTAGGAAGCTGAAAGCCTACCAAAGTTAGAAGGTGGATGTTCAGTTCCTTCTTACTCAAACCATTAACCTTACTATCAATCAAAAGGCTCAAAGCACACATAAAGAAAAGGAAAGGCCAAAGCCTCTAGCTCTATTTATAGGATTTATTGGGCACAAAAATTAAGAAAAAGTTTACTATTGAATTAATTTTATCGATTTCTTTGCCATTTACTGCTTAGTAATTTTTCTGTCAATATCGTAGCTCTCATCATCAAAGAGTAGAAAAATCGGAGAACTAATATGTGTACTACGATGCCAACACGAATCTCAAGAAAATCAGACAATGAACAATAGAGAATCATAAGTAAGCTGTTGGACGGCAAATCAAATAACTCATCAACAAATAGTCGATCGGCTTTACAACTCAGTTGACCGACATAACAGATCGATAGAATTTTTTCAACGAAATCTGTCGACCGACCAAGTTACCCATCATGAGACTATTAACAAAGGTCTGCACGCCCTCGTCAAATGACAGAATTGCTAAGAAGAAGATGTGACCGACCAACACGATCGATAGATACTTTGGGCAGTTAGAAATTTTTAGAGGTACAAATTTAAATACATAATTTTAGATATTATATATGAAGATTTTAAAAAATAGATGACATGTATATAAATTCTGCTAATCTTTTTTTTAAATATTCAAATAAAAGCTAATAAACTAATGTAGATAATCTTACTTTTTTTAATAAAATAAAAATAATATCATCCCAAACCAGAGCCTTTAAAAAATCAGTTTGTTCTTTTGAGACGGATCTCCGGCCGGCGTAACAAACCAGGAAAAATAAAAAGCGGGACCCACGCCAACAAACTGTCCCGTCCCTGTACCCGTTCCTTCTCATCCCCTCTTGTACTGCTGATTTTTGCTTGTTGACGGCGAGTCAGGCCGTCGTCGTGATCCTTAACGGCGTTTCGGCCCCGCTTCTGAAATAATTTTATTCTGCATTCGCGTACAATTCCGTTATCATCTCGTAAAGCAACTCCGACGCTTTTTCTCAGCGCTGCGTCTGCAGAGGAACGTTCGATGTCGGTAAGATCTGATTTGTTTTTTTCCATTATTAATCGCCTAGGATTGATCTCATAAAATCCTGTTCTGCTGTTTATTCGATTGGGTGCTTCGCGCTGATTTTATAGTGAATGGAATTGCCTTCTAGGGTTTTCTACTGATGATGTTTGTGATAATTTTCTATTGTTGGATGTGAGCTGCATGGATAGGTTCTTCTGTTTTAGATTTATTGAGCTTGTTGATTTCACAATCCGTTTGGTGTTTGGGTTTTAAATTTTTCCCTTTAATCCACGTTTATTTATAATTTATGTACATGAATGCAAAGCATTCTTTTGCTTGGTTGATGAAAGCACCTCTGCGGTATATAGGACTCTGATAACCGATAAGGAATGAAGGATTGTGCTCTTTTCCTGTTAACTTTTATTTATTAAGAGGTCTTTTGGTACTTTGCTTATGCGCAATGCTGGATATTCTATATTTTAGTGTTGTATGAGTATAGTCCGTTCTATGAGTTGATTTTTTTATTTTTATTTTTATTTTTTTGAGGTTTGTCATGTGAAGGAATTTCTATTGTTTTCATTTCGTTTAGCTATTTAGATGTTGGTATTATTGTATAAGCTGAGATCTATTCTGCACCATTAAATTGCATCATTAGCTTTATCAGTTGTTCGAGGCTCATGATTGTAATTTGTTACTTCTTTGCCAAATAAACCCGAAAGTGCTAACTTGTAGCATGGCTTCAAAAGAAAAAAAATTACGCATATTTTTACGTTATTTTACCATCTCTTGTGACATTGATTGGTAGATTAAGATGGTTCATAGGCTAGATGCTTACTATCTATAGAAGATCTGAAGAATCAAGTCAATTTTATCTCTATTACTATATCCTCATTAATTTCTTAGCTTAACCACCCTTATTCATGGATGTGTCTTAATTTTTCCTAATTTTTCTCTTATATTTCCAAATATGTTTCCAGTCTTTTTTAAGTGCTATTTATATTAATCATTAGTTGCAGTTTGATAAGAATAGACTATTTGCTGACATTCAATGTTTCTTGAGGTTCTTTAACTCAAGCATTCACCAATTTTTAGGAAGTTTATCCAAAGCTTGGAGTATTAGAAGCTACATTTTTATATCCAAATATTCTATATACTTGTTCAGTTGTAGATAGATTGGCCCAAGACAACTTGTCAAGCAAGAATGATAAACAATGATGAACTTTCCCTTATTTGCGTGAATACACCTAGACCAACATGAACCTGCCCTGGTTTGTACAAACCCAATCGAATCAGAGCAAACTCATTCCTTTGTTCAGTGGTGCATTGAGCTATGCTCGCTAGAATCTGGGGTTCTTGCTCCAAGATCTGATGAACTTGTTCATGACAAAGAGACACTCCCCAACACGTATCATATTAAGCCAACAAAGATGGCAGTATCCTTTTACCATGTCAGAGACTTCATCCAACTAGCAACTTTGGCCCATAAGCTGGTAGCTTCATTTGTTAAAGGCTTGATATGATTGGTTATCAATTAATACTACTGCAATTAGGCTACTCTTACTAATTTGCAACAAGCAATCAATGGGCCATAATATGTAATTTGGCTTGTTATCTTATTTCAGTAACTTTTCCGATAGCGCAGGGCCCAATCAATACATTTAAATAGGGGGTGTTTGAGAGAGCCCAATTTATGCCATTTTGTTACATAAACTCGTTAATACAGACAAAATTTTCCCTCTCTAATCTTTATATCTCTTTCTTATTGATCATATCAGTAGATTTTTGGCTTGCCCATGGATAACTTAGATCGGACATCTTGAAAGGTATAGCAAGCATGGGCACATGCTACAGAACTAGAAGTCTAAAGGTCAAAACTGATAGATTTAAGTTAAAATCGGTAACTAAACTTAGAAAATTTAGTAAACATGGGTAACTAATATTTTGTTGTCGAGAGAATAGACAATGGAAATGAAAGAAAAAATTGGCGTGGTGATAAAAAGATTTTAAAGTTCTAAGATCTAACCCAAAATAAAGAAATAGCAGCAGATTCTGGAATTTGAAAAGGAATACCCAATGCGGTATAATGCCATCAACTCTTTTGATTGAAAAAGCTTATTATCTTAACAATGAAGTTTTAATTTCTTCATCTTCTTAAGCAGAAAAAAGCAAGTAAAAATTCAAAATGAATGCATCCTTAAGAAGAAAAAAAAAACGCAAAGTGTCACATGTGGTATTCACGCCTCCTTTGGGGAAATAATGCTGTTTTCCAGATTAAAAGACTTAGTTATCACTCAGTTTGTCATTTATGTAGAAACCAAAAAAAAAAAAAAAAAAATTCGTAGGCCCTTTTCAGAAATAGCCATCCCGGTAAAGATAAGCCAAAGCGATGTTAACCTAACCAAAAGGAAAATTCATTCAAATACTTGCTATTGTATTTTATCCCCACAAATGGTGAATTGAATATAATAATTTTTTTGGTATGATTACTCGTTAGAAATGAGCCATGCCAAACTAGTGCATTCATTGCATTGCACTAAAAAATTGACAAGGTTTAGGTTCACTTATAGAATTTGTTTTTTAAAAGAATAATTTTTGTTAATTCGCCACTTGCCCCGTGTATTTTGAACAGTACATGATGATTATCATTTGCAATAAACTCGTATAACTTGCTAGTATGCTATGATTTGACTTTTTCTAAGTTCTAAGTGTGCTCCTATACCTATGGAAATTTGATAACAAAGAATTTTTTAGAACTCTACATACTTGGGAAATAGCCGATATGCAGTTGATGATTCAAATTTTCTAGAAGTTCTATATGCTTAGGGAACCTGCTTGGTGAATGTTCGACAACCTTGCATTTCATTAACCTTTCTGAAAAATCTCATGAATTTCTTATCAAAAAAGGAACATTTCATCATTCTATATTTTTCAAAAAAGGAATTTTTCATCATTCTATATATTTTGTATAGCTAAATTCTTTATTGACATTCAACTACACTTAGGGTCCGTTTGGGTTCACTTTTTTTTTTTTTTTTTTTTTTTTTTGTTGTTGTTGTTTTGTTTTTTCTTTAACATAAAATGAAAACATATTGGACACATATAATTTTTTTTTTTAACAACAAAAAATAAAAAAGCACGTGTGGAGAGCAAAAGATAAAGACATGTTCGATTAGTATAAATAAATATAGTGCGGCTACAATGGGTATGCTAGATCTTTGCTTTAACAAAAAGGGGCATTGGCATCCATACCACCCAATTCCTATGTATTTTCATTTGTAACACCTAAACTTTGCATTTTGACATTTATAACACCCAAATCTTTGACATCACTTAAAAATTACTAACATATTAAGCTATGGTTTTATACCACAACAACAACAAAGCCTTAGTCCATTGCATCCTATCTAGTGTCGTATTTTCATTTAATTCTAATAAGTTAAGATCATTTTTTATTCAATATGCCCATGCCCAAGTCTTCCTGGGTCTACCTCTACCTTTCTTAACATAAGTCGAATCTAAAACATCTACTCTCCTAATCGGATAATCTGATAGTTGACGTTTAATGTGATCAAATCATCTAAGACGACTCTCTAATTTTGTTCATCACTGGAGCTACACCAACCGTATCACGAAAATATTCATTTTGCATTTTGTCTCTAAGTGTAAAGCTACTCATCTACCTAATCATTCTCATCTTGGCAACACTTAACTTAGTATTATGCTTCTCTTTTAAAGGTCAAGATTTAGCACCATAGAGCATTACAGGTCTCACCACCATCTTATAAAATTTTCCTTTCAGTCCAAGCAGTACTTTTCTGTCACACAAAAGGCCCGAAGCATTCCTCCACTTCAACCAACCAACTTGAATTCTACTATTAACATCCCCATCTATATCACCATCGCTCTGAAGAATAGTCCCGAGATACCTAAATCGGTCACACTTGTTAATAATTTCATCAACCAAAGTTATACTTCTGTCACTAGAGCTACTACTACTAAAATTACATTCCATGTATTTAGTTTTAGGTCTACTCAAACGAAGGCTTTTAGACTCCAATGTTGACCTCCATAATTCAAGTTTTTCTTGGGCATGCATCTAAGTATGGTGTTATGTATGTAAAAATTGAAGTTTAGATGTAGATATGTAAATACATCAGAATTGAGTGGTATGCATGTAAATCTTCCTAACAAAAAAAGACTCAGAAAAATTCATACTTAAGAGACAATTTGTGGAGCTGCTATTTAACAGAAGATGATTGTATAATAAAGAACAGAAGATGCACAGATAAAAGAGAAAACACACTCGATAACTACAGTCACTTCCAAGGGGAGCAGGAATGTGTAAACTGAAGAATTGCTTGCAATATGGAATGAAGCTTCAAAAAATAAATTTAATTGAAGAACCAATTCGGTCCATTCAGAATGGAAGATTAAATATTCCATTAGAGGGTCCATTGTGTGATATTCACCCCTGTTAGCTCTCGAATACTGATACAAGCCGGCTATCTTATATCTTACATGAATTAAAGAATTCACAAAAATGCAAAGTAAAGAAAAAAGGTGCATTTTTTTTCTTTTCTTAGCATAAATTAAACATGTTAAAAAATGGAACTCGGTAGAATTGTGAGGATAAGATTTAATGTGTAGTGTATTAGGGAAATGTGGGATGAGCTTGAGGAATAGAGATGAAAGAAGCGCACTCACGATATTATGTCTTTGTTGTTGAAAAGAAGTTCAGACCTAATGATGTACCCTTGAAAGCTTGTGGACATGGGCTCGAAGGAACAAACGATCGTAAGAACTGACGTTGCGATTCAGCGTCAGAGGAGTCCGTGTTGGAGGAGTCTGCTTTTGAGGAGTCAGCGTCGGAGAAGGTGGCGTGGGCGTGGATGTGGACGTGGGCGTGGGCGTGGGCGTGGGCGTTGGCGTGGGCCTTGACATTGGCGTGAGCGTTGACTCTGTTTGAAAGTCGAAAGATGAAGAGAAATGCGAGAAATAGGATTATGTATAGGAAGGGTCGGGGTGGTGGGGTTACCAAAAATCTGTTTTAAAAACACTTAAAACAGTTTCTTGGTGGTTTCTTTTAGTATTTTTAACACATATTTTAAATTTGTTTAAAAACCAAGGAGTAAAAACAAATATAAGAAAGTTAACCAAACATGTTTTTCTGTTTTCTTTTATTTATTTATTTATTTTGTTTCTTATAAACAAAAATTTAAAACTTGAAACAAAAATTGATTCCAAATACACCCTTAGTGAGTTGAAATTGTTTCTTTTTACAAATTCATTTCTATCTCATTAATAAGTGGTTCATGCAACTCGTCGGAATCTGGGTAATGCTTAAAGATAAAAGTTTAGCTATAGAACCTGATTACTCTCTTTGTAACAAGATTTGTATCAAGAAGAATAGGAGACTATTCTAGTAGACAAGTCTAAGTGATTATTCCTGTGAATCCAGAAAACATTGGCATCAAGTGAGACTCACTGAGGGACTTAAGGGGGCTGTTTGGTAGCAGAATTTTAGCAGGATTAGTTAAATCCTGCCAAACAGCAAAAATGACAACTTTAAATCCTACAGGTTCTTAAATCTCTATTTTTTTTCCATTTTTCTTAAATCCATGATTTAGTAAATCTCATTGGAAGATGGATTTATGAGATTTAGATGATCTGAATCACATGAAGGTTTGTGGGAGAAAGTTGAAGCAGGATGAGGGTTACTTTGGTCATGGGTAGGAGCGGAGCAAGAGGAGAAAAATGGGAGCTTTGGAGGACTTTGTATGCTGCGATCCTGTCTTTTGCCTTCCCAGGTAGCTTTAGTCACAAGTGTATCGCGAGAATTTTGATGGCGAGGGGGGAATGTGAAAGTAGACGATGGTTTCAGGCTGAACTAGGAGCGAGGGCGCGAAGATGGAGCAGAACGGGAAGTTAAGTTTTGGGCTTCAAGTTAATTTCAATTGATTTAATGGATAAATAATTAATTATTGATTAATATGTAATGGAGCTAACAATAATTTTATACTTATATTTAACTACTTTATAATTAATCAATAAAAAATAAATTACATATAAAATTTAATTAATTTCAGAAGCTTAAATTTTGCCATGCATGTTTCACTATGCTTTGATCAACCAGAATATTGAGACTGAAAGATATACCTTCTTGAAGTTATTTATTATCTCATTTTAATACTTGATAAGGCTGGTTAAGTCGGAGGACTCTAGGATTTGAGAAGTACTAGGTTGACTTCAACTTCTTAAGCAATTGTTCTTGCTCGCTGTTCCATATTTAGGAAAAATACACAAATCAAGGGAATTTTCTCTTTGCTATTTCTAACTCATAAAAGTTAGGGCATTAATTTTGCTCTGCAACTTAGGCCATTCTTTTATTGATAGCAGACTGGATACTTGTTGTCTTCTTATTCATCTCATCTCTATATTGACCATGTTTTTGTTTACTTTTTTCTTCAAATCTTCAATATAGCTTTTTTTTCTAAGTCTGCGAAAACATATTGCTTCAAGTTTTAGTTCTCTTCTGTGTACTGCTCCACTTCTTATCCCAACCAATGGACAACTTCTCCCTCTCATTCATATAACTCGGCTTGAACTTCTTTAGTGGATGAATATATGTCACAGCTTTTTTAAAAAATAAGTCACATTTTCATTGCTCTATTTGGCCTTAGCATAATGCATTTGTTAGTGTTGTGGCAGGACGTTCACCTATTGATGCTGCATGGATAATGGCAGTTGAGGCCAAACCCGAGTCATCTCAGTGAACACCCTGCTCTCATAACATTATGTCCCCTTCATCATCACTTTGGTACACCTGTTTCTTCTTTGTCTGCAGTGCTTCAAAAATATTTTTAGGCACACTTGTTGGAATTTACTCGAGTTGGCATTAGTTTGACATTAGTGACAACCAAGGAATTTAACCTGAATTTGAAATTGCGCGTGTAAAAAGAATAAGATCATAAAAAAAAACTTGATGAATGAAAATTAATAATATTAATAATTATATTTTTATAATAGGGGCTTACTTGAGGGTTGTTTGCCGAGTAAAAGAGAGGTTTTAATTGATACTTTGGCTTATACTAAATGCACTTTAAATTTCTTTTCTTACAGTTTTTATGAAACTCTGTCTCCTATTTTGAAAGTCTGGTGCCTCCAACTTAAAAGATGGAATTTCTCTCGGGCTGGTATTAATGGGGCATCCCTTAGCAAATTTCATGAAGAATTTATTTTTCAAATTTTTTTGTAACCCTCTAATATTAACATTTTAGTAAAAAAAAAGGAGAACTGATCCATCTCTGAAAGCTTTTACAATAAACATAAAATGAGTGGGGCTTATGCTCCAGTTCATCTGTTGTTCTCCCAGATAGATAATGAAGTTGATTATAAATGTTAGCAAGTTTCGTGCAGTTTGAACGGTTGCCACACTATAGTATTGATTGACTACTTCTATCTCCACAAAAAGGAAAGAGTCAGCCAATGACAAAATTGATCTTTCTAAAAAATTGACTTGTCAGCATTTATTCAATCAAGGAACTCGCGCTCACCTGGAACTTGGATGCTGTAGTGTCTTACTTTCCTTTGTTAGTGATAATATTTTGAGGTCAAAGAAGGTCATTTTCAATTTGTTGATAGGAAATTATTAGCTTAGTTAAGAATGCCTTTGACACAGCCAAGAAATCACAAAAACATCAGAGTAAATGGAAGAAAGAGGTAGGAAAATTCCTAATGAGTGAATTAGGAGCTATTTATAAAGGAGAAAATGGAATTTGAAGCATCTCACAATTATTCGCAGGAGTCAATTCATCATAATTAATTGATTTCATGAGATTTGAAATAATTTTTTTTTTCATATGATTAGATACATTAAGGTTACAAATACAAGTAGATTCATTTCACGAAGCATGGCAATCATTAGTTGTCGACACATTCTCAATTTTAACAATCAAATAAGAAATCACCCCGCCCAATGTAGCTTGCGTTATTGAATTGGAAAACGGTCTCTCTGCAAAGCCTTGGTAAATAAAATGCCAAATTTCGAACTCGAGATCTTGTAATTGATCTAGCTATGAAAAATTCACACTTCTCCATATCATCATGATTTCACTACTCAATTCTCTTAACTTCGATCTGGTACCTTTGTGCTCGATTATAGGAGTTTCTAAATTATTAGTTTGGTGATGAAGTGATGGGGTACAAAGGGTAATAAGAGAAAACAAATGTATACTTGAGGATTAAATACTAATAAGATTTTGAAGGATCATACGAAAGCTAGAAATCTATCAAATTGAGCAATAGACAAATTAAATGTTTACTTTTTGTGATTATTATATTACGCTAGTTGCTAAATAAGGAGAAAGTAAAGAAGATGGCTATAGTAAAAGATAGCAGATATTGAAGATATTAAGCACTTGAACAAACTTGTAGCATTAAATGTATTACTAAAAAGTTTAATGAGAACAAGATCATTGTTGGAGATAAAATCATGGACATAATATGAAAATGCTACTTGTAGAAGCTATTGTTGAGTGCTCTCTGGAAGAAATCTTTTTCTAAGTGCATATTGAGTTGAATAAATTTGGTATATTATATTGAATGAAATAGTAAATGTTGTTAGAAAGCTCATGCATAAAGTTTTGATTCCATATAATATAACTATTGAGATTTTGACTGTTATTAGGGATATTGGAGTGGTTTGATCATTAAATTTTTGATGAAATTTTGAATTCAAAGGGGATGCCAAATAATTAGAGAGGTATTTTGGTCTTGTTATTTGAGAACAAAGGAGTTGTTTAAGATTTTGTTAATTATAATGAAATCAACCCGAGTCATACAATAAATTATGAGAGAGGATAATAAAAAATGAATTTAGAAGAGTTACAACGTGAGTAAATAATTAATTTATTTTTATGCTAGGAAAATCTACTGTCTTCAAGATTTTTGTTTTATGCAATGAATGGGAAAAACAAGAATCTAAGGATTTCACATGATATTTAGTTACCTTGAGAAAGTATCTGATAAGAGTCCTTTGAGAATTGTTCTTGTATGCATTAAAGAAACATGTCAAAGTTATATTGAGGTTGTTACAACTAACATTGATTAGTGTTAAGAGTGAATGAGGAATTCCCAATCATGCCAGTTTCATCAAGGATTTATGTTATGTTCATATATTTTTGTAATTGTCATGACTTACAAATGTTATTTAAATTGACAGACGTTCCTGTATATACATTTTGCATATGACATATTTCTAATTAGTGAGATCTCTATTTAAATAATTTGAAAATTATGGCAATCAAGAAAACGGTTAGAAGGTTAATGGGTTAATGTTTTAAAATATATGATATGCTGTTCTATTGTATATTGATAAAAGGATTCCTGTCTATATTAGGTTTAACTACCATGGATATATAATGTTTGGGAATGAGATATGCTGTTGATATAACTTTGTGAGTTAAAGTTTTGTAATTAAATTGAATTAGTGCTTATAAAGTACTTTGCAAGAAGATAATATACCAGAGACTTGGATATATATATATATATATATATATATATATTGTGTGTGTGTGTGGGTGTGCTGCTCGCTGTGACCTGTTGGTAGAGCATTCTCTTTGAAAGTCATAAGTCCTCTCAAGTCACGGGTTCAAATCCTCCTTTGGCCACTTGTTGGTAGTGAGGGTGGTCCTTGAATAGTAGGCACATGTGGGTGGTTGGGGGCTCGTATAATAGCCTCTGACCATTCTGATATTTCAATATATATATATATATATATATATATATATATATATATATATATATATATATAAAGATTGGTCAGAGGTTGTGATACGACCCCCAACCACCCTCATGTGCCTAAACAACTCAAAGATCCGCACACCAATGGGTTTGAATCCCCGACCCCAGGGGACTTATAACTGACATTGCAGATGCCAACCAAAGAGTCAGAGAACGTGACACACACACACACAGACGTATATATAGACTCATAGAGAAGTTAAGGAGGACCCAAATGAAAATTTTAGGATTGTGGTTAAATTTAGAACATAGAAAATGGCGGGAGTAGCATCTCTTAAAGATAAGATAATGAAATATAGACTTTGATAATCTGTTTATTGATATGCTATTAGAAAATCCGTTGATATTAGTAAAAAGAAATTGTTTTGACATCTAAGGCATACCTTACAATGAATTTTGAAAAAAAATAATCATAAAAAAGGATTGGTTTTTTATTCCAATTAATTTAGCACACATGACTAACCACTTTCTGATTCACTTGGCATTCCACTTTGTACCAGTTTAGTTAGAACTATTTCTAGTCTTTATGCTTATTGCGTAAAACCGACTGGCCTTCTGTTAATATTTTATTGTCATACTCGTCGCACTTGAACATGCCAATGCTTAAGCATTCTGCAACAGTAGGCTTTCTGCTACTGCATGCAATTTTTTTAGCTGGTACCTTAGGCTGCTCCAACAATTTTGCAATGAATCTAAGTGATTTTATGTTGCATTTAGTAGACTTTGAGTGGGTTTAACCATTTACAATATGTGATTTTATGCTGCATTTAGTAGACTTTTGGGTGGGTTTAACCACTTACAAAATTTTCGAGGTTTAATGGTGGGGTAGATTATTCTGAAGCTCAAGGGTCAATATGTTGTTGGTAGATCTAATCCTAGAAATGGCGCAACATGTATCATTAAGGTGAACAGCGAAAGGCAAAGACCATAAGCATCTTTGCTAATGTAAATTGTCTTCGGGTCAGAATTTGTAAGGAGGCGTCTGATAGAAGAATCACAAGGCCTGGTCACGCAAAGGGAGTTGTAGAGATTATGGAAAAGTAGAAAATCGTCAAACTTAAGATCATAGTACCTGATCAATAGGACTGCTTGAAGGATAGTGAACATTTCAGTACTAGGTTAACAAGAAGGCTGCAGAAAGGAGAAGTCATTGAAGCAAGATCCGTAACAGAAAGTCATTAAAGCAGAAGTGAGAAGAATCTGACGGCTGAAAAATTTGCAAGAGGAATTTGGAGGAGGTAGTTTTAGTTATTGCACAGAACATGCTCACACCGAAGGCAGCAAAATTAAAAAATATTGATACCAAGATGGTTGTTGATACCAAAAGTCATAGGAGGATCACTAGCATATCTCTTGCTTTGCAAAATTCCACATGAACTCTTCAGCTGGAAAACAAAGTAAAAGGTAATGCGACTCCAGCAAAATAAAACATGGATCGAAATAATATATAAGACTACCTAATTTCATGAACTCGTTTGGTGGATACACATTCAACATTGGCTGATGTTTGTCTCCTCCTAGAGGCCACAGCATGGATGTTATCTGTTGTCATGGCCATCTATTGTACTTGCTATCTTCACCATAGCTTTGAACATCGGACTGAACTTGAAACTGAAAGGAGAGCTTTATGTTTTACTTTTCCTAATGATGTGATTGATATTAATTTTTTTTAATATGATTTAAATAATGTATTAATGATATAATAATGATATTCTTGTCCATTCAACGTCAAATATTCGA
Source organism: Papilionanthe hookeriana x Papilionanthe teres (assembly GCA_022702705.1). Lineage (NCBI taxonomy): Eukaryota > Viridiplantae > Streptophyta > Magnoliopsida > Asparagales > Orchidaceae > Papilionanthe > Papilionanthe hookeriana x Papilionanthe teres. The sequence goes on along the minus strand of CM040435.1, from coordinate 43,659,429 downwards.
ATTAAGTGCAGATCACATTTTAATTTTTTTTTTTATTCCAAATCAAAATTTTGAGACATGATATTGTAGCTTTTCTTTTTTAATTTTTAATCTAAATCTTTTGCTTCTATCTATGCAATCAAAATCAAAAACCCTAAATTGATCAGTGTTAGATCCGGTTGTTCATTAAGCTTTACAACGGTTCAACTGCTAATTCCTGTTAATTTTGGCCGGTTCTATGTTTAATCGGCTTTGGAATTGAGCCGAGCTGGTTTGAGAAATGGTTCATGGTTGAACTGATCAGACCAGCTGATCTGATCAGATTTTTAAGGCCATTGGTTTCACACGTTGATACTGTTTATGGAAATCAGAGCCATTACTCATTATCACTGCCAATTGAAACCAGAGTTATTGGTTGTTAGCTTTTTCAGTCTGTCACTATCAGCAACTCCGAGCCTGTTGTTTCCATATTCTCCTTTCAAATATTTGGAAGTGGGAAAGCATCTGTATTCATATTCACATAATAGTGAAATTTAATCATATGTGCTGTGCCTCCTTTTTCCTTTAGTCAATTTTATTAATTCATCTACTTTACTACTAACGCACCAAAAATTTCCAAGAATAAGATGATCGTAAACTTACTATCCTGTTTTGCTGGAGATTTCCTGTCATCGCCAAACCTTAATGGTGATTCCCGTGCCAGTCTTCAACTTGATGCACTTTTGCTTTCACTAGTTCTTTTTTTTTTTGTCATCTAAGTCTATTGAAGTATTTTGCTCATTTCATTATAAATTTGTTCTATTTCTTAGACAATCTTGTTTTAAAATCCTTTGAATCCAATAAAGAACTCATCTACATTTTTATTGTGACCATCTTACACTTATAGCTGCCAACTTTAAATTTCATAACATCGTTTTCTGTAAACCATTTGGTTTCTTGCAGAACACAGATCGTCCTCTGCCGAAGTTTGGCGATTGGGATGTTAACGATCCATCTTCTGCTGAGAGTTTCACAGTGATCTTCAACAAAGCTAGAGATGAGAGGAAAACTGGCACTAATGCCCAAGGATCTGACTCTCCTGCAAAGGATCTCTCTTCTGACAAACAGGGAACTTCATATGCCCCTTCAAAGCATAGCTCTGTAAGTACTTAAAGTTTTGGCTCGCTTATGAAATTTAACTTCTGCAAATTATCTATATTATAAATTCGAATTTTTTTTTTTTTTGTTTTTGAGTTCCTAACATAGTCATGATTAAGAGCGCTTTTCATGATCTCATGTTTAATGTTACAACTCAGGAGCTATATTTAATAATAATTTTTGTTTTGGCTTCAAAATTACTGCAAGTGCTTTTAAATTTGTCAGATATATATATTATAATTCAGTTATATGTTTATATATATATTTTTAAAATTTTTATGGTTAAAACTTATTGTAGATGGCTGTATTATTTTTGGATAGAAATGATCCAACCAGTCACGTAATTTAGGTGATTAATGTGACATTTTATCCTGAAAAGCAATTCTTAAGCTTGATTGTGTAAGAGCTACTGATACAGATTTTTAATTATAAGAAAATTTGTGCGAGCAACTAACACGAGCCCATGGCTTATGTTTAGTAGGGACTTTTCATAAGGACACATGACATTAATCACATGTTTTTGATATAGCGACAATCAGGTTCTCAACATTTCATTCAAGTGTTATCGAAAATTTTCTTTTAACTTCAAAGTTACTGTCAGTCTTCTGTGTGTTAAATTATTATTTAGTTTTATTCACTTCATATGTCATATAAATGTTCAAACTTTCTGGTCTCAAAATTAAGTGAATTGTGTAGGCCTGCCTCCTCAGGAACCTTCAATTTTGACCCTCTTTCTCTTCACTGAAAATATAAATTTATTTAAAATAAAATTGTATTTATATTCTCCTTTTGGAGCAGCTTATCCGCAACAGCAGCATTTTGCAGCCTCTCTGTTTGGAAACTGAGTTTGAACAGCTTTTCCGAAAACACAATTGTTTTTTTTACATTAACCGTGTTCCGCTTTTCAAGATAAGCCACAAGCTGCCACAAATGCACCCTAAATTTAATGATATTGACTTCCCTTCTGATTTTATTTTTTTTGACTGCTCGAGGTTTAACAGCACACATTTATACTTGTTTGTTGTGCTTTAAGATCCATGGCTTTAATCCTTATTATTATTATTATTATTTAACTGCAGAAAAAATGGCTTTGCTGCTGTAGTTCAACACCAGCTCAATCCTGATCATCATACAATGATTTAGAATTGTAAAGCTCTCCTATCAATGTGCTTTCTTTTTCCTCTTATGTTCCCAAGTGATCGCTGACCTTAAAGTGCCGGGGCTGGAGTTTCTCCTCTTTCAACTTTGTGTGTTAAGTTAAGTTGAGGTTTCCTGAGAGGGAAGCGGCGGGTTTTATATGTTGACGCGCCTACGTTCCAACAACTACCTTCCAGATTGTTTGTTTGAAAAATTCCCCAAACATATATTTATTTTTTATAAACAAAATATTTTTTATTTTATTTTCAAATTCTCATATAAGATTGCAGTGTTAAGAGTTGAAATGGGTTCAATTTAAATCTTCTTGTGCACATAATTGGCCTAAACTTGTGGTTGAAACATTGAATTGTGGAGTCAGATTGAATTGTTAAAGATTGTTTAGTTCTAATATTGATTAATTTTTTATTTTTTTATTTTGATGAAATAGCTAAAATTAAAAGATTTAAATTAAAAATTATATCTCAACTTTTTTTTTAAATATATTTAAAAGAAATAAAAGGGAAATGTATCGAGTTGAATTAAAATAATAGTAATGTTGGGAGTAAGTATGTGACACTAAATATGATGTAATGGAGAAAAAAGAATCATGTAGCCGACCCCGCTTAGTGGGATTAAGGCTTTGTTGTTGTTGGTGTTGCTTTGTTTGGAGTAAGTGCGTGAATTTCAACTGTTTTATCCACTCATACTCTGAAGAGAAACCAATTGCAATTCTGAAATATACTCATTTATAATAGTGAGTGGTTTAGTGCTATAGTTGAATTGTGGGGAAATATTTACATATGGAGCCACACACGTAATTCTGCGTGTACTCCGTGAAATAATCTCTCAATAATCCGTTATGGGGGGGGGGGGGGGGGGTTATTGAGAGGCTATTGTCGTATTAACTTCAATAACCCTCAATAACCTATCAATAACTTTCGCGGTTCTGCTTTCATATTTTTTGATGTTATTTGGGGGTTTTGTGAGGTTATTGGGGGTATTAACCCCAATAACACCGATATAACCCTCCAGTACCCTCCGAATAATCTTCATATGCATGCAGAACTACGTGCGTACTCCTCACGTAAGTATTTCTCAGGTAGTTAATTGTGAGTGGCATTAGCATTTGGCAATAGTTCAGCTAGAGCTGTATCCCAAATCATCCATCAATCATTTAAAAAGAATATCATCACTTAATCTCCATTTTATTTGAAGAAAATTTAAGTTGGGTTATTTTAATTTAAATTTGATTATTAAAAAATTTATAATTATTGAGTTTCTTTTATCATTGTGATAAAGTCCTATAGCAAATTTATTGAATATAAATTTATATAATTAATTTTTTATTAAGATGTTAGGAGTTAAATTTGTTTTCCAATTTATTTGATATTTTGTTATTCTACTGAAAATATGTATAATTTATCAGTTGAATTAATGTTTCTTTCAATGATTAAATAATTTAGAATAAATTAATTTATATTAAATTGTCGAAATTCATTTAAAATTAAATTCAGACATGAACTCTTAAATTTTTGAGGCATTTACATACAGCCACCTGATTCCTATGTAGTAACGTATCTCTTGGAAGATAAAATCACGAAAATTGATTCGATAGATTTGAAAGAAAATTTGACCATAAAGTGCTTAGCACATGATAATCATAGAAAACATAACATTTAACATTGAAATAATTTGAGAGCTAGAAAATTTATGTAGTCACACCACACTAAAAAATTCACTATAAAAAATAAGGATAATACATTCCAACCTTCATACACTTTAGAATATTTCAAGATGTTTCTCTCCTCTCTTTTGCAATCAAACACGTTTCTTTCAACAAAATTGAAACTTTAAGTGAAAATTGCCCAAAGTAAGTTACTAGTGTCGGGTACTGCAGTGGTGGCATTGTGGCACTCCAAAGGAGGGGGGGGGGGGGAGGCGCTGAATCCGTGCACTGCAGTGTTATGCTCTAGGTTTCTGGACTTGGACTGGGCACAACGACGCTGTCTTTCAGGTATTAGGGTACTATAGGTACAACGTTGATGCGTTATGAATGAGAAAAAATTTTGAAAACAACCACCTCAAACCCAATGTAGGGGGCGCATCCCCTCCATACTCCCGACAAACTCACTATCAAGTGTGATTTGAAAAATTGAGTGCTTTGAGTGACAATTGATTGACACAGTCAGACTCTACATAATAACAACATCTCAGTTGAAAATTGATTGCAATCTATACCGCTCCTTTAAGTATACAAATATGAATCTTAGTGTTGCTCATCTTGGTCTCAACCTTCATGAACTTCAGCTGAAGCTAAGAATAGCTTTAATTTCTCAATTGCACTGCTTTAATCAACAGATCTGTAGATTTCTGAGCTATGTGTATCTTATCCAAAAAAAATTGACCAACATTTAGGAATGAACCATTTGAATGAATCCTTGACTTATCCGGGCATGGAATATGACATTCCTTGGTAGATGAATGACACTCATATTATCACTGTGAAGCTTTATATTCGCACACCCCTTGCCAAGTTCTGCCATAAAGATTTGCAGCCAAATCGTTTCCTTACTAGCCTTATTGATAGTAATATTTCAGCTTCTATAATTGATAGAGTAACAATCTTGTATAATTTTGAAACCCAACTCATTGTTATGTTTCGCAAAGCGAAAATAAAATCTGTTGTACTTCTACCTTCAATATCTACTAAAATATCTGTATCTACATATCCATGTTTATTACTCCCTGCACTTCCAAAATAAAGTACTTTGTTGATTGTTCTAAACAAGTATCTGAGAATCTACTTCACTACCTTTAAAGTTGTTTGCCTAAATTACTTATGTAGTAGCGGACCATTTCTACTTCATGTGCAATATATGATATTGTACATATCATTCACATACATTAAACTTCTAACAGCCGAAGCATATGTGGCTTTTTATCTGTATTTGCTTAACTTCAAACTTAGGGTGATTTTGTTTTAGATGGTTCACGGGATATCGTAACTGTCAAAAGAAATATTTCGAAAGTTACCGAAGGCCTAAAAACTTATAATCATAGTGCAAACACTATGAACAAAAGGTCACTCTGTGAATTGAGCACAACTGATTTTGCCTCACTTGAATCTGTGTAGGACATTCTTAACACACTCTGATTGAGATAACTTCAAAATACATACACTCCTATCCTGTTAATTCCAATTTCATGAATTTATTTAGTTGAACCTAAATCTTTCATTTCAAACTGATTTGATAATTTCTTCTTCAAGTCCCTGGACTTCATCATATCTGATCCTAAAATCAACATTACCATTCATATAAAAGAGAATAACAACATAACAATTATCAAAATATTGAAACAATAATGACTTTATTGACACTTTGTATACCAATTATCAGACATAATAATGTCAAATTTCATGTACCACTCTCTTAATGTTTACTTCAAGTGACAAGGTTGCTCTTTAATCTACATAGTATATCTTGAAAGTCTGTATCTCTGTATTTGCATTATGTGCATACCTTCCTCTAAGTCACCATGTAAGAAGGCTATCTTAACATAAATCAACTCAAGATGTAGATCTTCCACTACTATTTAGCTCAGCACAACTTAGATAGTTGTAATTTTTACTATTTGAGAAAATATATGTGTATTTAATTCCTTCCACTCCAAGCTTCTTCATGTACTCTGTTTAAAGGTACTAATGGATCATGATTGATCAGATGAACTGCAATGTTGACCTAAAATTATTTTGGCAAGACCATATGCAAAAACATACTCCGAGAACACTTTGTGATTGTTGTCCATCGAAAAATAAACTCATGCTTCTTCCTTTTGGATGACAATAACTCCTTAACCTCATATCACAGTACTCGCCACTTTCATCTGACTTGAGACACTTTAAATTTAAACACGTCTCATTCTCAAGACTTCTTAAACACATCAAATACATCAAATTTATATTCTAAGAAATATAACCATACATTATTTGTGTGATATTAATAAAAATGTCAACATAAAAAAGAAGCTCCAATAGACTAAACTATAGTAGAATCACATACATTAGTATGCACTAAATCGAGCTTTTTAGAGTTCAACATTGACCCATTTTAAATAAATAGTTTTCTTTTCTCCTTTCCATAAATTCAACCTTAACAAAAATTTAAATTTATAAATTTTATGACATGAATTTTATTTTTAGAAAATAGGGACTTCATAACCTTTTTCACTCATATGGCCAAGTATATGGTGCTAAATGCCTGCATCTCCCTTTATTTTAGCTATTCCAATGAATTAAAACATCTCATTTATTAAATAAATGGTGTCATCAATATTGGCTCAAGACATGACAATTTTACCTTTACTCACCTTCAATTAGTCTCACATGAAAGTAGTCAACTGATATTCACCAATATAGTTTCTTCAAATATCATGCATGTCTAATTTCATTTAGTTTCTATCATGATTTATTTAGCAACTTGATATTCACAAGTTCCAATAATACTACAAGTCTTATTATCTCCAAATATACAATCCCTAAATCATCTTGAGTGTAGTTTTTAAACACCTTTTTGTTAGATCTAGTAAGAAAAGAAACACATAGATCTACCATCTATGATTCAATACTATCTAGGGATAAGATAAGAGAGTCAAATTAAATCTTATCTATATAGACATTTATAAATTTTTTTCTAACTGGATGTCAACCACATCTTCTTTAAAGCATGTAATCATTTTTAAATTGGTTTTTTCTTTCCATAGTTCCAACATTCACTCCTACCTTCTCTCACCCTGATTTGGACTTTCTTCTCCAAAAATTGAACCTTCTCTTGGTTGTAGTTTCATTAGATTCCTTCCTCTAATATCAATACGTAGAGTAGAATTTAAAGTTTCATCGCTTGCCTTAATATGATCAAAGTTTAATTTCATGTTTACTGAAGAGCTACTCAACACAGTAACTAGTTAATCCTAACTATGTGACAATGAAAGTATAAGTAACTATGCCCTCACCTCATTATTAAAGGGACCCCACCAATAGAATGCAACTAGTTTCTCACGGTATTAAATTTATTTAAGTATACAGCCACTGAATTACCATCCATCATCTTCATATTGAATGATTCCTTCATTAGATTTGTTTTCTTTTTTTTTTTTTAAATTTGAAGACTTCTCATACATTCTTGTTAGTGCATCCCTAAGATCAACAATAATAATTTTTATTTACAATGCTAAAAGCAACATATGAGAAAAATGAATGCCAAATAAATTATAGGATTGTTCTATAAAAAAAATTCCATTCCTCCAGAGTTATCAATTATGAGTTTTTCTTAATTTAATTTAATGTCAAATATAGTTTCTTTTGATATAATTTTTTGGGGTAACACTCCTGAGCTCAATAAAGGGGGCATGAACCTCCGTTCCCCCTGTCAAATACACCATCAAGTTTTATTGATGAAATTGAGGGTTATGAGTGACAATTGCTCGATATAGTCAAGCTCCACATAATAGCATTATTGATTTACCTAAAATATATAATTTTTTAAGCACATTTTTATACCTACTTTTGATGATATCACACTTTAATCAAAGATATTTTTGTGTTTTTCTTGTAGGTATGATTAAAATGAGTGATTATGATGAAAGGAGCATAAGAGGATCAAATTTGGAGCAAAAATTGAAAGATATGCAAAATTGGCCTCTGGCGCCTAAGCGCCGGATGGCTGACACATAGGCGCCACAGTTTAAGTAACAAATTTATTTGATTTTGGCATGAATTTGAAGGGCTTTTTGAAGCATCCTTTGGTTCAAACTTCACTAACTTCCCATTAGCTCCAAAACTCATTTAAAATTTGAACGGATGGATGCATTCTTGGTGGATACATTGAATCTGGACATATTTTGAAGAGACACCAAGGCACCTTTTGGAAAATTTTAAAAAGAAGAATTGAAGATCAAAAAAAGGGTTGTTGTTGGAGGGTGTGATTAGTGATATGAATCAAGTTTATGTTAGAGAGTTATTGAGAGTACACATTTCCACTTCACAACTTTATTATCAATTGTATCTAGTTTTATTAAAAGTAGAATAGAGATTTGAAGTCAATAGAGTTGGGCGCCAACCTCTATTGTGTCTTGTAAGGGGAAAGCAAAGTTTCAAAAGAACTTCAAGTGTCTTGTGGAGAAAATTTTCAGATAAGTGTTTAACTTTGTTTTACATTTGGTTTTTAAGTAAAACTTGTTTTGTTTTCACTATGATTTCTACTTTCAAATCAGGTTGTGATTGTGTTTTCTCTATGGATTCTGAGTAGTTTTCTTTATCTTTTTCCTTTTAAATGATGAAGTAATTAAATTATGGAATGAAGTCGTGTGAAGTATAAGATTTCAATGTTGGAAGAAGTTGTGATGATTCACTACCTTGCACTTCATTTGCTTCTTGATTTGGCCAATTAAGATGTTAAAACTTATTGGGAGATTATGTAAGATCCATTGCGGTATTATCTCATTCGACAATTGGAAAGAATCACGTGCAATTATATGGATGAGAATTGTAGTCCATATGATTGGGTGCAAACAAATAGGAAGATAAGATTATATTAGAGGACTTTAGAGGGACAGGCTAAAGCCCCCTAATTTGGTTTGATGTGAAAAATTTTGTTATGAGATGTTAGCCCCCAGGTGGAGGGAATCGAGGGAACTCTAGAGTGAGAGCTATTATCTTTCCTGCCTAACCCATATATAAGATTTCAAATCATCAAATTAACCAATGTTCTTTATAGAACCAAGTAAGGGTAAAGAATATAATTGCTTCTATTTGGCACAACATATTTTAGATACTTCCACAACAAAATTCTATAATTATTACTGATTCATTGAAAGAGGAAAAAGATATTTTATTCTCATTTGCTTTCATACTATTTTAAAGTTGTGTTAACTTTAGTTGTTTGCTTTACTTTTTATTCAGAAAATACAAAAAAAAAAATGAAAAACTTTATATCTTAAATCATACTTTACAAAATCATTGTAAAAAGTAAAAAATTCATTTTTCTTGTTTATTTAAAAATTTTGACATTTTCCTGTGGGTTCGATATCTCAGGGCTTAATTAAAAAGTCCTATATTACTTGATAAACGATATATATACTTGCGTGGTATCTCATATTATAAATAATTAAAGTACAATTTCATATCTAAAATGTAAGGGTAAATATTCGGGGATCAAGTTTTTGGCGCCGTTACCGGGGAAATTAATTAAAATTTTATGTAAAGAAAATTCAAGAAACATTAAGTTTTTTACTTTTCATTGTCTTTGTTAGTGTGTTTTATTTTATTTTGTTAATTTTGTATTCGTAGTTCAGGTTATGAAGAACTTGTGTCTTACGATTCTGAATTAGAGAGAACTATAAGAGAAATAAAAAAAATTAAAAATTTAGGAAAAGATAAAAATATTCAAGAAATAGCAAATAAAGATCATCAAAATGTTGAAATCCATCAAAAATTTAGACATTCAAGAGATTATGCTAACCTTACAGTGGATGAACTTCATGGTAGTATTCAACACCCTGTTGTAGCTGCTAATTCATTTGAACTTAAATCTTCTATTATACAGATGGTATCTAATAATCAGTTTGGGGGAACACCAACTGAAGATCCTAATTTACATATTACTAATTTTCTAGAATTGTGCGCTACTTCTAAATACGATGGTGTTTCAGATGATGCTATTAGACTTAGAATTTTTTCCTTTTTTACTGAGGGATAAAGCTAAGATTTGGTTAAATTCGTTAGCACCTAGATCTACCAGAACTTGGGGTGATTTAGCATAAAAATTCTTTGTTAAATATTTTCCACCATCGAAGACTGCGAAGCTTAGAAATGATATCACATCTTTTTGTCAGTTTGAAGGGGAATCTATATATGAAGCATGAGAACGTTTTAAAGATCTCTTAAGAAAGTATCCACATATTCGATACCAAATTGGTTAATAATTCAGACCTTTTATAATGGATTAGTTGGATCTCTTATATCTATTATCGATGCCGTTGTTGGTGGTTCATTGATGTCTAAACAGTTTGGTGATGCTTATGCTTTAATTGAAGAAAAGACTACTAATAATTTTTCATGGCCTTCTGAAAGGTTAAATCCTAAAAAGGTAGCTAACATTCATAAAAATGATGCTTTTGCAATGCTAACAATCAAGTTGCTGCAATTTCAAGAAAGATAGACCAATTTGGAATGATTTTTTCTCAGCCAACTTCCATGATTGAAGAAAATTCATTAGGCCAAATGGTTGATTCTCAAACTTCACCAGAAACTTTGAATGCTATTAAGTAAGCCTAATAACCTATATTCCAATTATTATAACCCAGGTTGGAAAAACCATCCAAACTTCAATTGGAATACCAATAATCAGGGTGGTTGTAATACACAATGGGGGAACAACCAAGTAAACCCATTGGGAAACTGGAACAATCAAGGAGTAATAATTATAGACCAACTTATCCTCCAGGTTTTAAAAATACTTCACAATTTAAGGACAAGAAGTTGTCTATTGAAGAAGTGATGTTACAAATGAGAAATCAATTATAAAGTCAAGGAGCTACAATCAGAAATATTGAGAATCAATTGGGATAGATTGGCAATTCATTAAGTAAGAGATCCCAAGGAACACTTCCTAATAATACAAAAGTAAATCCAAGAGACAAAACTAAAGAGCAAGTACAAGATATTCAATTGAGAAGTTGATGAGAGTTGGAAAGTAAAGTTCTAAAAGAGTCTGAAGTAGAGAAAGAAGAAATTGAAAAACCAAAAGAGGACGCTCCGAAAGGTTTGGAAAAACCTATTTCTCCACCTAAAGTTGATTTAGAAAAGCCACCACCTCCATTTCCTTAGAGACTTCTACAACAAAAATTGGATAAGCAATTTTCAAAATTCTTGGAGATATTTAAGAAGCTTACAATCAACATTCCACTTACTTAAGCCTTAGAACAAATGCCAAGCTATGTAAAATTTATGAAGGATATTCTCAACAAAAAGAGGAAGTTTAAAGATAATGAGACTATTGCCCTTAGTGAAGAGTGCAGTGCAATAATTCAGAAAAAGCTTCCTGAAAAGCTTAAAGATCTTGGAAGTTTTACAATTCCATGTGCAATCGGGGACAGATTTTTGGAAAAGTTTAATGTGATTTGGGTGCAAGCATTAACCTTATGCCATTATCAATATTCAAAAGACTGAGATTAGGAGAAATAACCCCTACTAGTGTAACTTTACAATTAGTTGATCATTCGATCACATATCCTAAAAGATTATAGAGGATGTTTTGGTGAAAGTGGATCAATTTATTTTTCGTGTTGATTTTCTTATGTTGGATATGGAGGAAGATAAAGAGATAACCATAATTTTAGGGAGACCTTCCCTAGCCATAGGTAGAGCAAGATAGATGTGCAAAAAGGGGAATTAATGATGCGAGTTAATGATCAAACTGTTACATTCAATATTTCAAAGTTAATGAAATATCCTACAAGAGGTAAAGATGATGAATGTTATAGGATGGATGTTATCAAATATTTGAGTGAATGCCATTTCAAGTCAACTTATGAAGATAAATCTGAAAGTAAAGAATTGGAACACAAGTAAGAAGAGGAATTACAAGATTCTGAAGATTTTCATGAGGAAGATTAATTATGTTCATAAAAATTTTGAAATATTGGACATGACTGAAAAGATAAATCTTTTGGTCCATCAATTGAAAAACCTCCAGAACATGATTTAAATATGCTTCCTAATCATTTGAAGTATGTCTTTTTAGATGATTCCTTAACTTTGCCAGTTGTAATTTCCTCTCAATTAACTGAAAGAGAAGAAGAGAGTTTGCTTGAATTTTAAAGAAATATAAGAAAACGTTTGAATGGACAATAACTGATATTAAAGGAATCAGTCCTTTAATTTGTATGCATAGAATACTTATGGAGGATAACTGCAAACCTCGGGTTGATCCTCAAAGGAGATTAAATCATATCATGAAAGAAGTTGTTAAGAAAGAAATTTTAAAGTGGTTGGATGCTGGAATTATCTACCTATTTCAGATAGTGCATGAGTTAGTCATATTCACTGTGTTCCTAAGAAAGGAGGAGTTACTGTGACTATTAATGAAAAGAATGAAATAATACCAGTAAGACAAGTTACAGGATGATAAATATGCATTGATTATAGAAAATTAAATCTTGCCACTAGGAAAGATCATTTTCCACTTCCTTTTCTAGATCAAATGTTGGATAGACTAGCTGGACATAAATACTTTTGTTTTTCTGGATGGATGACCCACAATTTTATATTATGATATTTTTAATTTAATTGCAACGACGCAAAAAACTTGACCCCGCTATATTATATGTATAGAATTGTAATTGTTTATGTTGTGGATGCTACGCAAGTATACGTATCGTATCGAAGTAATACGGGGCTCTAGTGGAGTCATGGTTATCGATCCCACGGGGAAATAGAAAATTAAATAACAACTAATTTTAAAATAATAATAATAATAATAATTTTAAAATAGTATACGAAAATTTGGAATTCTAAATTTAAGCGCAATAAAGTAAACTAAGTATTTTATTAGGTAACTTAACTAAGTTGAAAATTAATACGTATTGAAAGTGCAGGAAATTAAACTAATTGCTAAATAAGTCTTAACTATTCAGAAAAAGTATCTTTCCCCTTGTTTAGAAATTTAAGTGATTGATGAATTTAAATAGATAATTTTAAGGTATTGTGACAAATAGGAGCATTCCTATTCTTTACCCTTTGGTCCGAGTGTAAAGAATATTGGCTAATCACATGTTTGATTATCGAATCTGCGGCTAGAGTCTGGGAGGATACCGATCGCCACTTTAGAGCTCCCACGTTCCCCTCGCACGAGGGCTAACATCTACACTTCGACTCTCAAACAATAGGACCGAATTGAATATTTTAGTACGTCACACTAAAATGCTCTATTCTACGCCCGGTGATATTATTTCCCAATTTATTTGCACCCTCCTTCCAAGGCTTTTGAATTCCACGAATATCGGATGTAATTTTTACTATAGTTGATAATCAACACATTTTAACAAATCGAATGGCAGTTTGAAAGTAAATTAAGTTTTAAGTAAAAATTATCACAATTTATTAATATTTAAAAGTACTTCTATTTTTAGTTCATCTAGTCGCTTAATTTCATAAACGGGGAGAAAGACTAAATTAACTACTCGGAATGCATGGGAACTAAACTAAGCATGGATTTCATTTAAAGTTAAAAACAATAAATATAAATACTTATCTCGATTTATCCCAGACAGACTCCTCGCAGTTCCTTTGACTCTTCCTTCCAGTACAACAAGACTCGCTAAAAACTCACTAACTCACTAATTAAGACTCTAAAGACTAAAATCGACACTTAAAGACTCAAAACTGCACACATAACACAAAATAACACACCCTTATAACACACACTTAGAAGCTGAATTTCGGCCTCTATATATAGAGGTGAGCAAAGGACCAAGAGGTGTGTAAGCATCCCTTCAAAAAGTGTCCAGGTTCAATGTATCTGCGCCATTTGAACTACCTCGCCGTCGGCGACAAACTACCTCGCTGTCGGCGAGGCTTCTAGAAGGTCTTCGAACCGCGCTATCTCGCTGTCAGCGAGACAGTTATAAATCCTTCAGAATTTTCTTCCTCGTACCCTCGCCGTCGGCGGGCTCGATCTCGCCGTCGGCGACTCGGCACTAAATTGCATTATTTTCTTCCTTTTTGCTCCAAATCCGCTCCTTTTTATGATTTTTGCTTTTATCACCTAAATTCTCCATTCCTGCAACAAAATAAAGAAAATACCTTTCTTTAAAGTGCAATTTCATCAAAAATAGGTATGAATTTCTTAATAAATTTTTCAGTGATCAATGGATATACTGGTTACCACAAAATTCAAATTGCTCTTGAGGATCAAGAGAAAACAACATTTACCTGTCCTTATGGTACATTCACTTTTAGAAGAATGCCCTATGGTTTATGTAATGCTCCTGCTACATTTCAGAGATGTATGATGGTAATTTTCTGTGATTTAATAGAAAAAGTAATTGAACTTTTTATGGATGACTTTTAGTATTTGAAATTTCATTTAAATCATGTTTAGAACATCTATCTAAAGTTCTAAAACATTGTGAAGAAACTAATTTGGTTCTTAACTGGGAGAAATGCCAATTTATGGTAGCATGAGAAATTGTTTTGGGACATCGTATATCAAAAAATGGTACGAAAGTGGATTCTGCAAAAATTCAAATCTCTAATTTACCTTGCCCAACTAATGTAAGGGGAATTAGAAGTTTTCTAGGATATGCTGAATTTTACAAGCGTTATATTAAAGACTTTTCAAAAAGTTCGAAGCCTTTATGTCGTTTACTAGAAGAAGATGTAATTTTTAATTTTGATGATGATTGCTAAAAACTTTTGAAACATTAAAATAAAAATTAATCACTGCACCTGTTATAGATTCACCAAACTGGGAAAAACAATTTGAATTAATGTGTGATGCTAGTGATTATGCTATTGGAGCTGTTTTAGGTCATAAATATGATAAAATTTTCAAAGTGATTTACTACGCTAGTAAAACTCTTAATGAAGCTCAAATTAATCATACTACTACTGAGAAAAAGTTATTAGCTATAGTATTTATCTTTGATAAATTTAGATCATATTTAATTAAAACTAAATGTGTGGTGCATACTGATCATTGTGCTATTAAGTATTTAATGAAGAAGAAGGATACAAAACTAAGATTGATTAGATGGATTCTTCTTTTGCAAGAATTTGATTTTGAGATAGTAGATAAAAAGGGAGCTGATAATCAAATTGTTGATCATCTGTCTAGGCTTGAAACTGAAAAATCTCTTTGTTATGTTGAAGAAATTAACGAAAAATTTTATTCTGAAAAATTGTTCGCTGTTAATGAGTAGCTTGTTTCGTGGTATGCCGACATTTTAAACTTTATTGTCAGTGATATTTTACCCTATGCTTTGACATACTAGGAGAGAAAGAAATTTATATCTGAAGCTAGAACTTATTTTTTGGATGACCCGTTTTTATATAAACAAGGAAATGATTTGATTATTCGAAGATATGTGCCTTTAGAAGAAACTTATGAAATTATTCAAAAATGTCATAATTCTAATTATGGGAGACATTTTGGAGTTGATAAAACTGCATATAAAATCTTATAATCTGGATTTTATTGGCCTAAAATTTTTAAGGATATTAATATTTATATTAAAAATTGTGATTGATGTCAATGTGTAAGAAATATTTCTAGAAGAAATGAGATACCCCTCAACTATATGTTGGAAGTTGAAATATTTGACGTTTGGGGATTAGATTTCATGGGACCATTTATACCATCTTTCAGAAATACATATATTTTAATAGCAGTAGATTATGTATCCAAATGGATAGAAGTTATTGCTTTACCTCGATGTGATGCTCAAAGTGTTGCATAGTTTTTAAGTAAGAATATATTTTGCAGATTTGGAATACCAAGAGTAATCATAACTGATGGGGGAAGTCATTTTAGAAATGCGATTATGGAAAAGTTAGTAAAGAAATATCATCCTAACCATCACATTGCTACTGCTTATGATCCGCAAACAAGTGGTTTAGCTGAATTAAACAAATGTGAAATTATAAGAATATTGGAAAAGACTGTAAATCCAAATAGAAAGGATTGATCAATCAAACTGGATTATGCTTTATGGGCCTATAGGACTGCCTACAGAACTCTTATAGAATGTCCCCATATAGGCTAATTTTTGGAAAAGCGTGTCATTTACCAGTTGAACTAGAGCATAAAGCATATTGGGCTATTAAAAAGTTTAATTTTAATTTGAAAGATGCTGGGGAAAAGAGATTGTTGCAATTAAATGAGTTTAAAGAGATAAGGAATGAATCTTATGAAAATGCTAAGATTTATAAAGAAAAGATGAAGTTGTGGCATGATCAGAAGATTCTTACTAAAAATCTTGAGCCAGGGCAAAAAATTTTACTATAAAACTTACTATGAAAATGCTAGATTGAAAATTTTTGCTGGAAAACTTAAGTCCAGGTGGTCAGACCCATTTATTGTGACGAAAGTTTATTCTTATAGAGCTGTGGATATTCAAGATCCTAAGACTGGAAAAATATTTAAAGTGAACGGTCATAGACTTAAACCTTACTTTTCAGTCGATCAATCTAAACCTGATGAGAATCTGATGTTAGGTCACTCAGAATAAGCTCTGGGTACGTCGAGTTGATGACGTAAAATCAAGCGCTTTGTTGGAGGCAACCCATATTTATCGGTGTGCTTTGTTTTATGTTTGCTTTGTATGCTTTTATTTAGTTTGATTTGGGAAATATGGTAATATTTTAGAGTTTTTTATGCTAAAGTGGTGTTTATTTGACCTTATTTAATGACTTAAAGGAATCATAATGAAGATTTTGACATTTGACAGAACTATGCAAAAATGTGCACTGGAGGCTTTGTGCTGCTGGTTGGTGCATAGGCGCCACAGTTATAAAAAACATGAAAAATGAGGTTCTTGAAGCTAAAATCGTGGGTTAGTGACCCGACCGCAATTACGTAAGTAAAATAGCTTATAAAATTATGGCCAAACTTGACCCCAAATCTGATTAAGCGGCTAATGTACGATAATTAAAGATTAAAGTTTTTATAAATAAATATAAATCGTACACTAAGGGTACTACGCAAGTATACCTATCGTTTCGAGTAATATAGAGTTTTCTTTTTAAAACCCCATATATCGATCCCACGAGGACTAATAAAGTTAAAAGAAAGAAAACTATTAATTAAAATCTATTAATTTAAAACTAATTAAAATATGCAGAATATAAAAATTGGCAAGTAATAAAACAACAAACAAAGATTCTTTCCCGATACGAAATATTCCATGATTAATAAGTAGTTAAAATTAGTTTCATAACTTTAAAAATGTGGTATTGTGACAAATAGGAGCATATATATCATTTACCCTTTGGTCCAGGTCATAAAGTGCATTAGCTAGTTTTTAAAGATTGGATTAGGATGTATAATTAGTAGAAAGGGACGAATTTCTAGACTCTCACTTCTAGTCCCCCTCCCAAAAGGTTGCCTATAGTCTGGCCTACTAGTGTCCTGTCATCTCTTTTGTAAAACCAAATTGATTAAATTTAGCCTGTCACACTGAAAACAAAATCAATTCTACGCCCATTAAAGATTATCTCCTTATTTATTTGCACCTCCCCTTTCAAGTATTTACTATCTACCTTTCAAAGAGAAATGTGATACATACAAGTTAAGAATTCTTAGCCCACGGCAAGATCTTAAGAATTTTCCACAATTTGTAACAATACAAGAGACTAATTTGTAAAGTAAATTAAGATTAGGTACAATATCATCACAAATTTTTAGAAAATAAGAAATTATGTTCTCAAATCTGATTTAAATCTGTTATTAAATCATTTTATATTCGTAAGGAGAAAGAAATGAAGACTACTTTGAAGCATATAAATTACACCACAAATCATATTTATATAACTCAAATCCAAAGCACTAAACTTAAGAAACAAGATATAAATACTTATTTGGAATGTAATCCAAGCAATCCTTTGAAGTTTCTCTTACTCCACAGACTCTAACAAAACTTGGACTCACGAATTCACACTGAACTCTACTAAAATAAAGAAGAAGAAAATAAGACACTTCCCCCCTTTCATTGCTGTAGAATGGTCCTCTATTTATAGATCTCCAGAAATGACCATGAGATGCTTAAGACACCTCTTCAAAATTCGTCCACATTCAATAAATGTTCTAGAAAATAACTGTGGCGCCTAGGTGATCCATGAAAAAAATACCCATTTTTATGCCTTGATTTTTATCAAATTTTTAAGGATATTATGCTTTAATGAAAGGTATTTTTGTGTTTTTGGATATATGTGATGGAAAAATGTTCAAGAAGAAGAAAAAGTGAAAAAGGAGCAAAAAGGAGCAAAAATAGAGCCAAAATGCAAAATTGTCAAAATTATTGGTCTGGCGCCTAGGCGCCAGAATTCGGCACTTAAGCGCCAGGTCGATACGGGATCTGTCAAGATTTTTGACGACTTTTGGACGGTTATTTTGACGGTGTTAGCGGTTATTGGACTTTCAGAAGAGCGACGAGTTGTTCTCGGTTTATAGGACATGTGATACAATATATTTGGATGCTTGGAAACAGTTTTAATCGCGAAGAGGTGCGATCCAAAGTGAAGAGGTGCGATGAACTGGACGCAGAGTCCGGCGCCTAAGCGCCAGACACATGTTTACCTCATTTTTGATGAGGTCTTCTCTTCCTTTTTTAGTACTTAGGATCTAGCCTTAGGCTTTTCCTTTGACTATCCTAGAGGATTAGAATTGGGACCCACCACTTAGAAATTCAAACCACTTCTTAACTCCTGCAAACTCCACAAACTTGATTGTGAGACCCCTAATCACCTAGAGGGTTGAAATCGAATGTGGAAGTTTAAGGATGAGTTCTCATAGGACTCTTTGGCCTTAGGACCGCCTACTGGGTGGCTCGGTGCAGTGAGGGCCGACTTACACACACACTACACTTATACACTACACTTTCACACACATCCTAAAACCACACCCATACCCAACTTGACCTCCGACTCATGAAGGTGATTCACATGGATGGTCTTTAACCCACTAAGCCCTTGGGCTAAGAGGGTTAGGAACAACATAGTGCCTCGAATGAGTCCCTTCATGGCTCATGTGGGCTTGATATGGCTTCATGGTTCAACCAAAATGATTTCATTCCACTTACATTTACCCAATCTTCAATTTTCTAAATTTTCAATTTTGACCCCGGGACCACGGACACGCTTAGCTCTACTCAAACACTTGAAATTACCCAAATTTTCCAAAATTCTCCAAAATCAACCAAATTCCTCAAAATCAATCCTAAACATTCTCCCACCACTCAAATTGACCATTTTTACCCAAAATACCCAAAATTCCAAAAATACCCCCAATACCCTCCAAATTACCAAAATGCCCCACTTGACCCAAAAATCCAAAAAAATTCAAAAATTCCCAGAAAATTCTAGAAAATCCCAAATATTCCTAATTTCATTTTGTTCAACTACATTATGGGCCAATTTTGTCAATTTAACCCACTTTTGTCAAAATCCCGATTTGACCCATTTTAACCCAAAGTGAACCCGATGTCGAACCAAACCTACCCAATTGACCCAAATTCTGGTCCAATTCAATTCTAAACTTCAATTAAACATCCCCAACACCAATCTAGACCAAATCCAAGTCAATTTGATTGGCATTTGAATCCAATTTCACTTTTAACCTTAAAGCCCAATTTGGACCCATGACCCAAACTTAGCCCAAACTAACCCAATTCAACTCCAATTAACCCCAAATATTTTCTAAACCTTCCCTAACATCCCTAAAAACAAAACACTAACATGATTTGCCCAAAATTTCAACCCAAACCCAACTCAAATTCAACCCAAAGCAAAACTCCTTACATGGGCCTACACACAAGCCTAACCCGAATAGGCCCAAACCCCAAAATCAAACCCAACCAAAGTTGAAACCTCTTTGAAACAGCCCTACAAACATTTATAAACATTAATTTTACACCAATTTCAACATTAGCCCAAAATTAGCCCAAGTTAACCCAATTTGGCCTACCATTGGCCACTTTACCAAAAGCCCGAATTCGACCCGATTCAAACCCAAACCACCTCGAATTTGTTTCAAATCACTCATGACACATCCCTAAACCAAACCCAACAATTATTTGGCCCAAAATTTTACAAATTTCCCATCCACCAATTTATTTCCAAGCTTAAAAAGCCCACTTTCTTAAACCTTCCTAAAAACCCATCCAAAACTAATTTAAAAGCCCAAAACTTATTCCAAAAGCCCACATGAAATTTCTCTCATCATACCTCTGATTTAAAACACTTCCTAAGTTCCAAAATCAATAACCAAATAGTTCCAAATCATGCTTCATGAAATTTTTCCACTAAAATACCAAAATTCCTTAAACCCACTTTCATGAAACCAAACTGACTTTTCCCGAAGCCATATATAAGCCATGAAGCCACTCTTAAGCCACATGCAAGCCATGTGAGTTGCTCACATGTGACCTTACCACATTGGGCAAAAGGAGGAGATCCTTTCCACATTCTCTTAAGGTGATTAACAATTTCCATGTCTCCCCTAAACCATGTTTAATCCTAATTGTACTTGGATTGTGACTTGACCCCACTAATCAAGCTGATCCAAATCACTTTCTCTTCAGCCTAAACCAAGCCTTGGGTGGTGCACCTAGCCCAAAAGGATGGGTTGACCCATTTAGAGCCAAAATAGTGATGCCCCCATGCCATTTTGATCCAACTCCTTTACACATGTCCAAACCCAATTGACTTCACCATTGCCAAGCCACGACCTCCCCGGTCGAGATGGTGACTCATGCCTGCCGGCCGGCCGCACAGGTCGCCGGAAAACACCATGGCCGAGACCTTGGAAGGAGCCGAACATTGAAATTCTCCCTTGCTGAGTTGCCCCATGCCCGGTGGCCATTGCGGTTGTTCTTCCCTTGCCAAGAGCGGTGATCCCGATCCCTAACTCCCCAGGGAGGCCCTCCGACCTCTCTGATTCAAACCTCGCCCCTCTTGGCCATGAAGAGGTGCTGAACCAACCTTAAGGAAAACTGCGCAAAATCACTCCGGACTCTCCCCCACACCAGAGCATTTGATCCCCACTTGCTCTCTTGCCACAATCCCCACTAATTGAGCTCGATTTTGGAGCTCGATTCTCGGGCCGAACGAGGACACTCCCAAATCCTCCACCAAAGTCAAATTAAACTCACCCACACCTGCACAAGACCAAGAAGGAGTTCCCAGGTGAAAGCCCCTCTCCGGGCCACCCATCCGTTCCGGACTCCAAAGGTTGAAATCGGGCTTGGTCGAAATCATACCGGACGATTCACCGAGCCGAGGGACTTCATGCGGGGCTTGTTTGAACCCGATCGAAGGTGACACGACCCTCGGATCAAAGCCACACTTCTACGAGCTAAGGTATGAGCTAACTCTTTATCCCGAGCCTGCGGAGATTGTCTATTTCAAATGCTTTAATTTCGATGCATGATCACGCATATAGATGTGTTCGTCTCTTGAAGACGAATCCATAGAAACACGAGAACACGAAAATGCGTTGAGAAATGAGTGAGTTCTTAGGGTTTTAGTGTGGACGGCTCTCGGGTGAGAACGAGTGGGGACGATGAGCGGATGCGCGTCCATTCAATACACGCGTGGACGGACGGCTCGAATCGGGTCGGATCGGCGGATGATACGCGGAAGGCGGGACCGGGCTCGCGACTCGAGTGGCGGCGTCGAATGGCGGCGCGACACGCGGCGTTTCGGAGATGCACAGGATGAGTCGGCGCCGCCGTTTTAAATAGAAAATCGAGGGTATTTTTTATTTACTTAATTCCACTGAACTTCGAAAATTCATATCTTTGTATAAAAAAATCATAAAAATAAAATAAAAATACCCTCTTGCTCAGTGAACAGAGGAGAATAATGTGGAAAAGAAATCATTTAATTTCATTGAATATTTGATTTTTAATGATTTATTTACTCTCTGCACATTTTCAATTCTCCATGTATGTAGACAATTTACCATGGCATGAGACCATAGAGCTTTTGAAGCCTCTGAATTTGGGGACATTCCCTGAATTTTCCAAACTCAGAGGCCATCCCTATGAAGAGTTATTGATTTTTTCAATTCTAGGTCACTATTACGAGTATTTTAATTCAATAATTAGCATGTTGTGAAATAAATTCTAGGAAAATTTGGTGATGTTTCTTATGACCAGAGGACCCTAGGGAAAATAGGTTTTGAGTTAACTCACTTGGAATAACCCTAATTGGCTTAAACACCCAAAATGGAGCTTTAATTAATTAGAGCTAATACATCAAATTAACTTGAAATCAATTCTCCACTGACCTTTAGGATCAGAGGAACCCACCATAAAAGTTTGAAGTCAATTGGACTTGGTTAGCTCTATCAAATGGGTTGATTAAGCCATTTAGCCAAACTTAAACTTTAAAAATTCATAACTTTCAAAATACTTTTCAAAAATTCACCAAATTGGTTTTGGAGCCTCTATGATATCAGGGGAATTTAAAAAAATTAAAATTGAAATTTTCTAAAAAAGTTGATTTTTTTTGCATTATTTTAATATTTTTTAATAATTGAAAAATAATAAAAATCACAAAAATAATAAAATTCACCAAAATGTCACATTTTGAATTTTAATCACTTAGGAACAAACCCCATATTTTTCTTAAGTCTCTATGATGAGATATTAAATTTTAAAGCCTAAGGTAATTTTAAAATTAAAAAAATGTATTTTCTAGTATTTCCACTAAAATAATTCTAATAAATCAAAGAAAAATCAGAAAATTATAAAAATTAGTTCTCTGGTTTCCTTGATATCAGAGAGATTTTTGAAAAATATAAAATTCATTTTTCAACCTTTATTTTATTTTTAAATTAATTAATACTCTAAAACTCAAAATAATTATAATAAAAAAATATAACTCAAGAAATCACCAAAATTGGTCCAAGTGGTCCTCTGGTCATTAGGAATGTCCCATAATTTTCTTAAGGACAGAAACTTTCCCTTGGTCAATTTATTGAATTTTCCTTGAAAATCCCTATTTTCCACCAAAAATAATTACATAAATAAATTAAATACAGAAAAATCACATTTTCTCCTCTAATGTCTTGATTGATATGTGAGTGAAGTCATATAAAAATTTCAAATTCATTTGAGCTCAATTTAGTGAGTTATGGAATTAGTAAGTTTAAAGGGCAAAATGGTAATTAAAATTTTAACCTATAATTAAAAATTTTAGGTTTAATTAAAAGGGTGGGTAAAATATTTGATACTAAGTTGATTTTGGATGTTTGAAACTTAGGTAATTAAAGGGTGGAAACCTACCAAACAATTTGAAAATAATTAAAATAAATCTTAATTAAATAATTAATTAAATTTGGAAGAATAATGAAAAATTGGAATTATTAAAATAGGGATATTATTAGGAAGAGATTTGTTCTTTAATTTAAGAATCCCTAAATTAATCACCTCAATAATATTTAATTCCTAATTAAAATGATAATCCAAACTCAAGATTTAAAATGCTAAAAGACTTAATCATTAAATTAAATTAAAGTTAAAACATTTAAATTAAATCCTTCCAAAATTTCAATTAAATTAATACTTTAACAATTAAATTAAATCATCTTTAAAACATAAAAAATAAAATATTAAATTAAAATTAAAATTAAATTAAATTAAAATTTAAATTAAATTAAATTAAATTAAATTAAATTAAATTAAATTAAATTAAATTAAATTAAATTAAAACATATTAAATTAAATTAAATTAAAAAAAATAAAATCAAGTTAAAATAAAATTAAAATTAAATTAAAAAAATAAAATAAAATTAAAATTAAAACTAAACCAAATTAAATTAAATTAAATTGAATTGAATATAACATCACCTAAGACATAAAGAATTTAAAATAAATCTAAAACAACTTGAACACTATTCCAAACTTAAACCCATTAATTAAAATTAAATTAAATCACAAATCACTTAAACATCAATTTGCCCTCAAAAGCTCTTGTTGTCATAAATCCTAAACGGAGTATTAAGTGAAGTGTTACTTCACTTATAGGATATTCAAATGTCACTAATTCACTGAGCGAAGATAACAAAACTTAAACTCCTAGATGATTAATTCACTTGTATAATTAAATTCTCTTGGACTTAAAACAATCTAGAGGTATTGAAAAGATGTTTAAGACTCGTCTTAAGCACTTCCTCGATATGATAGGATATTTATAAGAACAATTGAACTTAATTGTTCTTTGATGAAGAAAATCATCCTTAAACGAAACACGAGAACCTAGACGTCATAGGAGATGACTAGGTATAGGATTAGGACTTTGGTAGACAACCAAAACCTTTCCCTTAGCTTTACCTAGGTACTTGTTGTAATACTTCAATGCTCTGATATGTGTTTTAAGTGCAGCTTGGGATGACGGGAAGACCCTCCAGGTACGCTTTTATTTTATTGCAATTTACTTTATTGGAAATGCACTTTACTTTTCTTGCATGATAAACAACTGTTGCATGAAAACCAAAACCTTTAGGATAGTCTCTAAACTGAAACCAAAATTAAATTAAAAATCATTACAAGATAAAATTCACCGCCATAACATTTCAAAATATAAAACAACTCAAAATTTAATCACAAACGAGAACACAAAACTACAATTGCAACTAAATTAAAACGTCTCGTTGAATGATCGAGAATACCTCGGATGATGTAACCCACGTGTTGCTAACGGGATTTCCACGGTCTAAATGAAAGTGTGGAACTCATTCAGTTGAGTTTAGCAAATTCATCCGGACTAAGTGAATTCGATGAAAATAATGGTGCGGGATGACGGAACCGTGGGATCTTAATCGGTTCTGTTTAATCAAATTTAAGATTTGTTTTAATTAAAACATAAAAAACACTTGGAAATTAAGACCTTCTCTAAACCAGAACACTTCTCTCATCTCTTGATTTATAATTTCTAAAACTAAACCCTCTGCAACAACAAGGAGCTCGGAGCATAGTGGGCGACACGACCATCATCGTCGACAAAACTCGGATCTCATCGCAACAAAGCATTTCTTAGAATTAAATAACTAAACCATAAGACTTCGAGGTAGTTTGCCTAGTGCAACATAAATCCTCAACCTTTTGTTAGGCATTTGCATTGCAAATTAAGCCCTAACCGGTCTTAGGATTCCGAGGTAGTCGTCCGATACGACATAAACCCTCACATCTTCGAGGCTATTTGTGTGATCACATCATACGAATATAAGTCCTAATTAATTAAAAATTGGCAAGATCAAAACATTAAATAAACATTAGGGCCTTCCTAAATTCAAGCCAAACAATAGGATAGTCGGGAAATTACCGAAGTTCACTTCGAATCTGTGATTTCTCCTACCTTTCTTCCTTTGAATTCCCAAAATAAAATGTTCCAAATTTTGATCCATTCCCTATTGAAATTCCAAAATTCAATCCCTTGAAAACTTGAACTTTGAAATTCTTGAGAGCAAAACTACTGATTATTATCGAGAGTTTTCTTAGGTGATTCCCATCACTTAAGATGTAATTAACTATAGGGGCTTGCCCATATAGGGAATTTTAAGAACTCGAGTAATATAAACACTGTTTAATGCTTTCATATTAAGCAGGGGAACTTGTCGGCAAATAAAATGGTTTTGCAGACCAAACGGATGTCACAAACCATCTAGTTTATTTAATCGAGCCCCACCATCAAACAGTGTGCCTATTCTTTAGAATAGACACGCGGTTTGTGGTGCGGTGCTCGTTTATATAAACTATTTGAGATGTGAGATCAGTTTGATTTCATATCTTAAAATTTTTAAAATTATTTTCAAAATCAAAACACTACTTTCCAAATTATATATATATGTAAATTAAATTTAAAATTCACCGACAATTTCTGTAGGTGACCCCCTTTTCAAAATAAACACATAACCTAAAAATATGCCGACAACACACATTCTAGAAGATTCATTGAATGTGGACACATTTTGAAGAAGTGCCTCATGGCAACCCTTGAAGCCTATAAATAGGAGGGTACTCCTTCAGAGAAAAACGCCCATACGCCCAAACGCCCATACGCCCATACGCCCACATAAACTCCATACATCCCCCTATCTAGAGCCCCATCTAGAGGGAGAATTAGAGAAATACTTTAGGGCCACTTTTATTAATTAGTGTGTTTACTTAGAGTGTGTATTGAGAGTTTAAAGAGTTGGTGCTTTTGAAGTTTATTTGCTTTGAAGTCAGAAGAATTCAGAGGTTCAGTAAGAGAAACACTTGAGATAAGTATTTGTAATTTTATTCAAAGTTTTATTATCATGTTTTGTTGTTTAAATTCAATGTGTTCCGAGTAGTTAGTTTACTTTCTCCTTTCAATTATGGAAAGATAAATAAGATAATATAAAATTCGATGGAGAATTAAAAACTATTTATATTTTAAAACATTGTGATGACATTAATACCGGATCTTCATTTACTTTACAAATTGATCACTTGTATTATTAAAATCTATTGAAGAGTTTTGATACCTAGAAGGAGATGAATTCTTAACTAGTAGATATCACATGAATCCTTGGGTAGTCGAGGGCCTTGTGCAGGTTATTCAAGGTAAAGTGCAAATAAATAGGAAGATATTATATAATGGGCGTAGAATTAATAAGTTTTTAGAGTGACAGACTAAATTCTTATGATTTGGTTTATAGAGAAGGAAAGGGTCACTAGTAGGGCCGACGATAGCCACCCTTGGACATCTAGTAGTGTGAGCCTAAATTAATCCATTCTACTAACAATACATCCGGACCTGACTAAAGGCTAGCCAATGTTCGTTACACCTGGATCAAATGGTAAAGAATATGAATGCTTCTATTTGGCACAATACCATAAATTTATATTCTCCACGAATATTATCATTATATTATAAAATCTTAGATTAATTGAAAGGAAGAAAGTTGTGTTCTTATTGCTATTTACACCAATCATTTCATTACTGCTTTATTATTGCATCTTTCATTACTGCTTTATTATTGCATCTAGTAAATTTAAAACATCAAAATTATAAACTATAAAAGAAATACATAAAAATAAAATTAAAATATTTAAAAATCCATAACTCACTCCTCGTGGGATCGATACTGGGGTCTTTGTTTCAAAGCCCTATATTACTTGATACGATACATATAATTGCGTAGTACCCCTAGTGTGTACAAAATTTTCAATAAAATTATATTTGTATACACTAGTTGCTATTATTATCTATTACATATATTTGAAAGCATTAATTATTATATTTGTCATCAGCGGATTGCGGGTCAAGTTTTTAGCGTCGTTGCGGGGATTGAATTTTTAGTACTCATATATACGACATTGGGTCGAGTTTTTGCAGCTATTGCGGGGAGGAGCGGAGTATATTTTAAATATTTTTATTTTATTCATTTTCTTTTATCGTCAAAAATATAAAATACCAATATATATATATATATATATATATATATAATAAAATAAAATAAAAATTTTATAAGTAGAGATTTTATTTCTTGTTAATTTACATTTTATGCTTAGTGCTGGATCTGAAGGATTATTACCTTTAGATTCTGAATTAGAAAGAACTATTAAAAGAATTAAAAAAGGAAAACAAACTAAAAAAAATTCAAGAGATGGCAAATTTACATAACAATTTACAAAATCCAATTGAAATTAATGAACAAAATGTTTACAAACCATTAAGGGATTATGCTAACCCTACAGTTGATGAACTTCATAGTAGTATTCAAATACCTACTGTAGATGCTAATTATTTTCAGCTTAAACCATCTATCATTCAAATAGTACAAAATAATCAATTTGGAGGAACACCAAATGAGGATCCAAATTTACACCTTGCTAGTTTTTTAGAACTTTGTGCTACCTTTAAATATAACAATGTTTCTGATGATGCTATTAGACTTAGACTCTTTCCTTTTTCTTTAAGAGATAAAGCAAAGATGTGGTTGAACTCATTAGCAACAGGTTCTATTAAAACATGGGCTGAAATGGCACAAAAACTTCTTGCTAAATATTTTCCTCCTTCTAAATCTGCTAAATTAAGAAATGATATTACTTCATTTAGTCAATTTGACGGTGAGACAATTTATGAAACTTGGGAAAAATTTAAAGAACTATTAAGAAAATGTCCTCATCATTCTTTACTTGATTGGTTAATTATTCAAACATTTTATAATGGTTTAATTGGATCACTAAAATCAATTATTGATGCTACTGCTGGAGGTTCGTTAATGTCTAAATCATTTGAAGAAGCTTATACTTTAATTGAAGAAATGACTAATAATAATTTTCAATAGCCTTCTGAAAGGATTAATCCTAAAAGAATGTCAAGTATTCAAGATAACGAAGCCTTTTCTATCTTAGCTTTACAAGTAGCTGCAATATCTAAGAAATTAGATAATTTTGCCATCAACATATCACATAACAACTCATCTAATATTAAAGATTCTCAAACTATTGAAACTTTACAAGCTATTGTTAGTAAAAATAATCCGTATTCAAACTATTATAATCCTGGATTGAAAAATCACCCTAATTTTAACTGGAATAATCAACAACAACAATGGGGTAATAATCAATCCCATCCAACTGGAAATTGGAATAATCAAGTAAATTCAAACTATAAACCACCTATATTTAATAATCAACAGAAAAAGTTATCAATAGAAGAATTAATTTTACAAATGAGCAATCAATTACAAAATCAAAATACTGCTATTCGTAATATTGAGAATCAAATGGGACAAATCGCTAATTCAATTAATTACAGACCTCTAGGAATACTTCCTAGTAATGTTGAAAGTAATCCAAAAGAAACTGGAAAAGAACATGAACATGTTAAAGCTGTACAACTTAGAAGTGGAAAGGAATTAAAAGAAAGAATGCAGAATGAAATTGAAAAAAGAGATTGAGGTTGAAGAGATTGAAAAACCTAAAGATACTCCTTCTCCTAATCAAGATCAAACTAATATTTCTATTAATGTGGAAGTTGAAAAACCACCACCACCTTTTCCTCAAATATTAAAACAGCAGAAGCTTGATCATCAATTTTCTAAGTTCTTTGAAATCTTTAAGAAACTTACTATAAATATACCCTTTGCTGAAGC
Organism: Papilionanthe hookeriana x Papilionanthe teres; assembly: GCA_022702705.1. Taxonomy (NCBI): domain Eukaryota; kingdom Viridiplantae; phylum Streptophyta; class Magnoliopsida; order Asparagales; family Orchidaceae; genus Papilionanthe; species Papilionanthe hookeriana x Papilionanthe teres. The sequence continues at coordinate 43,630,270 of CM040435.1, read as the reverse complement.
CTTGGAACAGATGCCAACTTATGCAAAATTTATGAAGGATATAATAAGTAAGAAACAAAAATTTGAAGCTTTTGAAATGGTTGCACTAAGTGAAGAATGTAGTGCAATAATTAAAAAGAAATTACCTTAGAAACTTAAAGATCCTGGAAGTTTTACTATTCCTTGTGCTATTGGAGAAAAATTTTGTGGAAAAGCTTTGTGTGATTTAGGAGCAAGTATTAATCTCATGCCATTTTCTATTTATCAAAGGTTGAATTTAGGAGAGATTACTCCCACCACTGTAACCCTTCAGTTAGCTGATAGATCTATCACTTATCCTAAAGGAGTTATAGAGGATGTACTTATTAAAGTAGATAAATTTATCTTCCCTGTAGATTTCATTGTGCTTGATATGGAAGAAGATAAAGAAATACCAATTATTTTAGGGAGACCTTTTCTAGCTATCAGACGAGCTATGATTGATGTGCAAAAAGGAGAATTAACTATGAGAGTTAATGATCAAGAGATTAAATTCAATGTTGAAGTACCCTGACAAAGAAAAATGTTATCGAATGGATATTTTTGATTTTATAATTGAAAAACACTATCGAGAAAAATGTAAAACCATTCCTGAAGAAGAAATTAAATTTTTAACTGATGAAAATGAAGAACTAAAAGAAGATGAATTATTTAAAGAAACTCATTATATTAAAGATAACTGGAAACTTTAGACATAATCGAAAATGATATACTTTTACCCTCAATTAAAAAGCCCTCGAACTCGGAATTAAAAATGTTACATTCACATTTAAAGTATGCATTTCTTGGAAATTCATTAACTTTACCTATTATTATTTCTTCTGAGCTAAGTTTAGATCAAGAAGAAAAATTAATTGAAGTGTTAAAGAATTATAAAAAAGCTTTTGGTTGGACTATTACTGATATAAGATGAATAAGCCCTTCCATTTGTATGCATAGAATTTTAATGGAAGAAAATTTTAAACCCGCTATTGAACCGCAAAGAAGATTAAATCCTATAATGAAAGAGGTTGTTAAAAAAGAAATTTTAAAATGGTTAGTTGCTGGAATTATTTATCCTATTTCGGATAGCCAATGGGTAAGTCCTATTCATTGTGTTCCGAAGAAAGGAGGAGTAACTGTCACTGTCAATGATAAAAATGAACTAATTCCTACAAGACAAGTTATTGGATGGTGAATTTGCATTGATTATCAGAAGTTAAATGACACCACTAGAAAGGATCATTTTCCTTTACCTTTCTTGGATCAAATGATTGACAAATTAGCTAGACACTCATATTTCTGTTTTCTGGATGGATATTCTGGTTATCATCAATTACTTATTGCTCCTGAGGACCAAGAGAAAATAACATTTACAAGTCCTTATGGAACATTTGCCTTTAGAAGAATACCTTTTGGTTTGTGTAATGTAGCTGTAACTTTTCAAAAATGTATGATGTCAATATCTTGTGATTTGATTGACAAAGGAATTGAAGTATTCATTGACGATTTTTCAGTTTTTGGAACTTCTTTTGAGTCTAGTTCGGAAAATATTTCCAAAGTTCTGAAAAGATGTGAAGAAACAAATTTAGTTCTTAACTGGGAAAAATATCAATTTATGGTCACAGAAGGCATTGTACTTGGTCATAACGTTTCACAAAAAGGGATGGAAGTTAATCAAGCAAAAGTAAAAATTATTGCTGAACTGCAACCCCTACTACTGTTACTGATGTGAGAAGTTTTCTAGGTCATGCTGGATTTTATAGAAGATATATAAAAAATTTTTCTAAAATTGCTAAACCTCTTTGTCATTTATTAGAAAAAAAAGCTAAATTTGAATTTAATGAAGACCGTGTTAATGCTTTCAATATTTTAAAAGACAAATTAATAACTGCACCTATAATTATTGCACCTAATTGGAATAAACCTTTTGAATTAATGTGCGATGCAAGTGATTTTGTAATTGGAGCTGTATTGGGACAAAAATATGAGAAAATTTTCAAAGTTATATATTATGCTAGTAAAACTCTTACTGAAACTCAAAGAAATTACACTACTACTGAGAAAGAGCTTTTAGCTATAGTATATGCCTTTGATAAATTTAGACCTTATCTTCTTGGTACCAAATGCATAGTTCGTACTGATCATTCCGCTATTAAATATTTAATGACGAAAAAAGATGCTAAACCTAGACTGATAAGATGGGTTTTACTTCTACAAGAATTTGATTTTCAAATAGTGGATAGGAAAGGAACAAACAACCAAATTGCTGATCATTTATCTAGAATTAAGAATGATGTTATTACTGAAGAAAATATAAATGAGAAATTTTCTGTGAACATTTGTATGTTATTCCAGGATGCCAAACACCTTGGTATGCAGATATAGTTAACTATTTAGTTAGTAATATTTTACCTTATGGATTGGATAACAAATTTATTAAGAAATTTAAAAATGATGCTAAATTTTATATTTGGGAAGATTCTCATTTATTTAAATTAGGAAGAGATTCTGTAATTCGTAGATGCATACCTTATGAAGAAACTTATGCTATTATTCAAAAATGTCATGATTCCGAATTTGAAGGACACTTTGGAGTAGATAAAACTGCATTTAAAATTTTAAATTTAGGATTTTATTGGCCTACCTTATTTAAAGATGTGAGACATTATGTGAAAACATGTGATCAATGTCAAAGGATGGGAAATATATCCAAGAAAGATGAAATGTCTATAAACTATATATTGGAGGTTGAAATTTTCGATATATGGGGTTTAGACTTTATGGGACAATTTGTACCATCATCTGGAAAGATTTATATTTTATTAGCGGTTGATTACGTTTCAAAGTGGATTCAAGCTGTAGCTTTACCTAGCTGTGATTCCAAAAGTGTTTCAAAATTTTTAAAGAAGATGATTTTTTCAAGATTTGGAATGCCTAAGGTAATTATCACATATGGTGGAAGTCATTTTAGAAATATAAGAATTCAATCATTATTGGAAAAATTTAGAATCAAACACAGAATTGCAACTGCATATCACCCACAAACAAGTGGAATGGCTGAAGTATCAAACAGAGAAATTAAAAGAATTTTAAAGAAGTCTGTTAATCCTAAAAGAAGGGTTGATAGACTTGATTCTACAATATGGGCTTATAGAACAACTTATAAGACACCAATCAGAATGTCACCTTACCGGTTAGTTTATGGTAAACATTGTCACTTACCTGTTGAACTTGAACATAAAGCTTATTGGGCAATAAAGGAATTTAATTTTGATTTGAATACTGCAGGTGAAAAACAATTGAATGAGATCGATGAAATAAGAAATGAATCATATGAAAATGTAAGGATTTATAAAGAGAAAATGAAAATATTACATGATAAAAAGATTTCAGGAAAAATATTTGAGCCTGTATAAGAAGTATTATTATTTAATACTCGTTTAAGACTTTTTCCTGGAAAATTAAGATGAAAATGGATAGGACCATATATAATTGAAAAAGTATACCATTATGGAGCTGTGGATGTTAAGGATCCCAAAACGGGAAAAGTTTTTAAAGTTAATGGATTAAGACTGAAACCTTATTTGGGAGATTTTAAAAAGATTTATAAAGAGGCTTATGAGTTGAGTCTACTTTGATTAAAAGACTTAATTAGGTCGGTGCGACGACATTAAACCAAGCGCTTTGTGGGAGGCAACCCATAGTTATTTGTTGTTTTGTGTGTTTTTACATTTATAATGTAAGGTTATGCCTCGGTCTTGTTTAATTTTATATTATTTTAGAAATTTGAATGCTAACAAGTCTTTATAAACCTAAGCTAAAAATTATCTCGAATTATATAAAGTTTAGACATTGGATCACTCTATTTCATATATAAGTAAAAAGGAGATCAAGTTAACCTTCATTAGTATTGCTTATAATTTGTGTTACCGAGTCTATATTGATCTTACCATTCTAAACTACCTATTTTGGAGAACAAAACTTTGAAATTTGATGTTGGGCGAAACGGATTCGAACATGGTTCCGGCGCCTAGGCGCCAGATTTGGCGCCTAAGCGCCAGAGTAAAACTATGTGTCGATGGTTCAGGCGCCTAGGCGCCAGATTTGGCGCCTAAGCGCCACAATTACTGGATCGTGTCAAAACCGAAAATCATCAGTTTTTCACACGATTTTCTCTTATAAATGACCCTATCTTCGTCCCCAATCCTTATGCAATCATTATTTCGACCCATACACTCCATTATTGAGAGATTATAGAGGATTTTTGAAGAAATGGAGAGGAGTAATCTTGGAGAAGAGGCTAGAGAGAAGGTTTCAATGGATCCTCAACCCTACTTCAATGGTTTCATTGCTGTAAGTTTGGAGAAAATTTCTATTCTTCTAGATAAGTTTGAAGCAGAGTTTAAAAACATTGGAGATCGCCTCCATTAGATGTATCATCAAATTGAACATCTGGAATAGCAGGCGAAACTTCAATTTGATCATCTAGTGGCTAATCAAGATGCTCAAGTGGAGATGTATGCGAAGAACAATTGGATCGAAGAGAAAACGACTACAGATTTTCCGATGGCGTTAGTAATATTTCCAAGTGGGCTGAATAGTATTCCTTGCCATGATAATGGGAATTAGATAGTGATGTGATGAGATTATGATTTATCTAGTGTGTCGTTGTATCGATTTAGTAAATCGATTGTGTTTGTTTGTGTGTTTGCTTTCATGTTAAATGTGTGTTCTATTTGCTTTCAAATTTGTGTTGTTTGATTGTTGTTAGAACTTGAATCATGTTATGATACTTATCTGAATTGTATTGAGCCCGAAATTGAAAATCATGAATGGAATTAGAAGAGTTTGATTTAAACTTGTGTTTAATTGGTGGATTTAATTTTTAATTTTTAAAATTTTTGGAAAATATTTTGGAAGATGGAAACTGAAGCAATACTCTTATATGCGTAATTAGAAGTTTAATTTATGAATTTTGGTGGAAAATAAAAATTTGAAGAGATTTTTTTGGAAAGGCGAGCCTGGAGCCTAGGCGCCAGAATTCGGCGCCTAGGCACCAGTTCGGTCTGCTTACCCGAAAAACACCATTTAAACCCCCAGTAGCCATTTTTGACGCCTAAGCTTCATCTTCTTCCTCTTTTTCGCTAAAAACCACATCCTAAATCCATTTTGAGGTCAAAACATCAAGATTTTGAGCACGAAATCACTTGATTTCTTCATCTCAAGGTCAGATCTACTTTCTAATCCATTTATTTTTTATTTTCACCATAGTTTTGCCTATTTTTGACTAAAAACCGAAATTTTGTGAAAAATTTTGATTTTTAGTATTTCTCCATGAATTTATAAACTCATTTTAAGTTTCTTAAGCTTAAAAAGAGTTTATATCTTTGATCCCTTAATTTCTTTTTTTGTTTTATTTCACGTTTAGATGGCACCGAAATCTAAGCGAGGAAAGGCACGAGAAAATTTTGACAGTAGCAAGTTCGCGACTGCGGCAGCGCATTTTCGATATCACGAATTTGCGACGTCCAGAAAATTTATCTCAGAGCGAAGCTTTTATAATCCCGGTGAAATGATCGAGAACACGATCATTGCGCAAAACTGGCAACGATTCTGTTATTTCACCGCTGTTGCTGTTATTCCAGTCGTGCGCAAATTTTATGCTAATTTTTTGGATGCGGAAGACTACGAAGTCTTCGTCAGAGGTGTTGGAGTAGGATTTACTCCAGAAAGGATCAAAGTTTTTTATGGACTGCCACCTACCATCGAGTGCCACTATTCTGGATTATCTCCATCTGAAGGAGATCTTGAGATGATTATTGCTTATTTGACTGAAGACACTGGAGCTTGGAAGATCTGGAATGATAAATGGGTAAATTTCAAATCTTCTAAGTTAAATGGTATTTCAAAGGCATGGCATTACTTTATTTCTGCAAGGCTTATACCTTCCAACCACCTGAGCGAAGTTACTAGAGATCGAGCTATCTTAAACTACTGCATTCAGGAGAGGAAGCCAATAGATGTCAGCAGTATTATTTATGATTCTGTGGAGTCTACTGCTAGATCCAGTACTTACGCAGGACTAGGATTCCCATCTCTCGATTTATTCTTTATGTGTGAACAATGGAGTCACTGCCGATATTTCGAGAAGAAGCTGAAGTCTACCAAGCCAATTGGGCGGGAGAGTGTTAGTATCTATGATCATCTTCGTGGGAAGAGATCTACAACCCCTTCTACTTCTGCACCTACTCCAGGTAGAGCTTCCACTTCCAGACCTTCTACTTCTACTACTGAGCCACCGTCTAGTTTTTGGGAATCGACGCATGATCTATTTCTAGAGCAGCAGAATGAGTTATTTCTAACTCACTGCAGAGTTGATACTATGGATAAGAAGATTGATCACCTATCTGATTACACCCAGAGGAAAGAGTGAATATGATGCTGAGTATTCAGAGTCTTTAGTCAGATTCTTGAGGGGTGAGCATGATATTCAGTTTCCCACCTGTTCTAGATTTTCACCATATATTGATTCTAAGGATGTGGAGTTTTCTTTTGGTAATGAAGATGACGAGGCTACGGACAGTGATTAGTAGCTTGATTTACCTCTGAAATGTGCTGAGTCTGTTTTTAGTTTAGTTTTTGTTTGCTAGTACAAATTGTTGTTTGCAGTTTACTAGTTTAGATTTGTTTATGAGACTTTGTATGAATTATTTGATGTTGAGACTGTTTTAGATTTAGTTGCAGACCGAATTTTGAATGAATTTGTGTTTATTTTTGGTTTCAGCCTACTGGTTAGTATTCTAGAATAGTTAGTAATGTTATTTTATTTCTGTTAGTAATATAGTTATTTAATTTAACTACTACTATAAAAAATATTTGAGCTTGCTTACTTTTATATGCTCCATTATTTCTGTAATATTCATAAAAAGAATGTGTAGAAGTAAATTATATTTCTTTCTAGAATTTTTTTTACATGCTTATAAAATTCCTTTTTAAATTATACTTTTGTTTCTATCATACTTTATTTTTTTTTATGACATACCAAAACTTAAGTTTGGGTGAAGGGAAAATACATGCAAATTTAAATTTTATTTGTCCTTAATAAACTAATATTTTCTATAAAAAAATCTTAACATAACATAAGGAATGAAGAATTTATTTAAGATCACTTAAATTTTTGAAATTATAAATAATTTAGTGGACTTAACTAAAATTTTAATAACTTTGATTGATTTTAAGAATATAATTATTTAACTTAAAGAAGAATAAGAATAAGAAATTTTTCTATTCATAACAGAAATAATTGAATTTTGAAAGTATTAAGAAATCAAAAATTATAACTTGAAAAAGAAAAGATTGAAAATCTTTTTGAAATTCTATTCATGTTATAATAATTAAGTGAAAATGTAAAAGTTTGAAAATATAAGTTAAGGATAGTGAAGTTCAAAATCATTAACAGGGTATCCAGAAAAAGTAATCCTCACTGTGAAAAAAAAAAAGAGGAGAAGCTTGAGGATATGCCTAATCAAAAATTGGCTTCACTTGAATTATCTTATATGAAGAAAACTAGTTACATACTTTTATTTAATTTTCATGCATGAATCTTTATTTAAGAAAGACTTTTCATGAAAATCTTTTCCTTGTAAATAATCTATGTGATCTTAATATAATAAACTTCTATTATTTTCGAAATGAATGAAAATTTTTTGAAGTCTTATGATTTGGTAGTTGAATATTCTTTAAATTCTTAAAATTAAACCTAGTTAGTGAAATTTGGTTAATGATTTATTAAAGCCTTTATAAGATCAAAAATTACAAGGAGTCTTAAATATTTATCTTTCATTCCAAATGTTATACATTTTATATAATAAAAAGGTTTACTTGAGGACAAGTAACATTTAAGTTTGGGGGATTTTGATCCATGAAAAAAATAACCATTTTTATGCCTTGATTTTTATCAAATTTTTAAGGATATTATGCTTTAATGAAAGGTATTTTTGTGTTTTTGGATATAGGTGATGAAAAAATGTTCAAGAAGAAGAAAAAGTGAAAAAGGAGCAAAAATGGAGCCAAAATGTAAAATTATCAAAATTATTGGTCTGGCGCCTAGGTGCTAGAATCCAGCGCCTAAGCGCCAGGTCGATACGGGATCTGTCAAGATTCGTGACAACTTTTGGACAGTTATTTTGACGGTGTTAGCGGTAATTGGACCTTCTAGAAGACTGGCAGTTGTTCCTGGTTTATAGGACATGTGATACAATGTATTTGGATGCTTGGAAACGGTTTTAATCGCGAAGATGTATGATCCAAAGTGAAGAGGTGCGAAGAACTGGACGCAGAGTCCGGCGCCTAGGTGCCAGATTCGGGCGCCTAGGCGCCAGACACACCTTCTAGAAGATTCATTGAATGTGGACACATTTTTAAGAGGTGCCTCATGGCAACCCTTGAAGCCTATAAATAGGAGGGTACTCTTTCAGAGAAAAACACCCATACGACCATACACTTATACACCCACATAAACCCCAAAAATCCCCCTATCTAGAGCCCCATCTAAAGGGAGAATTAGAGAAATACTTTAGGGCCACTTTTATTAATTAGTGAGTTTACTTAGAGTGTGTATTGAGAGTTTAAAGAGTTGGTGCTTTTGAAGTTTATTTGCTTTGGAGTCAGAAGAATTCAGAGGTTCAGTAGGAGAAACACTTGAGATAAGTATTTGTAATTTTATTCAAAGTTTTATTATCATGTTTTATTTTTTAAATTCAATGTGTTTTGAGTAGTTAGTTTACTTTCTCCTTTCAATTATGAAAAGATAAATAAGATAATACAAAATTCGATGGAGAATTAAAAAATATTTATATTTTAAAACATTGTGATGATATTAATACCAGATCTTCATTTACTTTACAAATTGATCACTTGTATTGTTAAAATCTGTTTAAGAGTTTTGATACCTAGAAGGAGATGAATTCTTAACTAGTAGATATCACATGAATCCTTGGGTATTCGAAGGCCTTGTGCGGTTTATTCAATGTGAAGTGCAAATAAATAGGAAGATGTTATATAATGGGCATAGAATTAATACGTTTTTAGAGTGACATACTAAATTCTTATGATTTGGTTTATAAAGAAGGAAATGGTCACTAGTAGGGCCGACCATAGCCACCCTTGGACATCTAGTAGTGTGAGCCTAGATTAACCCATTCTACTAACAATACATCCGGACTCGATCTATAAAGCTAGCCAATGTTCGTTACACCTGGATCAAAGGGTAAACAATATGAATGCTTCTATTTGGCACAATACCATAAATTTATATTCTCCACGAATATTATCATTATCTTAGAAAATCTTGGATTAATTGAAAGGAAGAATGTTGTGTTCTTATTGCTATTTACACCAATCATTTCATTACAGCTTTATTATTGCATCTTTCATTACTGCTTTATTATTGCATCTAGTAAATTAAAAATATCAAATTTATAAATTATAAAAGAAATACATAAAAATAAAATTAAAATATTTAAAAATCCATAACTCACTCCTCGTGGGATCGATACTGGGGTCTTTGTTTCAAAGCCCTATATTACTTAATACGTTACATATACTTGCGTAGTACCCCTAGTGTGTAAAATATTTTCAATAAAATTATTTTTGTATACACTAGTTGCTATTATTATCTATTACATATATTTAAAAGCATTAATTATTATATTTGTCATCAGCAGATTGCGGGTCAAGTTTTGGCGCCGTTGCCGGGGATTGAATTTTTAGTACGCATATAAATAGCATTGGGTCAAGTTTGGCAAGTAGACACCAGGATCTCTGTGCGAATGGACCCATTCCTTCACATTTAGGTCACACCTCTTCATTTAATAACTGTTCTCCCGTATCTATATTCTTTGTATCTTGTTTATAACACGTGGGAAATTGTCCAGAGACTTCTAGATTGGTTCGAAAGCATCAATAACCGTCTAATAACCGTCCAAGAAATCTCTAGAATCAATATATTGTGTCTGGGGCCTAGGCACCAAATTTGGCGCCTAGGCACCAGAATCAGTCTCTTTACATGTTTACTCAAATTGGCTCATTTTTGCTCATTTTTAAGTATTTTTCTTCATAAACTCATTTTGTTGTACCTACAACTAAAAAATAAAAAATACCTTTCATTAAAGCGTAATATCCCTAAAATATTAATAAAAATTTGATATAAAATTTTAGGTAATTTTAAGGCGAATCAATGATCCCAAACTTAAACGTTACTTGTCCTCAAGTAACATTTTCCTACCAAAAATATAATCTATGAAGAAAAATGTCTTTAAGACTTCTATAACTTTTTGTTTTATAAATAATATAATGAAACATAAGAAGCTTTTTAATAACTCAGGCTAAGTCCAAAATGTGTAAATTACTTAATAATTAAGTGTTAAGAACTCTCTTCTCCCATCTATTTCAAAAATAATTGCAATTTTTCATATTAAGAGTTCGTAGATTATTTACAAAAGAAAGAATTTCATGAAAACTCTACTAGTAAGGATGCTTATACATAAAAGTTAAGTTAAACATTTAATTAGGCCTTCTCCTATAAGATAATTTTAGTGAAGCCAATTTTTGATTAGGCATCTCCTCAAGCTTCTCCTCATAAATATTTTTTTTATTTTTGGCATTTCCTTTTGAGTTTGCCTTCTTTTAAATTATTTTCCTTTTTTTTATAATCTGTGAGGATTACTATATATGGATAACCTGTTAATGATTTTGAACTTCACTATCCTTATCTTATATTTAAAGATTTCATACATTTTCACTTAATGAATATGTGTTAAGCAATAATATTTTTTGTAGAGTTTCAATTCGTTTTTCTCAAGTAAATATCTAGCTTTCCTAATACTTTCAAAAATACAATTTTTTTTTAATTTAGATAATTGAATCAAAATCTTCCACTTTTTCATTAAGTAATCACAACTTTTAGATTTATCCCTTATTACTAAAAATACTTATATAAGTTTATTATAATACCCATAAAAATAAAAGTTTGTCCATCTTAAATTAACTTTTCTTCCATAGGTTATGTTATTAATTTTGAAAAATACTGTTTACTAAGGACAAGAAAAATTTTAATTTAAGTTCATTTCCCTCCCCCAAACTTAGTTCTTTAAATTAGGTTTAAATATTTTTGTAATATGAAATTTAAACTAAGCAGGAAGAAAGAAGTATAACATTTATAGGTATTTAAATCAATGCTGGTATAAGCAGGAATAAATATATAAAAGAGTAGCTAAATAAGTAACACATGAAAATTTAATATTAAAAACAAATGTGCTAACATAAAAACAACAGGAGCATGAAAAGGGACTAAGTCTAAGCAATCCAACAACACATAAAATAGAGTTACGATCTCAATACAACTGTACGGAAAGATAAAAACTAACACTAAAAACAACAAACACCCAACTAAATCATAGCAGAAATCTATCTAATCCTCATCAGTTTCTTCATGATCCTCAAAAGAAGCATCTGGATCTAGCTCTTTGGATTTTCCCCAAGGTATGAACTTTGGACAGGTAGGAAATCCTACATTTGTATCACCTTTCAGAAATTTTACTAAAGCCTCATTATACTCTCCATCATAATCACTCTTCCTCTGTATATAGTTTGATACATGATCAAACTTGCTATCCATATCATCCATTCTACACTGCATCATGAACAGTTCACTCTGATGCTCTAAATACCTCTCACAAACATTATTCCATAGATCAGGTGGAGGCTCAGATGTAGAAGTAGATGGCCTAGAAGCAGAAGTAGAAGGCACAGAAGAAGGATATGCTCCAGTACTTTGACTCTTAGTCTTCCCATAAATATCAACATGAGATTTCCCTATCAGCTTTAGCGGCTTAAGCTGCTCTTCAGAATTAGAATAAGAAACACTAGCATTCTTGCAAATCGAGAAAATGAGAGCCGGAAAGCCTAAACCAGAAATAACACTTCCTCTAGCAGAAGTGCTGATCGCATCATAAATAATGGCTCCCACGTCTATTAGCTTCATTTCTTGAATGCAGTAGTTTAGAATAGCTCTCTCTTTTGTCACCTCACTCAAGTGGTTTGACGGAAGGAGACGAGCAGAAACAAAATAATGCCAGGCTTTAGAAGTAGCATTAAGCATTGAAGTGGAGAAGTTTACCCATTTATTGTTTCTTATTTTCCAGGCTCCTCTTCCATCAGTAAAATAAGCCAGAATCTTATCGAGTTCTCCCCCAGAAGAAGTAAAAATATCATAAAAATAGTCTGTCACTAGAGGCATGCCATAAAACATGTTGATCACTTCTGGAGCAAATTCAACTGTTGTCCCCCTCACATAAACTTCAAAATCGATCGTTTCGGGAAAATTTGCATAAAACTCCCAAACTAAAGAAATAACCGCTATCGGAGAAAAATAGCAGAACTGCTCCCACTGTATGGCAGCAATAATATGCTCATTCGATCCACCGGGATAATAAAAACTTCTTTCCACTATGAACTTGCGAACAGTAGAAAATTCATTGTAACAAAATTGTGCACTCGCACTAGCAAACTTTGTTTGATCAAATTTGCTATGCTCCTTACCCCACTTTGATTTAGGTGTCATTCCTAAAATTTGCATATAATTCCAAATAAATTTCAAGAAATATAAAATCACACCAAATAAAAGCTCACCTCACTAAATCAAACTTAAATCCATGGATTTTCCTCCCAAAATAATTTTTTTTCCAAAATTTCAACACTATTCATAAGTAGAAAAATCCATGGTGAAAATAAAATTAAAACGTAGATATAACCTTGAGAAGTTGAAATCCAACTTTAATACGCGTCGAAATCCTTCAAATCTTGCTCAAAATGGAACCATAGATCTATTTTTTGCGAAAATGGAGGAAGAAGATGAAGCTTAGGCGTGAAAATGGAGTTGGGTCGGTTTTAAAGGCTGAAATTCGGTCCAGGTGAACCGACACCTAGGTGCCAGAATCACCAAACATTCTGATCTTTTTTTTTAAATTTTTATATTTTGTAATTTAGGTTATTTTAACATCTGTAAGCCTAAAATCAACTGTTAATCTTCATCAAACATCTTCCAAAAAATAATATTAAAAAATAAAAAAGGTTTCAAATTTAAAGATAACATTCCAAATATCTAATAAATAACAATCCAAACTTTACTTCATTTCATTTCATTCCATATCTTCAAGATAAGGCTAAAAAATACAAAAAATATACATCAACATTTTCTCACATCTCACAAACACATAAAACACTCATAAACATCTCCACATAAAACAATTTCAAATGACAACACACTTAACAATCACATCAATCTCTCCACCTATTTCTCCTTAATTTCATGGATTCACATCAGAACCTTCATTAGTTCCACACGGTAATTCACAATGAACAAAGGAATAAAAGAATGGGACTTGAGGAAATTCTAAGGCTATCTTTTCATCGATCCAATTATTCTTAGTGTACATTGTTGCCTGATAATCTTCAAAGCAAGTCAAATGATCGGATTGAACTTTCATTTGCCATTCAGTGTGCTCAATTTGGTGGAACATATCATGTAATCTCCCTCCAACTAGAATTAACTCTTCTTCAATTTCTCAAGTCGATTGCATAACTTCTCTAGAGTCATGGCTAGATAGCCATTAAAATAAGCTTGTGAATCCTTGTGCACAAACTTCTCTTTCCCATTAATTCCAATGTTTAATCTCTCCATGGAATCAATCAAAACTCTTTCTTTTCTATAAAGGAATGTTTCAGTCGAAATTTTTGATGGCTTGAAGGTGTGGGGCGAAGGTATGGTGGTTTAAATGGATTAGAATGTGCAAAAACTGCTTTGGGGCGTTTTTTCCACGATCCAGAAACTGTGGCGCCTAGGTGCCAATTTGGGCGCTTGGCGCCAGTTTTGACACCTAGGCGCCAGAATCCTGAAGATTGCAAGTTCTCCATTCGTCAAATTGTCATAAGTTTCATACTCAATTAAAGTTTAAAAAGGTAGATCGAAGGTATGTAACTAAATGTAGTCACATACAACACACAATCAAACACAAAATAAAATCATATTATGGGTTGCCTCTCATAAAGTGCTTTGTTTAACGTCGTCGGCCCGACATAAACAACATTTTACTCCAAGTGGGTTAAAAATAGCACATCTTTAAAAGATGACACGCTTTCCTCATAATAGGGCTTCAATCTATGTCCATTCACCTTAATTACTAAATCAGTTTTTAAATCTTTAATGTCTACAGCTTCATAAGGGTAAACTTTCTCAACCACATATGACCCTATCCAATTGGATTTTAATTTTCCTGGAAACAATTTTAATCTTGAATTGTATAATAGAACTTTTTGTTCAGGCTCAAAATTCTTTCTTAATATTCTTTTTTCATGCATAATCTTCATTTTCTCTTTATAAATTCGAGCGCTTTCATAAGAATCATTTCTCATCTCATATAGTTCATTTAATTGTAATAAAATTTTATCTCCAGCATCTCTTAAATTATAATTAAACTCTTTAATCGTCCAATAAGCTTTATGTTCCAGTTCAACAGGTAAATGACAAGTTTTTCCATAAATGAGCCTATAAGGTGACATTCCAATAGGAGTTTTATAAGCAGTCCTATAAGCCCATAACGCATCATCAAGTCAATCAGCCCAATTAGTTCACTTTGGATTAACCATTTTTTCTAAAATTGTTTTAATCCCCAATTTGATATTTCTGTTAATCCATTAGTTTGGGGATGATAGGCTATTGAAATTTTATGCTTGATTCCAAATTTGCTCAATAATCTCTGAATCAGAAAATTCTAAAATGACTTCCCCCATCCATGATGATTATCCATAGCATTCCAAATCTAGTGAAAATATTTTTAGTTACAAATTTTTCCACACTTTTAGCATCACATTGAGGTAAAGAAATTGCTTCAATCCATTTTGAAACATAATCAATAGCTAATAAAATGTACATTTTTCCTGAAGAAGACGGTCCCATGAAATCTAAACCCCAGACAAAAAAATTCCACTTCCAGAGTGAAATTTAGTGGCATTTTGTTTCTTCTAGAAATATTTCCTATGTGTTGACATCGATCACAGGATTTAACAAAATTATTAACATCCTTGAATAATGTAGGCCAATAAAATATAGATTGTAAAATTTTGAAAGCAGTTTTATCAATTCCAAAATGTTCACCAAATTCAGAGTTGTGGCATTTTTGAATAATCTCATAAGTTTCTTCATAAGGAACAAATCTTCGTATAAAAGAATCCTTACATTGTTTAAAAATATAGGGATATTCCCAAAAATAAAATTTAACATCATGTAATAATTTCGTTTTCTGATATTGATCTAATCCATACGGCATAATGCTACTAGCTAAATAATTAACTATATCAACATAGCATGAGATTAATCCAGCAGAAATAGTATAAAGTTGTTCATCGGGAAAACATTCGTTTATTTCTCCCTTATCATTCATTTCATTATTTTCAATTCTAGATAAATGATCGGCGATTTGATTATCAGACCATTTTCTATCGACTATTTGAAAGTCAAATTCTTTCAACAGAAGAATCCATCTAATCAATCTTGGTTTAGCTTTTTTTTAGTCATTAGATATTTAATAGCAGAGTGATTTGTATGCACTATACATTTATTCCTAAGTAAATATGATCAAAATTTGTCAAAAGCATATACTATGGCCAATAGCTCTTTCTCAGTAGTAGTGTAATTAATTTGAGCTTCATTAAGAGTTTTACTGGCATAATATATAACTTTAAATATCTTATCATATCGTTGTCCTAAAGCGGCCCCAATAGCATAATCACTTGCATCACACATTAATTCAAATGGTTTTTCCCAATTAGGTGCAATAATGATTGGTGCAATAATTAATTTCTCTTTTAACAAATTAAAGGCTTTTAGGAAAATTTCATCAAATTCAAATTTAATATCTTTTTCTAAAGGATGGCATAGAGGTTTTGTAATATAGGAAAAGTCTTTCATATATCTCCTATAAAATCCAGTATGTCCAAGAAAACTTCTTATACCAGTAACAAAAGTTAGGGGCTGTAATCCAGCAATAACTTGAATTTTTGCTTGATCAACTTCCATACTATTTTTAGATATCTTATGACCTATTACAATTCCTTATGTGACCATAAATTGACACTTCTCCCAGTTCAAAACTAAATTTGTTTCTTAACAGCGTTTCAACACCTTTGACAAATTGTATAAGCAAGAATCAAAAGAATTTCCAAATACTGAGAAATCATCCATAAAAATTTCAATTCCTTTTTCAATTAAGTCACAAAAAATAGCTATCATACACCTTTGAAAAGTACCAGGTGCATTGCATAACCCAAAAAGCATTCTTCGGAAAGCAAAAGTTCCATAAGGACTTGTAAATGTAGTATTTTCTTGATCTTCAAAAGCAATAGGTATTTGATGATACCCATAATATCCATCCAGAAAACAAAAATAAGAATGTCCAGCTAATCTATCCAACATTTATTCTAAGAATGGAAGAGGAAAATGATCATTCTTGGTGGCATCATTTAGTTTTCTATAATCAATACAAATCCGCCAACCAGTAACTTGTATTGTAGGCATTAATTCATTATTCTCATTTTTAACAACAATTACTCATCATTTCTTTGGAACACAGTGAATAGGACTTAGCCAAAGGCTGTCTGATATTGGATATATAATACCAGCATCCAGCCATCTAAACATTTCCTACTTAACAACTTCTTTCATAACTGGATTTAATCTTCTTTGAGGATCAACTCTGTGTTTACTGTCATCTTCTAGTAATATTATGTGCATACAAATTGAAGGACTGATTCCTTTAATTTCTGCTATAGTCCACCTAAAAGCTCATTTATGTTCTCTTAATACTTCAAGCAGTTTTACTCTTGATCAACAGTCAATTCAGAAGATATAATAACAGGTAAAGTTAATGAATTCCCTAAAAAGGCATATTTCAAAGGAGAGAGTAATTCTTTTAATTCCAATTCAGGAGCCTTTTCAATAGATGATTTGAATTCATTACTTTTGGTAGTATCTAATGTCTCCCAATTTTCATTAATGTAATGAACTTCTCTTACTTCTATTTCTTCAGAATCACTTTCATCACTTACATTTTTTAGGGTCTAGAAATTCTTCTTCTTTAAAATGAATCTGACATTTTTCTTGAAAATGTTGTTCAATAATGTAATCCAAAATATTCATTCTATAATACTTTTCCTTATTAGGATACCTCATTGATTTAAGAACATTAAATTTTACTTCTTGATCATTAACTCTCATGGTTTACTCCCCTTTTTGCACATCAATCATAACACGTCCGGTAGCAAGAAAAGGTCTTCCTAGGATAATAGGAATCTCTTTATCTTCTTCCATCTACAGGATTATAAAGTCAACTGGAAAATAAATTTATCCACTGACATGCCTAAAATATATACGCTTTTTGCTATATAATTTTACTCATTTTTTATGATATTACACTTTAAAGGAAGGTTTTTTGCATGTTTTTTAGTTTCAGATACAAGAAATGGACTTTTGGAGATAAAGAAACAAAAACGGTGCGATTTGGAGCAAAAACGAGCAAGAAATGAAATTTTGCCCTGACACTTTTCGATAAGACTTTTGATGCTTAATCTATTCTACACTTATTACATATTTTTGAATGAGATTACACTTTAAAGAAAGGTTGTTTTCATGCTTATTTTTAGGGCTATCTGTTAGGAATGCAATGCAACTGAAACGGGGCGAAACGGAGCTAAATGGTGGAGCTGCGCAGTCTGCTTGCCGACGGCACCCAGACTGGCGCTGATGGCGAGATTTACCCGAGAAGAATGAAAAATGACACAAAAAACTCACTGACGGTGCCCGAGACAGTTTGGACGCATTTTTGGGCGGTTATGGCCGAAATTCAATGTATTTGGACGCTTTTTCGAAGGGGTGCTTAAGGGAACACATAGAAATTCATCCATACTCTTTAACTTAGTGATTTTAGGTTAGAAAAGAGAGGAGATGATAAGGAAAACATAGAGAATGCTTAGAGATCTTAGAATAGGAGTAGAAATGTTGATTTGTATCTTTTTGGAGAGATTGGTGAGGGGATTTTGAGAGAATTTATAAGGGAATGTTCTAAGCATTGCATGGATCCGCGGGAGACTTT
Organism: Papilionanthe hookeriana x Papilionanthe teres; assembly: GCA_022702705.1. NCBI lineage: Eukaryota > Viridiplantae > Streptophyta > Magnoliopsida > Asparagales > Orchidaceae > Papilionanthe > Papilionanthe hookeriana x Papilionanthe teres. The sequence continues at coordinate 43,612,064 of CM040435.1, read as the reverse complement.
ATTGGAGAGATTTTCATCTTTCTTTCAAGAGAGAAAAGGTAAGTATTGTGTTCTTCATTATCTTATGATTTTGTAAACACTTATTTTATGGATTTTCTGTGAAATAAAGTTTTCTGTTGTGTTTTCTTCGTGCTTTGTGATGTCTTTCTCTTACTCTTTCTTCTTATTTGGAAATAGTGGCATAAGAAAATTATGTCATTGTTTTCATTCTATTTTCTTTTATAATGAGTAGGATTCATGTTTAGGATATTAGGATGCTTGCTAAAGGATGTTTTAATTAAAAATGTTATGGTTTTTACTTACGCTTCATTTATATTACAAAAAGAGCTCGTTGTAGTGTTAAAATTTGTTGTAATTGCATTGACCCGAAAGGGCAGTGTAATTCTCAATAAAGTGGAACCACATTAAATGTCTGTGAATAAATTGCGTAGTTCATGGGGATTGAGTGCAAATAAATAGAAAAATATGGTTTCATAGGTGTCGAATTGAAGGTTTCAGGATGACAGGATGAGATTCCCAATTTGGTCCTAATGTTTGGTAACTAAAGCTAGGGTTAGCTTTCAAGTGAAGGGAAGTGGGACTTTTGAAGTGTCATCCAGTATCCTTCCAGCCTAACCTTGGATTTATGGACTAAGATTAGGATTTGCCAATGTTCTTTCGGAAGAGGGGGTACTCGGAAGAGGGTAAAGATTATGATTGCTCCTATTTGGCACATACAATATTTAATGCATCTCATTCCTATACATTATCCAATTCATTACCTGAGAATAGTAGTTTTTATTATCTCAAAATTCATCAAACCAATTTCTCCAAAAAAGGTTAACTTTAGAAGTAAAATTTGCATTTAGGAGTAGTTATTATTCTTACATATAATCATCTAACTTTAAGAGTACTTGTTAGAAAAACCACTTATATCGACCTTCCAATCTAAATTCTGATAATTGTAGACTAGAATTTGACTAAGAACCTCTTACCTCGCTTCCCTGTGAGATCGATAAACTCCATTAGAGCCCTGTATTACTTGATACGATACGTATACTTGCGTTGGATCATTATGAATTTATAAAAATTATTATAAATCTTTTGTTCATAAATCCTTGCATATAAAAAAAATCCCATCAAGTTTTTGGCACAGTTGCCGGGGAAGCTTCGGTAAGAATTTTAGGAGAATTTTAATTAAAGTAATTATGCTTAGAATTAGAAAATTTTAGTGTCTTAAAATTAATTTTGTGTGAAAAGTGTTTTATTGTATGAAAAGGTTTTGTGAAAAAATTGTTTGTGTGAAAAATAAGGTGTTTGTGAAAATATTTTGTTGTATTGAATATATTTTTTATTTTATTTTTTTTATTGTTAATGTATTGTTTGTTGTGTTACGTATGATAAACAAATGATCTGCAGGATTTGTGCCTTATGATCCCGAGTTAGAAAAATGGAAAAAAATAAAAAAATAGAAAGGACTTAAAAAACTAGAAATGGAAATGGAAAACATTCAAAATAATAACTTAAAAATCGTCATAAATTATTGAGGGATTATATAAATCCTACGATAGATAAAATTAACTCAAGTATACAAAACCCTGTTGTAGAAACTTACTCGTTTGAACTAAATCCAGTGATTATCCAACTTGTGCAGAACAACCAGTTTGGGGGAACTCCTTTGAAGGATCTCTATTTACACTTATCTAGTTTTCTATAAATTTGTGCTACATTTCGTTGTAATGGCATGTCAGACAATGTTGTTAGGCTAAGGTTTTTTCCTTTCTCACTAAGGGATAAAGCTAAAATGTGGTTATACTCATTAGCACCTGGTTCTATTAAAAATTGGGAGGAGTTAACTCAGAAATTCCTAGCTAAGTATTTTTCACCTTCAAGGACTACTCAACTTAGAAACGATATTATCTCATTTTGTTAGTATGAAGGGGAATCAATATACGAAGCCTGGATTGATTTAAGTAACTTCTAAGAAAGTGTCATGCTCTGCCAGATTGATTAATCATTCAAACTTTTTATAATGGGTTATAGGATCCCTTAGGTCCATTATTGATGCTGCTGCTGGTGGTTCATTAATATCAAAAACATTTGATGAAGCATATGCATTAATTGAAGAAATGGCTACAAATGAATTTCAATGGCCCTCTACAAGGGTAAATCACAAATATGTAGCCAGTGTTCATGATACTAATGCGATTACAATTCATGCATCTCAGGTTGCTACAATATCAAGGATGTTGGACCAATTTGGAATGAACCAGCCTCAATTTATTCATGTAAGTGAGGAAAGTTCATTAGTGTATACGATTGATTCTAACTTATTTTATGAGAATTTAAATACCATAAACCTGTATTCTAAATTTTACAACCCAGGTTGGAAGAAACATCCTAATTGTAATTGGAACAAACTACTGAGGGTGGAAACCAACAATAAGAAAACAATCATACAAATCCTAATCGAAGTTGGAATAGACAGGGTAACAGAAGATATAGGCCTTCATATCCACTGGACTCTAATATTGATCAACAATTTGAGGATAAGAATATGTCTATAGAAGAAGTGGTATTACAAATGGGAAACCAGTTGCAAAGTCAAAATGCTGCGATTAGAATCATAGAGAATCAATTGGGAGAAATTGCTAATTCACTTAGCAATAGACCAAAAGAAACACTTCCTAGCAACAGTGAGATCAAACCTAAAGAGAATGATAATGAACAACTATTCCTTATTACTGGACAAACTATGATAGATGTGCAAAAATGAGAGTTGATTATGAATATTAATGACCAAGAAGTCACTTTTGATGTGTTGAAGACTAAAATTTTTAGTTGGGAGAAAAGATGATGAATGTTTTTGGATGGATGAAATTGATTATCTAAGTAAAGACCATTTCCAAGAAAGTTTTGCAAGTAAGATAATAGATGAGGTCGGAATGGATTTTCATGACGAGTTGAAAACGTTATCTAAAAAAGACTGTATGTATGTTCAAGAGAGGTGTGAAATGATGGAAGCTGCCAAAAATAGTGAACTTGTAATTCTATTTGTTGAAAAATCTCATGAACATAAGATGGATGTACCCCATACAATTTTAAATCCTACCTATTTAAGAAATTCATCTACACCACCAGTCTTTAAATCTTCATATTTAACTCAATTACAAGAAAAACCTGATATGAATGATGAACAAGATAAAAGTTAATGAACTAGGACTTGTAAGAGAATTTGAGGATAAATTTCAAAAGAACTTTGAGTTGAGAAAAGAGGATAAGGATATTGAAAGACCATTGGAAGAAATTCCTAAGGAATTAGAAAAACATATTTCCTCAACTAAGATAGATCCTCCATTATTTAATAATTATAAATGGGAATAATTGGAAGATAACTTGAATCATAAGAGTAACATAAAAGAATTTGATACAGAATATGAATTATCTAGAGAGAATCTGATTCAAAATTTGGGAGATCTTGAATTATCATATACATATCCATTTCTTATGAATTTTAAGGATGATATTAATATGCAGATTATCTTGAAAGAAATATAAGGAATAATGATATAAATCAATCTGAAAAAGAAGAGCTAAAACAAAAATTACAATTTGAGGATTTTGTATGAATCCCTGGATCTGAAAAAGATTGGGCGATTGATCAATGATTACTTAATTGGAATTTTAATCCAGGAGGAATCATTTGTCTACCTGGCGACGTTAAACCAAACGCTTTATGGGAGGCAACTCATAGTTATCTGTGTGCTTTTATTTAGTGTGCTTAAGAGTTATGATTGTTAGTGTTGTATGGTGTTTTCTTTAGAGTGGATTGACTTGATCTTTATGTGTCATTATGGATTGATCAGTTTGATTGTTGTTGGTAGATGTTTGGATTATTAGTAGTTTGATTTGATCTTTCTGTGTCATGGGGGAGGTGATTCCTTAACTTCTTATTATGGTTAGACTTGTTTGTTCTCTTGTAGTAGTTGGATTGATGAGTCCACTATGACTCGGGTCTTACTCAAACTTGAGTTTTACAAGAGATATCATGAATTTGAACAATGACAGCTTCATTTCAATTTTGTTACTTCCTTTATCTAACTTTGATTTCATTTGATAGGAGTCATGAACCTATTTGATGAATAAAATTAGGATGATCTTACACTACAATATATAACTGTTAGAGGTGCTTAATTAAAGGGATTAGATGATGCCTGAGATTGGTGTCCGGAAACCAATTTATCAGGGATAATCTTATCTTTCTGATTATAATCCATAAAATCTTTTGAAAGTATCTAATTTACTAGTGTAGTGATTTTGTTAGAAATTCGAAGTAAATCTGAGTGATGTGATGAGTTAATGGATGAATTAACCTCATTTATCTTATGTGTGTTTATGTTTATGTTACAATTTTATATAATAATTGAAGAACATTTTTATATTCTCTTGCTGATACCTGGTATGCTAGTTAAACATTTATTTAGTAAATTTTATTCTGACATGATTAGTTTAGATTTACTTTCTGCTACATATTGTTCTACCTAATGAATACTTATAAATGGTTTTGATAGAAATTTGTGGTATATAAAATTTCAAAATTATTTTTCTTCCTGCTTATATTTTCTGTACTGAATGTTATATATGTTAAAAATTTAGTTTGGGGTAGGAAAAAAAAAATAAAATTTTGAAGTGAAAATACTTCCTTAAAGTGTACTTTTATTACAAGCAAGTTTTATGTTAGATTTACTTTCTCCTACAGTCATTCTATCATAATTATGCATGTATATGAATTTGATAGGATGTTGTAGTAGTAAGTAGATTCAACCTTTACTTTTTCTTCCTGCTACATTTTATGGAATTAATTACAAAATATTTTAAAATTTAAGTTTGTGGGGAAGAAAAATTTTTAAAATGTAACTTTATTTGTCCTAAGTAGCCTGTATTTAATTTGATATCACTTTTAAAATGACTTGTGGTATGTGGTATTACCTTTAGGTTACTATAATTTTGATTTTAGGAATGTTAGAAAAATAACTTAGTTGAAATTCTATGTGAAGAAACTGTTCTAGAGTTAAGATATTTTGTAGGAAACATTGGGAAAATGATTTTTCTATTTATGGAAGAAACGAGTTGAATATTTAAAAAGCTAAAATTCTTATATTTATACTTAATGAGAATTGAGCCTTTGTTGAAAACCTTTTTCAAACTAATACTTACACTTATAAAAAGTGAAGGAAAGTTTTGAGTTTTGGATTTTAGAGAGAGGATAGTGAAATTCAAAATTATTAAAGGTCTATCAAGATATAGTAATCCTCACATAAAAAAGTAAAAAAAAGGGGATTAAAAATGATCCCGAAAGAAAGAAAAAAAGTGAAAAAAGGGGATTGAAAATGATCCCGAAAGAAAAGAAAAAAAAGAAAAGAAAATAAGTGAGGAGAAGCTTGAGAAGAAGCCTAATCAAAAATTGGTTTAACTTGAATCTTTTTAAATGAAAAGACTTAAAAACAATCCTAAGCTTATTATTATTTCAAAAGGTATTGGTTAAATTCGTATAGATAAGGTGCTTAAATTCTGTTTTTATACTTCCTTTAAATCTTTAGTTTGACAATTTTTAATAACTTTTGAAGTAAATAGAAAATCAGGATTCCTAAGTTGAATATGAGATATTCTTACACTCTAGTCCAAGGTTAATTTGCTAGAATTTCTCCTATGTTATACTATAATATTTTTGAGAAGCAATTATAGGAAACTTTATTGAAACCCACAACCATAAGTCAACTTATTTGGTTTTTAAAGTTATAGTGTTACTTGAGGACAAGTAACAGTTAAGTTTGAGGGATTTTGATACGGCTAAAATATATACGCTTTTTGCTATATAATTTTACTCATTTTTGATAATATTACACTTTAAAGAAAAGTATTTTGCATGTTTTTAGTTTCAGATACAAGAAATGGACTTTTGGAGAAAAAGAAACAAAAACGGTGCAATTTGGAGCAAAAACGAGCAAGAAATAAAATTTTGCCCTAACACCTTTCAATAAGTCTTTCGATACTTAATCTCTTTTACACTTCTTCCATATTTTTGAATAATATTATACTTTAATGAAAGGATTTTTTATGCTTATTTTGTAGGGCTATCTGTTAGGAAAGCAACACAACTGAAACAGAGCGAAACCGAGCTAAAACAGAGCAAAATAAAGCGAAACGGTGGAGCTGCGCAGTCAGCTCGCCGACGACGCCTAGACCAGCGCCAATGGCAAGATTTACCCAAGAAGAATGAAAAATGACACAAAAAACTCGCCGACGGTGCCCTTGAGCCATCCGACGGTATTCGAGACAGTTTGGACACATTTTTGGGTGGTTATGGCCGAAATTCAATGTATTTGGACGTTTTTTTTAAGAGGTTCTTAAGGGAACTCATAGAAATTGATCCATACTCTTTAAATTAGTGATTTTAGGTTAGAAAAGAGAGGGGATGATAGGGAAAACTTGGAGAATGCTTAGAGATCTTATAGTATGAGTAGAAATGTAAATTTCTATTTTTTTTGGAGGGATTGGTGAGGGGATTTTGAGAGAATCTATAAGGGAATGTTCTAGCATTGCATGGATCCATGAGAGACTTTATGAGAGAGATTTTTATCTTTCTTTTAAGGGAAAAAAAGCTTAGTATTGTGTTATTCATCATCTTATGATTTTGTAAATACTTATTTTGTGAATTTGCTTTGAAATGAAGTTTTCTGTTGCATTTTCTTCGTGCTTTGTGATGTCTTTATCTTACTCTTTCTTCTTGTTTGGAAATAGCGGCATAAGAAAATTATGTCATTGTTTTCATTCTACTTTTCTTTTGCAATGAGTAGGATTCATGTTTAGGATATTGGTTTGCTTACTAAAAGATATTTTAATTATAGATGTGATGGTTTTTACTTACGCTTCATTTACATTACAAAAAGAGCTCGTTATAGTGTTAAAATTTATTTTGATTGCATTGACCCGAAAGGGCAGTGTAATTCTCAACAAAGTGGAACCACATTCAATGTCCGTGAATGAATTGCGTAGTTCATGGGGATTGAGTGCAAATAAATAGGTAAATATGGTTTCATGGGCGTCGAATTGGAGGTTTCAGGGTGACAGGCTGAGATCCCTAATTTGGTCCTAAAGTTTGGTAACTAAAGTTAGGGTTAGCCTTCAGGTGAAGGGAAGTGGGAGCTCTGAAGTGGCAGCCAGTATCCTCCCAGCCTAACCTTGGATTTAGGGACTAAGCCTAGTATTTGCCAATGTCTTTATAGCACTCTGAAGTGGGGGTACTCGGAAGAGGGTAAAGAATAGGATTGCTCATATTTGTCAATACAATATTTAATGCAACTCATTCCTATACGTTATGCAATTTGTTACATGAGAATAATAGTTTTTATTATCTCAAAATTCACCAAACTAATTTCCCCAAAAAGGGTTATCTTTAGAAGTAATATTTGCATTTAGGAGTAGTTATTATAATCATCTACCTTTAGGAGCACTTGTTAGAAAAATCACTTATATCGACCATCCAATCTAAAGTCTGATAATTGTAGACTAGAATTTGACTAAGAACCTCTTACCTCGCTTCCCTGTGGGATCGATAAAAGGGACTCCATTAGATCCCTGTATTACTTGATACGATACGTATACTTGCGTTGGATCATTGTGACTTTATAAAAATTAGTATAAATCTCTTGTTCATAAATCCTTGCATATAAAAAAAAAGTCGCATAATATACCTTTACCAAAACATCTTCTATTACTCCTCTAGGGCGAGTAATAGATCGGTTTGCTAATTGCAAGGTTACAGTTATATGAGAAATTTTCCTAGATCCAATTTCTTATAGATGGACAAAGGCATGAGATTAATATTCACTCCTAAATCACATAAGGCTTTTACTTGAAATCTATCTCCTATAGCACAAGGTATTCTAAAACTTCCAGGACCTTTTAGTTTTTGTGAAAGCTTTTTCTGAATAATTGCACTGCATTCTTCACTTAGTGCTAAAGTTTCATAAGCTTTAATTTTTATTTTCTTGTTAAGAATGTCTTTCATAAACTTTGCATACTTAGGCATTTGTTCCAAAGCTTCAACAAATGGGATATTAATAGTAAGCTTTTTGAATACCTTGAAAAATTTAGAAAATTTTTTATCCAATTTTTACTGCTTAAGTCGTTGTGGAAATGGAGGTGGAAATTTTTCATATTCATCTTGAGATGATAATTGTTTCTCGCTTTTAGGTATTTGTTCTTTAGGTTTCTCAACTTCTACCACTTTAGTTTCTTTCTGAATCTTACTCTCTTTTCCATCCCTTAGTTCTTTTCCACTTCTAAGTAACATAACTTTAATTTTCTCGGGATCTTTTCCATTTTCTCTTGGATTTAATTCAACAGTGCTAAGTAGTGTTCCTTGTGGTCTACTATTTATAGCATTTGCAATTTGCCCCATTTGATTTTCAATATTTCTTATCACAGCATTTTGACTTTGCAATTGAATCCTCATTTGTAAAATTAATTATTCTATAGATAATTTCATTTCTTTAAATTGCTGATTATTAAAGCCAGAAGGATAAGAAGGTTGATAATTATAATTATTTTGATTATTCCAATTTCTAGTTGTGTTAGGTTGGTTGTTACCCCATTGAGGATTTGCATTATTCCAATTAAAATAAGGGTGATTCTTCCAACCTTGATTATAATAATTAGAATATGGTTATTAGTTTTGCTAGCAATAGCTTGCAATGTTTCTAAAGTTTGATATTCATCAGCATTTCCTGAATTATCATTTAAGTGTGATAAATGAGACAAGTTATCCAATTTCTTTGATATAACAGCCACTTAAGAAACAAAAATTGAAAAGGCTTCATTTTCTTGAATACTAGCCACTCTTTTAGGATTGATCCTATCAGAAGGCCATTGAAAATTGTTAGTTGTCATTTCTTCAATTAAAGAATAAGCTTCATCAAATGATTTAGACATTAAAGAACTAAAGCAAGAACGTCAATAATAGATTTAAGAGAACCTATTAATCCATTATAAAATGTTTGTATAATTAACCCGTCTGATAAAGAGTGATGTGGGCATTTTCTAAGAAGTTATTTGAATCATTCCCATGCTTCATAAATAGTTTCCCCATAAACTTGAGTAAATGAAGTTATATCATTTCTAAGTTTTGCAGTTTTCGATGGCGGAAAATATTTAGCTAAAAATTTTTAAGCCATTTCTCCCCAAGTTTTAATAGATCCCATTCCTAATAAATTTAACCAAATATTAGCCTTATCCCTTAAAGAAAAAAGAAAAAGCCTAAGTCTAGTAGCATCATCAGAAACACGATCACATTTAAAGGTGGCACAAAGTTCTAGAAAACTAGCTAGGTGTAAATTAGTATCTTCAGTAGGAGACCCTTCAAATTGATTATTTTGAACCAATTGTATAATTGCAGGTTTTAATTCAAAAGAATTTGTAGCTACAGCAGGTAATTGAATGCTCAGATGAATTTCATCAGCTGTAGGGTTAGCATATTCTCTTAAAGGTCTTTGTTGATTTTTTATTTTCATTTTCAATATTTTGATCAATATTATTTTGAGGTATATTAGCTATTTCTTGTAAATTACAAAATCTATTCTCATTTCTTATTTTTCTTATAGTATGCTCTAATTCAGAATTATAAGGTATTAATCCTTCAGTTCCTGAACTTCACATAAAAATATGAGAAAGATATTTAATTTATTTAAATATATCTTTTTGTTTGTTTTTTTATTTTTTTATTTTTTATTATATATATATATATATATATTTATTTATTTATTTAATAATTTGCTTTCTTTTAATTAGTTGTAGTCCCCGGTAATGGTGCCAAAACTTGACCCGACCACAATTACGTAAGTAAAATAGCTTATAAAATTATGGCCAAACTTGACCCCAAATCTGATTAAGCGGTGAATGTACGATAATTAAAGATTAAAGTTTTTACAAATAAATAAAAATCATACACTAGGGGTACTACGCAAGTATACGTATCGTTTCAAGTAATATAGACTTTTTTTTAAAACCACGGATAGCGATCCCACGAGGACTAATAAAGTTAAAAGAAAGAAAACTATTAATTAAAATATTTTAATTTAAAACTAATTAAAATATTCACAATACGGAAATTGGCAAGTAATAAAACAATAAGCAAAGATTCATTCCCCATACGAAATATTCCATGATTAATAAGCAGTTAAAATTAGTTTGAGAACTTTAAAAATGTGGTATTGTGACAAATAGGAGCATATATATCCTTTACCATTTTATTCAGGTCATAAAGAACATTAGCTAGTTTTTAAAGATTGGATTAGAATGTATTATTAGTAGAAAAGGATGAATTTCTAGATTCTCACTTCTAGTTTCCCCCTACAAACATGCCTATGGTCTGGCCTACTACTGATCCGTCACCTGTTTTGTAAAACCAAATTGATTGAATTTAGCCTATCACACTAAAAAAAATCAATTCTACGCCCATTAAAGATTATCTCCCTATTTATTTGCACCTCCCCTTTCAAGGATTTACTATCTACCTTTCAAAGAGAAATGTGATACATACAAGTTAAGAATTCTTAGCCCACGGTCAGATCTTAAGAATTCTCCACAATTTTTAACAATACAAGAGGCCAATTTGTAAAGTAAATTAAGATTATGTACAATATCATCACAAATTTTTAGAAAATAAGAAAGTAAGTTCTCAAATATGGTTTAAATCTGTTATTAAATCATTTCATATTCATAGGGAGAAAGAAAAGAAGACTACTCGGAAAGCACAGAAATTACACCACAAATCATATTCATATAACTCAAATCCAAAGCACTAAACTTAAGAAACAAGATATAAATACTCATCTGGAATGTAATCCAAGAAATCCTTTGAAGTTTCTCTGACTCCACAGACTCTAACAAGACTTTGACTCCTGAATTCACACTGAACTCTTACTAAAATAAAGAAGAAGAAAAGAAGAAGACACTTTACTTAACAACTCTTAATTAATTATTTTTTAATTAATTCTCCCCCTTTCATTGCTGTAGAATGGTCCTCTATTTATAGATCTCCAGAAATGACCATGAGTTGCTTAAGACACCTCTTCAAAATTTATCCACATTCAATGAATGTTCCAGAAAATAACTATAGCGCCTAGGCGCCAGGATCTCTATGCGAATGGACACATCCCTTCATATTTAGGTCACACCTCTTCGTTTAATAACTGCTCTCTCGTCTTTATATTCTTTGTTTCTTGTTTATAACATGTTGGAAATTGTCCAGAGGCTTCTAGATTGGTTCAGAAGCGTCAATAACCATCCAATAACCATCTAAGAAATCTCTAGAATCAATCTCCTGTGTCTGGTACCTAGGCGCCAAAATCAGCCTCTTTGCATTTTTACTCCTTTTGGTTCATTTTTGCTCATTTTTAACTTTTTTTTCTTCATAAACTCATTTTATTGTACTTACAATCAAAACATAAGAAATACCTTTCATTAAAGCGTAATATCCTTAAAATATTAATAAAAATTTGATATAAAATTTTAAGTAATTTTAAGGCAGATCAGTTAGTAGTTTTTGGAGTTATTAATGAGTTTTAACACGTCTAGGGTAGGTTTTGTAACTTCCAAAGTCTAGAAAAAGGCCCTGAATTTATGAAGTACTTGCCCCAGTTCTTATTTTCATTACTGAGTCTTTTGAAAGAGTATTTTGAGTGCAAAAATATCTTCTTGAGAGACCGAAGTTAAGAAGAAAGAGGAAGCCAAGAAGAAGAAGTTTATTTATGATAATGCACAAGAGTAATATAATAGATTTCTGGCTGTGAGTATCCAAGGAATAGCAGAAAGGATTACAAAGATTGAGGTCGACGTGGGAGTCTATCGATGCAAAGGTAAATGAAATTAATGCTCATTTAGCGCACATTGGATGAAAACTCAAAATGCAATTCAGTCATACAAGTCATGTGGAAGAAGTGAATAGAGAGATGTATCTGAAGAACTAATGGATAGAAGAAGATGTAAGAGCTTTTAATCATCGCCCGTTTTATCAAATTTATATTCCAGATGGTTCAAATAGAACTAATGGTGGTTCTGGATATATTCCACCTAATGGAGATTAGAATTAAATTATGTGTGGTCTTGTGGTTTGATGATATGTGCTTAATGTTTTAAGTGTGATTTTAATTAATGTTGTGTTTTTTATACTTTACATATGTTTAATACATCATAATGGTGTATGTTCGTGTTTAATTACATGTGTTTGAACTTATGTATTTGGAGAATTTCATCCAAAGTGTTTGGATAGAAATTTGTAGTTTGTATTAAGTGTGTTTTAATATTTAATGAAATATAAGTTTATGTTTGTATGAAATTTGTGTGGAATCATTGAAAATTTATGTGTAATTTTGGAGTATTAGAAGTGTTTATGGGGATAAATAATTATTTGAAGTGATTAAAGGTGATTAATTCAGATTTTTGATGAAATTAACTTAATTGTCAAAATTTAGGCACTGGCGCCTAAGCACCAAACCGACGGCGCATAAGCGCCAGATTTTGCGGCTAAGCGCCATATGCTCGCACATAGGCGCCGATTTACGAAAATCAATTTTTGACAGTTAAAAACCCGAAATTTGTCATTTTTAACATCCCCATCACCTTCAACCTCTCGGTTTCGCAAAATAGAAGCCTAGGGCATTAATATTTGGATCATTTTAGAGCCGATTTCGCCAAAATTTGTTGGATTTGAGTTCTTTAAGGTATGATCACTACTCATAAAAAAATATTTTATTTTCACCATGTATGTTGAGTACATTATTGAAAATTCTAAAAATCACTATTCATGGTGAAAATTTAAGAAAAGCATGAGAAATTGCTTGGATTTAGTTGAGTTTGCCTTTGGAAGTTGAGTTAACAAGTTTAGATTGAATTTATAATTTAGGGTGAATTTTTTGTGAATTTTTAGAGATGGCTCCAAAGTCAAAGTGTTTGAAAGGAAAAGAAAAATTTTATTCCGACAAACTTGTCAGTTCCAAAGCAGAGAATCGTTACGTCGATGCACTTGCATTACAAAAATTGATTCCATAGCAAGTTTTTAGTAAGCGAGGAGAAGAAATTGAAGAGATGATTACAAGAAGGAATTGAGAAAGATACTGTTGCTTCTCCGCTGTTGCAGTTGTTACTGTGGTGAGAGAGTTCTATGCTAACTTGCCTGTAGTAGAAGACAATTTGGTGATGGTTAGGGGACAACAATTAAAATTTTCATCTGCAGTAATAAATATTTTTTACCGATTACCTCCTGCAATGTTTTGTTTTTATGTGAATTTTCATCCTTCTAAGAGAGAGTTAGATGAGATTATAACCTTTCTTACTGATGGAAGAGGTTTGTGGAAGATTACAAATGATAGAAGAGTGAATTTTCAAGCCTCTAACTTGAATGCCACTTCAAAGACATGGCATTATTTTATCTCATCTAAGCTTCTACCTTCAAGTTATGTTAGTGAAGTTACAAGGGAGAGAGTTGTTCCAAACTAATGTATTCAGCAGAGAAAGCCCTTAGATATTGGGGCTATTATTTTTATTATATTCTAAACTGTGCCAAAGGTGCTATGACTGCAGGTATGAGATTTCCATCTTTGATTTATTCACTTTGTAAGCAGTCTGGTGTTAAGGCCAATACATAGAAGAGGTTCTTCAGTGACTTAGACCTATTACCAGTGTAACTATGAACACTTACTCTGTACATTCAGTATTTGGCTAGAAAGGAGGATCTGTTAGATCTTCCAGTGCTTCTGTTTCTGCTGCTTCTACTTCTCGTGTTTCTACTGCACATGCATCATCTTCCAGAGATTCACAAATTGGAGTATTATAGAAGATTTTAAAGAAGGTGAGTCTTACCAGAGAGCATGTTAGAGATATGGATGGTAAAAATTGAAAATATTGAAAGGTATATTGTAAAACATGATGAATATGAGGAGAATTATCAGTAGTACATGGATAGAGTGATTAGAGGAGATCACAATGTTGAGATGTCCTCTCATCCTTTCTATATACCTTATGTGCCATCCAGAGACTGGAATGAAGATGATGATGATGAGGATGATGATTAGGATTGTTGTGTTGAGTTTGTGATGTTGTTATGTGTTGTGATACTTTGTGTTGAGTTTTCATATGTGATGTGATGTATTTGTTATGGACTCTGATGTTATGTAGATTATAGTTGGACTATTTCTATTATGCACATTCAGATGTTTATGTGTTGGATTGAGGTTTTATGATGTAATATGTGATGTGTTTGTGGTAGGAAATGTTTTTATGTGTTTCTAGTGTTTAAGTTTTTAGTAGTGTCTAATTTAATTTTTATAAATATTAGAAAAAAATTAGAACACTATTAGAAACCACTATTTATATAACATGTTTAGACTTTTCAAAATTTGCTACCATTTATTTTCTAGTATGTTGTGATTTGTGGTGTATATTTGCTTTGAAAACTTTGACTATTGTAGAAGTCCTTTGAAATTTTAAAATTTCTATCTTATGAAAAATTGAAAAACTGAATTTGATTTCTTTTTACTTCTTATTTTTAAACTGTTATACTTACATTTTAGAATATTAAGATTCCTACAAGCAAGTTATTCTAGTTTTTTTTAATTCTTACTCATGTATCATTTCTTATGGTTAAATTTTTTATCCTACTAAAAAAATAAAGTTTGGGGGGAATTTTAAAAACAAATTTTCAACAACTAAAATTTTATTTGTTCTCAAGAATATACAAATAAAATTTGATTTTTGATAAAAATTAATTATGTATATGAAGTTATATTACGGAAGCAAAATTTTGAATATAAAAATGAGTAAGAGAATTTAGTTAAAATTTTTAGTAATGATGAAAATTTTAAAGTTAAAATTTTCTTAGTAAATAAATGTTAAATATAGTTAAAATATCTTTAGTAAGAAGTGTTGTATTTGTGGATAAATAGAAGATTTAACTTTTATTTTTCAAAGCCTAAACTTCTTTTATTGAGAAATAATTTTCAACACTATTATTATGATTTTTAAGTGAAGGATATATATCAGACCTTTATTGTAAATGAAAGGGTGGAATTCAAAATCATTAAAGGCCTATCCAGATACAGTAATCATTGTCTTATAAAAATAAATAGAGAAAAGAACAAAAAGAACAAAAAGAAAAAGAAAAAAAAAGAGAAAAATAGAATGTAAAAAGAAAGGAGAAGCTTGAGGATTTAAAGACCTAATAAAAAATTGGTTCCTTCCCCAAATTTTTAAAATATAAGTTTTGAGAAAATCTAAAGCTTAAGGTTATAATATAGTAAGTAAAATTATTTTCAAATAAAAATTTTTAAGTGAGGAAGATGAAATGTTTGAATCCTATATTTTGAAAAATTTACAAGTATTTTTGAATAAGATAAGGGACTAACGTTTTTCATTATCCTTTACTTAAGAACCTTCTAAACTTTAAGTTAGTCTCATTGACTAAAATTTTTTCTAAATTAGACTATTTTCATTTCTAGAACAAAATTTTGAAACCTTCCTAAAGAAACTCATTTGCATAATTTTCATGTTAAGATTTTCTAAGTGATTAAGTGTCACTTGAGGACAAGTAACATTTTAAGTTTGGGGGATTTTGATATACCTAAAATATATAGTATTTTAAGCAAATTTCTAAACCTATTTTTGATGACGAGGAATAACTATGAGCACCCCAACACCATCCCTGGTTCCCAAGTGCTCGGTGACACATTTTGGTAGTTCCTATGGTTCTATGGTAACGGAGAAAGATTTAAGCACATTACCTCTTGGATTCAAAGTGTGACACCAAAAAAATAAACAGAAAACATAGATAGAAACACAAAGATGAGCGAAGCTATCATTAAATACCATTAGAGAATATTTAGAACACTTTAAAGGAGGAGTTCAAGAGAGTGTTTTGAGTGAGATCGATTGTTCTTCGGAGTAGTAACAAGCGAGGAGAGTGAGAAAAAAATATATTATATACTTGGAGTGGTGTAAATGAAGTAAAGTTATTGTAATCACTTGTATTTAAGTGGAGTATCATGGTGAGATTTTTATAAATTATATTTGTTTTGATTGTGGCAAGAATATTGTTATTGTTTATCTTGAATGCAAAGGAATTAAATTTCTCACTCCTTTGAGTTGGCAACTAGGGCAGGCAATTTGGCTCGTTGTTCGCGAACAGCTCGTGTTCGGCTCGTTAAGTAGCTCGTGTTCGGCTCGTTCGTTAAGCCTAACGAGCCGAACACAAACAAATTTTTAAGCTTGAAATGTTAACGAGCCGAACACGAACAACTGTTTGTTCGCTCGTGTTCGGCTCGAAATAAAAAAATAATCATATAATTATTTATATAATAATTTATTATAATATTATTTATATATTAATATATTATATATATTTATATTAAATTTTAAATCATAATTGTTTGTGTGGTAGCGTGGTTATGCTTCTTGTTTCCATTCATTTGTCCAGATTCGAATCCGGCGCTAGACATATATTTTTTCAATTAATTTTAACGAGCTAATTTCGAGCTGAACACGAGCCGAACACGAACAAGAATATTTAATTCGAGCCGAACACGAACACACCTTTCACGAGCCATTTCGAACACGAGCCGATTTCGAGCCGAGCTAATTTCGAACGAGCCGAACACGAGCCAAGCCTGAGCTCGCTCAAGCTCGGCTCGTTTACAGCCCTATTGGCAACCTATGCATGTTAGAACTATCCATGCAGTATGATTAATTTATTGATTGTAGAACGTTGATATGTTAACCATTTGGCTCATGAACAGCTCCCTCAACATTTCTAGAAATAAAAAGAATCCATTCCGAGGGATAGTCGCTCATGACCTGCTCCTTCAGTCAATTCCAAAACTTCTAACATAAATGGATAAAAGGCACACCACAGAACACATTTTTTATCCTTCGAGAAAGCCCCTTGTCCAAGAAGAACTGATTGTCAAATTACTCTGATACACTCTCTGCCTGACGGCTCATGTTCACCCTTTTCGATTAGTTTTGGGCCGGCTGAATATTTGTTGGCCGACCAAAGGCTCTAAACTGACCGAATGATAAGTTTGCTGAATCATCAGTTGCCATTCTCCAAACAATTATGAACATGAAACAGTGTAAATATCAGTTATGAGTATGAGTGAGTGCCATGGCTACAAATTTGAAGATGTATAATAATAACTTGTAATGATTGTATTAAAACATGGACAAACATGTAATTTTACTCTAAATACACCTTGAATTTATAAATAGGGGTCATTTCTTTAATGGAAAACTTTTGAATTTACTCTATCAAAACTCGCTCACTGCACACACACACACACACACTCTCTCTCTCTCTCTCTCTCTCTGTTTTTCTCGTTCGTTCAATACTCTAAACCTTAGATGTGATTTTCAGGACATATCTGGATCCAACAACATCATTTAATAATATCGATTTGACAATAAATGCAGCAAATCAAATTTCAATAATCTCAGGACCAAGTTCTATGAGTTCTGACTCAAAAACTAATGAGCATTGAGATGCATAAAAAATGAAGTAATATTTTTTTTGATTTGATAAATTTTTATTTATGGCATATACCTATAAATGATATAATCCAACGAAGTTGTTCCAAGACTTCTCCTATATATACGGCAAGCTCTTCAGCTTTAGGAGCAGACATTAAATTGCAAGCAGGGAATGGCTCTTGCCATCAAGCCCCCGAGTACTTCGGCTCGCCATAATAACCTCCCATTAATGCTCCTCAGCAAACATAAATAACTCAATGAACAATATGAATTTATGAGCATTGAATTTATCTCATCATACAGAACAAATTAAAAGAAAAATCTTATTTTTTTTTATACGTAAAAGATTTGATAAAAGATTTGATTAACAAAGTAAAAGATTTGATAAAAGAAAATAATGAACTTTGAGTAAAATTTGTCATTCATACCAATCGTTATATTCTGATATCATGATAGGAGTTGGTAAGAATATAAAAAGCTTCAACAAATATTTTTGACATTGCTTAAATTCATCTGTTCTTCTTGACATATATTCTAATTTCAATTAGTTTTTTGACTGATTCATTCTATGATTTCAGAAAGATTAGAATGATATGAATATGAAAAATTAATGTTTAAGTGATAAATATGTAAATACATAGGAAATGGGTGTTATGTATGTAAATGCGCCATGATATTATCCTTTGAAAATCTATCGCCATTGTTCCACTATTTTATCTAGGCATGTAAAGTTGTATTTCACTTTTCTAAAAGTTGAAATAATGATATTTTATGTGATATGAAAATTTAGGTGTTATCAATATAAAAAATAAAGTTTTGGTATTAGATATGTAAAAAACATAAGAATTGGGTGGTATGTATGTAAATGCCCCTAGAAAACCATAAGATATAAAGTGAGAATGAAATCTTTATTTTCCCCTCCCATAACACCTATTTGGAGGTTAATATAGACTTGTAATCCCTGAAGTTAATTGTCAACGGGATATCAGTTGATTTCCAATAGAGTACTCGCATGTAATATTAATGTGAGAAATAATTTCTGATGGGTGTGACGCGTCGGTTCATGTCATGCTAAGCCACATCGGGTAGCCATCAGTTAGTAAACCGACGAGTATTAACGGTTAGCTTATTACATATCGATAGGCCATTGAAAAAATGTACATGAAAATATATAAAAAAATAATTTCATTTGTTTCATTGTAATTTCCACACATGCAATCTGATCACAAAAACATATATAATGTACATCATATATTCTAATTTACTTATCCAATTATCTTTAATCTAAAATCGTATGAATGAACTCAAAAATTGAAAACAGAAATTATGGCAATGTATTGAATCAGAGAACAAAAAAATATGTCCAAGTTTAACAAAAATATGCACATAAATGTCTCATAACAAAGAAAGAAATAAAAACAGCCATAGTCGTCATAGTCCTCCTTTTCCATCTCTACAATCAACTCCACAACACCTCTAATTTTTTTTTTTTTTTTTCATTTTAGCCTTCATCTCGACAAACTTGACCGCAAACTAGGTCTCTATATTGATGGCATTGAATGTGGCAAATTGCCTACGAAGTTCATTTTCCTTGGTAAATGTAGAGCTCTATCTAACAGAGGAGCAAGGTGCATCGTATATATGTGCATGTGACCCCAAGCAACATCACTCTAAAGCTCAAATTTAGATGGACCAGTACCAGAGATGGTAACTCTTTTTGTGCGGCTTGACACTGAGTCTCTTTCAATCACTACTACGCTTCTTATAAATAAATTATAAAAGATGGGTGGAGGCTAGATTAACTTCAAGATCAATTACAATTATAGAAAAAGACTCTAGCACTTAATTGGGTTGTTCGAGATCTAGTTTCAACCCACTGGTGATTTGACTCTAGCTCGTGGGTAATCGCAAGTAGTTCGGCAGTTGTTGGCTCTCATTTATGATTTAGGGTCTATTAAGATAAGAAAAAAGTGAATAAACAATTATTTTCCACTAAGTTATAATGCATAAAATAACTCTTGCTATCCTCCTCTAATACTTCGTATGTGGCAGAGCTCCTCCAGTGTGTTTAGAGGTACCCATTCTCACATAATCCAAACCATTTTGCTTCTCCTGTTCACTCTTTTTTACATAGGCAGAAGTATCCCAGGCTCCATACAAAATGGCATGCAATTCTTTCCTAAGCCACACAAGGTGTTGACCCATCTTTTGTATCTCAGCGAACACATCTCGAAGACCAGCCCCTCTCTAGACTCAAAGGTAATATTGATATATCTATCTTGCATGAGGCATCAGGAGAACTACTTTTGCATAATGAATATCAATATTATAGATGGATTAACTTATATAAACTAGATTAATATCAAGGGTTTATTGCTAATTCTCTAAACCACATATCCCAAACTTCAACTATGATCTCTTTCCATGATATGTTCAAAGCATCATACTTGCTCCATATGATATTCCTAATAACATGAATAGCTTGCATAGAAAAAATATTGTTAGTATTATACACAAATATCCATAGTATAATTATATTTTTCTATAATTTAAAATCTCATGTAAACCAAACATGATCCAACACGAATGTACGTCTCGTGTAGCCTGACACACCCTTGATCTCAAGTAATAGAAATGTCATAGAAATAGAAGGACCACTAAAATGCAATATAAGTAATGGTGATAATGTGGTGAGTAGAGGAGTGGGTTGTAAGATAGGGTGTGTGGCGGGGGTGATGGTGTCAGGGTGAAGACCTATGGGGAGGGAGAAAAGGGAATAAAGGTTGTGGTAGGCATTGAGATGAAAGTGGTCATTTTTATTTTACCACAACTTTGTTGTCTGACATTTTCCTTACTCCATTCATAATGGCAAAGATATCCTTTGTATGGGGGGATATCATCTCCACCTCCAAAAGTCGTCATCATCAAGAAAAAAAATTAATTAGTGCTCATAGAATTAAATAAAAGAACATTCAAAATGTAAAGTATAATCTATAAACTATTAGTGCTAAAAATTGAAGTCTAAACAGAAAAACAAAAGCAAAACTCCAAAGTAGAGTTCACAAACAGCACAACTAAAAGTAAAATTCAAGTGTAATGTACAAAGTACAAGTACTAAAAGTAAAAGTCTAAGCAGTTAATAGAAGACAAAACTATAAATTGAAGATAAAATAGTAAATAAAAGATAATGTATTTAATATGAAAATAAGACACATAATGTAAACATCTTATAATATATCCTCTGATGAGTTACTATATGATGAACTTAGAACTTCTTCATCTAAACCATCACCAAGGTCATACTTATCAAGATTAATTTCTTTGTATGTTTCACTGACACCCTCTAAAGTTCTCTCTTAATGAATATAATCAACTCGAATGCATAAAACTAGCATTTTTCTTTCTTGATGTGCGGGTTCAATATTATTCTGAATATCAATTGCCATTCTAATTTTACTCATGATGACTACTGTCATATCAAATTTATTTTTCCTTTATCAAGGTATCAAAGATAAAATGTCTGACACGCTTGTCTTGTTAGAATGAAAGGATTAAATTTATCATATCTTATATTCTGTTTAACTTAATTGATATTATATGACTTTTTAACCCTTTTACCATGATTAAGAACAAGATCAAACCAATCATAGTTCAACAAGAATACTCTTCTCTAGATAGAGTTATTATATTTTAATTGAACTTCATAGTGAATCTCGAATTAATCTATTTAATTATTTGAATTTTTATTCACTTTAACATAAACACTAGAGTTATTAATCTTTTTTCTGCATACCAATATCTTTGATGAAATTTGTAGTCATTCACACACTAAGCAAGTTTTCATAATGCGTAGAGGACCCCAAGCAAGTTCTATCAAGCTTGGATACATTACTCCATTATTCGAATTATGAATCTATGAATTACATAAACAATCATATTTTATTGTTTGTTTTAAAATATGTAAAAATAAATTTGTGAGATGAGTATAACTTACGTGAGCATTAAACCATTTGGTGAATACGGTTTGTATCTCTAAATTATGAAAATTTGGCCATGTAAATATAATGAATATATAAATAAACTTCACACACAGTAAAAAATTTATGAATCAAGTGAAACTTAAATATAAATTCCAGAGTTGAATAAATTTTCATACCTCAAGTTTGGAAGACAGTACACTCGATATCACTAGACTTGATGAAATGAACTAACCCTATTTTTTAATAAAAATTATTGTCTTTGTCAAGTCCTAAGTCACCGATGTGAAAAGTGGAGAATTGCGTTTGGTAATCGACAACCAGTGTAAAATTTTGGTAAGAAAAACATGACAAAAATACATTAAATTATAGTGTATGACCTGAATATAATGAAAAGTGTATAAAGGCCGGTACAATGATACTCGGGTGTAGTGTCAAATAAGTAAGGTTTCCCACATTATGGACAGATGTGGGCAACGAAGTTAGTCTACAAATTAAATATTAGGATAATATTTTAGAATATATGTACTCGCAAAGGTAGATTAATAGAATTAGTAGATATTATGATTGATAGAAACACATATCTTATGCATTCAAGAAACTAAATGGGTTGGAGAATAGGTTAAGGAACTTTATAGAGTTAGTGTTAAACTTTGGCATTCAAGAAAAAGTCATAGTAGAAATGGCGTAGGTGTAATTATTGATAAGATTATGAAAAATAATGTTGAAAAATTAATAGAATAAAATTATAAACCCAAAAATTATAGTAGATACTATAATTTTTAATGTTATAAGTGTTTATGCTCCCCAAGTAGGTTCAAATATAGGTTCAAATGTTTTGGAATGAACCGGAAGAATTAATACAAATGATACATCTTGAAGAAAAAAATTTATTGGAGGTGTTTTAAATGAACATGTTGGCTGAGTGGTAGATGATTCTAGAAATATTCAAGGTGGTTAAGGTTTCGAGTGATTAATGAAGAAAGTAGAGTCATATTAGATTTATTTAACTTATGATTTTGTTATTGATAAAAGTTTATTTAAAAAAGAGATAAGCATATTATTAGTTATAAGAATGGATCTAAGAAAACACATTTATTATTACTTATGGGAAAAGGAGTAATTTCGGTGCTAGTGTGTAAAAATTATAGAGGAATTAAGTTAATGTGTTTCAAATTATGGGAGAGTGTAATTAAACATAGGTTAAGACTGTTGAACTCACTTTTGGGTTAAGGTCTAGTCTTTCTTTAGAATAGCCTAGGGTCTAGCCATAGGACTCTCCTGGTGACTTTCTTAGAAAACTAGTCATGGCACCCCTCCCTGTAGAAATTTAAACTTTTCTCACATCACTGGGAGTTTTCATATGCTTAAGGCCTAACCTCCAGCTTTTGGGAGGAAGAGACCAAGCATAAGGAAGCCTAGGGGAAGTCTCCTATAGGTGGTCAACCTTAGGATCTACCTTGGGAGGTTTGGAGCTTACACCACACTTACACTACACACTCATAACCCTAAACAAGGCACATCACCTTTGATCCCCTAACCCTTCGGAAACTCATGTAAGTGGTTTTCCCAAGCCATTAGCCTTAGGCTAGGGTTTGGTTAGTACCAACACATAGAGGAAAAAATGGGTGTGACCCTTGGTCCATGGCTCAACCTAAACAATTCCATATTACTCACCTTCAACCAATCTCAATTTTTCCAAAATTTCAATTTTTGACATTTTGCCCCCAAAATATCCAAAATACCCCAAAACCCTAAAATTCCTCAAAATTTCCAAAATCACCCGAAGTACCTATAATTCTCCAAAAATCATTCCAAAGTAATTCCTACCACTCAAAGTAACCAAAATTACCCAAAATTACGAAATTTCCTATAAAATTCACAAAATGACCAAAATGTCCCTCTTAGCCCAAAATTTCAAAAATTCCAAAAATTCCTATAAATTCTCAAAACCTCACAAATATTCCCAATTTCACTTTTCTCAACTACCACATGATCCAATTTGGCCAATTTAGCCCAATTTAGCCCAATTTAACCAAAAACCCCAATATGACCCATTTAACCCAAAAGTACCCAAATTGAACCCAATGTCTACCCAATTGATTCATTCTTCCCTAATTTCAATTCCAAACTTTAATTCAACATCTCCAATACTAATATAAACCAAATCCAAGCTCAATTTGACCCACATTTGAGTTCAATTTCACTTAAAACCC
This sequence comes from Papilionanthe hookeriana x Papilionanthe teres, assembly GCA_022702705.1. Taxonomy (NCBI): domain Eukaryota; kingdom Viridiplantae; phylum Streptophyta; class Magnoliopsida; order Asparagales; family Orchidaceae; genus Papilionanthe; species Papilionanthe hookeriana x Papilionanthe teres. The sequence goes on along the minus strand of CM040435.1, from coordinate 43,588,315 downwards.
AAAATCCCCAATTTTTCCTAAGTGATCCAAATTCCCAAAATTGACCTAATGTTAATCAATTTCTCCCCAATTTCAATTCTAAACTCTTCATGACACTCCCCTAAACTTAATTAAGCCATCAATTGCCCCCAATTTCAGCCCAAGTCTCACCCAAACCCATATAAAGTCCAAAACCCCAAATTTTGACCAAACATGCCATATGCCCAAAATCTCCCAAATTGATTGCTCTACTACCAAAATTTTCACCCAATTGATGTTAGAAACTATTTATGACATCCACTAGACCATTTGAAACATTCAATTGTCCTTGGACCCAACTCTAGCCTAACATAAACCCAAATTGACCCAACTTGGCCCAAATTAACCAAAATCCCAAATCAAGCCAAATTTACCTCCAAACCAATCCAAAACGACCCAAATCCTTCTCTTAACCATTTATGGCAATCATATACACAATATTGCTCAATCATTTGATCTCAATCCAATCTCAAACCCAAGTTAGACCAATGTGAACCTAAAGTGACCCAAATGAACCCACGACCCAATTTAATCAAATTAAACCAAATGTGACCAAACCAACTCCTCCACAGCCACAAAGTTGACCCTAGGGACTGGGCTAGATCCACCTAGCCTACCCTAGTGGAGCCATGGACCAAAGGCCCCCCAAATTAGGGGATCTCCTCGCTTAAATGGTTAAACCTAGGGGGATTTGCCATAATGCATTAATCACTTAAGCTAACCCCATGATGGCTTGCCCACTGGCTCACCTGACCCACTGGCCACCTCCCCTGGCTTGCCCGGCCGACCTAGTTGTTGGAGGAGCCCAAACTAAGAGCCACCTTACACTTGGCCAAACCCAAACTCCACCCTATGGCTAAGTCAGCCTAAAATTTCCATTGGAGCTCCTCTGCACTCCACCTAGGCAGCTCTTTGCACCTGAATTGAAGCCCTAGTAGCCACCCCAGCCATGGCTATTTAAGCCACCACCCTTCATGGCCAAAAGTTTGGGCTAAACCAGACCTTAACAAAACTCTGCCAAAATCACTCAAAAACCTTCTGATGCTACTTTTTTATATGTAAGAATTTATGACCTCAGATTTATATATTTATAATAATTTTTGTAAAGTCACAATTTCAAACGCAAGTATAGGTATCGTATCAAGTAATACAGGGCTCTAATGGAGTTCCGTTTATCGATCCCACAGAGAAGCGAGGTAAGAGATTCTTAGTCAAATTCTAGTCTACTAGTAACAACTTAGTTTGGAAGGGTGATATAAGTGGTTTTTCTAACAACTACTCCTAAATGCAGATGATTATATGTAAGGATAATAACTACTCCTAAATGCAAATATTACTTCTAAAGATAACCCTTTTTGGTGAAATTGGTTTGGTGAATTTTGAGATAATGAAATCTACTATTCTTATGTAATGAATTGGATAAAGTTTAGGAATGTGATGCATTAAATATTGTATGTCCCAAATAGGAGCAATCCTATTCTTTACCCTCAAAAGAGTACCCCCTCTTTCAAGAATGTAAAGAACATTGACATATCCTAAGTTCAGTCACTAAATCTAAGGCTAGGCTGGGAGGATACCGGCTGTCACTACGGAGCTCCCACTCACCCTTCACCTGAAGGCTAACCTTCGAGTTTAGTTCTTAATCTTAGGACCAAATTGGGGATCTCAACCTGTCACCCTGAAACCTCCAATTCGACGCCCATCAAAACCATATTTTCCTATTTATTTGCACTCAATCCCCATGAACTATGCAATTCATTCATGGATATTGAATGTGGTTCCACTTTATTGAGAATTACACTGTCCTTTCAGGATAATTACAATGAATTTTAACAATACAACGGGCCCTTATTATAATGTAAATGAAGTGCAAGTAAAAACCATCACATATATAATTAAAACTTCTTTTAGCAAGCATCCCAATATCCTAAACATGAGTCCTACTCATTGCAAAAGAAAAGTAGAATGAAAACAATGACATAATCTTCTCATGCTATTATTTTCATAGAAGAAGAAAGAGTAAGAGAAAGACATCACAAAGCACGAAGAAAACACTACGAAAAACTTCATTTCAAAGTAAATCCACAAAATAAGTGTTTACAATATCATAAGATAATGAAAAACACAATACTTAGCTTTTTCCCCTTGTAAGAAAGATGAAAATCTCTTCCACAAAGTCTCCCGCAGATCCATGCAATGCTAGAACATTCTCTTACAGATTCTCTCAAAATTCCGTCACCAATTTCTCCAAAAAGGTAGAAATCTACTTTTCTACTCCTATTCTCATATCTCTAAGCATTCTCCAAGTTTTTCCTAACATCTCCTCTCTTTTTTGGCCTCAAATTCAGTTTACAATAGTGTAGGGACGAATTTCCCAAGAGGTGCATAAAGAAACCTTCCAAAAAGCGTCCAGGTTCAATGTATTTGGCCAAAAAACGCCCAATTTCGCATCCCAATCGTCCGGAGCGCGGCCGACGCCTATTTTCATGGTCTCGGGCTTCTGGTGCCACCGGCGCCGATTTGGGCGCCCCCGACGCCCATCCTGCGCAGCTCCGCCATTTTGCTCTGTTTGGCTCCGTTTCAGCTCCGATTTGCCCCGTTTCAGTTGCGTTGCGTTCGTAACAGATAGCCCTACAAAATAAGCATAAAAACAACCTTTCTTTAAAGTGTAATCTCATTCAAAAATATGCAAGAAGTGTAAATGAGATTAAACATCAAAAGACTTATCGAAAGGTGTCAGGGCAGAATTTCATTTCTTGCTCGTTTTTGCTCCAAATTGCACCGTTTTTGCTTCCTTTTGCTCCAATCACCATTTCGTGTACCTAAAACTAAAAAAATACAAAATACCTTCCTTTAAAGTGTAATATCATCAAAAATGAGTAAAATGATATAGCAAAAAGCGTATATATTTTAGGCGTGTCAAAATCCCCCAAACTTAGCTGTTACTTGTCCTCAAGTAACCCGTTTACTACATAAAAATATAACTCAAGGCAATGTACTTTTCACCTGTAAGGCACTAAAATTTTTCATTTAAAATAATATATTAGTTAGACTTTTAGAAAGAAATTCAGTAACTCGGGTTAACACTACAAGTATAAGAATATTCGACGAATCAAGTCTAAGGGTTCTAGTCTTCTATTTATTTCAAGATAAATCATAATTTGTTACATTAAGAATGCCTTGAAAGATTATGTGAAAAAGGATTTCATGCAAACTTCATCAGAATGTAGGCCAATACTTAAAATATAAATTTAGAAATGAAATCAAGTACTCCCTTTAGGGTGACTCAAGTGAAGCCAATTTTTGATTAGGCATCTCCTCAAGCTTCTCCTCATAAATATTTTTCTTTCTTTTTTTTTCTTTTCTTTTGGGATCACTTTCAATCCCTTTTTTTTTCTCTCTTATCATTTTCTCTTTTTTTTCTTTCTCTCTTTATTTTTTTTAATGAGGATTACTATATCTGGAGAGCCTGTAATGATTTTGAACTTCACTCTCCTCTTTCTAAAGTTCAAACTTGAAATACATCCTTACTTTGTAATTAGGTATGAGCTTTATTATTCATCATAAAGTCACAATCTCTTCTTAACACACAATACTTTAAGTCTCTTAATATTTCAAAAATATTGTTTTCTTTACTTTAAATAGTTAACTATAATCAAATTCTTTCATACCAAATATCTTATCCTTATAAAATTAACTTTTATTACTAAAAACTTTCATCCAATCCTTTCATAATATTCAACTAAAATAAAAAGTTTTAGTTATCTCAAGCGAGGTTCAACTGCTAGAAGTTATGCTAATAATTTTTGAAAATATGACAATTAAGAATAGATAAGAGTTAATACTTTTCTTCCCCCCAAACATAAATTTCAAAAATATTTTGCAATTAATTCCATAAAATATAGGAGGAAGAAAAAGTAAATGTTGAATCTACTTACTACTACAACATCCTATCAAATTCATATACATGCATAATCAGGATAGAATGACTGTTGGAGAAAGTAAATCTAACCTAAAACACGCTTGTAAAAAAATTACACTAAAAGGAAGTATTTTTACATTAAAATTTTTTTTCCTACCCCCAAACTTAATTTTTAACATGTATAGCATTCAGTACAAAAAATATAAGCAGGAAGAAAAATAGTTTAGAAATTCTATCTACCACAAATTTCTATCAAAACCATTTACAAGTATTCATTAGGACAGAACAATATGTAGCTGAAAGTAAATCTAAACTAATCAGGCCAGAATGAAATTAACTAAACCAAAGTCTAACTAGCATAACATGTATCAGCAAGGGAATATAAAAATTTTCTTCAAGACCTAAATAAAGTTGTAACACAAACATAAACACACAATTCAAATACAATCACAAATGATAAATGAGGTCAATTCTTCCTTTAACTCATCACATCTCACTAATTTACTTCCAATTTCTAACGGAATCACTACACTAGTAAATTAGGCACTTCAAAAGATTTTATAGATTATAATCCTAAAGATAAGATTATCCATAATAAAGTGGTTTCCGGACACCAATCTCAGGCATAATCTAATCCCTTTAATTAAGCACCTTTAATAGTTACATATTGTTGTGTAAGATCATCCTAATGTTATTCATCAAATAGGTTCGCGACTCCTACCAATTGAAAACAAAGTTAGAGAAAGGATGTAACAAAATTGAGATAAAGCTGTCATTATTCAAATTCATGACATCTCTTATAAAACTCAAGTCCGAGTAAGACCCGAGCCATAGTGAACTCGTCAATCCAACTACTACAAGAGAATATATAAGTCTAACCATAATAAGAAGTTAAGGAATCACCTCCCTCATGACACAGAAAGATCAAATCAAACTATTAACAATCCAAACATCTACCAATAACAATCATACTTATCAATCCATAATGACACATAAAGATCAAGTCAATCCACTAATCCAAACACCATACAACACTAACAATCATAACTCTCAAGCACATTAAATCAAAGCACACTGATAACTATGGGTTGCCTCCCATAAAGCACTTGGTTTAATGTCATTAGCCTGAAAAATGATTCCTCCTGGATCAAAATTTCATTTAAGTAATCCTCGATCAATCGCCCAATCTTTTTCAGATCCAGGGATTCCTACAAAATCCTCAAATTGTAATTTTTCATTTAGCTCTTCCTTTTCAGATGGATTTATATAATTGTTCTACATATTTCTTTCTAGATCCAATATTCTTCTATTGATTTTCTGAATTTGCATATTAATATAATCCTTGAAATTTATAAGAAATGGATCTCTATAAGATAATTCAAGATCTCTCAAATTTTGGATCGGATTCTCTCTAGATAATTCAGATTCAGGATCAATATCTTCTATGTTACTCTTCTGTTTCAAGTTATCTTCCAATTCTTCCCCTTTATAATTATTAAGTGATCAAGGATCTATCTTAGTTGAGGAAATATGTTTTTCTAATTCTTTAGGAACTTCTTCCAATGGTCTTCCAATATCCTTATCCTCTTTTCTCAACTCAAAGTTTTTTTAAAATATATCCTCAAATTTTCTTCCAATTCTTAGTTCAATAATTTTATCTTGTTCATCATTCAATCGGGTTTTTCTTATGATTGAGTCGCATCTAAAGATATAAAGACTGGTTGTGTAGATGAATTCCCTAAATAAATAGGCTTTAAAATTGTATGGGGTACATCCATCTTAAGTTTATGAGATTTTTCAATAGATGGAATTAAAAGTTTACTATTTTTGGTTGCATCCATCATTTCACACCTCTCCTGAATATACATACAGTCTTCTTTAAATAATCTTTTCGAATCATCATGAAGTCTATTTCATTCTCATCTGTTAACTTACCCTCAAAACTTTTCTGGAAATGATCTTTACTTAGATAATTAATTTCATCCATCCAAAAACATTCATCATCTTTTCTCTCAGCTGGAAATTTCATAGTCTTCAACACATCTAAAGTGACTTCATGGTCATTAATATTCATAGTCAACTCTCCTTTTTGCACATCTATCATAGCTTGTCCAGTAACAAGGAAAGGTCTCCCTAAAATAATTGGAATTTCTTTATCTTCCTCCATATCTAATAAAATAAAGTCCAAAGGAAAGATAAATTTATCCACTTTAACAAGCACGTCTTCTATAACCCCTTTTGGATAAATGATAGATCGATCATCTAATAGAAGGGTTACAGTAGTGGGAGAAATATCGACTAAACCTAACCTTCTAAATATAGATAGAGGCATCACATTAATGGTCACTCCTAAATCACATAAAGCTTTTCCACATAATGTTTCTCCAATTGCACAAGGAATTGTAAAGCTACAAGGATCTTTAAGTTTCTGAGGAAAATTTTTCTGAAGTAAAGCGCTGCACTCCTCACTTAGTGCAACTGTCTCGTAATCCCTAAATTTCCTTTTCTTGTTTAATATCTCCTTTATAAACTTTGCATAACTTGGCATCTGTTCCAAAGCTTCAGTGAAAGGAATATTTATCATTAACTTCTTAAGTACTTTCATGAACTTTGAAAATTTTTTATTCAACTCATGCTGTATAAGTCTTTGAGGAAATGGAGGTGGTGGTCTTTCCAAACTGATTTTAGTTGGAGATATTAATTTTTTCAGATCCTTAGAAACATGTTCTTCGTGTCTTTTAGTTTCCTTTGTTTTTCTCACAACATCTTTCTCTTTTCTAACTACATCCTTTATCTCTCTTCCACTTTTTAATTGGACAGCTTCTACTTGTTCATTAGTGTTCTCTTTACGGTTGATCTCAATGTTGCTAGGAAGTGTTCCTTGGGGTCTATTTCTAAGTGAATTAGCGATTTGTCCTAGTTGATTCTCTATGTTTATAATCACAACATTTTGAATTTGTAATTGGTTTCTCATTTGCAATACCACTTCTTCCATAAACATCTTCTTATCCTTAAATTGTTGATCAGTGTTAGAGTCCAGTGGATATGAAGGTATATAGTTTGTGTTCCCCTGATTATTCCAACTTCCATTAGGATTTATATTATTATTTTCCCATTTTTGGTTTCCACTATTAGTAATATGATTCCAGTTAAATTTAGCATGGTTCTCTCAACCTGAGCTATAAAAGTTAGAATACGGGTTATTTATGATATTTAAAACATCATATGTTAAGTTAGAATCAATCATATGCCTTAACGAACTTTCCTCACTTACAGAAGTAAATTGAGGTTGGTTCATTCTAAATTGGTTCAACTTCCTTGATATTGCAACAACCTGAGATGCAAGAATTGTAATCGTATCTGTATCATGAACACTAGCTACATTTTTACGATTTACCCTTGTAGAGGGACATTGAAATTCATTTGTAGACATTTCTTCAATTAATGCATACTCTTCATTAAATGATTTTGACATTAATGATCCACCAGCGGCAGCATCAATTATAGACCTAAGGGATCCTACTAACCCATTATAAAAAGTTTGAATTATTAACCAATCGGGCAGAGCATGGTGTGGACACTTTCTTAGGAGTTCCTTAAATCTTTCCCAGGCTTCGTATATTGATTCTCCTTCATATTGACAAAAATGAGATAATATCGTTTCTAAGTTTAGTAGTCCTTGAAGGTGGAAAATACTTAGCTAGGAATTCCCGAGTTAACGCCTCCCAATTTTTAATAGAACCAGGTGCTAAAGAGTATAACCACATTTTAGCCTTATCCCTTAGTGAGAAAGAAAAAAGCCGTAGTCTAACAGCATCGTCTGACATGCCATTATAACAAAATATAACACAAAGTTCTAGAAAATTATATAAGTGTAAATAGGGATCCTCCAATGGAGTTCCCCCAAACTGGTTGTTTTGTACCAGTTGGATTATCTAAGGATTTATTTCAAATGAGTCAACTTCTATGACAGGGTTTTGTATACTTGAGTGAATTTCATCTGTCGTAGGATTTACGTAATCCCTCAATGAAGTATGATGATTTTCTAAGTTATTATCTTGAAAGTTTTCCATCTCTATTTCTAGTTTTTCGAGTACTTTCTGTATTTTTATTTTTTTATTTTCTTCAAACTCAGGATCATAAGGCACAAGTCCTGAAGATCCATTATTTCTTATACGTAACACAACAAACAATACATTAACAATTAAATAAATTAAATGAAAAATATATTCAACACAACAAAACATTTTCATGAACACCATATTTTTCACACAAAAATAATTTTTACGATACTACAGTTTTCCAAGTCTAAGCCTAATTACTTTAACTAAATTTCTGCTAAAGTTCTTACCGAAGCTTCCCCGGCAACGGCGCCAAAAACTTGATGCGACTTTTTTATATGTAAGAATTTATGACTTCAGATTTATATATTTATAATGATTTTTGTAAAGTCACAATTTCAAACACAAGTATACGTATCGTATCAAGTAATACAAGGCTCTAATGGAGTCCCGTTTATCGATCCCACAGAGAAGCAAGGTAAGAGGTTATTAGTCAAATTCTAGTCTACTACTAATAACCTTAGTTTGGAAGGGTGATATAAGTGGTTTTTCTAACAACTACTCCTAAATGCAGATGATTATATGTAAGGATAATAACTACTCCTAAATGCAAATATTACTTCTAAAGATAACCCTTTTTGGGGAAATTAGTTTGGTGAATTTTGAGATAATGAAATCTACTATTCTTATGTAATGAATTGGATAAAGTTTAGGAATGTGATGCATTAAATATTGTATGTACCAACTAGGAGCAATCATATTCTTTACCCTCAAAAGAGTACCCCCTCTTTCAAGCATGTAAAGAATATTGACATATCCTAAGTTCAGTCACTAAATCTAAGGCTAGGCTGGGAGGATACCGGCTGTCACTACAGAGCTCCCACTCACCCTTCACCTGAAAGCTAACATTCGAGTTTAATTACTAATCTTAGGACCAAATTGAGGATCTCAACCTGTCACCCTGAAACCTCCAATTCGACGCCCATCAAAACCATATTTTCTTATTTATTTACACTCAATCCCCATGAACTACATAATTCATTTATGGACATTAAATGTGGTTTCACTTTATTGAGAGTTACACTGCCCTTTCAGGACAATGCAATTACAACGAATTTTAACAATACAACAGGCCCTTATTGTAATGTAAATGAAGTGCAAGTAAAAACCATCACATTTATAATTAATACTTCTTTTAGCAAGCATCCCAATATCCTAAACATGAGTCCTACTCATTGTAAAAGAAAAGTAGAATGAAAATAATGACATAATCTTCTCATGCTACTATTTTCATAGAAGTTGAAAGAGTAAGAGAAAGACATCACAAAGCACAAGGAAAATACTACGGAAAACTTCATTTCAAAGCAAATCCTCAAAATAAGTGTTTACAATATCATAAGATAATGAAAAAAACATTACTTAGCTTTTTCCCCTTGTAAGAAAGATGAAAATCTATCCCACAAAGTCTCCCGCGGATCCATGCAATGCTAAAACATTCCCTTACAGATTCTCTCAAAATCCCCTCACCAATTTCTCCAAAAAGGTAGAAATCTACATTTCTACTCCTATTCTCAGATATCTAAGCATTCTCCAAGTTTTTCCTAACATCTCCTCTCTTTTTTGGCTTCAAATTCGGTTTAAAATAGTGTAGGGACGAATTTCCCAAGAGGTGCATGAAGAAACCTTCCAAAAAACATTCAGGTTCAATGTATTTGGCCAAAAACCACCCAATTTCGCATCCCAATGGCCTGGAGCGCCGCCGACACTGAATAGAGCGCTGTCGGCGCCCTATTTTCATGGTCTTGGGCTTCTGGCGCCGCCGGCACCGGTTTGGGCGCCCCCGGCGCCCATCCTGCACAGCTCCGCCATTTTGCTCCTTTTGACTCCGATACAGCTCCGATTTGCCCCGTTTCAGTTGCGTTACGTTTGTAACAGATAACCCTAAAAAATAAGCATAAAAACAACCTTTCTTTAAAGTGTAATCTCATTAAAAATATGCAAGAAGTGCAAATGAGATTAAACATCAAAAGACTTATCGAAAGGTGTCAGGGCAGAATTTCATTTCTTGCTCGTTTTTGCTCCAAATTGCACCGTTTTTGCTTCCTTTTGCTCCAATCATCATTTCTTGTACCTAAAACCAAAAAACATACAAAATATCTTCCTTTAAAGTGTAATATCATAAAAAATGAGTAAAATTATATAGCAAAAAAACGTATATATTTTAGGCGTGTCACCTTCCCACAGTACAGAGAAGCCAATCCCCACCATTTTCCAGCCCCCAAATCCTCTGTCTGAGCTCAATTAAAGTTGAGCTCAAAATAGGACATCTCCCTAAACTCCACCAAACTCAAATTAAACTCACCCACACCATCCCCATGACAAGAGAAAAAGTTCCTCACTGAAAGCCCCATCACCAGGCCACTCCGACAGGGACTTCCATCAAAGCTCCAAATTGGGTCTGGTCACTTTCACACCTAGGCAATTCACTAGGGCAAGAGGCTTCATCCCTAGGCTCTTGGGACTCTAACGATGGTGTAGAGCATCTCTGATCGAAGCTTCACTTCTCAGATTCAAGGTATTGACCTCTCCTTCTTCCCGAGCTTCTCTGAATTCTCCATGTAATTAGAGTTAATTTAAATCATTATTAGTCGTATGGATATGGTCTCCATGCTTACAAGAGTCCATAGGATCAAAACTGAAGTGATTTGGTTGAGTAGGCCAAGAAATTAGGGTTTTGGTGTGAACGGTCAAGTTCACACCAAATGGGGACGAAGACCGGCAGCCGTTGGATCACATGTATTTTTGTTGGACGGCTCTGATCGCGCTGGACGAGGAGATGAAACAAAAACACGGGCAACGTGGCATCTCAGTTAGCTGGCGGCGTAAAATAAGGGCGCACCGCGTGGGGCTTCGATCCGCCGTAGGTTGATGTGGTGCTGAGCTGGTTAAGTAGGAAAATATAAAATTTTTGATTTATTTAAATTACCTGAATTTGAAAAATCCATATCTTGGCCTAGAAAAATCATAAAAGTAGAAGAAACATACACTCTTGCTCAGTGAACAGAGGAGAATAATGTGGAAATGGTTTGAAATTTATTTGATGCATGTATGATTTTAAATTAACTAAATACCCCTTATAGTCTTTTAATTTTCCATGCATATAGACATTTCACCATGGCTTGCCATTTTAACATGTTGTAGCCTCTGTCATGAGGGATCTTCCCAAATTTTTTCAAAGTCAGAGGAGTCCTCTATGAAGAGTTCTATATTTTCGAAGTTTTTGCTTCTGTTTTCATAAATTAATTCCAAAAATTAGCATGGTGGTTATAAAAATCCAGAAAAATCATGGTTGATCAGAGGACCCTAGGATAAAATTTTCATGGGTTGAATTATTAAGAAATGACCTAATTATCAACTTGGTTTAAAACTGAATTTAATTAATTTGAATTCATTAAATATGAAAATCACTCAAAAAAATTCTCCCAGTACTTTAAAGGTCAGAGAACTCTCAAAAAAAAAATTTCATGGAATTTGGAGTTCATTTAGTCACTTAAATGAATTTTTTAAGTGAAATGATAATTTTGAACATTAAACTAATTTTAATAATTAAAATAAAACTTAAAAAATTGTAAAATTTATTTTGGGAGTTCTCTGTTATTAGAGGATTTTTTTAACAATAAACTTGGGATTTTTACAAAATTTTCATTTTTAATCATATTCTAAATATTTAAATAATTATAAATAATAAAAATCACAAAAATATTAAAAATCACTAAATTATCACATTTGGTCTTCTAATCACTTAGGCACCGTCCCCATAATTTTCCTAAGCCTCAAAATTAAAATATTAATTTTTGAAAGGCTTAAATTATTTTTTTTAAAGGGTAAAAATGAATTTTCTTAATTTTCCACTAAAATAATTCTAATAATTAAACTAAAAATAAAAAAAATAAAATTTATTTTTCTGGGTTCCTTGACCTCAGTGGGACTTAAGAAAAATATAAAATTAATTTGAACTCTTAAAATATTTTATAATTAATTAATACTCCATAACTTAACATAATTCTAATAATTAAATTAAAATTCAAAAGATTATGAAATTTGGTCCAAGTGGTCCTCTAGTATAGGTCTACCTCCCATAAAAATTTCATAGTCATATGTCTTGTTTTGAACAAGTTATTGAACTTTCATTAAAAACCCCTATTTTGCATTAAAAATAAATATATAAATTAAATTAAATTTTGAAAAATCACATTTTACCTTCTAATGTTTTAATTAACCTATAAGTGGGGACACATAAAAATTTCAAAGCCATTTGAGCTAAATTTAATGAATTATGAAGTGATAAAGGCCTTTAAGGGTAAAATTGTAATTTTGGAAAAATTTAGCCTTAATCAATATTTAGGTTTAATCAAAATGGGAAAAGGGCAATAAATGATCTTAATTATTATGTTGGATGATTGAAACATTAAGGGATAAATGGTAGAAACCCATTACAATTTTGTCGCACCCAAATTAAATATTTATATTTTCTTAATTGCCATAATTCAGAAGAAAATCAAATTAAAAAGAGTCTTAAAGTTAGGGATTAATTTTAGAAGTTAATATTCCACTAATTTAATACCCCTTCCTTTGATGTCTAAATGATAAATCAATATTTTGATAAGGATCATAATCATGAAAGTTATAAAATTTCTTTTTCTAAAAACATAAAAATATCCACTAAAATCTTAAGGGCTTAGTAATGAGCTAGGCTTAATTAAAGGAATTAACTAATAAGAATTAGAAAGAAAATATAATTAATCTTAAACTACCTTTTAAAACATTACAAGCTCATTAAAATTTGATAAATTCTTGCACAAGTTAAATTTTGCCTCTGAAGGCCCACCCAGATAATTTCTAAGTAAATCACCAAATAATAATTACCCCGCCTTTCGGGATGACTAAAACATTGGCTCACAGAGCATAAGCGTATAAGACTGATAAATCACTTAATGACTATGATAAGTCTAAAAGGACCTCAAGGAAGTTCAAAAGTATTGTGACATATCTGGGTTTCTCCTGACCTTTTCATAAATGTTGTCTTCCTTTCCTTGGCTAGATATATTTTGATCTGATGGTAGCCAAAGTAGGCATCGGAAAAGCTCATTACTGGATGGCTAATCACTGAACCATCAAAAGTGTTGATCTTTAGTAGGGGGTATCATTTCTTCAGGAAAACAAAGTTTTGGTTCGTGAAGTCCATGCACATTCTCCATTTTTCATTCAACTTTTGGACCATAGCCATGTTTGAGACCCAAGTCGAGTACTCTACCTCCCAAGTATAGCCTGCCTCCCTAAACTGCTGTAGCTACTTGCAGATTGACCTAGTTAAAGTCATGTCCGATGTTATCATCTTTTGCTTCATTTACTGGGCGATTGGATTAACACCCAAGTGGTGGCTTGTTATGTCAATCAGAATTCCTAGTATTATAGCAACATAATAGGCAAAATCATCCCAATTATTCTAGAAAGCTTAGATGAAAATGTCATTATATCCAACATCAAACTCTCAGAGATTAGGAATAACTTACCTTGTTCAATGTGGACAATAAGAATCTTGATGATTTCATTGGTCTCGAGACCCCTCTCTCATTGGTTTTGAATGGCGAATGACCCTTGTTCTACCTTATGGATCACCTGAAGGTAGCATGTTTGAGACTACTCCAAAAGTCCTTGAACAGTATTTATATATCCATCGCATAGAAATTCACTATTACATAGTATATGGAGACTACAACTCTAAATTCATTGAGTAGTTGGCGATTGAAGATAACATTATAAGTCAATGATGTGTCAACCACCAAGAAGTCTTTCATGTTGATGAACTTGTTGTTACATTCCAACTGGGAGACTAATAGCTTGATTATTTTCAGAGCTTCTTTTGATCAACAGAGAAATCATAGACGGGTTCGATCAGTGCCACCAACTGGTCGACTGATAGATGTATCTTATCCAATGTTAACTTGAATAAGATATTCATTAAATTGCTAGTATCAACCATAATACTTCCCAACTTATATTTATTTATCATCATCGAAACTGTGACAACATCATTGTAGGGGTTACTCTTTTAAGGAAAATCTACATCAATAAATATAATTGAAGGATGAGGTTTTCGCTTCAGAGTGAAAGCGGAGGCATAGAGTTCTTTCATCTGGAGCTTCTTGTGATCGGCTCACTGGATAGAGTCGCCTTCCAGGATGGCTAGAAATATCCCCGTGATGTGGATAACGTTGGCTCAAACGGGCTCTTCTGAGTCTTCTTCTACTAGGGCTATCCTCTAACTTGGGTTTAACACCTATGGGGCAACAAACTCTTTGAGTTTCCCGACCCGAATCAACTCTTCAACCAAGCTCTAGAGGTGTCTACAAACTTCTGTGTCATGACCATGGCCCTTGTGGTACTTATAGAACATGTTACTATTTAGTAGAAAATTTCAAGCTCTCATCGACTAATCATTCTTGAAGTACGCCTTATTTTCTGTGGCCTTCACCAACTTCACCATCGAAACTCTCAATTGAATGGATTTTGGTACCTCTTAATTTTCATATAATTGATCATTCAACTGGCTATATCCTCCAATTTAGTATTTTATGTGGACCTCTCTATCATTATGAGGTGGCTAAATGTCTTCTCATCGGGGACATAGACCATTTTTTATCCTCTACTAACCATCACACACGACACTCTTTATGCAAGCAGCGGCCAGATTGTTCAACTTTATCGCAGGATGAGTGAACATGCTCCTATGGTAATGTGGTGCTTACCTAAATCTAAGTTCATCCATACTATTAGGTTATTGTAAACCCATAACATACTTAAATAGTTCGCTCATTAACCCTTGTGCCATGCAAGAGATACAAATCCTGCACTTCCATCATTTACTTTTGTAATTGAGCAACATACAAGTGAAGTTTCTCGTTCAGCCTTTCATTGTTGTGCCACAGGCCCTATGATTTCTTATGGGGCTTTTGGGTACTAGAGAACCATACCAACCAAATAACGTCCTCTGAGTTGATCGTCTGCCTTCTCAAAATCACAAATGCACTAATGTGTATGTTATTTGCACCACACTGAAGGATTCAACCATCGAGTGATTTAATGTTTTTTCGATAGATGTTACCACCTTATAATAGGGATCCATTAAACCACCCTTATATGATTCTGAAGTAGGAGGTTTGAACTTCTTCAATGTTTCTGCATTAAAGATCTGCTGAGAAAATGCATTCTTTGGATGAAGATAGATAGCCATTCATCCAAATAATGGTCTGAACGTGTGGACCCAAAATTATCCTGAACCTGAGAGTTCTATCTTATATGTCCCTTTAGCCATTTAGCAGCCATGTGATTAGGATTCTTCTTCTTGAGAATTATGTACTTGAGGAGCTTGTGCACTTTTCTTGAGTGGCATGTGGGTCAATTCTGTCCTATTACCTTCCATTTAATCTCTAAGTTCCTGGATTTATTATTGCACAAAATTTCCTATGTACTCCATGTTTGTCGTATCTCCCAGATGAGTTCTTTCTCTGTGGCATGCTCCTCATATTACTGGTGGCATATTCCACTCTCACCGCATCATTTAGATTGTTGAACTCATGGTATAGAACATAGGATGGACAAGTGAAACAAAAAGAGATAAAAAGAGGAAGAGTGAGAGAGAGTGCGCACAATAACACGAGTTTTGATAATGTAAATTAATAGTCCTTTATTGGAGAAATGACCCACTATTTAGAGATTTCTGAAATATCTAGTGTAAAATTATATGTTTCTCCCTGTTTTAATAAAGATGTTATACGCTATTAGGATATTTTTTCGCATTTGTAACCGACTTCAACACCCCTTCATATTCAAAATTACCATTAACACCATTTTATATTCATAACTACTTAAAGAGGGACACAGTAATCTCGTCATTCTATCAGTTTGGAGCCTTTGGTTGGCTGACAAACATTCAGTCGGCTAAAAGGTCAACAGTTGGAGAAAATATTTGCATATGGTTGTGTCTGGACTCCAATAATTCAATGCTATTTGTAAAGTGGTGGGACCTAATTTAATGAATTTAAAAAAAACATTGTGAAAAAAGCTATTCTTTTAGGCGACTCGGCCATAAGAGCACCTGTTGCATTGAAAAAAAAATGAGTTGTATTATGCTGATATTTTGTTTGTGTTTGGTAGTATTATGGTGGTATTCAAGTAGTTTACAAGCGGTATTCTAGTGATATCCTAGTGGTATTATGATGGTATATTATGGTACTCTGGTTGTATTATGGTGATATTTTAATGACATTTTGGTGATATTCTCGTTGTATTCTAGTGTTCTTCTGGTGGTATTTTGATTGTATTATGATATTATTTTGGTGGTATTCTTGTGATATTCTAATAATATTCTTATAATATTATGGTGTTATTCTGGTATTATTGTATTATAGTGATATACTTGTGGTATTCTGGTTGTATTAAAATGTTATTTTGGTGGCATTCTGGTGGTATTTTGGTATAACAACAGAATACCACTATTATACCACCGGCATACCTCTGAATAACTTTTAAAATATCACCAGAAATTGACCATAATCACTAAATTACCATAAGTAAACCACCATAACACTACTAGAATATCACTGATATATAACCAGAATACTACAAGTATACCAGCAAAATACCATAACTATACTACTGTAATATCACTAGAATACCACTAATATATTATCAGAATACTAACAGATTATCACAAGAATATCATCACAATACCACCAGAATACCACAAGTATACCACCATAATATCACCACAATGGTAGTAACATACTACAAGAATACCAAAAGAATATTATTAGAATACAACAATAATACAACTAAAATACCATCAAAATATCACCATAATACAACTAGAATATTACAAAAATATCACCATATATATCACCCAAATATCACCTAAATACAACCAGAATACCAAAAGTATAACACTATAATACCACTAGAATACAACTAGAATGCCACTAGTATACGACCATAATACCACCTAACCATAGTACAACTCATATTTTTTTGATGCAACAAGGAAATTTTGGGTCGAGCCACGCAAAAAATATTCTTTTTCAATTTATTTAATTTGTCAAATCGGGTCCCACCTCATTACAAAATGTGTTGTATTATTGAGAGTCCGTACACATAACTTCGTGCTGTCTCTAAATGTGATATTTTTTCCATCGGTTGGCCGACTCTATAGAATCCTGAATAGATGCTCTTTTGTCTTTAGGATGAACTTAGACAGTGAGGTAGAAAGTGTATCACCATAATCTGATGAGCAGCACACTTGGACAAGGAGCCTTTTCAGAGGATTAAAAAGACGTTCTGTGGGGTGCCCATTTGCAGTATTTTTGAGGCTGATGGAGCTGGTCACGAATGACTATCCCCCGGATTTAGAGCCTTTTATCTCTTCGTTCGGCTGTGCTTCCATTCGGTCAGTTCAGAGTTTCAACCAAAAGAAACGATGCTTGGTGTCACTGTCTTTTGGCCATCACGATATATTGCCCTTTAGTGATTATAAGCTAGGTCTGTTAAATTTCCCCGAGAATCATGTGAACCCATTTTTAAATGTGTGTATGTATGTATATATGTATGTATATATAGACACACATCAACTTGTCCTGGATTCAAGTCACACGAGACTTGACGTTTTCTCCAATCACATCAACATGTACCCTTCTCTGACCAATACATCAACTCAATTTAAGTCTCTTCCCACATTGCCGTTTGCCGGTGTTCATTGGCAATTTTCTCCAGCGGACCTCGGGTGAATCCGCATGGCTTTTTCTGTAATCTCTGCGGTATCTCAAGCCCTGAAGTACCCGAACTTCCACTTTCTTCTGTTGCTTCTGCTTCTCTTGCTCTCTAATTTTGCGGAACAACAGAAGACATCCGCTCCCTTGTTCTCCACTACGATTTTTCTTCTAAATTCCTCTACGTCGAAGATGACGACTAACCGGGAACAGATCCCAGCTTCAGCTAGTAAGTTCAAAGTGGAGAAGCATGAGGTTCCCAGTGGCCCAAATCCAGACGCAAATTAGTAGTAATTGACGCCACTGTCAATTCTATAGTGTTAACATTCAGTTTTTCAGAAAATTTTAAGTAGCTTCTGCATGTTTTCTGATATATATTGCTTATTGTTTTTGCAACATATTTTTCTGAGCAATGTTTTTAAAAGGGTTTAGATGATTTGTATGGCTGAAATTAGTTTCTCATTTCATATATATTAGAATTAGAATCAGAAAGTCCAGAAAAAGTAGAGTATTCAACTTATCTGATGGCAATTACAATTATCCTTAGGTTCTGTCAGCACTGGGAATGACTAGCGCTAGTAATGTCATTGCAGCAGAAAAAAATATAACATAGAACATAACCAAACAACATAAGCAAATTTTTTTTATGAAGAGTTGAAATTTAGCTCAATTATTTTGTACATTTAAAATAAGAATGAATTACAGATATGGAATTAGTTAAAACTATATTTTACACCATGAGATTTAGTTTAAAAGCTAAAGATAAACCAAAATGTAAAATGCTTATAAAATGTAAAATGCATCTCATGTCAAATTGACAAACAAAATAAATCATTTGAAGCTGAAGTGGTAAAGAAAAAGAAATTTTATTCTGGTTCTTTTTTATTCTTAAAAAAAGGGTGAATTTGCTGCTCTCTAAAGACTTTCTAACATCAATTTAGCTTCCCTGCCATGGCAGGCCCAAACAACGCATTAAATTGGTGACCATACTCTCCTGCTACTCTTGAATTTCCATCATTCCACCTACTAGTCTATATTTATAGTTTAGATGAAGGGGCATTTTTCAAAGAACAGGAATGATTTTTATTATTTTTTTTTTTTATGGAGACGAGTCATAATGAATATGTGGCTAATAGTCCTAGCATATGTGAAGCTTCATATTCCCGTCTGTGAATGTTTGATGTACTCTGACACAACCTTATCTTTTATTCATTTTCTATTATTTCTCGTATTTGTATACCCATACTATTAAGTGTTGGATGCATATCATGGAAAAATTTTTTAGTTGGACAAATAGAGAATTGATTAAATAATCAATAGTTATGGGAAGAGCAAAGTTACTTGATTTGTTACCAAATCAGTTTAAACGAACTTGGTTTGTTTAACTAGGTTGATTTAACTAGGTTGATTTGCCTCATATCGAGAAGGTCAGCCCAACTCAAAGATTTGTCCATCGAACACGGCTAAGGTCCCCACGGTCGACAAGGTCAATGAAGTTAGCTTGTTGAAAGTGGATAAATAGACTCGATGGAGCCAATCGACCATATTAATGGATAAGATTAGCTGCAATTTTGTTTGCATCCCTGCTTGGGACCATTTTAGCTTGATGTTGTCACACGCATGAAGTCCCATTGAACGTAAGTCAAGTATTTAAGTGATCTTATCAATTTAATAAAGACTTCTTATGGAATATTTTAATGATTGTACATCTTAAGTGAGTTTGGCTTGGCTGATAATCAATGTTTTGGACACATGTAAGAGCATAAATAAAACAGAATAGAATAAGTTAGACTTTATTAGGCAGGTTATATAATCACTGAGTGATAAATTCCTTCTTTAAATAATATTGCACTAGAGCTTCTCTACCAGAGAATATAACATGCAAAATAAGCATGGAAAGAAATCCTAAGCCAAAGTAGCGGACAAAGTCTATATATACTTAAATATGCCATTAGTTAATTAGATCTATGGCCTTCCCCTATATGTAAAATGTTCTTGTATAATTAAGAGGGTGTGAAATATATTTTTGTTCCATAGAAATGCAATGTATGCATTTTGTTTGGAGAGCTCAGTCCATTATTTCATTGAAAATTAATTCGATTTTTAGTTTGTATTGCTCTAAATGTTTTTATGACTTGAGTGAGTATTGTAATATATACATAGAGTGATACATACTAATGCTAATTAAAATAGAGATTCTAGCTCACCAGGGAACCATGAGGAAGGTACAAGGGGCAAGCCCAGCGTATAATATTGACAAAATCTCTGATCAAATTTGGTAAACTTTTAAGCTCAGAATAATTATTTAATATGACATGAACTAACCATAGTATATTTATGAGAATAGTTTGCATGATAAGAAACCGCCCAATTGAATATGATGATGATGATGATGATGACATGTCAATAAAAGTTCATTTTATCAGGGATTTCAATGAAATATTTAAACTAGAAATTTTTTAAAGCAAAATTTTGAAGCATCTAAACCATAATCTGAACAAATTTGTAATTGAAATGAACTTGTGAATACGATGAGTTTAATGACACAGATAATGCTTCAATACGGCTTCAAAGAAACTTAAATCAAACACTTAAACATTGTTGAAAAGATTGTGATATTAAATGAAAATCCAAATGATTTTAAATATAGCTTGTTCATATTTTAAATGACCATTTTGATAAGAAGAATTCAATGAGTCCAGAACATCTAAATATCCAACAAATGATCTAGAATAGAGAGAATCGAAATGGTCCATTCAATGGAGGTTCGGGGATTTTAAATTGTATAACCTAAAATATCGTAAAATAGATCACCACTCACATAAAATAATTTGAATTTGGGAGAGAAATTAGAAATTAAAAAAAATCCAATGCTTTATCTGACAATCAATAATGATTTCCAATGTTACAATGGCATGACCAATGTTGTCTGAACATTATCGCTCAAATACCACATTTTGACCACCAACATGTTCAATACAACAGTCAATACATTAACATGAACACACATCATTCCTAACAGGGCACATGCATGTTATTGAAGCCAAATTTAATACCCATGGCCTTCATCTCTCATTGTTGCTATCGCATCGATACACATCAATGCCAAAAAAGACGGCGCTTTCCATCGACTCTAAATTCGATGGTTGCCTACTTATTTCCCATAATTTTTAGTAACATTGATGCACAATATCTCTAAGAAGAGTGATGCATGTTGTTGACTTTGAAGATGACGTCAATAATTTTTGTAGCCCATTATCAGCAACAACATTAATGCACATAATTGCTAATAAGATCAACGTACACATCAACAAAAATGAAGACATCTATTGACTTCGTTTTTATTGTCAATGTTAATATATAAATTACCAATTAAGCCAATGCACGGTGATAACAACATCAACAATGCTCAATGAGTTCATCTCAATCATCACTAATAATATCGACATACGCCATTGCTAATAAGGCTAAGACATAATGTCAACACTAATGTTAATTCCTGCTAACTTTTTGTCCTTCATTGCCAAAAATGTTAGTGTACACAATATCAAATAAGATTAATAGCCATTGTCAACATCAACGCCATCATCCTCCGTTGTCAATAACACTAATGAAAAGTAATCATCATTAACAGCACCTTTGATTAGGGAAATTTCAAATCAAATTCCCTTATCTCTCTCTTATACTTAAGATCTATTCTTGTGGTCCCTCGTGTGGTTTTCTTAGCCTTATTGAGTGACTAACCCAAATCATTTTTTTTCCTATAAATGAGTTCAAATTCAACTCTATCTAATATAGTAGTTTAATAGTAAGTTGCTAGTGCAGCTAAACAAACTCAAATAAAATCTAAATCTTACTAGGTTTAGTCTATAGGTGCCATATACGACAATTGAAATTAGTCAGCCCATAATCATTTATAACGTTCTAAGACTCTCCTAGTGACTTAAAGACCTTACCATGATTCTTTCTTGAGCTCAAGGAGGATTAGCCGACACTATTTGCCAAAGTCAGCCCAATGACTTGCGGGGCTCACAAAAGTTGACTATCCCTAAATATCAATAAGAATCTCGATTTGAAATGAATCCTGCTAAGATCTCTTCTTGTGCTTTATGGGACTGATTTTATATATTGTGAATGTAATTTTGACATTTTTGATGCATAACAATCTCTTTGGTATAAATTCATAAACTTCAACAAATTAAAGCCTAAGAGTTTTATATTTTTTACTTGAATCCACATGCTAACTTTTAAAAATGGTAAATTATAATGTGGAGAATTTATTAAGTTCATGCCCATGATGTGAAATTCACATTGACATCTAGAGAATAAATGTCTCCTATCTTTCCAAACTTATAACCTTGCATGTAAGTTTTCAATTACTTAATATTCATTTGAATAATAAAAATTCAATACCCAAAAATAGAAGTCTCATGATACATCATCCAAAAATCCATTTTATCAAGCATGAATTAATGAAATACCTGAATTAAATTTTTTTTAAAATTAAATTTTTGATTGTATGAACTATTACTCAATCAACCTATAGTCAAAATAAACATTTAGATATGACAAGTGCAACAACATCAAACTCTTTCAATTTTCCTATAGATGAGCCCAAATCAAGTATTTAAATTGCAGTTCAATACATTGTGTTTTTTTATAAAAAATCAAATGGCCATTAAATTGTGAGTGTCTACAATCAAAACAAATGCTTCGATGAGAAAAATTTAATAATTATATGATGACTCAATGTCAAAGTCATTAAGGAACCAAAATATTGAAAGAATGATTTATAGTTATGAGAATCATCACAAAGCTTTTCATGGAGTATTTAAGAATTTTTGCTAAAATTATCAAAATGAAATCCTTAAAAATTATAAATTGACAACCATTCCTCTCACAAAAGAGAGTTAAAATAGAATTGCGAAGAAATCATGTGAAGTTTTTAGCAATGTTCAATGATAAATGATAACAACTATTATCAATGATTATCATTGCTCAACTCTAATGATTAGGCAATCATCTCATGATTATGATCGCCTTCAATATAATAATTTTAATGCAAATCATTGGTAATAAGATTAATTCAAGTTGTCAGAACTTAATGCCAATAACTAAAACTTTTTTACCTATTATGGCATATTACAAACTTTATGCACTTTATTATCTCGTAAGGGTGTTACATATCATTGACTGTAAAGGAAATGAATCCCAATTGTATGAACATTCATTTCCAACAAAGTTGACACATGCAATCTCAAAAAATAAAAGGATCTTGGCCCTTTATGATATCAAATACAACATTCATAGGATTGATGCCATTATCATCAAGAATATTGAGGCACATTGTCTCCAATAAAGTCAATGCATGCTATTGAAATCATTATCAAAGCTAGCTAATTTATACACTTTACATTCCTAATAATATTGATACCCCCATTACTAATAAGGCTAATACATATCCTTGAATCAACTCTAATGCATGCCAATTTTATCTCTTATAAATATCGATGCACATCATTGTTAATAAGGGTTATTTATGTCATTAACAACTACAGTGAAGCTAGCCAACATTATCTTATTGAGTGAGATGAGTGATTTAATTAGTAGAGATAGAGAATTTGCTATGAATTAGTTTATTTTTTAATATTTATTATGATTTTTTAAGTTTTCTTGGTAGAAAATTTAATAAATAAGAAATTATAAAAAAACTAAAGAAATTCATGTGTAGCTTCTCCACGCTCTCCATAAAGTGATATAACACCATTTCCCAAATAATTTGGATTGGTAGCCCAAGAGTATAGCACCAAAGTGTTTTTTGAGAGGTGTCTCAATGCTAATTAAGAGAAGATTAGGAGATAAATCTAAGAAACTAGTATCACATCACTAGAGTTTGGCATTGTAGCGTATGATTATCAAGATTGGGGGACTTCTAACCAAATAATAAGGTTACTTTGAGCCATATTTTAGACCACCACGATGCTAGAAAAACCAATTTATGCTTAAAGGATGGAAAAATTATTGGCTATAAATAATATCTGAGTCTTAGTGCTACATTTACCACCGTTGTGCCACTCAATAGTGTCGCAAAGTGACAACCTTGAATAACCAATTTTATAGTAGTCTTTGAACATATTTGGAAGTTACTTGGTAGTTTTTAGGAGTTGTCAACTGAAAAGACTTAGCCATGAATAATAAAGGAGAATGTTTTTTTTTTGTTATAGTGAGTAGAGTATGAGAACGTAAATAAGTGTGTGCATTGAAATAGAGGCGCATGAGAAGAAGAAGGATGCACTAGAAAAGTAAGTATGGACATCTATTATTTTTTGAACAACTTTGAGTGTTATAAGGTGGTTGTATAGAGTAGCAAGGTAGGAACACATAGTACATATTATTAGTATAGTGTGTTTGTTAGTGGTAAGTAGTGTCTTAAGAGTGGGAATGAGCGTAAAGTGGAAGAGAGAAGCTACAGAAGAACAAGGATGCACTAAAATGCAAGGAAAATGAAGAATCATATATAGGAATTCAAAATCCTGGTTTTTAGAGTTTATTTCTTCAATGTAATGTTTGAATGCATTGTTGCTTAATTTTGCTTCTTATTTCCATGAGTATAAACTAAGTGTAATATTTGGATTGTGGTGAATTAAGTTTTTTTGTTGTAATTATTGTAATTAATTATGAATGGAATTTTTTAGTTATTGTGATTAAATATTTTTATGGTTAGTATATACTCATCATATGCATCTTAATATTTAATTTATCTATACATTAGGGGGGTTAAAGATAAATAACTAGAGTGAAGCAGACAAATCTTTGAGTATATAAACATAGAATACTAAGAGATTAATAATCAAACAAGAAAAATTCTTATCATTATCACTTAAACCTAATAACTATAACTATATAACTAATTAGTGATAATGATTAGGTTTCTAATAATTGATAAGGTTAAAAAGTATTTAACCTCTTGATTGATAAATTTTTTAAATGAAATCACGATAATTCGTAAATTTAAGTTAAGGAAATCATTTATCTAGAATTATTTCTATTATTTTAAGATTGAAATAACAATAATTAGATAGTGTAATTAATTTATATTGTATTTCTTATTTAAAATTTTCAATTATGAACAAAAACATAGGGTATTTTAAAAATCAATATTTAGCTTATCAAAAGATTCATGCTTGATTTTTGTGTGAACCGTCTTATTCACTTCTATACTACTTTTGAATGACATGAGCACATGTGTAAATAATTTTATCTGATCATACTTTTTATGCCATTACTTTGGATCAATAAAAGTTGGTGTTATTTAATATTAGTTCGAGTACTCCTTTTTTTGTTCAATTCCTATTTTATAACCATTATCATGTCATTTTTTTGTAGATCTATAGTTAAACTTATTATTTTGCGTAAGTTTACTTTTCAATGAATTTTTATATGATTTTATTTAAATTATTTATCATTTATTTCCTTGTTATTATTATGCGTCGGTCGCAAAAGATGGTTTGGGAGTAGTTTTTAATTTATGTAAATATATATTTTAGGAAAGTATCATTTTAATTTTAAAATATGAAATCAAACTGATTTCATATATGCAATAGTTTAAATAATCAAGCGCTTCACCGCAAGCCATGTATCTATCCCGAAGAATGGATACATTGCTTCGTAGTGAGGCTTGATCAAATAAACTAAAGAATATATGACATCCGTTTGGTCCGCGAACCATTTATGTTTACCGACAATTTTCCCTATCTGGTATGAAGCAACTAGATAGGGTTTATATTAATCTGGGGTATTTAAGTTTTCTATAAGGGCAAGCCCCTATGGTTAATTATATCTTAGATAACTGAAATAACCTAAGAAAACTCTTAGTAGTTCTATGGCTTGTTGTTTAATTCTAAGAAGTTTTGCTGTTGAAGATGGCCATGTTGCCCGCTGTGCATGCTCTAAGCTCTTCGTCGTAGCGGGTTCAGTTTTAGAAGTGCCAAATTGAAGCGTTTGAGAGAAGTAGCAAGTTTTAAAAATGTTTAACTTGAGGTGTCTTAATTTCTTACTTAGGGGAATATTTAAGTTGATTGTAGCGACACGGGTTAGGATTCCATAGTTCCCTCATTCTGGCACCACTATTTTCTTCAGATTTACTTAGTCCAGATGAATTTACTAAGTTCAACTGAATGAGTTCCATACTTTCATTTATACCATGGGAAAGCTAGTTAGCAATCGTAGGTTACCTCATCTGAGGTATTCCCGATCAACCAAAGAGATGTTATAATTTAGTTGCAATTGTAATTTTGTTGTTTTCTTTGAGATTAAATTTTGGGTTGTTTTATATTTTTACTACTGTAGTGGTAAAGTTTATCTTTTTTTATTTTAATTTTTTAGTTTTGGATTTAGTTTTGGGGCTATCCTAAAAGTTTTGGTTTTAATTATTATAATTATTTAAATTTTTGGAGTATTAATTAAATATAAAATATTATTTAATTGAAAAATTGTGTTTTATATTTTTCTTAAATCACTCCGAGGTCAGAGAGCCTAGAGAGTCAAATTTAATATTCTTGTGATTTATATTTTATTTATTAGAATTATTTTAATGAGAAAAGAGTGAAATTCCATTTTAGCATTTAAAAATTAATTTTGACCCTTTAAATTCTAATATCTTTATTTAGAAAATTAGAAAAATTACTCCAATTGTTCCAAAATGATCAGGAGGCAATTTAGAACATTTTCATCAATTTTATTAATTTTGTGATTTTTATTATTTTTTAATTATTTAAATATTAAAATAATGTTTAAAAATGAAAAAAGTTATTTTAATTACAATTTTATTTTTTAGGGACTCCTCTGATCACAGAGAATTCCCAAAATTAATTTGGTGATTTTTTGAATTGTATTTTAATTATTATAATTATAAAAATGTCAAAGGCTTGATTTAGCTTGGAAAATTCATTTAAGTGTTTTAAATTAACTCTAATTGAATTGAAATTTTTATGGTAAGTTTCTCTATCCTTAAATTATAATAGAGAATGATTTTTAGGTTATTTTAATTTATTATTAATCCAATTTATTTTTCTTTAGAATTTATGATTTAATTACAATTAGGGTTATACTTAATAAGTTAAACCAAGTTTACATTTTTTTCTATGTTCCTCTAGTCACAACCAAAATTTGCTTTACATTCTCCTAATAATATTTTAATTAATATAATTTTTATATCAAAACAGACATAATAACTTGAAAAATAGAGATCTACCCATAAAGATCTTCTCTAACATTGGAAAAATTAAGAAAGATCCCTCATGATTAAGAGAACAGAATACCTAAATTTCAAGCCATGGTGAAATGTACTTAAAAATAGAGAATTGAAATAAGAAATACTATATTTAATTAATTAAAAATAAAATACAAATCAAATATACTCGAAAACAATTCCACGTTGTTCTCCTCTATTCACTAAGCAAGAGAATATTTTTATTTTATTTTTCTAATGTGTCTACACCAAGTTATGCTTTTTCTAAGGTTCACTGATTTAAATAAATCAATTAATCCATAATTTCCTACTTATCCAGCTCGGCGCTGCGCAGTCCTACGGGGCTCCGAAGCACTACGCGTAGTCTCCCCATTCTGTGCCACCTTCTGAGTTAGCTGCCACGCTGTCGCGCTTTATGTTAGGATCTTCTATATGACGTGATCCCAACCGTCCAAATATTACACGCTCGATCCAACGGTGCTCCTCCTTCATCCCAAACTTGTGCGAACTGTGAACCATACACACTCAAACCCTAATATCTCCCTCCACACTTAACCAAATCACATGGGTTTGGTTCTGTGGACTCATCTAACCTAGACAAACCTATATATACGGCTAACCTAGCATAAAATCAACCCAATGTGCATGGAGAATCAAAACAAGCTCAGGAGGGGGAGAGAGTTCAATACCTCTGTCTGAGAGAGAAGGCCTCAATCAGATGGTTGTAGTAGATTCGATTGGTCCCAACAATCCTCCAAATGAAGCCTATTATCGTGGTGAAATATTTATACCTGAATTTGACCAAGGCTGATTTCAGGTGTTAATCAAAGTATGGTGCAAAGACTCTTTATGATGGGGCTTTGATGGGGGAACTTCTTCTTTCAGTGTGGGGATGGTGTGGGTGCAATTAATTAGTATTTGGTGCACTGTTGAGCTGTGGTGGAAAATGTCATGGTTTTGGCTGAAATTTTAGTGGAGAAATTGGCTCAAGGCTGTGGGTTTGAGTGGCTGAATGCAGTGGGATTACACTCAGGATGGTTTGAGGAAGCTCTAGTGAGGCTTTGGCAAGATTTCCTTAAGATTATTTCAGCACCCTCTCTTGACTGTGGAGAGCTCTATTTATGGCCATGACTGCCTGGTGGAGCTCAGGGGACCAATGTGGGTGGAATTAGCTGCTTAGGTGGAAGACAACAAGGTACAAGTGGCCAATCAGGGTTGGACATTATGGGGGTGAGTTTGGGTTTTGATTTAAGTAATATGGCTCTCGGTTTGAGCTCCTCCAGAGACTAGGTGGGCTGGCCAGGCCAGGGGAGGTAGCTAGTGGTCAGGTGAGCCAGAGGGCAGGCCATAAGTGCAGTGAGTTTAAGTGGCTAAGTGTTCATTACAAATCCCTTTATGTTTTACCAATTTAAGGAAGGGGATCCCCAAATTTAGGGGACCCTTGGTTCATGGTTCCACTAGAGTGTGCTAGGTAAATCTAGCTTAGTCCTTAGGGTCAACTTGGTGGCTGTGGCGAGCTTAGTTTGGCCACATTCAGCTTGGTAAGGTCACATTGGCTCATAGGTCCAATTTAAGTCACTTGGATTCAAGTTGGGCTAGGTTTGGATTAAGCTTGTGTTAGGTCCAATTGATTGTTAAAAACGATGTATATGATTGTCATAAAGTGTTTAGAAGAGGATTGGGGTGGTTTTGAATAGGTTCGAGGGATCAATTTGGCTTGATTTGGGTATTTGGTCAATTTTGGGACATTTGGGTTAGGCTAGAGTGGGGCTAAGGGTCAATTGATGATTCTTAAAGGTCTATGGGGATGTCATAAAGAGTTCTCAACATAAATTGGGTGGAGGTTTACGGATTGGGACATTCAATTTGGTAAATTTTGGACACGTGACACATTTTGGGAAAATTTAGGGATTTTGGATTTGGTTGGATTTGGGTGAAGTTTGGGCTCAAATTGGGGAAATTGATGGTTCAATTGGGTGTAGGGGAATGTCATGAAGAGTTTAGGATTCAAAATTGGGGGAAATTGATTGACATTGGGTTCAATTTGGGGAGATTTGGTCATATGGTCAAAATTAGTGCTTTTTGGTTTAGATTCAAATTGGGTTAAAATGTGGGTCAAATTAGACTTGGATTTGGTTTGGGATGAGATTGAGCATTGTGAATTTGAGTTTAGAATTGAAATTGTGGGGAATTGAGGTCAATTTGGTGGACGTTGGAGATAATTTAGGCATTTTAGGCCTTAAGGGGCAATTTGGAGCTTTTGGTAAAAATGCATCAATTTGGTCAAATTGGGTCAATGTGGTGATTCAAAATTTAAAATGGGAATAGTTGGAGGGTTTTGGATATTTTTGGGATTTTTTTTGGAATTTTTGGGCTAAGAGAAGAATTTAGGTCATTTTGGGTATTTTGGCAGTATCCCGGGAATTTTGGTAAATTTGAGGTGGTTTGGGTATTTTGTGTGTTGAGGAATGTTTTGTGATGATTTTTTTGGAGATTTTGGTAATTTTGGAAATTTTGGTCAAAATTGGGTTTTAGGGGCAATCTGGTAGTTTGGTGGAGTTTTTAGGGGTAAGGGATCAAATTTTGGAATTTTTGGTAAAATTGGGGTAGAGTGAGATTGATAACTCATTTGAGGCATGGACCAAGGGAATTCCCCATTTGGATCCTCCATGTTCTGGTACTAGTCAAACCCTAGCCTGGGACCAAGAGCTAGGGGAAACCACTCACATGAGTTTCCAA
Organism: Papilionanthe hookeriana x Papilionanthe teres; assembly: GCA_022702705.1. NCBI lineage: Eukaryota > Viridiplantae > Streptophyta > Magnoliopsida > Asparagales > Orchidaceae > Papilionanthe > Papilionanthe hookeriana x Papilionanthe teres. The sequence goes on along the minus strand of CM040435.1, from coordinate 43,558,504 downwards.
AAGAGTAGGGGATTAAGTGTGAGGAAATTTGGTTTAGGGTTGTGAGGTAGTGTGTGAGAGTGCAATGTGCAAATGTGTGTGCCAGCTCCAGACCAAACAGGGTTAGTCCTAAGGCTTAGCCATCCTTTAGGGAACTCCTCTTGAGTTTCCTTATGCTTGGTCTCATCATCCTTAGCACTTATAGGTTAGACTTTAAACATTTGAAAACTCCAAGTGAAGCAAAGAAGCGTTTTGATTTTCTATGGGGTAGGGGTTCCATTGCTAGTCTTCTAAGATAGTCACCAGAAAAGTCTTATGGCTAGACCTTAGGCTATTCTAAGAAAAGACTAGACCTCAACAAAAGTTAGGTAAAAAAAAATGTACCCCTAATAGATGTGATGTACCGGACAAGCACACTGCACATATTGGTGTTGACCGACAAGATTAACAAAACCAACACAACTTTCTGAGTCAACACTCAAGACAAAACGTAGAATTCAACGAGGAAGTTTCCACAGGGGATTATCTGGTTTAAAACCTTCAAACTTGAGAACTCTCGCTAGGGAAAGCAGGTGGGATACCTTCAAACTGGAGCTATTAATTTCAAGCCTTCAAACTCTGAAGGAGTTCGATTCGATTTGATTTGAAAATGTACTTAGATTTGGATTTTGATTTCATATTTTAATTTGATTCTGAACTTGAATTGATTTTGAATTTTGAATTTATGGGAATTTGAAGTTTATGGAATTTTGAACTTGTGAAATGTTACTTTGCTTCGATTTTGAGAATTTTAATTTCGTGGGAGTCTTTGAGTTTAAGTGAGTGTAGAGAGGAGAAACGAAAGTTAGGTACCGACCTCGAAAGATGAGAATCATAATTTGGGTACCGATCTCAAAAGATGAGAACTGAAATTTAGGTACCGGTCTCGGAAATGAGAATCAAAATTTGGGTAGTGATCTCAAAATAATGTGAATACGGAAAATATTTGGAAAGAGAATGGAATTCTAAGGAATTATAGGGAATCAGATGACAAGGGTCCGATTCTGAAATATCGTGGAAGGTGGAAAATATCGCGGAAAGGAACAAAAATATAGGAAAATTTAGGGAATCAGATGACAAGGCTCTAATTCGGAAATATCGTGAAAGGTGGACAATATCTCAGAAAGGATGTGGAAATATAGGGAAATAGGGAATCATATGATAAGGCTCCGATTCAGAAATATCGTGGAAGGTGGAAAATATCTCAGAAAAGATGTGGAAATATAGGGAAATTTAAAGAATCAGACGACAAGGCTCTGATTCGAAAATATCGTAGATGGCGGAAAATATCTCAGAAAGGATGTGGAAATATTAGGAAATTTAGGGAATCAGACTACAAGGCTCTGATTCAGAAATATCGTGGAATGCGGAAAAATATCTTGGAAAGGATATGGTAATATAGGGAAATTTAGGGAATTGAACGACAAGGCTCTGATTCGGAAATATCGTAGATGGTAGAAAATATCTCGGAAAGGATGTGAAAATATTGGGAAATTTAGGGAATCAGATAACAATGCTCCGATTTGTAAATATCATGGATGGCAGAAAAATATCTCAGAAAGATATGGAAATATAGGGAATTATAGGGAATTGGATGACAAGGGTCTGATTCAGAAATACCGTGAAAGGTGGAAAATATCTCGAAAAGTAAATGGAAATTTAGGTAAATTTAAGAAATTTTGGGGAGGAAAGCTCAAGGATTTACATCCGGCCTAAGGGGTGAAAAAAGGGAATCAGAATTTAGGTACTGATCCCATAATTTCATGTGAAGTGATTTAAAAAAAATTTGATATCGACTTTAGGAGAAAGTAAAATTTGTACAATTCAGCCAAGACTGGTAGCCATTGTAATATTTGTAGAATTTCGTGACATTGCAAATTTTTGGGAAGTGACGTTGTGTAAAGTGCTAAAGTTCGCAATGTGCCTTTGGAAATGAAGAATTTAAGGATGAGTGCAAGGACTCGGAGTCTCGAGAGAGAGAATTAGCTTATCATTCATTTTCGATTTATCATTTTCTTTCAATTTGTTTCATTTCATTTCATTTCATTTGATTTCATTTTGTTTCATTTCATTTCTTTTCATTTCATTTCATTTCTTTTAACTTGGGGAGTATTCGATTTCAGATTCAATTTTCTTTTTATTTCGTTTCATTTTTACTTCTTCCATTTGTTATCTTTTCCTTTTAATCTTCTTTTGTGTCGTTCTTTGTTCATTTTAATTTGGGACCAACTTATGGTCTTGAGGCTTTCGACCATCACGCCAAAAGAAAAATTTCTTAAAAACTCGGTGAGTCGAAATAGAAATCATCATTAATTTTGTTGAAAGCAGTAGTACAACTGATCACATGCTGAAAAGCATCCAAAAGTCTATTTTGCATACATAGCTGAACAAAACTGTCATATCATATCACGCTGGTATAAAAAAATGGTGACAACTACTGTGACCCAGTGTAGGAGGTAATAGATTTCTGTCCTCTGAGGCTGCTCCGTGGACAAGCCAACCTATCAAGGTTACGCTCTGGAACAAAAGTCCCCTCACGAACACCCGGAGGTACTGTGGTCACAATGGCAAGGGGCAAAGGCTTTCCAACTCTGGATCTGGCTCATAGTAAAACAATGCATTTTCCTCGTCCATTCTTCTGAAGGTAACTGACACTCTTTGTATTATAAATCTTGGGTTTCAGTGCTTTGCAAGATTTGCTCTGTTTCCTTTCAGCACTAGCACTGACCCAACTGGTAGAGGGATCTCAACAGAACCTCGGAACTCTCCTAGTCCGAAAATCTAAATTTCCCGGCCGAAAAAAATTTTACATTCACTTATAAATGAGATCGTGCAGAAAGGCCTCACAAATTTGTGGTGGTTGATAAGGGGCGAGATACAGTCCCATCCTCATAGATATTTATAATGCAGCTGTTGGGAATATAGTCTGTAGGCAGTATGTGCCACTCAACCATCCTCTTTATCATCTTCTTTATCTGCGGCGTCATTAGATCCACCTCATTGTGTCGTACAATCCCTGGGGGATTGCACTATCGATCTTTGATAAATTTGTAGCAGCTCCCACATTGAATGGTGACCCCGACCTTTCCTCTCTTCCATTTTGTAGGCTATGTATATGTCTTTTTCCTCAGATGACCTGCTCTGACCAAGTTTTGGAGAGCGAAGGCACAATCCAAAATCATCTCTTGATCATTATTTGAAAATACATCTATGTAAAGCTCGAGGCTTTCTAAATTATTGACGAATCTTTCTTGGATTTCCTCGTAATCCTGAAATTCTCTCTTTCAAAACCTTCTGATCTTTGCCATCACGTAGTTTGGAACTCCTCGATGTGGCTGCGGTAGGACAAACTACGGTACATAGGGCTCTACAACGGAATGCTCCCTGCTCCTTAGTAGCATTGAGGTGGCTACATATGCCTTGAATGTACCGTACTCCTTTAACTGTAGAACATGACATTGTGGGCATTCTGAAAATGCCCCTGTCACTGAAGGCTGTCTAGGTAGGCTCGAGTTGCAAGTTAAACACATAATAAAAATTTCATTCATTGGATCCCATGTCGGCGCCTGGTCCTCAGCAGTCCCCAACTCGATATCAGTTATTTTTTCATTTCTGGCTTATAAAATTTTTCTGGAATGAGCGATAGGTCGACGGCTAACTCCCTATCCTATCTCCTCTCCATCTTGTGCAAGAGGTGACGCTTGAGGGGATTTGCATTTCTTCTTTTTGTATGCGCCAACGGCGCGTCTGGAAATCTCTCAGTTGTAGTGATAATAAGACCACCCTCTGGAGTAGTGATCATGGACAGAATCTGACTGTGTCTTTTGGCAAGGAGGTGTGATTCAACAAAACCTCCGATGCCTCTATGTCCTGATGTTTTCCAGTCTCTTTATGACCACTTTGCATCATTGATTTCACATTTGTAGGCTTTTTGTATGTGTTCTTTCTTTTCAGAGTGTAAGGTCTAAGCCAATTTTGAAAGCAAAAACCAACTTGCAACCTGACACTTCCTACATAAGCAAACAAAGGGAAATGATTTTTGCAATTATTTTGATGCCCTTATCTTATTTTAATATGATTTTATAAGATTTGGAATTAGAATTTAATAAACGTATTTCATTTTGTGAGAAAATTTATTTTATTTTGTTTAACTTTATTTTATTACAAGATTTAGGCCCAGTCACAGACACTGGCCATATGACTATATCAGAATGAATATCGTTCTATAGATTTATCATGTCTCATAGTTTTTCTTTAGATATCATCCATTTATTGGAAACATGGGTCTACCCCCTTGAGAATCCACCAACTGGTATGACCCTCCTGAGTAAACTTGTTCTACCACGAATGGTCCTTCCCAGGTTGGTTCAAAATTTCCACCTATCTTGCGGTGTACAAGGATAAGCCTTCTAAAAACGAGTACGAGGTCTCCAACTTTGAACCACCTTGGGAGGACAAATTTAGTATGGGCTTGAATCATCTTTGTTTGATAAAGTTCTAAGTTATGCTGCTTAATCAATCTTTTCCCTTTAAGGCCTTCCAATTCTATAAGTCATAGCTTGACATTTTCTTCTGTCGTAATTTGATTGAGGACAATGATCCAGAGAGACGGTAGCTGAACTTCTAGTGGAAGAACTGGCTCGGACCCGTACACAAGTGCGTAAGGCATAGACTGCATCGGCGTTTTGACTGTCGTTTTGTAGGCCCACAAAGCTTCCAGTAACTTCTCGTGCCATCCTCTTTTATTGTCATCGAGCGTCTTCCTTAGGATCTGAACAAGCAACTTGTTGAAGGCTTCTGCCAAACCATTCTCTTTGGGGTAGTAGATCGTCGAGTTTCACCAGTCTATCCCATGACATCTGACGAAGTTGTTAATTTTGGTGCTTTTTAAAGTGAACCCGTTATCAGAGATTATCCTGCGTGGCACGTCGAAGTGGTCGACAACCTGATTCTTAAACAATTGCAGAACTTACCGTGCTGTGAGTTCCTGTAGTGGAACCACCTCTGCCCATTTGGAGAAGTAATCCGTAGTTGCGAGTATAAACCTGCGTCCTCTTGAAGAAGGAGGGTCTATCGGACCCATTATATCCATGTCCTAACACTCGAATGGCAACAAGACAATCATGGGGTATAGAAAATTTGAAGGTTAGTGCAAGACCACTCCATGCACTTGGCATTGATGAAATTTCTTTGCTATGTCTATACAGTCTGTCATCACTGTTAGCCAATAGTATCCAAGTCTCCATCGTGTACTTCTTTGACGATTTTCTGTACTTCTGCCCTGTTCAGACATCTCAGCCACATCTAGTCGAAGGATCTTCTATACAGAACATTATCGATTAAGGCATATGAAAAAGCCCTCTTCTGAATTTGATGCGCTACTAACTTGTCCTCTGGTAGTATTCCTGTTAGTAAATATTATATTTTTGGCTGATGCCAATCTTTTGCATCATCTGACACAGTAGCTGCTACCTCTTCTTTTCTAAGCTTGTGCAAACTGTTGGGGTCGATCTGCGATAAAACTTGACGTCCTTGCACTATAATATCTATTGAATCTTCAGGTGGATAAGTTAATTCTTTAGCGAGTTTAGCTAAAGCGTCTGAATGGGCATTTTTTTGCTCAAGGAATTCTATAGAACGTCATACTGGGGATCTGCTCCAGTAATTTCATCGTGTACCAGTGGTACGCTTCCAATCTTGGCTTCAAAATCTTCTATTGTCCTGCTACTTGCTGGATGACGAGTTGTGAGTCCCCATAAATTGCAAAGTCTGTCATTTCCATTAATATTGTCAATTCCAGGCCGGTTATTAGTGCTTTATATTCTACTGCATTGTTAGTACATAGCTCAGTAGAGTGGTAGGAAAATCTTAGCATGACCTGATCTGGTATAATGAAGATAAGATCGATTCCTTCCATTCCTGGTATCACTGTTTGCTGTCCTTTGTCTCTTCGGGCTGATCACACACCATCAAAGTACATCTCCCAACATGTAGCACTGGGCTATTCTACTTGTAGTATCTGCTCGTCTGGTAGTTCATCGTTGAGTGGGGATTCGGCTGGCAGTGGATGCACTGCGAGAAAATAAAAAAGAATCTGCCCTTTGACAGTGCGAAGGGGCACAAAAGTTATGTCGAATTGCAATAAAATCATTGACCACCTGACTAAATGTCCAGAAAGTGTTGGTCGGGTCATTAAATATTGCAACAGATTAACTTTCAAAATCACGTTGACCTTATGAGACAACATGTAATGTCTAAGCTTCTGAGCGGTGAAAACCAAAGCTAGATAATATTTCTCACTAGAAGGATACTTTACCTTCGCGGGTATTAGACGTCAACTCATGTAGTAGAGTGCGTTCTCTTTACCCTCATCATTGACTTGGGCAAGTAAGGCTCCGAGGAACTCATCTAAAGTCGCGGTATAAAGTATCAACGATCGACCCGGAATAGTGGCTGCTAAAACAGGAGGTGTCGTTAGATATCGTTTAATATCTTCGAAAGCCCGTTGGCATGACTCTCCCCAAGCGAATTTGGCATCCTTTCGAAGTAACTTCGAAATGGGTAGACACCCTCCTAACAGAATGGAAATAAAGCGTCTTAAATATGTCAATTGTTTCAAGACTTTGAGAAGGCATTTCTATGATAGCCTTAATCTTCTCTGGGTCGATTTTAATGTTGACCTCATTTTTTATGAGGTCTTTTCTTTTCTCTCTCTCTCCTTAGTACATAGGATCTAGCCATAGGGTTTCTCCTTGTCTATCTTAGAGGACTAGAAATGGGACCCATCACTTAGAAATTCAAATACTTCTTAGCTCCCTTCAAACCCCACAAGTTTGATTGTAAACTCTTAAGCCACTTGGAGGGTTAAAATCAAATGTGGAGGTTTAAAGGATGAGTTTCCTATATGACTCTTTGGCCTTAGGATTACCCTGGGTGGCTTGGTCCTGGTGAGGGTAAGCTTGCACACACCACACTCTCACACACACACATTTCAAACCCTAAAACTAACCTTAACCAATTTGACTCCCTGACTCATGTAGGTAACTCATATGGACGGACCTTGACCCCTAGGCCCCTGGCTAAGAGGGTTAGGAACAACATATTGAGTGCCTAAAATGAGTCCTCTTATGGCTTTTGTGAGCTTAATATGCCTTCATGGCTCAACCAAAATGATTTCATTTCACTCACATTTGATCAATTTTCACTTTTCCAAAATTTCAATTTTTGACCCCGGGGGCCCTAAACCTACCAAGCCTACCAAATGCCTTTGAAATAACCCAAAATTTGCAAAATTGCCTAAATTACCCAAAATTTCTCAAAATCAGTCCTAAACACTTCCCCCCACTCAAATTGATCATCCATGACCAAATATACCAAAATTTCCAAAAATACCCCTCAATACCCTCCAAATACCCAAAATACCTTTTTAACCCAAAAATTCCAAAAAATTCAGAAAATTCCCAAAAAATTCCAGAAAATCTAAAATATTCCCAATTTCATTTTGTTCAACTACACCATAAGCCAATTTTGTCAATTTAATCCACTTTTACCAAAACTCCCAATTTGACCTATTTTTAACCTAAGTGGACCCAATGTCCAACCCAACTCAACCCCAATTAGCCCCAAATCTTTTCTAAAACCTTCCTAACACCCCCACAAACAAAATACTAACTTGATTTGCCCAAAATTTGAACCCAAACTTCACTCAAATCCAACCCAAATCAAAAATCCCCAATTTGGCCTAAAGCCCACCATGAATCCAAATAGGCCCAAATTCCAAAACAAAAGCCCATCCAAAGTTGAAAACTCTTTGTCACACCCTCATAAAAATTTTTCAACATTAATTTTACATCAAACCCAATATTAACCCAACCTTAGCCCAAGTTAGCCCAATTTGGCCCATTTTGACCCCATTACTTAAAATGCCCAAATTGAACCCATTTCAACTCCAAATGACACCAAACCTTATCCAAATCACTCATGATACATCCCTAAACTAAACCCAACATTTATTTGACATGGTCATTCACAAAACTTTCATCCAAAAGCCCATTTTTTAAAATCTAAAAGCCCACTTTTCTAAAGACCTTAAAAGCCCATTTTTATCAAATTTAAAAGGCCCAAAACTTATTCTAAAGCCCATGTGAAATTCCCATCATCATCCTTTTAATTGAAATCATCCCTAAGTCCTAAATCAATAGTCAAATAATTCCAAATCAAGCCTCATGCCAATTTCCCCTAAATCCATCAAAAATCCCAAAATCCATTTTCATGAAATTGAGCTAAGCCATGGGCAAGCCATAGGGAAGCCATAGGCTAGCCATGAAGCCATCCTTAAGCCCCATGCAAGCCATGTGAGTGGTGTTCATGTGACCATACCATATTGGGCAAAAGGAGGGAGTCCTTTAATGATTCCCTTAAGAGTGATTAAACCTTTTCATGCTTCCCCTAAACCATGCTTAAACATAAATATGCTTAGATGGTGACTTCTCCCCACTAAGCTAGCTGACTTACCTGACCTCCCTCAGCCCAAATCAGTCCCTTGGTGGGTGTAGCAAACCCAAATCCATGACTTGGACACATTTGAACCCAAAATAGCCATCTCTCCATACCACTTAAATCAATTACTTTACACATGGCTAACCCCCATTGTTTGCACAAAACTCAATCCCTGGACTCACTGAGTCAAGATGGTGACCTGACCCTGCCGGCCAGCCTCCTGGGTCGCCGGAAAATGCCATGGCCGAGAGCTCCATGTGAGCCAAACTTCCAAATTCTCCTCGGTCGAGCCGCCCCATGCCCAATGGCCACTATGGCTGGTCTTCCCTTGACCAAGGCAGCTGATCCCAAGCCCTAACTCCCCCTGGGAAGCCCTCCAGCCAGCTCTATTTAAACTCCACCCTCTCTCGGCCAAACAAGGTGATGAACCGAGGCTTAACAAAACTTTGCCAAAATTACTCCAGGACCTTCTCCTAACCCAGTGCAATTGATTCCTAGTGTCCCTTTGCCCTAATCCCCATTAACAAAGCTCAATTTCTCAGTAAAAAATCCACCAAAAAACCAGGACAACTCCGAAACCTCCACAAAAATCAAATTAAACTCACCCACACCTGCACAAGACCTAGAGAAGGAGTTCCCCAGTGAAAGCCCCCTCGCCAAGCCAGCCATCCTCTCTATAAGCCAAGCTTTGAAATCGGCCTTGGTCACTTTCATACCTAGGAAATTCCCTAGAGCTAGAGACTTCATCTGGAGCTTTCTTGGGTGCAATCGAAGGTGCCACAACTCTCTGATTGAAGCTTCACTTCTCAGAGCCAAGGTATGGACTCCTTCTTCCTTCTGAGCTTCCAATGATTCTCTATTTTGCTTGGCTTAATTTCATAGCATATAAACCATATGGATGTGTGCGTCTCCTCGAGATGAATCCATAGAGCCTAAGAACACAAAAGTCCGTTGAGAAATGAGAGAGATCTTAGGGTTTTAGTGTGGACAGCTCACGGGACACACCAGTCGTAGACGATGACCAGGCGCCGTCCGATCGGGCGTGTATCGAGTGGACGGTCCATATTGCGCTTGATCGAAGGATGGAGCGAGACCGCTGGCCGCTTGGCATCCGAGTCAGATGGCGGCGTCGAATGGGAGCGCGCCGCGTGGGCTTTCGGATCCGTCGAGGTTGAGTCAGCGCCTCGCTGGATAAATAGATAAATAAGCTATTTTTTATTTATTTAAATACCCAGAAATAGAAAAATCCATAACTTTGCATAGAAAAATCAAAAAAATAAACTAAAAATACCCTCTTGCTCAGTGAATAAATGAGAATAATGTGGAAAAGGAATTGAGTTAATTTGATGAGTATTTTATTTTTAATTAATTATTTACTCATTTCAATGTTTTAATTCTCCATTTGAATAGACAATTCACCATGGCATGAGACCATAGGGTTTTTGTAGCCCCTGATCTTGGGAACATTCCCTAAATTTTCCAAGGTCAGAGGCCATCTCTAAGGCAAGTTATTGATTTTCCAAATTTTTGTACCTGTTTTGATATTTTAATTCCAGTAATTAGCATGTTACTTAGAAAAATTCTTGGAAAATTTGAGGAAGTATCCTAGGATCAGAGGACCCTATGAAAATTATGGTTTGAGTTACTTCATTAAGAATAATCCTAATTGGCCTAAACACTCAAAATTGAATTTTAATTAATTGGGATTGACCACACATCAAAATAACTTAAAAATAATTCTTCACTGATCTTTAGGGTCAGAGGAGTCCCACATAAAAAATTTAAACCAATTGGAGGTGATTAGCCCCACTAAATGGACTAATTAAGTTATATGACCAAAATTAAACTTTAAAAAATTATAACTCCAAAAATACATTTCAAAAATTCACCAAAATGGTTTTGGGGCTTCTCTGATGTTAGGGGAGTCTAAAAAAATTAAAATTAAAATTTTCTAAAAATCTTCATTTTTCACCATATTTTAATATTTTAATAATAAAAAAATAATAAAAATAATAAAAGTGTCATATTTTGATTCCTAATCACTTAGGAACAAACCAAATATTTTTCCTAAGTTTCTAGGTTAAGATATTGAATTTTAAAGGCTTAAAACAATTTTTAATATTAAAAAACGAATTTCCTTACATTTTTCACTAAATTAATTCTAATAAATCAAAGAAAAATTAGAAAAATATAAAATTTGTTTCTTTGAACTCCTTGAGGTTAGAGAGATTTATGAAAAATATAAAAATTCATTTTTCAACTTTAATTTTATTTTATAATTAATTAACACTCCAAAACTCAAAATAATTATAATAAATAAAATATAATTTGAAAAATCACCAAAATTGGTTCAAGTGGTCCTCTGGTCAATAGGAACATCCCATAATTTTCTTAAGGACAGAAACCTTGCCTTGGTCGTGTTGTTGAATTTCCATTGAAATTCCCTATGTTTTCATTAAGATAATTATATATATTAAATTAAATTCAGAAAATGACATTTTCTCCTCTAGTGTCTTAATTGACATATGAGTGAAGTGACATAAAAATTTTAAGTTCATTTGAGCTTAATTTGATGAGTTATGAAATGAACATGCTTAAAAGGGCATAATAGTAATTAAAATTTTAACCCTAATTAATATTTAGGTTTAATCAAGGGGAGGGTAAAATATCTGATTTTAAAATTTTCATTAGATGATTGAAACCTAGGGAATTAAGGGGTAGAAACCCATTAATCATCTTGAAAATATTTAAAGTAAATTTTAATTAATTAAACAATTTGATTTTTGGAAGAATAAGTTGAAATTTGGATTATTAAGATTAGGGATGTGATTTAAGAAGATATCATTCTTTAATTTAAGATCCCTAGATAAAGCACTTTAATAATATTCAATTCTTAATCAAATTCAAAAATGATAATTGAAATTAATAATAAATAATTAAAAAGGAAAATAAATCTTAATTAAATGAAAAGGTTAAAACATTAAGTAATTTAAGTATCAAGTTAAAATAAGTTTAAAACATTAAGATTAATTTGAAATCACTTGAGAGCAAATCTAAAACAAACTTGAAACATCAAAATCAACCTCGAAAATAATTCATAATTAAAAATCAAACCAATTAAAAAATTAACCTAAAATATTTCAATTAAATTAAAATTAAATCATTAAAATCTAAATTGAATAATCTAAACACTTCTTTCAACCGAAATTAATCTAATACATTGAGATCATTTAAAATGTAAAGATTTAATTAAATTAAAACAACTTGAACACTATTCCAAACTTAAAATTTTTAAAATTTCTTAACTAAATTAAACCACTTTAAATCATCAATTCCAATTTTAAATCATCAAAATATTTAATAAATTAATTTTCTCTTAAAATCTTTTGTTATCATAACTCTTAGATGGAGCATTAAGTGAAATGTCACTTTACTCATAGGATAATCAAACATCCTAATTCACTAAGCAAGAAGTAAAACTTAACTAAGTTCTTGGATGATTAATTCACCAGTACAATAAAAATTCATTTGGACTCAAAATAATCTCAGAAGTATTGAAAAGATGTTTAGGACTTGTCCTAAACACTTCCTTAATATGATGAGGTGTTTTAGAAGAACAACTAAACTTAATTGTTCTTTGATGAAGAAAATCATCCTTAATAAAACAAAAGAACATAGACGTCATAGGAATTGACTAGCTATAGGATTAGGACTTTGGTAGACAACCAAAACCTTCCCTTAGCTTTACCTAGGTGTTTTTTTGCAAATACATAAATGCCTTAACATGTGTTTTAAGTGTAGCTTGGAATGACGGGAAGACCCTCCAGGTACGCTTTTACTTTATTGCAATTTACTTACCTGTACTACACTTTACTTTTCTTGCATGTTAAACATGATTGTTGCATAAAAACTGAAACCTTTTAGGATAACCACAAAACTGAAACCTAAAACTAAATTAAAAGTCGCAACAAGATAAAATCCACCGCCACAATATTTCAAAATACAAAATCACTCAAAATTTAATCACAAACAGAACACAAAACTACAACTATAACTATGTTGGATGATCGGGAATACCTCAGATTATGTAACCTACGTGTTGCTAACGGGATTTCCCACGGTCTAAATGAAAGTATGGAACTCATTCAGTTGAGTTTAGCTAATTCATCTGGACTAAGTGAATCCGATAAAAATAACGGTGCCGGAATGATAGAACCGTGGGATCTTAACCGGTGTTGTTATAATCAACTTTAAGATTCACCTAATAAAACATTAAAGACATTTAGACTTTAAGACTTTTCTAAACCAAAACACTTCTCTCATCTCCTGATTTTCACTTTCTAAAACTAAACCTCTGCGACAACAACAAGGAGCTTGGAGCATAGTGGGCAGCACGACCATCGTCGTCAGCAAAACTGGAATCTACATCAGTAAAACCTTTCCTAGTTTTAAATAACCAAACTATAGGATTTCGAGGTAGTGTGCCTAGTGCAACATAAATCCTCAGTTTTTCGTTAGGCATTTGCATAATCATGTTATGTAAACCAGTCTTAGGACTTCGAGGTAGTCATTTTGTACGACACAAACTCTCACATCTTCCAGGCTATTTGTATGATCATGTCGTACGAATATAAGTCCTAATTAATTAAAATTGGCAGGATTATAACATTAAATAAACTCCCAAATTGAAGCAAAAAACTAGGATAGTTTGGGAAGTTGCCAAGATTCTTCTTGGATCCTCAGCTTCTCCTACCTCTCTTCCATTGGACTCTTAAAATAAACTGTTCCAAATTTGAGCTAATCCCTTTTGAAATTCCCAAAATCCAATCCTTCGAAAACCTTAAACTTTGAAATTCTTGAGAGCAAAACCACTGATCATTATCAAGACTTTTCTTAAATGATTCCCGTCATTTAAGATGTAATTAACTATAGGGGCTTGCCCTTATAGGGAACTTTAAGAACCCATGTAATATAAACCCTACTTAATTCCATTATACTAAGCAGGGGAACTTGTCGGCTTATAAAATTGGTTCGCAGACCAAACGGATGTCACAAATCTTCTAGTTTATTTAATCGAGCCCCATCGTCAAACAGTGTTTTTGTCCTTCGAGATAGATACATGGTTTGTGATGTGGTGCTCATTTATATAAACTATTTGGGATGTGAGATCGGTTTGATTTCATATCTTAAAATTTTCAAACTTAAAATTATTTTCAAAATCAAATGCTACTTTCTAAATTATATATATATATTTAAGTTAAATTTAAAATCTAAAATTCGCCGACAATTTCTGTAGGTGACCCCTTTTAAAAATACAATAAACAACCTAAAAATATGCCGACAATTTCTGGCCACTCTGTTGGGGAATAGTTCCTCTCTCCACTTTGATCAGATGGTTTACCTTTCATAAATCAATAGTGAGTCCATACCCCTTTTGGACCAAACTACCATTCTTTCCGTTGGCATATCACGTTCATTTCTGTCTTGAACGGGTATAGTCAACTCCTTTTGGATTTTGGAGCCATTATTTAGACACCCCTAAACAGAGAGGTTCCGAAATCATTTTGCCTCTTTCTGAGGTGGGGTGGACCCCCAATAGGTGTTAGCTTAGGAGCGGTTCGTCGGGTTTGTTGACCTCATTTTTGATGAGGTCTTCTCTTCTCTCTTTAGTACTTAGGATCTAGCCTTAGGCTTTTCCTTTGACTATCTGAGAGGACTAGAGATGGAACCTACCCCTTTAGAAACTCAACCAATTCTTAACTCCCTGCAAACCCCACAAGCTTGATTATAAACCCCTAATCACCTAGAGGGTTGATATCAAATGTGGAGGTTTAAAGGATGAGTTCCCTATAGGACTCTTTGGCCTTAGGATCACCCTGGGTGGCACAGTCTGGTGAGGGCTGACTTACACATACACTACACTCTCACACACACATTCCAAATCCTAGAACCCACACTTTCACCCAACTTGACTTTCTGACTCATATAGGTAGTTCATATGGGTGGTCCTTAACCCCTAAGTCCTCAGCTAAGAGGGTTAGGAACAACATAGTGAATGCCTCAAATGAGTCCTCTCATGGCTCATATGGGCTTAATATGACTTCATGGCTCAACCAAAATGATTTTATTCTACTCAAATTTGATCAATCTTCATTTCTCCAAAATTTCAATTTTTGACCCCTAGGGCCCCGGACCCACCTAGCCTACCAAAAGCCCTTAAAATTACCTAGAACCTCCAAAATTTCCAAACCACCCAAAACTCCCCAAAATTAACCTTGAACATTCCTAACCATTCAAATTGATCATCCATTACCAAAAATACCAAAATTTCCAAAAATACCCCAAATACCCTCCAAATTACCAAAATACCCCTCTTAACCCAAAAAACCAAAAATTCCAAATATGCCCAGAAAATTCCATAAAATCCCAATTATTCTGAATTTCATTTTGTTCAACTACACCATGGGTCAATTTTGTCTATTTACCCCACTTTTGCCAAAACCCCCAATTTGCCCAAAAGTCAAACCCAAATGAACCCAATGTCAAACCAAACATTTCCAATTGACCTCAATTTTGGTTCAATTCAATTCTAAACTTCAATTCAATATCCCCAATATCAATCTAGACCAAATTCAAGCCCAATTTGATTGACATTTGGGCCCAATTTCATTTTTAAGCTTAAAGCCCAATTTTGACCCATAACCCAAACTTAGCCCAAACCAACCCAATTCAACCCCAATTGGCCCCAAATCTTTTCTAAATCTTCCATAACATCCCCATAAACAAAACACTAACATAGTTTGCCCAAAATTTGGACCCAAACCTTACTCAAATTCAACCCAAACCCAAAATCCCTTAAATGGACCTAAACCCAAACCTAACCCAAATGGGCCTAAGTCCCAAAATTGAACCCCAACCAATGTTGAAAACTCTTCATAATATTCCCCTAAGAATTTCTCAACATTTATTTTACATCAAATCCAACATTAGCCAAACCTTAGCCCAAGTTAGTCCATTTTGATCTATTTTGACCCTATCACCAAGGGGACCCAAATTAGACTCAATTCAATTCCAAATCACCTCAAATTTGTCTCAAATCACTCATGACACATCCCTAAACCAAAACCAACATTTATTTAGCATGGCCCTTTGCAAAAATTTTTATCTAAAAGTACATTTTGAAACATAGAAACCCATTCCCCTTAAACCATTTTTAAAGCCCACCTTTACCAAATTTTAAAAGCCCAAACCCATCCTAAAGCCTAAATTGCAATCTCATCTCATCCTCACTCAATTAATATCACTCCCTAAGTGCTAAATCCATCATGAAAATCAAACCAAAATGGTATTATGACAAACCATCCAAATTTCACACAAAAGTACCAAAATTCCTAAAACCCTTTTCCATGAAAGTTGACTTGACTTTTCCCAAGCCATATAGGAGCCATGAAGCCATCCTTAAGCCCCATGTGGAGCCATGAAAGGTTTGACATGTGACCATACCACATTGGGCAAATGGAGGAAGCTCTTTCTAGGTTCCCTTAAAGTCACTAGCCTTAACCATGATTACCCTTAACCCAAAATTAATCCAAATATGTTTGGATGTGGACTTCACCACACATGTGAGCCTGACCCACCTGACCTCCTCAGCCTAAAATCAGGCCATGAGGAGGTGAACCAAGCCCAAATACATGGGTTGACCTAAACCAAGCCAAAATCACCTCTTCCCCTTTCCATTTCAATTCATCCTTTTCACACATGGCATTTGATATTTGAACACACAAACCTCAAGCACTGATCTTCCTGATCACAACAGTGACCTGACCCTGGCCGGCCAGCCACCACAGTTGCTGGAAAACACCAGACTGAGAGGTCCAAATCAACCAAAAATTGCAATTCCCCATGGCTGAGCTGCCCCACTCCAAATGGCCATTGTAGCTGTTCTTCTCCTCACCAGAGCAGCTGATCCCAGCGCGTAACTCCCCCTGAGAGGCCATGGCCATGGCTATTTAAGCCAGCCAACCCCTCTCGGCCAAAAGGTTGGCTAAACCAGACCTTCACAGAATCCCTCCAAACTCCTCACAAAGCTTCCCCTAGACAAGAGCAATCCATCTCTAATGTTCTCCTGCCTTAACTCCCACTGATTGAGCTCAATTTTGGAGCTCAATTCTCAGGCCAGAACAGGACACTCCCAAATCCTCCACCAAAATCAAATTAAACTCACCCACACCTGCACAAGAGCAAGAGAAGGGTTCCCAGAGTGAAAGCCCCCTCTCCGGGCCACCCATTTGTTCTAGCCTCCAAAGGTTGAAATTGGGTCTGGTGGAAATCAAGTCTAGGCAATTCCCCAGGGCCAGAGACTTCATCTAGAGCTTGCTTAGGTCCAATCGAAGGTGACACAACTCTCAGATCGAAGCCACACTTCTCTGAGCAAAGGTATGAGCTCTCTCTTCTTCCCTAGCTTCTGAACATTCTCTATTTTGATTGGGTTAATATCATGCCACATAAACCATAAGGATTTGTTCGTCTCTTCAAGACGAATCCATAGAGCATAAGAACACGAAAATCCGTTGAGAATCGAGTAAGAACTTAGGGTTTTAGTGTGGACGGTCACGGGTGCACACCAGTCGTTGACAATGACCAGGAGCCGTTGGATCGCGCGTGTATCAAGCGGACGGTTCAGATTGCGCCGGACCAGGGAATGTTATGTGAACCGCGGTCCTCCGAAGCGCTGAGTCATATGGCGGCGCCGAATCAAAGCGCGCCGCGTGGCCTTTCAGAGCTGCCGAGGATTGCGTGGTGCCGCGTGGATAAGTAGGAAAATAGGGTATTTTTCTTAAAAATTCATAACTTTGTGTAAAAAATCATAAAAATAAAATAAAAATACCCTCTTGCTCAGTGAACAGAGGAGAATAATGTGGAAAAGAAATCAAGTCATTTCATCAAGTATTTTATTTTTAATGATTTATTTACTCTCTGCATTGTTTTAATTCTCCATTTGTATAGGCAATTCACCATGGCATGAGACCATAGGGCTTTTGAAGCCTCTGAACTTGGAAACATTCCCTGAATTTTCCAAGGTCAGAGGCCATCCCTATGAGAAGTAATTGATTTCTCAATTGCATGTTACTGTTTTGAGTATTTTAATTCTAAGAATTAGCATGTTGAGAAATAAATTCTAGGAAAATTTGGTGATGTTTCTTATGACCAGAGGTCCCTAAAAAAAATAGGTTTTGAACTAATTCACTTGGAACAACCCTAATTGGCCTAATTACTCAAAACTGAATTTTAATTAATTAGGGTTAACTACACATCAAATTAACTTGAAAACAATTCTCTACTGATCTTTAGGATTAGAGGAACATCACATAAAAATTTGAAATCAATTGGAAATGTTTAACCCCACTAAATGGATTAATTAAGTCACATAACTAAAATCAAACTTTAAAAATTCATAACTCACAAAATACTTTTAAAAAATTCACAAAAATGGTTTTGGGGCTTCTCTGATATCAGAGGAGTTTAGGAAAATTAAAATTATAATTTTCTAAAAAAGTTGATTTTTATCATTATTTTAATATTTTTAATAATTAAAAAATAATAAAAATCATAAAAATATTAAAAATCACCAAAATGTTACATTTTGAATTCTAATAACCTAGGAACAAACCAAATATTTTTCCTAAGTCTCTAAGGTAAGATATTGAATTTTAAAAGCCTAAAACAATTTTTGAATTAAAAAATGAATTTCCAAACATTTTCACTAAAATAATTCTAATAAATCAAAGAAAAATCACAAAAATATAAAATTTGGTTCACTAATTTCCCTGAGGTTAGAGAGATTTTTGAAAAATATAAAATCCATTTTTCAACTTTTATTTTATTTTTGAATTAATTAACACTCCAAAACTCAAAATAATTCTAATAAATAAAATATAACTAAAACAATCACCAAAATTGGCCCAAATAGTTCTCTGGTCATTAGAAACATTCCATAATTTTCTTAAGAACAGAAACATTTCTTTGGTCATGTTATTGAATTTTCCTTGAAAACCCCTATTTTCCATTAAAAATAATTACATAAATAAATTAAATAAAGAAAAATCACATTTTTTCCACTAATGTCTTAATTGACATGTGAGTGAGGTTACATAAAAATTTCAAGTTCACTTGAGCTTAGTTTAGTGAGTTATAGAATTATTAAGCTTGAAGGGCAAAAGGGTAATTAGAAATTTCAACCCTTAATTAAAATTTTAGGATTAATCAAAAAGGGGAGGGTAAAATATTTGATTTTAAACTGATTTTGGATGATTGAAACATAAATGATTGAGGGTAGAAACCTACTAACCATTTCAAATATAATTAAAATAAAATTTTAATTAATTAATTAATTGAAATTTTGGAAGAATAATAGAAATTAGAATTATTAAAGTAGGGATATTATTAAGAGGATATTTATTCTTTAATTTATGAATCCCTAAATTAATCACTTCACTAATATTTAACCCTTAACTAAAAGGATAATCCTAACTTAAAATTTAAAATGCTAAACAATTTAACAATTAAATTAAATTAAATTTAAGATGTTGAAATTAAATTAAATCAAAATCTAAATCAAGTTAACATCTTAACGATTAAATTAAATCATATTTAATATATTAAGACAATTAAAATTAAAATTAAAATCAAAATTTAAATTAAATTAAATCCAATTAAATTAAAATTAAATTCAATTAAATTTAAATTAAATTAAACTAAAATTAAATTAAATTAAAATTAAAATTAAATTAAATTAAATAAAAAATTAAATTAAATTGAATTAAATTAAATTAAATTAAAATTAAATTAAATAAAAAATTAAATTAAATTAAAATTAAATTAAAATTAATTAAAATTAAATAAATTTAAATTAAATTAAAATTAGATTAAAATCATTTAACAACAAACCTAAATGAAATCATTAAGAATTAAATCTAAAATAATTCGAACACTATTCCAAACTTAAAACTATTAATTAAAATCTCTTAATCAAACTAAAACACTTTAAATCATTAACTCAAACTTAATTAAAATTCTCAATAAACCAACTTGCCCTTAAAGGCTTTAATTATTATAACTCTTAAATAAAGTATTAAGTGGGATGTCACTTAATTCATCAGGTAATGAAATACCTAAGTTCACTGAGCAAGAAACAAAACAAAAAATACAAACTCTTGGATGATCAATTCATCCGTACAATAAAAATTCACTCGGACTCAAAAACAATCCCAGAAATATTGAAAAGATGTTTATGACTCGTCCTAAGCACTTCCTCAATATGACGGGATGTTCTAGAAGAACAATTGAATTTAATTGTTCGCTGATGAAGAAAATCATCCTTAAACCAAACCAAGAACCTAGACGTCATAGGAAATGACTAGTTATAGGATTAGGATTTTGGTAGACAACCAAAACCCTTCCCTTAGCTTTACTTAGGTATTTCTTGCAAAATATTTAAATGCGTTAACATGTGTTTTAAGTGCAGCATGGGATGACGGGAAGACCCTCCAAGTACGCTTTTATTTTATTGCAATTTACATTATTGCAATTTACTTACATGCACTGTGCTTTACTTTTCTTGCATGATAAACAAAACAGTTGCATGAAAACCAAAACCTTTAGGATAGTCCCTAAACTGAAACCAAAACTAAATTAAAAGTCATTGCAAGATAAAATTCACCGCCACAACATTCCAAAATATAAAACAACTCAAAATTTAATCACAAATAGTACAATAAAACTACAATCACAACTAAATTAAAACGTCTCATTGAATGATCGGGAATACCTCGGATGATGTAACCCACGTGTTGCTAACGGGATTTCCTACGTCTAAATGAAAGTGTGGAACTCATTCAGTTGAGTTTAGCAAATTCATCTGGACTAAGTGAATTAGATGAAAATAACGGTGCTGGGATGACGGAACCGTGGGATCTTAATCGGTTCTGTTTAAACAACTTTAAGATTTGTTTCAATTAAATATTAAAAACACTTGGATTTTAAGATTTTCTCTAAACCAAAACACTTACTCTCGTCTCCTGATTTATGACTTCTAAAACTAAACCTCTGCAACAACAAGGAGCTCGGAGCATGGTGGGCAGCACGGCCATCGTCATCAGCAAAACTCGGATCTACATTAGCTAAACATTCCTAGAATTAAATAACCAAGCCATAGGACTTCGATGTAGTTTGCCTAGTGCAACATAAATCCTCAACTCTTCGTTAGACATTTGCATGATCATGTCATGTAAATTAAGCCCTAACCAGTCTTAGGACTCCTAGGTAGTCGTCTGATACGACATAAACCCTCACATGTTCCAGGCCATTTGTATGATCATGTTATACAAATATAAGTCCTAATTAATTAAAATTGGTAGGATTACAATATTAAATAAATTCCTAAATTGAAGCTAAACAATAGGATAGTTTGGGAAGTTGCCAAGATTTCTTCTTGGATCCTCAGCTTCTCCTACTTCTCTTTCTTTGGACTCCTGAAAATAAACTGTTCCAAATTTGATCCATTCCCTTTTGAGATTTCCAAAACCCAATCCTTTGAAAACCTTAAACTTTGAAATTCTTGAAAGCAAAACCACTGATCATTATCGAGAGTTTTCTTAAATGATTCCCGTCATTTAAGATGTAATTAACTATATGAGCTTGCCTTAATAGGGAACTTTAAGAACCCATGTAATATAAACCTTGCTTAATTCCTTTATATTAAGCAGGGGAACTTGTCGGCTTATAAAATTGGTTCACAGATCAAACGGATGTCACAAATCTTCTAGTTTATTTAACCGAGCCCCATCATCAAGCAGTGTGTCTATTCTTCGAGATAAATACACGGTTTGTGATGCCGTGCTCGTTCACATAAACTATTTGGGATGTTAGATCGGTTTGAATTCATATCTTAAAATTTTCAAACTTAAAGTTATTTTCAAAATAAAATGTTTCTTTCTAAAACTATATATATATTTATATTAATTTTAAAAATTTAAAATTCGCCGACAACTTCTGTAGGCGGTCCCTTTTTAAAATACATAACCTAAAAATATGCCGACAACTTCTGGCGACTCCACTGGGGACTGTTCCTCTCTCCATTTTTGATTAGATGGTTTTGCTTTCATAAATCGGTAGTGTATCGATGTCCCTAATGGACCAAAACTACCATTCTTCCGTTGGAATACCCCATTCATTTCTGTCTTGAACGAGTATAGCCAACTCCTCTCGGATTTAGGAGCCACTGTTTAGACACACCTAAACGGAGAGGTTCTGAGATCCTTTTACCTCTTTTCTGAGGTGGGGTGGACCCCCAATAGGTGTTAGTTTAGGAGCGGTCCTTCGAGTCGAGAAGTCTTGCATAAGACTTTTTCTTCCTTTCCAATTCTAAATTGGGCCCTTTACCTTTTCTACAACCCTTTTCCCTCAATCGTTTTGTTTCTAACAAACGAACCTCCTAATAAACAATCTCTTTTTTAAAAAAATCACAAATACACTAAGATAAATGAAAATGTGTTCGGACTCATTCCTTTTTTCGTCCTAAACTTTATGATGAAAAGAAGCATAATTCAGGACTAATACTCAGAATCTGCCCTGCAGAAAATGACTGCCCCAAAGTTAATCTTCTCCTTCACCAATTGAATGGACTTCGCTGTTTATAAGGATGAGCTGCCCGACAATGGGATCATCCGTTTTGGACAAGGATTTGTTAACACAGATGTCAAGTTCGCTGACGTCACTCTCTTCACACTAATGGACAAAGTGTCAGAAACTGAAGAGCCCGTGATTGAGTTCAACTTGAAGTCAGCTCAAGAATTCCCTCCCTGCAAAGGGTTCCAGTGAGAGGAGTACTACTGTTCGTAGGAGGATTCGTTGTCTCTACCCCCACCGGTCTAGTCATCTCTGCACCTACCCCGACTTACGCCAAAGCGAAGGGAAGGAAATCCAAGTACGTGATGAGCCTGTCACCATGGAGGGTACAGATTTCGCTACAATACCATCTGTTTTTGAGATTGGGTCCAGTTCAAGAGTTGCACCCCTAACTCAGACTCAAAGGAGAAATACAAGCAGGAAGATCGCCAAGAAAGCTAAAGCTGCTGAAGTTGCTTTTCTAGAAGAAATTCATGAAGAAAGAGAAGAACTGCCTGAGTATATACCTCTATTGGAAGGGAGCAGGTTTCATCCCCTCTGTGCCGCATCAGATGAAGAGGATGTTCGTAGGATCGCCACCGCATTACCCCGACCTGCATACTACAACAATTACAAAAGAAAAAGGGATAAGGCTATGCCGTTTGCCTGACTGCAAGCTGTTATAGAGAGATTGACAAAGAAAGAAAGATGCCCTGTATCAGAAATCTTAAGAAGGATAGGACGAGTGCCAGCTAAATCCCGCCTCAGACCGCGAATAGAGCCTGTTGCTGCCACAGAGAAACCAAAGAAGAAGATAAAAGCCAGTCCACCCGTTATTGTATCGGGTCTACAAATTAGGGAGGATACCACCTTCCAGCATATAGCCGATAGACCATCCGGTCCTAGGCTTCCGGCTGCAAGAAGGATGGTGTGGCGACCTACCACTGGTGAGCTAAGACCAAAACAATGTCCTGAGAAGAATATCCTCGTCAGGAAACTTGAATCAGAAGAAAGTGCTACTGCAATAAAAGGGACTTCAGGGAAGGAAGTTCAACAACCATCACATGACGACTGCGAGACCGTGCGGAGAAGGCCATTAGAGGATGCCATGGATAAGTTGAGGACCGACATCCGACGGTTAGCAAAAGAAAGAGAAGAAGAATTAGGAGATGAAATTGACTCATCAGAGTTCATGAATGACGAGTATGCCGAGATCAACATGGTTGAGACACGAGCATCGTCAGCTTCGCAAGGTGCTCTAACAGCTACTGAAAGAGATGAAACGGAGGTGTTGAGAGCACAACTTCGGGAAAGAGATGATACAATTTCCCAGATGGCAAAGAGGATGGAAGAGATGGCCGCTGCCTTAGCCACTCTCCAGAGTCAGGCCCAGCCTCAGAAAGAGACACCCCCAGAAATTATCCATATTGCGGATGGAGGAAAAGAGATCACATCCTTCAACGGAGACGAACCACCAAAGAAGGATTCTACACAAAGCATGATTCCAGAAAAGGATATTAAGAATATGGTGGAACAGCAGGTGCGAGAAGCTTTAGCACAATCCAAGAGTGGAGCATCTATTCAGACGGGTAGACCTTACCCCGAAGAGTTCGATGCAGTCCAATACCCGAAAGGCTTCGTACCACCTCTGTTTAAGACTTTTGATGGAACAGGAAACCCTCGGCAGCATGTCACACATTTTCGTGCTAGTTGCTGCAATGCCGGTGGGAGCGACGCTTTACTCTTCCGCCAGTTCGTCAGCAGTTTGTCAGGGATTGCCTTCGACTGGTACGCAGAATTGCCGAACGGTTCAGTAAAGACCTTTTCAGAACTGGAGAATCTCTTCGTTAAACGATTTGCCGGGGCTCAACACCACATCACTATCGATGATCTAGTGGTGGAGCAACAAAAGCCGAACGAGACTTTAGTGGATTACATACTTCGATGGAGAAACTTAAGCATGAAGTGTGAACCACAGCTTCAAGAACAACATGTAGTCGGTATCCTACGTAAGAGTATCCATGGCTCGATAGCACTTCTCCTTAAAGGATTTACAATCAAGAATTTCGAGAAGTTGCTTAGCAAGGCCGGGAGCTTGCAAGAAGAGGCAAAACAGTTAAGTTTCGTAGACAAGAATGATAAGCAGAAGCCCGTGAAAACATTCGAAAAGAAATCTGGAATCGTCGCGGCAGTAGATAAGGGCAAACAACCAATGCAGATACAGTCAGAGCGGCCACAGTCTAGTTATCAACCACCGCAACGGACATACCAACAACCTCAGCAGGGCTATCAGCAACCTCAGCAGGGTTATCAGCAACCTCGTCCGGGCTATCAGTCACCTCAGCATTATGAACAACCGCCTCGTTCGTCACGTACTTTAAGAGAACTTCTAAATAGAGAATACCCATTCAAAACCGAAGTAGTAGCGAAGATGTTCCGCAGACTTAATGAAGACACCGGATTTTCAGTCGCGTAGCCCAAGAAGCCGGAGGAAGTCAATAAGAAAGATCATCCGAACTATTGCCCTTTCCACCAGATGCTTGGACAAAATAAAGAGGATTGCATCACTTTCAAGAGTTGGCTTGATGACAATCTCCGGAGGGGGAACATAACGATCCCAAAGGAATACATGAAGGAACCCCAGAAAGGAGGTTCCGTCAATGTTATTTCAATGGATCCCATTGTTCCGATAAACTCTTACACGACTAATGATGGATGGAGTACTGTCTGGACAAGATCATCGAAGAAGATTTTAGATCACATCCAGGCCGCTTCGGTACGCGCTTCGACTCAGAGTTTGAAACCTGTCGAGCCGGCAGTATCACTTGCGATTGAAGAACCGCCCCAAAAGGAGGGGAAGATCGTGGAAGAAAAGAAGACCGAGGCTCCGAAGGGTAGACTAGGGGCTGCTTATCCTAGGATGGTTATTTCCGATTCAGGGGAGAAATCCCTCGAACTCCTGACTCTGTATGATTATTTGCTCGCCCCGGCGGGGTCTTCTAATGATAAGGGTTATGGCGTTGGCTACTTTTTGACTGTTTCTAACGATTACGTAACTAAAGACAACCGGCTTAATCCGGATCTCGATTCCAATACAAATTACGATTCTCAAATCATACACAACCTCGACGACCACGACGAAGAAGATGTTCACAAAGGAGGCTACGAAAGCTCGACAAGTCCATTTGTGAATTCCGAGGAGCTCCGATCACGATAGAATTAGAACCCTCAGACACCGAAGCAACTTCAGAAGAGCCAGTGGTTTCAATTCAAGAGGATACATCGACAGATTCAACACCGAATTCAGAAGAAATAACTGAGGTAAATTTAAGAAGTGGAAAAGTTTTACCTCCGAGAATGGGTCCAAAGGATAAAGGAAAGCAGGTGGTTGCTCAGGAAGAACCAACCCCAGCAGAGGAACTGCCCATTCGGGAAGAAACCGAGGAACACGGTAATAAAGTGGACTACAACGTGCTAGCCCATCTTAGGAAGCTACCAGCCAAACTAAGCATATACGATGCTCTGATCCTGTCAAAGGAGATGAGAGAGGCTCTGATCAAGGCTTTACTTGATCCAGAAATTTGTTTAGCTCAAATGGCCGGTAATTCCTTCGACGAGGTTTGCTCGTTAAAAGAACAGCGAGGTGTTACCTTCACGGACAATGATCTATTACTGGGAACAGCTGATCACAACCGACCGTTATACATTTCAGTCACTATTGGAAAGTTTACGCTCTCAGATTGTTGGTTGATCCAGGAGCATCAATCAACATAATGAATCTTCGGACGCTAGCATATTTGGAAATTGATGCTCGCGAGCTTGAAGCGATACAAGATGATATTAAGAGGCTTCGATCAAAAAGGAGAGAGAGCTCTTGGATCGATAACACTACTAATGAAGACCGGTGATTTAGCAAAGACAACTGCAAAATTCCACATAATTGATTCTGAGACATCGTTCAACGCTCTACTGGGTCGGCCATGGATCCATGAAACCCGGATGGTACCGTCGTCTCTGCACCAGTGCATAAAGTATTACGAAAAAGGGGAACAGTGCATCAAAGGTGATTTGCAACCATTCTCCGTGCATGAAATTGGAATTCATGAAGATGCGGCCTACTACGCGCCCCCGAAGAAAACAATCTTTTCCAGAAATACCGTACCAAATGAAGCAAAAGAAATTCGAGACGATGAAGAACCTGAAGTTCTAGTCCAACAGTTACTCACCACTCCCTTAAGGCGAGATGGTGAAGATTTCTCCAGAACTCGCACCCGAGGTCGAGGCCGGGGACGAGGACGTGGAAGAAATGTTGGAATAGTTGGACAGAAGAAACCGGTCATCGATGTTGATTAGGAGAACACTTCCGAAGAAGAAGAAGAAATCAAGAAAGAAGCAGCGACAATAAGTCAAAAGAAACCCCAGTTCAAGATCTCTCTCGAAGATGAAAAAAATGAAGAATATAAATCAATGTACGAGAAGATTAACCATCATGTACATACTATGACCCTGACTACGATCCGTTCTGATAAGATCGAGGGTATGGTGGTCAAAGAAGTGCATGGTGGTGGTACCAAGCCAATCAAGTTTTACCGTGGTGCTTCTTCTTCCAATACTGAAAAAGATGTACAATTTGAAGATGTTACTTCTTCCGAATTAATGGAACTACCTTTTGAGTGGTACTCCCCCTGTGTTCAAAATTTAATTCAACGTGGTGTCTTACCTCGACAATGGACAAAAGGCCGATCACAGCACTTTGAAAAATTATGGAATAATGCCGGTCGGCCTCCCAATTCAAAACATGGTCTCGGATTCGGCACAGTAGGATCAGTTGACGATACAGAATTTTGCTTGGTTGCCACTTGCGAACCAAATAAAGACTGCTTCGAAGCTTCAGAAGATCTCGAAGATACACCAATCGGAGATGCTCCACCAGAATTCGAAGAAGAAATCAAATCTACAATAGACGAGTTAATGGAAGTTAACTTAGGTACTAGCGAAGAGCCTAGGCCAACCTTTGTTAGCTCCTTACTCAATTAAAAAGATTCCGAAAACATAATCAAGCTACTAATGGAATTCAAGGACTGTTTTGCTTGGAGTTACGACGAAATGCCAGGATTAGCTCCAGAAGTCGCAGTTCACAAGTTAGGAGTAGATCCTACTTCTGTTCCAGTCAGACAAGCTCCCAGAAGAATGCGTCTAGAGATTGAACAACAAGTAATAGCTGAAGTTAAGAAGCTAATAGACGCTAAATTTATCCGTGAAGAGCAATACCCGACTTGGTTAGCCAATGTGGTACCGATCGAAAGAAGAATGGTCAGATCAGAATCTGCGTGGATTTCAGAGATTTGAATAAAGCATGTCCAAAGGACGAATTTCCACTACCAATCCCAGAACTGATGATCGACATTGCTTCAACACATGAAATATTTTCATTCATGGATGGATCATCAGGATACAACCAGATAAAAATGGCACCAGAAGACGAAAAGCTCACGACATTCAGAACGCCGATCGGAGTGTATTGCTACACAGTAATGCCATTCGGACTAAAGAACGCAGGAGCAACATACCAAAGAGCGATGACGAAGATTTTTAATTATCTCATTCACAACCAAGTTGAGAGCTATGTGGATGATGTGGTCATCAAAAGCAAACTGAAAGAAGATCACCTGTATGATTTGAGAATTGTTTTCGAGCGACTAAGACAATACAACCTTAAGATGAATCCCTTAAAATGCGCCTTCGGCGTCACCTACGGGAAATTCTTAGGATTTGTTGTCCGACATCGTGGGATTGAAATTGATCCGGAAAAGATTAAAGCTATCTTAGAAATGCCATCTCCTAAAACCTTGAAACAGCTACGATCATTTCAAGGAAAGTTGGCATATCTTTGACGCTTTATATCAAATTTGTCAGGAAGGTGTCAGCCTTTTTCTTCTTTGATTAAGAAGGATGCCAAGTTTACTTGGGATTCCAAATGTCAACATGCCTTCGATGACATCAAACAATACTTAATGACACCTCTCGTCTTAGCAGCCTCGAGTCTCAGGTAGATCGTTGATACTTTATACCGCGGCTTTAGACGACTCCCTTGGAGCCCTGCTAGCCCAGGTCAATGATCAGGGAAAAGAAAATGCTCTCTACTACTTAAGTCGTCTTCTAATTCCGGTGGAAGTAGAGTATCCTCCTATTGAAAAGCACTGCTTGGCCCTGATCTTCGCCGCGCAGAAGCTCTGGCATTACATGCTTTCTCATAAGGTCAACCTTATTTCGAGAGTTAATCTGTTGCAATAATTGATGAACCGACCGACGCTCTCTGGCAGACTTGCCAGGTGGTCGATGATACTATGTGCAATTTGACATAACTTTCGTTCCTCTTCGCGCCGTAAAGGGACAAGTCCTAGGCGACTTCCTTGCAGCACACCCTTTACCGGCAGATTCGCCTCTCGACGATGATTTGCCTGACGAGCAGATAATGAGCCTAGAAGACCTCGATGATCGACGTTGGGAACTATACTTCGACGGTGCGTCCTCAGCACAGAAGAACAAAGAATTGAAAATGATAGTGCCCGGTAAGGCAGGAATCAGACTAATCTTTATAACACCGGAGCGGGGGTTGTTAAAATACTCCTACTACTTAACAGAACCATGCACAAACAACGAGGCAGAATACGAAGCCCTCATAACAGGACTGGAACTAACCATTCAAATGGGAATAACGGACATCAACATCTACAGAGATTCTCAGTTGATCATTCAACAGATCGCCGGACAGTACAGGATTCTGAAACCAAGACTCGAACAATATTTTCAGTATGCCATGAAACTGTTGGAACATATTCCGAATGTAATGATCTAGAAGATTCCCAGAAAAGAAAATGCTCTCGCCGATGCGTTGGCCCGCCTTGCAAAGGAATATGCCTGCTTGCAGGATGAGTCAGTTGAAGTCTCAGTTCAAGGATGACAGGTCCTATCACAGCTCGACATGAATACGATACACAAATCAACAGAGAAAACATAAGAAACAATTACAGCAGTGACAGAAAATACAGAAGATTGGCGACAGCCATTAATAGACTACCTGCGAACAGAAAGCCTACCAGACGATAAGTCATTAGCTCATTAAGTCAAGAAAAGAACTCTGTCTTATGCATTAATAAACAATACATTATACAAAAGGTCTTTTGATCAGATGTGGCTAAGATGCCTGAGCGGGTCCGAGGCTCGTGAAATCGTTAAAGAAGTACATTCAGGACTTTGTGGCGCTCATCAGTCGGGTCCAAAGATGAAAATGAAGATTAAGAGACTAGGGTACTACTGGCCCTCAATGATGACCGACTGTATGAAGATCGCAAATTATTGTCACCAGTGCCAAGTGCACAGAGTGGTTCTACACCAACCTCCAAATGTGCTACATCCGACAATCGCGTCGTGGCCATTGAGTGTTGGGGCACAAATATAGTGGGTCCGATATAACCACCTTCTTCAAGAGGACATCGCTTCATTTTTGCAGCTACAGACTACTTTTCTAAATGGGCAGAAGCTATACCACTTAGAGAAGTAAAGGCACACCACGTGCTACAGTTTTTCAAGAACCAAGTAGTTTACCGTTTTGGGGTACCGCGCAGGATCATTTCAGATAATGGGTCTGCATTCAAAAGTACAAAGATCAACAATTTTTTCAGAAGACACGGGATCGATTGGCGATACTCAATGATCTACTACCCAAGAGCAAACTGCTTGGCCGAGGCTATTAATAAAACTCTCGTTCAAATTTTGAAGAAAACTTTGAACGAAAACAAGAGAAATTGGCACGAGAAGTTGTTAGAAGCCTTATGGGTCTACAGTACAACTTTTAGGACTCCTACTCAGTCTACGCCCTACGCTTTAGTGTACGGGTCCGAGGCAGTTCTACCCTTGGAAGTTCAGCTCCCATCACTCAGAATTGCAGTTGCGAACAAAATAACTGCGGAGGAAAATGCCAGACTACGACTAGAAGAATTGGAAAGCTTGGAAGGGAAAAGACTTTCCGCACAACAGAATTTGGAACTGTATCAAGCCAAAATGATCAAGGCTCATGATAAATTAGTCCGCCCCAGGACATTCAAAGTCGGTGACTTGGTTTTGGTTCTCAGAAGACCTATTCTTGCACATCGCAAGATAGGTGGTAAATTTGAACCGACTTAGGAAGGGCCGTTTGTGGTCGAGACAGTCTGCTTAGGAGGCTCCTACCAACTTGTGAATTGCCAAGGAGAACGACAAATGCTTCCAATCAACGAACGATATTTGAAGAAGTATTACGCAACCTGATGTTTCGAAGGAATGAATTCTCATCCCTAGAAACACGGGTGAAGTAACTACTTGTGACTGGGTCCGAAACAAAAAAAAAACATAAAAATGGATGACAAAAAAATCATTAACAAAAAAATATGTGCTAAAAATAAAATATGTGAAATCATAATAGTAAAGTTTTACCCTTCCTTTCAAATCAAATATTTTTCCTGATCTTTCCTCATATTTTCCTACTTTCCTTAACGTTAAAATAAGTGAATAAGAATCTTTAGTGATAAATATTTTCTTAATGTTCTTGTTCTTAGTACAGCCCCTGATCCTTTCCTTGTCTTTTTGCAGGGAAATGTCGAACGGGTGGTCGGTCCTAAACTTTAGAAATGACGTGAGTCTCGCACTCGTTGAAAAGAGGGTGAAGGATGGAGCAGTGATAGAAATTGATTCTGAATTCACACCAGCTAGCCTACAGTACGAAGAAAATGATTGGGTCCCAGTTGACCGAGAAGAGCTTCACAGCTAGACAGTGATGAAGATGGGTGGCCCAAGCCACCAATCCGGCAACAAGAAAAGAAAGACAAACATCGAGGAATGCAAGAAAATCAAGTCACGTAGTTGCCACGGCGAGAGGCGGGCTCGTCGGCGCCGCGCCGGCGAAATTCAAGGGGTAAGGAGAGCTACTCTCACTGCTACCCAAAGAAGGAATAAGAATCGCCGTATCCGCAAGATGTTGACTAAACTAGCAGCAGATCAACACGAGGAAACAACCGCTTTTGCCGGCACACATATTTCAAAGATTTTGGTTTGTCAGGAACCAGAAAGAAGAAAGCCAACGCCAAGAAAATCAGAAAAAATCGAAGAAGTGCCAAGAAGAATAGAAATAGAGTCAGTGCCTCGACGCCGGACGGAGATACCAGATCTGAAGAACCTTGTTGCAGAAGCAACCCCGGAGGATGTCCCAACAGAGACAATCCCCGAGGAGCCAAGGTATGCAGGAGAACGTGACGGGATTGAGCCATACATCCTGCAGTATGTTACTAGGCCTCGTCACTTGTAGATCATCCCAGAATATGAATTAGAAAGAATGCAAAATGTTGAGAAGAAGACTTTCGAATACTTCGAAAGGATTAAAGGCAAGAGAATCAACATTTTGGAAGGCCTCGAGTTACACACAGATGTATTCTCAGAACATGAGCAACGACGGATTGTGGATTGCATCTTATAACTTCGAGAAGATGGGTCGAGCAGGCCGTACGAGGGAAAAGACTTATTCAGAACCCCGGAGATGGATGCCAGGGAAAGGAAGAGTTACAATACAATGCGGATGTTGCTATAACTTCGCAGAGGACAGAAAAGGAAATACACCAGGGATACTCCGTCGCAGTAAGGTGGATCCAATGATGAGGATAATTAAAAGAATGGTGAAAAGAATGATAATGTGGAGGGTACTGCCAGCAGACTGCATACCCAATAGTTGCATCATCAACATTTATCGAAGAGGCGATCGCATACCTCCACACATAGACCACCACGACTTTGTCGGACCTTTTTGCACGGTTTCGTTCGTCAACCAATGCAATATCATGTTTGGATCCGACCTCCGGATAGCGAGGCCCGGGTAAGTTCCGAGGGCCGGTGGAGATACCACTTACGGTAGGTTCCGTCATGATATTAAAAGGAAATGGAGCGAGACATCACAAAACATTGTATACGGGAGTGCCGGTGGAGCGGATCTCCGTTACTTTTAGAAGGATGGACGACGAGAAGGTGCCTTACCACTTCCGAGCCGGATCCGGAGTGGAGAGTCTTCGGCCCTACGAGTCGTGAGTTACATGGGAAATAACACACCTCCAATGCACATCCATGCGGCATTCCTGCCAAGGGTGTCTTGGAAGGTGATGTTATTACCCATGTTTCTTACTATTCAGACATGGATTTTTTGACAGACGCTTTTGGTTGTATCAACAAGAAGTTTACACGATCCGTTTTGGATTTACATGGATTGTACGAGACATTAATTTTACGAGGAAAATGTCATCATGACTAGATCAAGTTGTATGATGTACTTTCAGCAAGTTGGAATGAAAACGACTACGTCATATTCTGCCTTCACCTCTTTTTGTGCAAATGACTAGGAAACGCCATTAGAGTTAAATGAACTACGAACAAAGAACAGAAAAGAAAAGAAAATAAATGAGAACTTTCCTTAAAAATCTAAATATTAAAATGAACTCCAAATTCACATGAACACTAAATGAACAAAAAAAATAAAATCAGATCGCTAAAGGACAAATGAAATGAACCTAAATCTCAAATTGAATTCCAGTCTAAATCCATCTTTTCAAACCCTCCAATTCTTCTTCAAATCAATATCTACTTCAGACCACCTTTGAAACCCTCTCTCGGGATGATTTCAGAAGCACGAAAAATTTTTTATTTGGTTCTGATGGCATGGATTCATACCCTTCGCCAAATAATCAAACTTTTATTGATTCTCGTGGGATGTGGAACACTTTCACATCTCATTTCAATCTCCCGCTAAATCCAAATCTCCACGAGTACATTTCAATTCAAAATTTCCGAGACTGGTACCTACATTCCAGTTCTCATTACGAGATCGATACCTACATTTTGATTCTCATCCAAATTGATGCCTACATTTCAATTCAAAATTTCTGAGACTGGTACCTACATTCCATTTCTCATTTCGAGATTGATACCTACATTTCGATTCTCATCTGAATTGATACCTACATTTCAATTCAAAATTTCCGAGACTGGTACCTACATTCCAGTTCTCATTTTGAGATCGATACCTACATTTCGATTCTCATCCGAATTGATACCTACATTTCAATTCAAAATTTCTGAGACTGGTACCTACATTCCAGTTCTCATTTCGAGATCGATACCTACATTTTGATTCTCATCTGAATTGATACCTACATTTCAATTCAAAATTTTTGAGACTGGTACCTACATTCCAGTTCTCATTTCGAGATCGATACCTACATTTCGATTCTCATCTGAATTGATACCTACATTTCAATTCAAAATTTCTAGATCGGTACCTACATTCCGGTTCTCATTTCGAGATCGATACCTACATTTCGATTCTCATCCGAATTGATACCTACATTTCAATTCAAAATTTTCGAGACTGGTACCTACATTCCAGTTCTCATTTCGAGATCGATACCTACATTCCGACTCTCTTTTCGAAATCAATACCTAAATTTCGATTCTCTTTCGAATTGACATCTAAATTTCAATTCCAAACTTGTGGGACTGGTACCTAAATTCCAGTTCTCTTTCGAGATCAGTACCTAAATTCTGATTCTCACCTTTTCAATCGACACTTAAACTCGGATGCTTACTCCGAGGCTACTACCTAAAATCCAGTTTTCTTCGCAATTCCGAGGTTGGAACTCAGGTTTCAATTCTCATTTCAAATCCAAATTTCCTCAAACTGATTTTAAATCGAACTTCAATCTAAATTGGAACTCCGAATCAAAAATCTAAACTCACACATCAAAACTTGAACATGAAATGAAACGAAATCTAAATCAAAATTCCCCAGATCTTGTGATTTGGAATTCACCTCCTTTTCCTTTCCCCAGCAAGAGTTCTAGAACCTCCAGTCTTGGAAATATACCTGATACCCCCCATGCGGAAATTCTCCTACTCTGTCCTAAGTGTGTCACTTGGACATCTGTGTTGGTTTTGTCGATCTCTTCGGTCAACACCAATACGCACGGTGTGCTTGGTTAGCACAACACACATATTGGGGGTCCATTTGTTGACCTTATTTTTGATGAGGTCTTCTCTTCTCTCTTTAGTACTTAGGATCTAGCCTTAGGCTTTTCCTTTGACTATCTTAGAGGACTAGAGATGGAACCTACCCCTTTAGAAACTCAACTACTTCTTAACTCCCTGCAAACCCCACAAGCTTGATTGTAAACCCCTAATCACCTAGAGGGTTGAGATCAAATGTGGAGGTTTAAAGGATGAGTTCCCTTATGGGACTCTTTGGCCTTAGGATCACCTCCAGGTGGCTCGGTGCAGTGAGGGCTGACATACACATACACTACACTCTCACATACACATTCCAAATCCTAGAACCCACACTTTCACCCAACTTGACTTTCTGACTCATATAGGTAGTTCATATGGGTGGTTCTTAACCCCTAAGTCCCTCGCTAAGAGGGTTAGGAACAACATAGTGAATGCCTCAAATGAGTCCTCTCATGGCTCATATGGGCTTAATATGGCTTCATGGCTCAACCAAAATGATTCTATTCTACTCAAATTTGATCAATCTTCATTTTTCCAAAATTTCAATTTTTGACCCACAGGCCCTGAATCCACCTAACTACTAAAAGCCCTTAAAATTACCTAAAACCTCCAAAATTTTCAAACCACCCAAAACTCCACAAAATTAACCTTGAAAATTCCCAAACATTCAAATTGATCATCCATAACCAAAAATACCAAAATTTCCAAAAATACCCCAAATACCCTCCAAATTACCAAAATACCCCTCTTGACCCAAAAATCCAAAAATTCCAAAAATTCCCAGAAAATTCCAGAAAATTCCAAATATTTTGAATTTCATTTTGTTCAACTACATCATAGGCCAATTTTGTCCATTTACCCCACTTTTGCCAAAACCCCCAATTTGCCCAAAAGTCAAACCCAAATGAACCCAATGTCAAACCAAACCTTTCCAATTGACCTCAATTTTGGTCCAATTCAATTCTAAACTTTAATTCAATATCTCCAATATCAATCTAGACCAAATTCAAGCCCAATTTGATTGACATTTGGGCCCAATTTCATTTTTAAGCTTAAAGCCCAATTTTGACCCATAATCCAAACTTAGCCCAAACCAAACCAATTCAACCCCAATTGGCCCCAAATCTTTTCTAAATCTTCCATAACATCCCCATAAACAAAACACTAACATAGTTTGCCCAAAATTTGGACCCAAACCTTACTCAAATTCAACCCTAACCCAAAATCCCTTAAATGGACCTAAACCCAAACCTAACCCAAATGGGCCCAAGTCCCAAAATTGAACCCCAACCAAAGTTGAAAATTCTTCAAAATATTCCCCTAAGCATTTCTCAACATTGATTTTACATCAAATCCAACATTAGTCCAACCATAGCCCCAGTTAGTCCATTTTGATCTATTTTGACCCTATCACCAAGGGGACTCAAATTAGACTCAATTCAATTCCAAATCACCTCAAATTTATCTCAAATCACTCATGACACATCCCAAAACCAAACCCAACATTAATTTAGCATGGCCCTTTGCAAAACTTTTTATCTAAAAGCCCATTTTGAAACATAGAAACCCATTCCCCTTAAACCATTATTAAAGCCCACCTTTACCAAATTTTAGAAGCCCAAACCCTTCCTAAGGCCTACATTGCAATCTCATCTCATCTTCACTCAATTAATATCACTCCCTAAGTGCTAAATCCATCATGAAAATCAAACCAAAATGGTATTATGACAAACCATCCAAATTTCACACCAAAGTACCAAAATTCCTAAAACCCTTTTCCATGAAAGTTGACTTGACTTTTCCCAAGCCATATAGGAGCCATGAAGCCATCCTTAAGCCCCATGTGGAGCCATGAAAGGTTTGACATGTTACCATACCACATTGGGCAAATGGAGGAAGCTCTTTCTACGTTCCCTTAAAGTCATTAGCCTTAACCATGATTACCCTTAACCCAAAATTAATCCAAATATGTTTGGATGTGGACTTCACCACACATGTGAGCTCTGACCCACCTGACCTCCTCAGCCCAAAATCAGGCCATGGGGAGGTGAACCAAGCCCAAATACATGGGTTAACCTAAACCAAGCCAAAATCACCTCTTCCCATTTCCATTTCAATTCATCCTCTTTACACATGGCATTTGATAATTGAACTCACAAACCTCAAGCACTGATCCTCCTGATCACAACAGTGACCTGACCCTGGCTGGCCGGCCACCACAGTCGTCGGAAAACACCAGGCCAAGAGGTCCAAATCAACCAAAAATTGCAATTCCCCATGGCTGAGCTGCCCCACTCCAAATGGCCATTGTAGCTGTTCTTCTCCTCACCAGAGCAGCTGATCCCAGCCCCTAACTCCCCCTGAGAGGCCATGGCCATGGCTATTTAAGCCAGCCAACCCCTCTCGGCCAAAAGGTTGGCTAAACCAGACCTTCACAGAATCCCTCCAAACTCCTCACAAAGCTTCCCCTAGCCAAGAGCAATCCATCCCCACTGTTCTCCTGCCTTAACTCCCACTAATTGAGCTCAATTTTGGAGCTCAATTCTCAGGCCAGAATAGGACACTCCCAAATCCTCCACAAAAATCAAATTAAACTCACCTACATCTGCTCAAGACCAAGAGAAGGAGTTCCCTAGTGAAAGCCCCCTCTCCAGGCCACCCATTTGTTCTAGCCTCCAAAGGTTGAAATCGGGTCTGGTGGAAATCGAGTTCGAGCGATTCCCCAAGGCCAGAGACTTCATCTGAAGCTTGCTTAGGTCCAATCGAAGGTGACACAACTCTCAGATCAAAGCCACACTTCTCTAAGCAAAGGTATGAGTTCTCTCTTCTTCCCGAGCTTCTGAACATTCTCTATTTTGATTGGGTTAATTTCATGCCACATAAATCATATGGATTTGTTCGTCTCTTCAAGACGAATTCATAGAGCATAAGAACATGAAAATCCGTTGAGAATCGAGTGAGATCTTAGGGTTTTAGTGTGGACGGTCACGGGTGCACACCAGTCGTAGACGATGACCAGGAGCCGTTGGATCGCGCGTGTATCGAGCGGACGGTTCAGATTGCGCCGGACCAGGGAATGTTACGTGAACCGCGGGCCCCCGGAGCGCTGAGTCAGATGGCGGCACCGAATCAAAGCGCGCCGCGTGGCCTTTCGGAGCTACCGAGGATTGCGTGGCGCCGCGTGGATAAGTAGGAAAATAGGGTATTTTTCTATTTATTTAATTATCAGAACTTCAAAAATTCATAACTTTGTGTAGAAAAATCATAAAAATAAAATAAAAATACCCTCTTGCTCAGTGAACAGAGGAGAATAATGTGGAAAAGAAATCAAGTCATTTCAATAAGTATTTTATTTTTAATGATTTATTTACTCTCTGCATTTTTTTAATTCTCCATTTGCATAGGTAATACACCATGGCATGAGACCATAAGGCTTTTGAAGCCTCTGAACTTGGGAACATTCCTTGAATTTTCCAAGGTCAGAGGCCATCCCTATGAGAAGTTATTGATTTTTCAATTGCATGTTACTGTTTTGAGTATTTTAATTCTAATAATTAGCATGTTGAGAAATAAATTCTAGAAAATTTTGGTGATGTTTCTTATGACCAGAGGACCCTAGAAAAAATAGGTTTTGAACTAATTCACTTGGAACAACCCTAATTGGCCTAATTACTCAAAACTGAATTTTAATTAATTAGGGTTAACTACACATCAAATTAACTTGAAAACAATTCTCTACTGATCTTTAGGATCAGAGGAACATCACATAAAAATTTGAAATCAATTGGAAATGTTTAACCACACTAAATGGATTAATTAAGTCACATAACTAAAATAAAATTTTAAAAATTCATAACTCACAAAATACTTTTCAAAAATTCACAAAAATAGTTTTGGGGCTTCTCTGATATCAGAGGAGTTTAGGAAAATTAAAATTGTAATTTTCTAAAAAAGTTGATTTTTATCATTATTTTAATATTTTAATAATTAAAAAATAATAAAAATCATAAAAATATTAAAAATCACCAAAATGTCACATTTTGAATTCTAATCACCTAGGAACAAACCAAATATTTTTCCTAAGTCTCTAGGGTAAGATATTGAATTTTAAAAGCCTAAAACAATTTTTGAATTAAAAAATGAATTTCCAAACATTTTCACTAAAATAATTCTAATAAATCAAAGAAAAATCAGAAAAATATAAAATTTAGTTCTCTAATTTTCCTGAGGTCAGAGAGATTTTTGAAAAATATAAAATCCATTTTTAAACTTTTATTTTATTTTTGAATTAATTAATACTCCAAAACTCCAAAAAATTCTAAAAAATAAAATATAATTCAAAAAATCACCAAAATTGGCCCAAATGGTTCTCCGGTCATTAGAAACATCCCATAGTTTTCTTAAGGACAGAAACATTTCCTTGGTCATGTTATTGAATTTTTCTTGAAAACCCCTATTTTCCATTAAAAATAATTACATAAATAAATTAAATACAGAAAAATCACATTTTTTCCTCTAATGTCTTAATTGATATGTGAGTGAGGTTACAAAAAAAAATTAAGTTCACTTGAGCTTAGTTTAGTGTGTTACAGAATTATTAAGCTTGAAGGGCAAAAGGGTAATTAAAAATTTGAACCCTTAATTAAAATTTTAGGATTAATCAAAAAGGGAGGGTAAAATATTTGATTTTAAACTGATTTTGGATGATTGAAAATTAAATGATTGAGGGTAGAAACCTACTAACCATTTCAAATATAATTAAAATAAAACTTTAATTAATTAATTAATTGAAATTTTGGAAGAATAATAGAAATTGGAATTATTAAAGTAGGGATATTATTAAGAGGATATTTATTCTTTAATTTATGAATCCCTAAATTAATCACTTCAATAATATTTAACCCTTAACTAAAAGGATAATCCTAACTTAAAATTTAAAATGCTAAACAATTTAACAATTAAATTAAATTAAATTTAAGATGTTGAAATTAAATTAAATCAAAATCTAAATCAAGTTAACATCTTAACGATTAAATTAATTCATATTTAATATATTAAGACAATTAAAATTAAAATTAAAATCAAAATTTAAATTAAATTAAATCCAATTAAATTAAAATTAAATTCAATTAAATTTAAATTAAATTAAAATTCAAATTAAATTAAATTAAAATTAAAATTAAATTAAATTAAATAAAAGATTAAATTAAATTGAATTAAGTTAAATTAAATTAAATTAAATAAAAATTAAATTAAATTAAATAAAAATTAAATTAAATAAAAATTAAATTAAATTAAAATTAAATAAAATTTAAAATTAAATTAAAATTAATTAAAATTAAATAAAATTAAATTAAATTAAAATTAGATTAAAATCATTTAACAACAAACCTAAATGAAATCATTAAGAATTAAATCTAAAATAATTCGAACACTATTCCAAACTTAAAACTATTAATTAAAACCTCATAATCAAACTAAAACACTTTAAATCATTAACTCAAACTTGATTAAAATTCTCAATAAACCAACTTGCCCTTAAAGGCTTTAACTATTATAACTCTTAAATAGAGTATTAAGTGAGAGGTCACTTCATTCATCAGGTAATCAAATACCTAAGTTCACTGAGCAAGAAACAAAACAAAAATACAAACTCTTGGATGATCAATTCATCCGTACAATAAAAATTCACTCGGACTCAATAACAATCCCAGAAATATTGAAAAGATGTTTAGGACTCGTCCTAAGCACTTCCTCAATATGACGGGATGTTTTAGAAGAAAAATTGAATTTAATTGTTCTTTGATGAAGAAAATCTTCCTTAAACCAAACCAAGAACCTAGACATCATAGGAAATGACTAGTTATAGGATTAGGATTTTGGTAGACAACCAAAACCCTTCCCTTAGCTTTACCTAGGTATTTCTTGCAAAATATTTAAATGTGTTAACATGTGTTTTAAGTGCAACATGGGATGACGGGAAGACCCTCCAGGTACACTTTTATTTTATTGCAATTTACTTTATTGCAATTTACTTGCATGCACTGTGTTTTACTTTTCTTGCATGATAAATAAAACTGTTGCATGAAAACCAAAACCTTTAGGATAGTCCCTAAACTGAGACCAAAACTAAATTAAAAGTCATTGCAAGATAAAATTCACCGCCACAACATTCCAAAATATAAAACAACTCAAAATTTAATCACAAACAGAATAATAAAACTACAATCACAACTAAATTAAAACGTCTCATTGAATGATCGGGAATACCTCGGATGATGTAACCCACGTGTTGCTAACGGGATTTCCCACGTTCTAAATGAAAGTGTGGAACTCATTCAGTTGAGTTTAGCAAATTCATCTGGACTAAGTGAATTCGATGAAAATAACGGTGCCGGGATGACGGAATCATGAGATCTTAATCGGTTCTATTTAAACAACTTTAAGATTTGTTTCAATTAAAATTAAAAACACTTGGATTTTAAGATTTTCTCTAAACCAAAACACTTCTCTCGTCTCCTGATTTATGACTTCTAAAACTAAACCTCTACAACAACAAGGAGCTCGGAGCATGGTGGGCAGCACGACCATTGTCATCAGCAAAACTCAGATCTACATCAGCTAAACATTCCTAGAATTAAATAACCAAGCCATATGACTTCGAGGTAGTTTGCCTAGTGCAACATAAATCCTCAACTCTTAGCATTTGCATGATCATGTCATGTAAATTAAGCCCTAACCAGTATTAGGACTCCTAGGTAGTCGTTTGATACGACATAAACCCTCACATCTTCCAGGCCATTTGTATGATCATGTTATACAAATATAAGTCCTAATTAATTAAAATTGGTAGGATTGCAATATTAAATAAATTCCTAAATTGAAGCTAAATAATAGGATAGTTTGGGAAGTTGTCAAGATTTCTTCTTGGATCCTCAGCTTCTCCTACTTCTCTTTCTTTGGACTCCTGAAAATAAACTTTTCCAAATTTGATCCATTCCCTTTTGAGATTTCCAAAACCCAATCCTTTGAAAACCTTAAACTCAAAACCACTGATCATTATCGAGAGTTTTCTTAAATGATTCCCGTCATTTAAGATGTAATTAACTATAGGGGCTTGCCTTTATAGGGAACTTTAAGAACCCAGGTAATATAAACATTGCTTAATTCCTTTATATTAAGCAGGAGAACTTGTCGGCTTATAAAATTGGTTTGCAGACCAAACAGATGTCACAAATCTTCTAGTTTTTTTAACCGAGCCCCATCATCAAGCAGTGTGTCTATTCTTTGGGATAAATACACGGTTTGTGATGCGGTGCTCGTTTACATAAACTATTTGGGATGTGAGATCGGTTTGAATTCATATCTTAAAATTTTCAAACATAAAGTTATTTTCAAAATCAAATGTTTCTTTCTAAAACTATATATATATTTAAATTAAATTTAAAAATTTAAAATTCGCCGACAACTTCTATAGGCGACCCCTTTCAAAACACATAACCTAAAAATATGCTGACAGGGTTGAGAAATCTTACGAAACTTTCTCTTCCTTTCCAATTCTGAATCAAATCCTTTACCTTTCCTTTAACCTTCCTCGTTTAATCGTTTTGTACCTAACAAACAAATTCTCTAATAAACAACCTTTTAATAAACGAACTCTTTTAAGTCAAAAATACATTAAGATAAACTAAAATGTGTTTGGACTTTTTATTTTTCGTCTTAAGTTTTGCAACAAAAGGAAGCATAATTCGGGACTGACGTTCGGAATTTACCCTGCAGAAAATGAATGCACCAAAGTTAATTTTCTCCTTCACCAATGGAATGGACTTCGCTGTCTATAAGGAAGAACTGCCCGACAATGGAATCATCCGTTTTGGATAAGGGTTCGACAATACAGATATTAAGTTCGCTGATGTCACCCTCTTCACACTAATGGACAAAGTGCCAGAAACTGAGGAGCCCGTGATTGAGTTTAACTTGAAATTGACTCAAGCATTCCCTCCCCTACAAAGGGTCCCAGCTGAAAGAAGTACCACTGTTCGTAGAAGGACTGTGATCTCTACCCCCACCGGTCTGGTTATCTCTACACCTGCCTCGGCTCTCGCCAAACTGAAAGGGAAGGGAGTCCAAGTTTATGATAAGCCTACCACCGTGGAGGGTACAGAGTTTGCTGCAATACCTTCTGTCTTCGAGATTGGGTCCAATTCAAAGTTTACACCCCTGACTCGGACTCAGAGGAGAAATTAGAGCAGAAAGATCGCCAAGATCGAGAAGGCCAAGGCTGCTGAAGTTGCTTTTCTGGAAGAGATTCTTGAGGAGGAAGAAGAACTACCTGAAATTTCACCGCTGTTGGAAGGAAGTAGGTTTCACCCTCTCTCTGCTGCATCGAACGAGGAAGATGTCCGGAGGATCACTGCTGCATTACCCCGACCTGCATACTATAGTGACTGTAAGAGGAAGAGGGCCATGACTACGCCGCTTACCCGACCGAGAGCCGTAGTAGAGAAACTAGCTAAGAAAGAAAGATGCCCCATATCAGAGATCTTAAGAAGGATGGGGCGAGTGCCAGTCAAATCTCGCCTCGGACCGCGAGTGAACCCCGTCACTGCCCCGGAGAGGCCAAGGAAGAAAATGCGAGCTAGTTCGCTTGTTGTCGTATCAGGACACCATATTAGGGAGGACACCACCTACCGACGCACAGTCAACAGACCATCTAGTCCTAGGCCTTCTACTGCGAGAAGGATGGTGTGGCGACCTATTATTGCTGAACCGATACAAGCACAATGTTCTGGAAAGAAGAGTCTCGTCAGAAAGTCAGAATCAGAAGAAAGTGCTACTGCATTAAAAGAAACTTCTGAGAAAGAAGTCCAACAGTCAAGAGACCACTTGAGGATGCAATAGGGAAACTAAGAATGGACATCCGACGGTTGGCAAAGGAATGAGGAGAAAAATTGGAAACTGTAGTAGATTCATCAGAATTTATGGATGAAGAGGACGCTGAGATTAATATGGTTGAGACACGAGCATCGTCAGCTTCGCAAAGGTGCTCCGGCAGCAGCGGAAAGAGATGAACCGGAAGTGATGAGAGCACAACTTCAAGAGAAGGATAACACAATTTCTCAAATGGCAAGGAAGATGGAAGAGATGGCGGCCGCCTTAGCCACTCTCCAGAGGCAGAAGCAACCTCAGAAAGAAACATCCCCGGAGATCATCCATGTTGTGGATGGAGGAAAGGAGATCACATCTGTTAACGAAGATGAAAACCCGAAAAAGGATTTTGTGCAAAGCATGATTCCCGAAAAGGATATCAAAAACATGGTAGAACAGCAGGTGCGAGTAGCCTTAGCACAGTCTAAGAGCAGAGCTTCTATTCAGATGGGTAGACCATACCCTGAAGAATTTGACGCGGTCCAATACCCAAAAGGCTTTGTACCACCTCTGTTCAAGACTTTTGATGGAACGTGAAACCCCAGGCAGCATGTCACACATTTTCGTGCTAGTTGCTGCAATGCCGGTGGGAGCGATGCTTTACTCTTTCGACAGTTTGTCAGCAGCCTGTCAGGGATTGCCTTCAATTGGCAGAATTGCCAAATGACTCAGTTAAGACCTTTTAAGAGTAAGAAAACATCTTCGTTAAGTGGT
Organism: Papilionanthe hookeriana x Papilionanthe teres; assembly: GCA_022702705.1. Classification (NCBI taxonomy): domain Eukaryota; kingdom Viridiplantae; phylum Streptophyta; class Magnoliopsida; order Asparagales; family Orchidaceae; genus Papilionanthe; species Papilionanthe hookeriana x Papilionanthe teres. The sequence continues at coordinate 43,514,599 of CM040435.1, read as the reverse complement.
TTGCTGGAGCTTGGCACCACATCACTATCGGTGATTTAGTGGTGGAGCAACAGAAACCGGACGAAACTTTGGTGGATTACATACTTCGATGAAGAAACTTAAGCATGAAGTGTGAACAACAACTTCAGGAACAACATGCGATCGATATTTTGCTGAAAAGTATCCATGGCCCGATAGCACTTCTCCTTAAAGGATTTACAATAAAGACTTTCGAGAAGTTGCTTAGCAAGGCTAGGAGCTTGCAAGAGGAGGCAAAGCAGCTGAGTTTTGTGGACAAGACCGATAAACAGAAACCAGTGAAAGCATTTGAAAAGAAATCCGGAATCGTCATGACAGTAGATAAAGGCAAGCAGTCAGTGCAGATACAGCCAGAGCAACCACAACCTAGTTATCAACCACTACAACAGACTTACCAACAACCACAAGAGGTTTATCAACAACCTCAGTAGGGTTATCAACAGCCTCGACCGAGCCACCAGCCATGGCAGCATAGTCAACCACTACCTCGTTCGTCACGTCCCCTGGAGGAACTTTTGAACAAGGAGTATCCATTCAAGACGGAAGCAGTAGCTAAGATGTTTCACAGTTTGATGAAGACACCTGATTTTCAATTACCAGAGCCCAAAAAGCCAGAGGAAGTCAACAAGAAAGATCATCTGAACTACTGCCCTTATCACCGGATGATCGGACATAAGATTGAAGACTGCTTCACTTTTAAGAATTGGCTTGAAGGTAATCTCCGAAGAGGGAACATAACGATCCCGAAGGAATACATTAAGGAACCCCAAAAAGGAGGTTCCATCAATGTCATTTCAACGGATCCTATTGTTCCAATAAACCCATACACGACCAATGATGGATGGAATACCGTCTGGACAAAATATTTAAAGAAAATCTTGGATCATATCCAGAACGCTTCGGTGCGCGCTTCAACTCAGAGTTTGAAACCTGTCAAGCCGGTGCTATCTCTTGCGATTGAAGAACCACCCCAGAAGGAGGAGAAGATCATGGAAGAAAAGAAGACCGAGGCTCCAAAGGGTAGACTAGGGGCTGCTTAACCTAGGATTGTTGTTTCCGATTCGAGGGAGATATCCCTCGGACCTCTGACTCTGTATAATTATTTGCTCACCCCGACGACATCTTATAATGATAAGAGTTTTGGTGTTGGTTACTTTTTGACTGTTTCTAACGATTACGTAATTAACGACAACCAACCTAATCCGGATCTAGATTTAGATACGATAAACGATTCTCTAATCATACTAAACCTCGATGACCATGGTGAAGGAGAAGACGCTCACAAAGATGGCTATGAAAGCTCAACAAGCAACAAATCTATTTGTGAATTCTGAGGAACTCCAATCACGATAGAACTGGAGTTATCAGATTCCGAAGCAATTCCATAAAAGCCAGTCATTCCGATTCAAGAGGAGGCACCGGCAGATCCACCACCAGATGCAGATGAAATAACAGAAGTCAATCTAAGAAGCGGAAAAGTTCTACCTCCGAGAATGGGTCCAAAGGATAAAGGAAAGCATGTGGTTGCTCAAGAGGAGCCAACCCCAACAGAAGAATTACCCGTTCGGGAAGAAATCGAGGAACATGGTAATAAAGTGGATTATAACGTGCTAGCCCATCATAGGAAGCTACCAGCCAAACTGAGCATCTACGACGCTCTAATCCTGTCAAAGGAGATGAGAGAAACTCTAATCAAGGCTTTACTTGATCCAAAAATTTTCTTAGCTCAAATGGCCGGTAATTCCTTCGACGAGGTTTGCTCGTTAAAAGAACAACGAGGTGTTACCTTCACGGACAATGATCTGCTACTTGGAACAGCTGATCACAACCGACCGTTGTACATTTCAGTCACTATTGGAAAGTTTACGCTCTCCAGAGTGTTGGTTGATCCAGGAGCATCAATCAACATAATGAATCTTCGGACGTTGGCATATTTGGAAATTGATGCTCGCGAACTCGAAGCAGACAAGATGTTATTAAGAGGCTTCAATCAAAAAGGAGAAATAGCTCTTGGATCGATAACACTATTAATGAAGACCGGTGATTTGGCAAAGACAACCGCAAAATTCCACATAATTGATTCTGAGACATCTTTCAACCCTCTACTGGGTCGGCCATGGATCCATGAAAATCGGATGGTACCGTCGTCTCTTCACCAATGCATAAAGTATTACGAAGGAGGAGAACAGTGTATTAAGGGTGACTTGCAACCATTCTTCGTACACGAGATTGGAGTCCATGAAGATGCAACCTATTACACACCTCCGAAGAAAACAATCTTCTCCAGAAATACCGTACCAAATGAAGCAAAAGAAGTCTGAGATGACGAAGAACCTGAAATTCTAGTTCAACTGTTACTAACCACTCCCTTATGGCGAGATGGTGAAGGTTTTTTCAGAACTCGCACCCGAGGTCGGGCCGGGGACGAGGTCGAGGAAGAAACGGTGGAACAGTTGAATAGAAGAAACCGGTCATCGACGTTGATTGGGAGAACAGTTTCGAAGAAGAAGAAATCAAGAAAGAAGCAGCGACAATTAGTAAGAAGAAACCACAATTCAAGATCTCTCTCGAAGATGAAAAGAATGAAGAATACAAATCAATGTACGAGAAGATTAATCACTATGTGCATACTATGACCCTGACCCCGATCTATCCTAGTAAGGTCGAGGGTATGGTGGTCAAAGAGGTACATGGTGGTGGTACTAAACCGATCAAATTCTACTGTGGTGCTTCTTCTTCCAAAACTGAAAATGATGTACAATTTGAAGATGTTACTTCTTCTGAATTAATGGAATTGCTTTTTGAGTGGTATTCTCCCTGTGTCCAGAATTTAATTCAACGTGGTTTCTTACCTAAACAATGGACAAAAGGTCGATCACAACGCTTTGAAAAATTATGGAATAATGTCGGTCGACCTCCCAATTCAAAACATGGTCTCGGATTTGGCACAGTAGGATCAGTTGATGATGCGGGATTTTGCTTGGTTGTCACTTGCAAGCCTAATGAAGACTTCTTGGAGGCTTCAGATGATCTCGAAGATCTGCAAATCGGAGATGCTCCACCGGAATTTGAAGAAGAAATTAAATCTACAATAGACGAGTTAATGGAAGTTAACTTAGGTACTAGCGAAGAGCCTAGGCTGACCTTTGTTAGCTCCTTACTCAATAAAGAAGACATCGAAGAAATGATCAAGCTACTGATGGAATTCAAGGGCTGTTTTGCTTGGAGTTATGATGAAATGTCAGGATTAGCTCCAGAAGTCGCAGTTCATAAATTAGGAGTGGATTCCACTGTCGTTCTAATCAGGCAAGCTCCGAGAAGAATGCGTCTAGAAATGAAACAACAGGTAATAGCTGAAGTTAAAAAGCTAATAGACGCTAAATTTGTCCGTGAAGAACAATATCCAACTTGGTTAGCCAACGTGGTACCAGTCAGAAAGAAGAATGGACAGATCAGAATCTACGTAGATTTCAGAGATTTGAACAAGGCATGTCCAAAGGATGAATTTCCACTACCAATTCCAGAATTAATGATTGACATCGCCTCAAAGAACGAAGTCTTCTCTTTCATGGATGGATCTTCAGGATACAACAAGATAAAGATGGCACCAGAAGACGAAAAGCTCACAGCCTTCAGAACGCCAATCGGAATATACTGCTACACAGTGATGCCTTTCAGATTGAAGAACGCAGGAGCAACATACCAAAGAGCTATGACGAGGATTTTTGATGATCTCATTCAAAACCAAGTTGAGTGCTACGTGGATGATGTAGTCATCAAAAGCAAACTAAAAGAAGATCACCTGTATGATTTGAGAATTGTTTTCGAGCGATTAAGACAATATAACCTTAAGATGAATCCCTTGAAATGCGTCTTCGGCGTCACCTCTAGGAAATTCTTAGAATTTTTTGTCCGACATCGTGGAATTGAAATCGATCCGGAGAAGATTAAAGCTATCTTAGAAATGCCACCTCCTAAAACCTTGAAACAATTACGATCCTTTCAAGGAAAATTAGCATATCTTCGACGCTTTATTTTGAATTTGTCAGGAAGGTGTCAGCCTTTTTCTGATTTGGTTAAGAAGGATGCCAAGTTTACTTGGGACTCTAAATCTCAACATGCCTTCGATGACATCAAACAATACTTAATGACACCTTCTGTCTTAGCAGCCCCAGTCTCGGGTAGACCGTTGATACTTTATACCACAGCTTTAGACGACTCCCTTGGATCCCTGCTAGCCCAGGTCAATGACGAAGGGAAAGAAAACGTTCTCTACTACTTATGTCGTCGTCTAATTCCGACGGAAGTAAAGTATCCCCCGATTGAGAAGCATTGTTTGGCCCTGATCTTCGCTTCTCAAAAGCTCAGGCATTACATGCTTTCTCATAAGGTCAACCTTATCTCAAAAGTTAATCCATTGCAACATTTGATGACTCGACCGACGCTTTCTGGTAGACTGGCCAGGTGGTCAATGATACTATTGCAATTGAATATAACTTTCGTACCGCTTCGTGCCGTAAAGGGACAAGTCCTAGCAGACTTCCTCGCAGCACATCCTTTACCGGTAGAATCGCCTCTCAACGACAACTTGCTAGACGAGCAGATAATGAGCCTAGAAGACCCCGATGATCAACGTTGGGAACTGTACTTCAACGGAGCATCTTCAGCATAGAGAAATAAAGAATTGCAAACGATAGTGTCCGGTAAGGCAGGAATCAGACTGATATTTATAACACCGGAGCAGGGGGATGTTAAGGTACTCCTACCACTTAACAGAACCGTGTACAAACAACGAAGCAGAATACGAAGCCCTTATAACCAGATTGGAATTAACCATTCAGATGGGGATAACGGATATCAACATCTATGGAGATTCTCAGTTGATAATTCAACAGGTCCCAGTACAATACAGAATTCTAAAGCCAAGACTCGAGCAGTACTTTCAGTATGCCATGAAATTGTTGGAGCAGATTCCGAATGTAACGATCTACAAGATTTCCAGAAGAGAAAACGCTCTTGCAGATGCGTTAGCTCGCCTTGCAAAAGAATTTGCCTGCTTGCAGGATGAATCAGTTGAAGTATCAGTTCAGGGACGTCAGGTTCTCTTACAACTTGACATGGACACAATACACAAGTCAGAAAAAGAAGAAGAAACGATTGCGGCAGTAACAGAAAATGCAGAAGACTGGTGTCAACAGCTAATAGACTACTTGTAAACAGGAAACCTACCGGACGATAAGTCATTGGCTCATCAGATTAAGAAAAGAACTCTGTCTTACGCATTAATAAACAATACATTATACAGAAGGTCTTTCGATCAGATGTGGCTAAGGTGCTTGAGCGAGTCCGAGGCTCGTGAAATTGTTAAGGAAGTGCACTCAGGACTTTGTGGCGCTCATCAGTTGGGTTCGAAAATGAAGATGAAAATTAAAAGACTAGGGTACTACTGGCCCTCGATGATGACTGATTGCATGAAGGTCGCCAAGAGTTGTCACCAATGCCAAGTGCATAGAGTGGTTCTACATCAACCTCCAAATGTGCTACATCCGACAATCGTGTCATGGCCATTTGAGTGTTGGGGCACAGATATCGTGGGTCCGATAGAACCGCCTTCTTCCAGAGGACATCACGTCATTCTTGCAGCTACGGATTACTTTTCCAAGTGGGCAGAAGCAGTACTACTCAGAGAAGTAAAGGCACACCACGTGCTACAGTTCTTCAAGAACCAAGTTGTCTACCGTTTTGGGGTACCGCGCAGAATCATTTCAGATAATGGGTCTGCGTTCAAGAGTACGAAGATCAACAATTTTGTCAGGAGACACGAAATCGACTGACACTATTCAACGATCTACTACCCAAGAGCAAACGGCTTGGCCGAAGCTTTTAATAAAACGCTCATCCAATTATTAAAGAAAATTTTGGATGACAACAAAAGAAGTTGGCACGAGAAGTTGTTAGAAGCTTTATGGGCCTACAAAACGACTTTCTGGACTCCTACCCAGTCTACGCCTTACGCCTTAGTGTAAGGTTCCGAGGCCGTTTTACCCTTAGAGGTTCAGCTTCCGTCACTCAGAATTACAGTTGCGAACAAGATCACTACAGAAGAAAATGCCAGATTACAACTAGAAGAATTAGAAAGCTTGGAAGGGAAACGAATTTCATCGCAGCAAAATTTGGAACTGTATCAAGCCAAGATGATCCAGGCCCACGATAAATTGGTCCGCCCAAGGATGTTCAAAGTCGGTGATTTGGTTCTAGTACTCAGAAGATCTATTCTTGCACACCGCAAGATAGGAGGTAAATTTGAATCAACTTGGGAAGGGCCGCTAGTGGTCGAGACAGTCTACTCAGGGGGTTCCTACTGGCATCTTAACTGTCGTGGAGAACGACCTATGCTTCCAATTAATGGAAGATATTTGAAGAAGTATCACGCGACCTGATGTTTCGAAGAATGAATTCCCATTCCTAGAAACACGGGTGGAGTAATCATTCGTAACTGGGTCCGAACCCAAAATAAAAAAAAAATTGACGATAAAATAAAAATCATTAAAAAAAAATGTGTTAAAAAGAAATAAGTGAAATAATAAAATATTGATCTTTTCCTTTAAATCAATTCATTCCTGATCTTTCCTCATCTCTTCCTACTTCCTTTAAAATTTAAAAGAAGTAAATAAAATTATTTAATAAATGTTTTCATATTGTTCTTGTTCTTAGTACAACTCCTGATCCTTTCCTTGTTTTTCGCAGGGAAATGTCTAACGGGCGGTTGGTTCTGAAATTTAAGAATGGTGTGAGTCTGGCACAAAATGAAAAGAGGATGAAGGATGGAGCCGTGATTGAAATTGACTCTGATTTCACACCGGCCGGGCTACAATATGAAGAAACTAATTGGACTCCGATTGATCGGGAAGAATTTCACAGTGAGACAGTAATGAAATTGGGTGGCCCAAGTCAACAATCCACTAGCAAGAAAAGAAAAGAAAACACCGCTTATGCAATGGGAGAAGAAAAGAAGGTTAAGTCCATGGTTGCTACAGCAGAGGGCAGGCTTGTCAGCGTCATGCCTACATAAATTCAAGGAGTGAGGAGAGACACTCTCACTCCTGCTCAACGAAGAAACAAGAACTGTCGCATTCGGAAGATGCTGACTAAGCTGGTAGTAGATCAACAAGAAGAGACAGTTGCTACCGTCAATACAAATACTTCGAAGAAATCGGTTCGTCAGGAGCCAGAAAAGAGGAGATCAATTCCAAGAATAGCAGAAAGGATGAAAAAAATCCCGAGGAAAATAGAAACAGAGATAGTACCACGACGCCAGACAGAGCTACCAGTTTTGAAGAGTCTTGTTGCGAAAGCGGCCCCGGAGGATGTCCCGAGAGAGGCTATCCCTGAGGAGCCCAGACATGCAGGAGAGCGTACTGGGGTTGAGCCGTACATCCCGCAGTATGTTACCAGACCCCGAGGACTTCAGATAATCCCAGAATACGAGCTGGAGAAATTACAGCAAGTTGAAAAGAAAACTTTTGAATACTTCGAGAGAATTCGAGGCATAAGGGTCAACATCTTGGAAGGCCTTGAGCTGCATACGGATGTGTTCTCAGATTACGAACAACGAGCGGACGTGGATCGCATTATCGAGCTTCAGAAAATGGGCCGAGCTGGTCGTCTGAGGGAGAAAACCTATTCAGAGCCTCGAAGATGGATGCCAGCAAAAAGGAAGAGTTACTATTCAGTGTGGGTGTTGCTACAACTTCACAGAAGACAGAAAAGGAAATCCACCGGGGATACTCCGTCACAGTGAGGTACATCCGATGCCAAGAATTATCAAAAGAATGGTAAAAAGGATGGTGACATGGAGGGTATTGCCTGCAGATTGCATTCCCAATAGCTGCATCATTAACATTTACAAGGAGGGCGACTACATACCTCCACACATAGACCATCATGACTTTGTCAGACCTTTCTGCACAGTCTCTTTTGTCAACCAATGTAATATCATGTTCGGATCTGACCTTCGGATAGCGGGCTCCGAAAAATTCTTAGGGCCGGTGGAAATACCACTACCGGTAGGTTCCGTCATGGTAATAAAATGAAATGGAGCGGACATAGCAAAACATTGCATTCCAGGAGTGCCTGTTGAACGAATCTCCGTCGCTTTCAGAAGGATGGACGATAGAAAGATGCCTTTTCATTTTCAGCCAGATCCAGAATTAGAGAGTCTCCGACCCTACGAGCTGTGAGTTACATGGGAGATAGCACACCTCCATTGCAAATCCGTACGACATTCCTACCAAGGGTGGCTTGGAAGGTGATGTTATTGTCCATGTATCTTACTATTCAGACATGGATTTTGACAAATGCTTTTGGAAGAATCAACAAGAATCTTACACAATCCGTTTTGGATTTATGAGGATTGTATGAGATATTGAATTTTCGAGGAAAATATCATCATGTTTTGGATCAAGTTGTATGATGTATTTTCAACAGATTGGAATGAGAAAGATCATGTCATGTTCTGCCTTCACCTCATTTTGTGCAAATTGACTGGGAAATGCCATTAACCTAAATGAACTTCAAACAAAGAACTAAAAGAGAAAGAAAATGAATAAGGAACTCCTTCTTTTTAAGAATTTGAATGTCAAAATAAACTTCAAATAAATAAGAACTCTAAATGAACAACAATGAAATTGAATCACTAAAACAAATCTAAATCTCAGACTGATTTTCATTCTGAATCCTTCAATTCCAACCTTTCAATTCTCCTTCCTCTGTGTGTTAGAGGATCGACTAGTCCTATTGACACGGAGCCACGAACTTTGTTCGATTTGGTTCTGATGGCATGGGATTGGGTCCCTCTTCATACAGATCAAACTTTCGAGGCTGGAGCCGAACTTCCAGTTCTCTTCGAGGCTAGAGCCGAACTTCTGGCTCTCTTTCAACTTTCGAGGCTGGAACCGAACTTCCAGTTCTCTTCGAGGCTAGAGCTGAACTTCTAGCTCTCTTTCAAACTTTCGAGGCTAGAGCTGAACTTCCAGTTCTCTTCGAGGCTAGAGACAAACTTCTAGCTCTCTTTCAACTTTCGAGGCTGGAGCCGAACTTCCAGTTCTCTTCGAGGTTAGAGCCGAACTTCTAGTTCTCTTTCTAACTTTCGAGGCTGGAGCCGAACTTCCAGTTCTCTTTGAGGCAGAGCCGAACTTCTAGCTCTCTTTCAAATTTTCGAGGCTGGAGCAGAACTTCCAGTTCTCTTCGAGGCTAGAGCCGAACTTCTAGCTCTCTTTCAAATTTCCGAGGCTGGAGCCGAACTTCCAGTTCTCTTTGAGGCTAGAGCCGAACTTCTAGCTCTCTTTCAACTTTCGAGGCTGGAGCCGAACTTCCAGTTCTCTTCGAGGCTAGAGCCAAACTTCTAGCACTCTTTCAACTTTCGAGGTTGGAGCTGAACTTCCAGTTCTCTTTGAGGCTAGAGCCAAACTTCTAGCTCTCTTTCAATTTTTTGAGGCTGGAGCCGAACTTCCAGTTCTCTTCGAGGCTAGAGCTAGCTCTCTTTCAAATTTCCGATGCTGGAGCCAAACTTCCAGTTCTCTTCGAGGCTAGAGCCGAACTTCTAGCTCTCTTTCAAATTTCGAGGCTCGGAGCCGAACTTCCAATTCTCTTCGAGGCTAGAGCCGAACTTCTAGCTCTCTTTCAAATTTCTGAGGCTGGAGCCGAACTTCCAGTTCTCTTCGAGGCTAGAGCCGAACTTCTAGCTCTCTTTCAAACTTTCGAGGCTGGAGCCGAACTTCCAGTTCTCTTCGAGGCTAGAGTCGAACTTCTAGCTCTCTTTCAAACTTTTGAGGCTGGAGCCGAACTTCCAGTTCTCTTCGAGGCTAGAGCCGGACTTCTAGCTCTCTTTCAAATTTTTGAGGCTGGAGCCAAACTTCCAGTTCTCTTCGAGGCTAGAGCCTAACTTCTATCTCTCTTTCATATTTTTGAGGCTGGAGCCGAACTTTCAGTTCTCTTCGAGGCTAGAACCGAACTTCTAGCTCTCTTTCAAATTTCTGAGGCTGGAGCCGAACTTCTAGTTCTCTTCGAGGTTATAGCCAAACTTCTAGCTCTCTTTCAAATTTTCGAGGCTGGAGCTGAAATTCTAGTTCTCTTCAAATTCCAACTCTCTTCTCGAGGCTAGATCCTGAATTCTAATTCTCTTCAAATCCCAAGTTTGGAACCTAGGTTCCGACGCTCACCACAAATCCCGGATTTTCACTAAATCCCTCTTGAAATAAATCTTGAATCGAACTTCAATCGGAATTGGAACTCAAACCAAAATCCAAACTCACACATTAAAACTTGAAACAAAAAATGAAACGAATCTAAAATTGAATCTCTCTAGATCTTGTGATCTAGAATTCACTTCCTTTTCTCTTCCCCAGCGAGAGTTCAGGGATCTTCAGTCTTGGAGATTTACCTGATACTCCCCATAGAAAATTTTCTATACTTCGTTCTAAGTGTGTCACTTAGATGTCTGTGTTGGTTCTGTTGATCTTTTCGGTCAACGCCAATACGCACGGTGTGCTTAGTTAGCACACCACACCTATTGGGGGTCCATTTGTTGACCTCATTTTTTATGAGGTCTTTTCTTTTCTCTCTCCTTAGTACATAGGATCTAGCCATAGGGCTTCTCCTTGACTATCTTAGAGGACTAGAAATGAGACCCATCACTTAGAAATTCAAACACTTCTTGGCTCCCTTCAAACCCCACAAGTTTGATTGTAAACCCCTAAGCCACTTGGAGGGTTAAAATCAAATGTGGAGGTTTAAAGGGTGAGTTTCCTATTGAACTCTTTGGCCATAGGATTACCCTGGGTGGCCTGGTCCTGGTGAGGGTAAGCTTGCACACACCACACTCCCACACACACACATTCAAAACCCTAAAACTACCCTTAACCAATTTGACTCCCTGACTCATGTAGGTAACTCATATGGATGGACCTTGACCCCTAGGCCCTTGGCTAAGAGGGTTATGAACAACATATTGAGTGCCTAAATGAGTCCTCTCATGGCTTTTGTGAGCTTAATATGGCTTCATGGCTCAACCAAAATGATTTCATTTCACTCACTTTTGATCAATCTTCACTTTTCCAAAATTTCAATTTTTGCCCCGGGGGCCCTAAACCTACCAAGCCTACCAAATGCCCTTGAAATAACCCAAAATTTGCAAAATTCCCTAAATTACCCAAAATTCCTCAAAATCAGTCCTAAACACTTCCCCCCACTCAAATTGATCATCCATGACTAAATATACCAAAATTTCTAAAAATACCCCTCAATACCCTCCAAATACCCAAAATACCCTTTTAACCCAAAAATTCCAAAAAACTCAAAAAATTCCCAAAAAATTTCAGAAAATCCCAAATATTCCCAATTCATTTTGTTTAACTACACTATAAGCCAATTTTGTCAATTTAACCCACATTTACCAAAACCCCTAATTTTACCTATTTTTAACCTAAGTGGACCCAATGTCCAACACCAATTAGCCCCAAATCTTTTCTAAAACCTTCCTAACACCCCCACAAACAAAACACTAACTTGATTTGCCCAAAATTTGAACCCAAACTTCACTCAAATCAAACCCAAATAAAAAATGCCCAATTTGGCCTAAATCCCACCATGAATCCAAATAGGCCCAAATCCCAAAACCAAAGGCCATCCAAAGTTGAAAACTCTTTGTCACACCCCCATAAACATTTTTCAACATTAATTTTATATCAAACCCAACATTAACCCAACCTTAGCCCAAGTTAGCCCAATTTGGCCCATTTTGACCCCATTACTAAAAAGGCCCAAATTGAACCCATTTCAACTCCAAATGACACCAAACCTTTTCCAAATCACTCATGATACATCCCTAAACTAAACCCAACATTTATTTGACATGGTCCTTCACAAAACTTTCTTCCAAAAGCCCATTTTTATACATCTAAAAGCCCACTTTCCTAAAGACCTTAAGAGCCCATTTTCATCAAATTTAAAAGGCTCAAAACTTATTCTAAAACCCATGTGAAATTCCCATCATCATCCTTTTAATTGAAATTATCTCTAAGTCCTAAATCAATAGTCAAATAATTCCAAATCAAGCCTCATGCCAATTTCCCCTAAATCCATCAAAAATCCCAAAATTCATTTCCATGAAATTGAGCCAAGCCATGGACAAGCCATAGGCTAGCCATGAAGCCATCCTTAAGCCCCATGCAAGCCATGTGAGTGGTGTTCATGTGACCATACCATATTGGGCAAAAGGAGGGAGTCCTTTAATGATTCCCTTAAGAGTGATTAAACCTTTTCATGCTTCCCCTAAACCATGCTTAAACTTAAATATGCTTAGATGGTGACTTCTCCCCACTAAGCTAGCTGACTTACCTGACTCCCTCAGCCCAAATCAGTCCCTTGGTGGGTGCACCAAACCCAAATCCATGACTTGGACACATTTAAACCCAAAATCGTCCTCTCCCCACATCACTTAAATCAATTACTTTACACATGGCTAACCCCCATTGTTTGCATAAAACTCAATCCCTGGACTTACTGAGTCAAGATGGTGACTTGACCCTGCCGGCCAGCCGCCTGGGTCACCGGAAAACGCCATGGCCGAGAACTCCATGTAAGCCAAACTCCCAAATTCTCCCTGGCTGAGCTGCCCCATGCCCAATGGCCACTATAGCTGTCCTTCCCTTGACCAAGGCAGCTGATCCCAAGCCCTAGCTCCCCCTAGGAAGCCCTCAAGCCAGCTCTATTTAAACTCCACCCCCTCTCGGCCAAACAAGGTGATGAACCAGAGCTTAACAAAACTCTGCTAAAATTGCTCCAGGACCTTCTCCTAACCCAGAGCAATTGATTCCCAGTGTCCCTTTGCCCTAATCCCCATTAACAGAGCTCAATTTCTCTGTAAAAAATCCACCAAAAAACCAGGACAACTCTGAAACCTCCACAAAAATCAAATTAAACTCACCCACACCTGTACAAGACCTAGAGAAGGAGTTCCCCAGTGAAAGCCCCCTCACCAGGCCAGCCATCCTCTATATCGGCTAAGCTTTGAAATCGGCCTTGGTCACTTTCATACCTAGGAAATTCCCTAGAGCTATAGACTTCATTTGGAGATTCCTTGGGTGCAATCGAAGGTGCCACAACTCTCTGATTGAAGCTTCACTTCTAAGAGCCAAAGTATGGACCCCTTCTTCCTCCCGAGCTTCCAGTGATTCACTATTTGCTTGGCTTAATTTCATAGCATATAAACTGTATGGATGTGTTCGTCTCCTCAAGAAGAATCCATAGAGCCTAAGAACACAAAAATTCGTTGAGAAATGAGAGAGATCTTAGGGTTTTAGTGTGGACGGCTCACGGGACACACCAGTCGTAGACGATGACCAGGCGCCGTCCGATCGCGCGTGTATTGAGTGGATAGTCCGGATTGCGCCGGATCGAAGGATGGAGCGAGACCGCGGGCTGCGTGGCATCCAAGTCAGATGGTAGCGTCGAATGGGAGCGCACCGCATGGGCTTTCGGATCCGCCGAGGTTGAGTCAGCGTCGCGCTGGATAAATAGATAAATAGGCTATTTTCTATTTATTTAAATACCCAGAAATTGAAAAATCCATAACTTTTCATAGAAAAATCACAAAAATAAACTAAAAATACCCTCTTTCTTAGTGAATAAAGGAGAATAATGTAGAAAAAGAATTAAGTTAATTTGATGAGTATTTTATTCTTAATTAATTATTGACTCATTTCAATGTTTTAATTCTCCATTTGCATAGAAAATTGACCATGGCATGAGACCATAGGGCTTTTGTAGCCTCTGATCTTGGGAACATTCCCTAAATTTTCCAAGGTCAGAGGCCATCTTTATGACAAGTTATTGATTATCCAAATTTTTGTGCCTGTTTTGATATTTTAATTCCAGTAACTAGCATGCTACTTAGAAAATTCTAGAAAAATTTGGCGAAATATCCTAGGACCAGAGGACCCTAGGAAAATTATGGTTTGAGTTAATTCATTAAGAATAATCCTAATTGGCCTAAACACTCAAAATTGAATTTTAATTAATTAGGATTAACCACACATCAAAATAACTTGAAAATAATTCTCCACTGATCTTTAGGGTCAGAGGAGTCCCACATAAAAATTTGAAACCAATTGGAGGTGATTAGCCCCACTAGATGGACTAATTAAGTTATATGACCAAAATTAAACTTTAAGAATTCATAACTCCAAAAATACATTTCAAAAATTCACCAAAATGGTTTTGGGGCTTCTCTGATGTTAGGGGAGTCTAAGAAAATTAAAATTAAAATTTTCTAAAAATCTTCATTTTCACCATATTTTAATATTTTAATAATAAAAAAATAATAAAAATAATACAAATATTAAAAATCATAAAAATGTCATATTATGATTCCTAATCACTTAGGAACAAACCAAATATTTTTCCTAAGTTTCTAGGTTAAGATATTGAATTTTAAAGGCATAAAACAAAATTTAATATTATAAAATGAATTTTCTTACATTTTTCACTAAATTAATTCTAATAAATCAAAGAAAAAAAAAAAAAATTTAAACTTTGTTTCTCTAAAATCCTTGAGGTCAGAGAGATTTATGAAAAATATAAAATTGATTTTTCAACTTTAATTTTTTTTATAATTAATTAACACTCCAAAACTCAAAATAATTATAATAAATAAAATATAATTTGAAAAATCACCAAAATTGGTTCAAGTGGTTCTCTGGTCAATAGAAACATCCCATAATTTTCTTAAGGATAGAAAACTTGTCTTGGTCATGTTGTTGAATTTCCATTGAAAATCTCTATTTTTTCATTAAGATAATTATATAAATTAAATTAAATTCAGAAAAATCACATTTTCTCCTCTAGTGTCTTAATTGACATATGAGTGAAGTGACATAAAAATTTTAAGTTCATTTGAGCTTAATTTGATGAGTTATGAAATGAACATGCTTAAAAGGGCATAATAATAATTAAAATTTTAACCCTAATTAATATTTAGGTTTAATCAAGGGGACGTTAAAATATCTGATTTTAAACTTTTCATTAGATGATTGAAACCTAGGGAATTAAGGGGTAGAAACCCATTAATCATCTTGAAAATATTTAAAGTAAATTTTAATTAATTAAACAATTTGAATTTTGGAAGAAAAATTTGAAATTTGGATTATTAAGATTAGGGATGTGATTTAAGAAGATATCATCCTTTAATTTAAGATCCCTAGATAAATCACTTTAATAATATTCAATTTTTAATCAAATTCAAAAATGATAATTGAAATTAATAATTAAATAATTAAAAAGGAAAATAAACCTTAATTAAATTAAAAGCTTAAAACATTAAGTAATTTAACAATCAAGTTAAAATAAGTTTAAAACATTAAGATTAATTTGAAATCACTTGAGAGCAAATCTAAAACAAACTTGAAACATCAAAATCAACCTAAAAAATAATTCATAATTAAAAATCAAACCAATTAAAAAATTAACCTAAAATATTTTAATTAAATTAAAATTAAATCATTAAAATCTAAATTGAATAATCTAAACACCTCTTTCAACCCAAATTAATCTAATACATTGAGATCATTTAAAATGTAAAGATTTAATTAAATTAAAACAACTTGAACACTATTCCAAACTTAAAATTATTAAAATTTCTTAACTAAATTAAACCACTTTAAATCATCAATTCAAATTTTAAATCATTAAAATCTTTAATAAATTAATTTTCTCTTAAAAGCTTTTGTTATCATAACTCTTAAATGGAGCATTAAGTGAAATGTCACTTAACTCATAGGATAATCAAACATCCTAATTCACTAAGCAAGAAGTAAAACTTAACTAAGATCTTGGATGATTAATTCACCAGTACAATAAAAATTTATTTGGACTCGAAATAATCTCAGAAGTATTGAAAAGATGTTTAGGACTCGTCCTAAACACTTCCTCAATATGATGAGGTGTTTTAGAAGAAAAACTGAACTTAATTGTTCTTTGATGAAGAAAATCATCCTTAACAAAATAAAAGAACATAGACGTCATAGGAATTGACTAGCTATAGGATTAGGACTTTGGTAGACAACCAAAACCTTCCCTTAGCTTTACCTAGGTGTTTTCTTGCAAATACATAAATGCCTTAACATGTGTTTTATGTGTAGCTTGGAATGACGGGAAGACCCTCCAGGTACGCTTTTACTTTATTGCAATTTACTTACCTGTACTGCACTTTACTTTTCTTGCATGTTAAACAAGATTGTTGCATGAAAACTGAAACCTTTTAGGATAACTACAAAACTGAAACCCAAAACTAAATTAAAAGTCACAACAAGATAAAATCCACCGCCACAATATTTCAAAATATAAAACAACTCAAAATTTAATCACAAACAGAACAATAAACTACAACTATAACTAATTTAAAACGTCTTGTTGGATGATCGGGAATACCTCTGATGATGTAACCTACGTGTTGCTAACGTGATTTCCCACTGTCTAAATGAAAGTGTGGAACTCATTCGGTTGAGTTTAGCAAATTCATCCGGACTAAGTGAATCCGATAAAAATAACGGTGCCGGAATGATGGAACCGTGGAATCTTAACAGGTGTTGTTATAATCAACTTTAAGATTCCCTTAATAAAATATTAAAGACATTTGGACTTTAAGACTTTTCTAAACCAAAACACTTCTCTCATCTCCTGATTTTCACTTTTTAAAACTAAACCTCTGCGACAGCAACAAGGAGCTTGGAGCATAGTGGGCAGTACAACCATCGTCGTCAGCAAAACTGGAATCTACATCAGCAAAACCTTTCCTAGTTTTAAATAACCAAGCTATAGGATTTCGAGGTAGTGTGCCTAGTGCAACATAAATCCTCAGCTTTTCGTTAGGCATTTGCATAATCATGTTATGCAAATTAAGCCCTAACCGGTCTTAGGACTCTGAGGTAGTCGTTTGGTAAGGCACAAACCCTCACATCTTTCAGGCTATTTGTATGATCATGTCGTATGAATATAAGTCCTAATTAATTAAAATTGGCAGGATTATAACATTAAATAAACTCCCAAATTGAAGCCAAACAATAGGATAGTTTGGGAAGTTGCCAAGATTCTTCTTGGATCATCAGCTTCTCCTACCTCTCTTTCATTGGACTCTTAAAATAAACTGTTCCAAATTTGAGCTAATCCCTTTTGAAATTCCAAAAATCCAATCCTTTGAAAACCTTAAACTTTGAAATTCTTAAGAGCAAAACCACTGATCATTATCGAGAGTTTTCTTAAATGATTCTCGTCATTTAAGATGTAATTAACTATAGGGGCTTGCCCTTATAGGGAACTTTAAGAACCCAGGTAATATAAACCATACTTAATTCCCTTATATTAAGCAGGGGAACTTGTCGGCTTATAAAATTGGTTCGCAGACCAAACGGATGTCACAAATCTTTTAGTTTATTTAATTGAGCCCCATCGTCAAGCAGTGTGTTTGTCCTTCGAGATAGATACACGGTTGTGATGTGGTGCTCGTTTATATAAACTATTTGGGATGTGAGATCGGTTTGATTTCATATCTTAAAATTTTCAAACTTAAAATTATTTTCAAAATCAAATTCAACTTTCTAAATTATATATATATATATATATATATATATATATATATATATATATATATATATATATATATTTTTAAATTAAATTTAAAATCTAAAATTCGCCGACAATTTCTGTTGGCGACCCCTTTTCAAAATACAACATACAACCTAAAAATATGTCGACATTTAATTCCTTGATGACGGACAACGAATCCTAGAAATTTCTTAGAGGTTACGCCAAAAGCGCACTTTAAGAGATTCATCTTGAGATTGCATTACTATAATCGTTCAAATACGATCCTCAAATCATATAAGTGGTTTTTCTTTACCTTGCTCTTGATGACTAAGTCTTCCATGTAGCATTCCACTTGGTTGTGAATGAGGTCATTGATAAAAGCGGTTATCGCAACTTTTACTAGAATCTGTATATATAAGAATTTATGAATTTAAAATTAAATATTATAAAATTTTCGTAAAGTCTTGATTTCAAACGCAAGTATACGTATCGTTTAAAGTAATACAGGACTCTATTGGAGTCCTGGTTATCGATCCCACATGGAAGATTAATAAAAAATAAATTGAAGAAATTTATTAGATTTTCAAATTAAAAGTAATTATACTTTTAATTTCTTTTCAAAATTCAGATTTTAAATTTAATAAAATTTATACTAAATGTAAGTAAGGAACAATAAAGTAAAGGTTAATGTAAGTATAAATAAAACAACTTTCTCCTTTTCAACTAATCCAAGATTTTTTTTATTATAATTATCATTCGTGGAGAACTTAGATTATGGTATTGCGCCAAATAGAAACATTTCAATTCCTTACCATCGCTTAATAGTATAAAAAACATTGGCTAATCTATAGATCGGTTCAGGATGTATTATTAGTAGAATGGGTTAATCTAGGCTCACACTTCTAAATGTGAACCGGCCTCCGCGACTGCTCTTTAATCCAATTCAAATTTACTTTAGTAAAAATTAAATATTTTAATCTTTTAATCGCAGAGTTACTTTCAAACGCAAGTATACATATCGTTCAAGTAATACAGGGCTCTAATGGAGTCCTGGATATCGATCCCACAGGGAGATATATTAAAGCCTACGGACTTAGGATTATAAAATTCAATTCAGAATTACAACTAAATCGAAATGCCTATCTGTTACTAATATGCAATCGATAATAATATAAAGCTTATATTAAAAACTAGTTTTACTAACAACTTACTAATACTACCAGAGTTAAGTTCAAATATAGATAATATCAAGATTCTTTCTCCTTAGTTAAGATATTTAAGTGAAATGATAATTATAATTAGTTTTAATGTGTTGTGCCAAATAGGAGTATACCTATTCTTTACCCTTTGGTCCAGGTATAAAGAACGTTGACTAATCCTATGCTTGGATTACTGATTCTACGGCTAGGCTGGGAAAATACTGGCTCTCACTTCAGAGCTCCCACGTTCCCCTCACCTGAGGGCTAACAATCTACACATCAGCACCCAAACGTTAGGACCAAATTGAGGATTTTAGCATGTCACACTAAAATCTCCAATTCTATGCCCGATAATATTATTTCCCTATTTATTTGCAATTCTCCCTACAAGGATTTACTCGTCTACCTTGCAAAGAGAATTGTGATACATACAAGTTAAGAATCCTTAGCCCACAGTCAGGTCTTAAGAATTCTTCACGGATTTTAATAATACAAATGGCCATTTCGTATAGTAAAGTAAGTTTAGGTATAATACCATCACAACTTCTTTTATAATTTATTTAATATACTAATTATATAATCATTTCACAAAAACATCAAAACCAGGGGAAAGATAGAACAACTACTCAGAATTCATGAAGAAGATGCAATAAAACTTAGATTTCATATAATAAAGTAAAGTTCTACACACTAACAAACAAATAAACACTACTTATCTCAAATTACTCCCCAAGCCAACTCCTCGAAGTTCCTCTGGATCTTTTCCTTGGAATTCTCCTTTGAAACGTCAATGTGGAAGAGTACTTTCACTTCCCTTCCACTCTTACAATTCCTCGAAGAATTCCTTTCAAATTCTCTATTTGAACTCACCACTCACTAAATTACACTCACTAATTGACTCTCTTTACAATATCGATTTACTAACAATCACTTTTGAGACCAGAAGAAGAGCACTTTTTTGGCTAAAATTTGTTTCTTTTGAAGTTGTAAAAGAGTCTCTAAGGGTTGCGAAGGCACCCCTTCAAAAATCATCCACATTCGACGTATTTCTGGAACAATCTGCCGTCCCCGCCTTCCCCGCCGTCCCCGCCGTCCCCGCCGTCAGCGGCCTCGAGGTGCCGTCGGCGGCCTTCTAGAAACCATGCAATTAAACTGTCCCCGCCGTCGGCGACCTTGATCTGCTCCTTCAGCGGCCTCCCTTATAATTAATTCCGAACTCTCGGGAAAATCACGCCGTCAGCGGCCTAGGTCAAATTTGCATAATTTAGTCCTTTTTGCTCAAAATCTGCACATTTTTGCATATTTTTGTTCTTTTGTTCTTAATTCTTCATATCTGCAGAAAAACATCAAAAATACATTTCTTTAAAGTGAAATATCATTAAAATCAATGAAAAATATGCATGAAAATCTTGACCTTTTTCTCTTGGGTCAAAATCCCCAAAACTTAACTATTACTTGCTCTCAAGTAATCTTTAATACTGCATAAAAATTATAATTTATCATGATAAAATTTTAATTCAGAAATACTATAATTTTGATTTAAATAAATATTATAATAAGAATTCTCAGAAAGATTTTTAAATAATTAGATTAATTCTGCAGGTATAAGACTATCTATTTATCAAGTTTAAGAGTTCTAGTTTTCTATTTATTTCAAGAATGACTATATATTACAATATTAATTCACTTAGAGTATTCAGAAGATAGGAAATTCATGAAGAAGCTATAATTAAGAAACCAATCATAAATATAAGTTCAAAAATGTTTTTAGTTTTCCTTTTAGGTTAACCCAAGTGAAGCCAATTTTTGATAGGGCATATCCTCAAGCTTCTCCTCACTTATTTTTTTTCTTTCCAGGGATTGTTTTTCAATCCTTTTTCTTTTTCTTTTTCTTCTCTTTTTAAGTGAGGATCACTATTTTTGGATAGCCTGTTAATAATTTTGAATTTCACTCTTCTTTTCCTAAATTTGAAACTTTCAACATTCTTTACCTTATATGTATTTTATAGTTTTTACTTTATTGAATCTCAATCTTTTCTTTCTCAACTAAATTCCTAAGATTCTTAATATTTCAAAATATAGTTTTCTTTACTTTAAATAGTTAACTATAGTCTTATCCTCTTATACTAAATATCTTATTCTACAAAATTAATTTTCATTATAACAAATATTTCTTTGAATCGTTTACAATATTTTGATAAAATCTAAATATAGTATTTAGAATTAAATTTTATTTCATAAATCATATTAATAATTTTTAAAAATATATTATTTGAGAACATATAATAGTTAAGATTTCTCTTCCCTCCCCTAAACTTAAATTTTTCTATAAATAGAAATAGTACATGAGTGAAAGAAAAATTCTACATATAAAATTCATACCTTTGCACTTTAAGCATTTTTGTCTTTTTGAAATTCGCTGGTTCTTTTCAAAATCTCTAACTTCAACTATCCTGTAATATTAAAATCCTTTGTACACACATACAGTTAAGAAAATTTTTTGGGGTAATGAAATTTTAAAACAAGTATATAAAACTAAACATTAAACAAAAATAATTAACTACACTTCACAGGACATATGCATTTCACAACACAAAACAAACAGTTTACTAATTTAAACTAAACAGTTCACAATTACACTTACTATTACAGATATCACAAGCATTTAGAAATGAAAATGTAAACTTCCACACTACACACATATCACAGAAAATAAAACATAGTCCACAACACAATACAATACAAATCAAAGTTCATCCAACAAAACAAAAACCAAACAAATAAACAAATAATCAAATACATCACATCAAATCAGACATTAAAATCCCATGCAATGTCTTCATCACCCTGGTCATCAGGAGGATTGGGCTGATACTGAGTATATCTGGGGCACTCTGGAAAAGTCACATCTGGCTCTCCTCGGTAATATCTGGCCTGAGCATCATAATAAGCCATTTTAAAATCTGAATGCCTCTGAAGATACTC
Organism: Papilionanthe hookeriana x Papilionanthe teres; assembly: GCA_022702705.1. Lineage (NCBI taxonomy): Eukaryota > Viridiplantae > Streptophyta > Magnoliopsida > Asparagales > Orchidaceae > Papilionanthe > Papilionanthe hookeriana x Papilionanthe teres. Next base: position 43,492,757 of record CM040435.1, on the reverse strand, counting down.
ACTTTCATGATCATGTCTTCTTTCTAGCCCTTCAATCCTGTGATCAATCCTTTCTAATCTTTCATCTAATTTCTCAAAACTTTTTCTCTGCAGGGTCATGACATTTATCAAGTCATACAAGGTAGGGGAACTGGAGGCAGGAGGGTCATAGCTAGTAGAAGGGATATCTCTACTAGTAGATGGTTCTTTACTCCTACTCCCTGATCTCCATTCCTCATGGGATGTATAAGTCTTTATATTTCCTTTAGTAATGGGTTTCATAGGATAAACCCATTCCTCATCATTTCTAGCTTCAACTCCAGACAGTTGACAAAGTGCATAAATAAGGCTAGGATGCCCTAAAGATCCACTTGTCTCACTTCTTGTAGTAGCCATACTATTCATATAGATTATCTTCCCCACATTAATTCTTCTATTGTTCTGAATACAAAAATTCAGAACAGCTCTCTCTATCGAGACTTCACTATGATGTTATGTAGGTAGCAGAGTTGAACAAATGAAATAATGCCATGCCTTAGCAGTGGCATTCATCATGGACAGTGGAATGTTAATCCGTTCACGATTTTTAATTTTCCAAACTCCTTTCCCATCAATGAGAAAGTCAATAACATCATCCAACGGAGCTTCCATTGTTCCAAAAGTTTCAAACTCGCTGGTATAATAATCATGAAGCTCGTAAAAAGTGTTAATTCTATTAGCACTAAATTCGATAGAGAAACCCCTTACTTGGACTGGCTCGTTCTCAATTTGAGTTAGATTCGAGTAAAATTCTCTAACTTTGACAGCAGCTTTGTTTGTTGTATAGCATAAATTCTCCCATCCTCTCTCCTTGATTACTCATTCCACCTCTCCTCCAAGATTCTCAAAAACTCTATCTTGAATACACTTCTTACTTTAGAAAAGTGAAGTGTACCTTGATTGGGCTTTTGCAGTAACGAATCGAGTTTCGTAAAATTCAAGTCTTCTCTTTTGTCTTGGAGCCATTGTTCAATCTATTAAAACACAAAAAATTCCTACTAATCTCCAAAAGAACAACACAATGACTTCTAAAGGGGATTTAAAATAATCTAAAACAATATCCATGAATTCCATCCAAGTATTTTTTCCACATTTTCAAATTTCACAAAATTTCTCAATGTGGAAGAAATTCATGGTAAAAATAAAAAATTTTTACGTAGGAGTGAAGCTATTACCAAGGGAAGATGAAATCCGGTGTTAATATTCGTTGAAATCACTCCAAATCCAAGATCTCTCAAGCCCTAGGTCGGTTTATTGGGTAAAAAGGAGAAGAAGTAGATGAATAGTGGATTTTTACTGGTCAAAATCGCGGTAAGTATGTATTTTTCGCGACTGCACCGTCGGCGGGCTCATTCAGGCCGTCAGCGGACTCTATTGAGTTAATGTTTTGTTCTTTTCAGGAAAAATGCGCCTTCGGTGGCCTCGAGGGCGCCGTCGGTGAGATTCCTTAAAATTGAACATTTTGAAATTTTTTTCAATTTTAAGCCTCATCGTCATCCATTCGATCCTTTTTATAATATATTTTAATTAATTTAGTGATGCATTAACACAAATAAACGTACACACAACAAACTTTACATTTATATATATTAAATAAAAGTTTTTACAATGCACAATACGTAACACAAATAAATAGATATTCTTTCAACCTAAATCCATCAATCAGCGTCGCAATCCAAGCCACAACACTCAAAACGCTGAAAACAAACATTTTTAACCTAATCTCATCTATACTGAGATTAAAAGCAAACTAATCAAACACACAACATACAAAAATTGATTAAATCAAACACAATATACTGAAATAAACTAAAGGTTGAACATGGACAAACAAGTTGTAAAAAGGCCGGAATGGGAATTCATTAGTGGAATCTTCATCGAGCAGTCCCATCCTTCTCATCAATCGTACCAAACTTGCTTCAAATTGTCCAGTATGGTCAAAATGCTCTTTCATTCTCCAATCGATGTGATCGAAGAAATAAAAAATATTGTTAACTGTGTTTGTTAAGTTCTGTACCTGATTCTCCAGACTTCTGATTCTATGCATGAGTATTGGTGTCTTATCTGCTACTAAAGGTTGAACTGGAACAAAATTATGCGAAGCTTGATCCAGGATCAAACCTACATCACTCTCTCCATCAATGGTTAGGAACATCTGAGTCAGATCTAAGGGTTTCCAATGTAGCAATATCTTCTCCCAAACTTCGTACGAAACTTGAAATAAACTGCAAATCGAGAAAATTGTGGAAGGCTGTCTAAGCCCTTGGGATGATCCTTAAACGATCAGGCCGTAAATAGATTTCACAATAATCGATCCAATATCAATGAGCCATCCCATCTGAATGCAGTAGTTTAAGATTGCACTTTCTTTCGTAACCTTGCCAATTTTTATTGTCGGCAACAATTTTGCAGAGATGAAAAAGTGCCAGTGTTTTGAAACATGATTCAAGAGAGTAGCAGAGAAACTAACATATCCATTCTCTCTAACTTCCCATTCATCAGTTTCGTCCGAGAAAATTGATATATCTCGTTCATCTTTTCCTTCGTCGGCACAAAATTTAAAAAGTAACAGACTGGAACATTTTCAAACATATATAACTCATTAATTCTCCCGGAATTAAATGTAATCCACCTACCTCGCACATAAATGCTTCATTGGTTGATTCCATGTAAATTTGCGTAGAATTCTTTTACCACTGGAACGACTACTGCAGCGACAGTGTAGCAGAACACTTCCCATCTTCTTCGCACAATCATTTCTTCGATTGGTGACAAAGAATCACTTTGTCCTCTTTTGACAAATCCTCTTTCTTTAATCAATCTTTTCTTCAAGATTACCTTATCGAAGAGTCGCTGCGCCTCCGCACTGACAAACTTTCTCCAATTGTAAACTCGAAATCTAGGGTTGTCAATCGAATTTGAAGCCATTTGAGAAGATTTGAAGAGAGAATCCATTCGTTTTAGGGAGTTTGGAATGTTTAGGAACCGTCCATAGGAGTTTATGAAGGACAAATTCACTAAAAATCTCAAAAAACTGTCATTTTGAACACGAAAAACTACACACTCGCCGATCCCTCCGTCGGCGGCTTTGAAGGTGCCGTTGGTGAACCTTATGCAATTAAATACCAAATCTTTCGGGAAAACTCACTGTCAGCGGCGTCGAGCTCGCCGTCGGTACCCTAGGCAAAAATTTGCATAAAAAATGTCGTGGTCCAATATGTTCCAAATTTTCTCTATGGATTCAAATTCTATGATAATCAAAGGGTAAAATATAAATAGTAGTACTTAATATTAATACAAACTAACAATAATTTCAAACAAACACACAACTATTAAAGATAACTATGGGTTGCTTCCCAAAAAGTACTTGGTTTAACGTCGTCAGCCCGACCTATTCAGGTGTTATTCAGGTTGACTTAGCATTAAAACCTCTTTATAATTTGGTCTTTTACCCTCAAAATATAGTTTTAATTTATGTCCATTTACTTTAAACCTATTCCCAGTCTTCTAATCTTCAATTATAACAGCTCCATAAGTAAAAACTCGTGTCACAGTAAAGGGTCCTAACCAACGAGACTTCAATTTCCCAGGAAATAATTTTAGCCTTGTATTGTAAAGCAAAACTTCTTGTCCTGGTTCAAAGTTCTTTTGGTTAATCTTCCGATCATGTCTTAACTTTAGGTTTTCCTTATAAATTATATTTTTATTGTAAGATCCATTTCTTAATTCTTCCAATTCATTCAATTGCAGCTTTCTCTTCTCACCAGCATTTTTCAAATTGTAATTGAATTCTTTAATCGCCCAAAAAGCTTATGCTCTGATTCTACTGGTAAGTGACAAGTTTTTCCATATATAAGCTTGTAAGGAGTCATACTAGTAGGAGTTTTATAAGCAGTTTTGTATGCCCATAATGTAGTATCTAATTTTGTCGACCAATCTACTCTATTAGGGTTTACAGTCTTTTCTAAAATTTGTTTGATCTCTCTATTAGATACTTCAGCTAAACCACTAGTTTAAGGATGATAGGCAGTAGAGAATTTATGAACAATACTAAACTTTTATGCCAATCTTTGAATGTATTTATATCTAAAATGGGATCCTCCGTCAGTGATAATCACTCTCGACATACCAAATCTTGTGAAAATGTTTTTCATTAAGAATCTTGAAACACTTTTAGCATCACACTGAGGTATAGCTTGTGCTTCTATCCACTTTAACACATAATCAACTGCAATCAAAATGTATAAGTTCCCAAATGAAGGAATAAATGGTCCCGTGAAATCTAATCCCCAAACATCAAAAATCTCAATTTCTAATATGAAATTTAGAGGCATTTTGTTTCTTCTAGATATATTACCTACTCGTTGGCATCTATCATAGGTTTTAATATATCTGTAAACATCTCTAAAGAGAGTAGGCCAAGAAAATCTAGCTTGTAAGATTTTATATGCAGTTTTATCAATCCAAAATGTCCTCCAAATTCAGAATCATGACATTTTTGAATGCTCTGTTCAGTTTCTTCATAAGACACACATCTCCTAATAATAAGATCATTACATTGCTTATATAAATATGGTTCATCCAAAAAATATGATTTTGAATCATGAAAATTTTTTTTCTATTGCTGTAATGTTAGCATAGGTGGTAAAATATCACTTACTAAATAATTTACTATATCTGCATACCAAGGTATTTTCCACTCATTAATATTATAAAGTTTTTCATTAGGAAAACTGTCTATTATTTTTTTGTCAGTATCAGATAATACATTATTTTCTAGTCTCGACAAATGATTATCAATTTGATTTTCAGTTCCTTTTCTATCAATCACCACAAAATCGAATTCTTACATTAAAAGTACCCATCAAATTAATCTTGGTTTAGTATCATTCTTTTGCATCAGATATTTAATAACAGAGTAATCAGTATGCACAATACATTTTGTTCCAATTAAATATGATCTAAATTTATCAAAAGCATATACAATAGCCAGTAACTCTTTTTCAGTAACCGTATAGTTAATTTAGTATAATTAAGAGTTCTACTAGTGTAGTATATAACCTTAAAAATTATGTCATATCTTTGACCAAGAACAGCTCCAATAGCATAATCACTAGCATCACACATTAGTTCGAACGAATTCTCTCAGTCAGGTGAAACTATTACAGGTGCTGTGATTAATTTTTTCTTTAATAATTTAAAGGCATTCAAGCAGTCCTTAGTAAATTTAAATTTTTTATCTTTTTCTAAAAGTTGGCATAGAGGTTTTGTAATTTTTGAAAAATCTTTAATATAGCGCATGTAGAATCCAGCATGTCCAAGAAAACTTCTTACCCCTCTCACTGTAGTAGGAGGTGATAATTTAGCTATTACTTAAATTTTTGCAGGGTCTACTTACTTAAATTTTTGCAGTGTCTACTTCCATACCATTTTCTGAAATTCTATGCCCTAACACAATTCCTCCTGCAACCATAAATTGACATTTCTCCTAATTTAGAACTAAGTTACTTTTTTCGCATAGCTCCAAAAATTTTTCAAGATAATTTAAGCATGCGTCAAATGATGTTCCAAACACAAAGAAATCATCCATAAATACTTCAATTCCATTGTCTATTAATTTACTAAAAATTGACATCATACTTCTTTGGAATGTTGCAGGTGCATTACATAGTCAAAAAGGCATCCTTCTAAAATCAAAAGTTCCGTAAGGACTAGTAAAGGTTGTTTTCTCTTGATCCTCAGGAGCAATAGGTATATGATGTTAACCAGTATATCCATCCAGAAAATAATAGTACTTATGTCCATCAAGTCTATCCAACATTTGGTCTAAGAAGGGAAGAGGAAAATGATCTTTCCGGGTGGCTGTATTTAATTTTCGATAATCAATACAAATATGCCATCCTAAAATTTGTCTGATAGGAATTAATTTTTTATTTTCATTTTCTTCAACAGTTATTCCTCCTTTCTTGGGAACACAATGAATTGGACTTACCCAAGTACTATCCGAAATAGAATATATAATTCCAGCATCTAACCATTTTAGAACTTCTTTTTTAACTACTTCTTTCATTGTAGGGTTTAATCTCCTTTGAGGGTCAATTCTTGGTTTATGTTCTTCATTTAATAAAATTCAGTGCATATAAATCGAAGGACTAATTCCTTTAATATCAACTAAAGTCCAACCAAAAGTTTTTTTGTATTTTTTTAATGTATCCATTAATTTTTATTCCTGAATTTCATTTAAATTTGAGGACACAATTACTGGTAATGTTGAAAACTTTCCTAAAAATATATACTTCAAATGATTTGGAAGATTCTTTAATTCAAGTTCAGGGGGTTTTACAACAGAAGGAATTAATATTTGATTTTCTGGTGATGTTAAATCAAGATTTTCATATTTTTCCTGAATATAATCAACATCTTCAGTTTCTATTTCTTCATAATTATCTTTCTCTATATCTTCTTGTTTCTTCATAATTTTTTTGAAAATATTCTCTTTCCAAATGATCACATATATCCATTCTGAAACATTTATCATCTTTTTCTATTGATGGATATTTCATTGACTTTGAGATGTTAAAGGTTATTTCTTGATCATTTACTCTCATAGTCAATTATCCTTTTTGAACGTCTATCATATCTCATCTTGTAGCTAAGAATGGTCTTCCTAAAATTATTGGAATTTCTTTATCTTCTTCCATATCTAGAATGATAAAGTCCACAGGAAAAATAAACTTATCAATCTTAACCAAAACATCTTCTACAATTCCCTTAGAATGTTTAATAGATCGATCAGCTAATAGTAGAGTTATAGAAGTTGGTGCAATCTCTCCAATTTCTAACCTTTTAAAAGTTTATAGAGGCATAAAATTTATGCTAGCTCACAAATCACATAATGTTCACCCATAAAATTTTTCACCAATAGCACACGGAATAGTGAAACTATCAGGATCTTTAAGTTTTTCAGGAAGTTTTCTTTGAATTATAGCTCTACACTCTCCACTGAGTGCAACAGTCTTATGATCTAATAACTTCCTCTTTTTGTTGAGTATATCTTTCATAAATTTAACATAATCAGGCATTTGTTCTAAAGCTTCAACAAACGGAATATTTATTGATAATTTTTTCAAAATGTCTAAGAATTTAGCAAATCTTTTTTCCTTTATCTTGTTGCTTAAGTCTTTGAGGAAATGGTGGAGGTGGTTTTTCAACAGTAATTTTCGTAGGTTTCAGAGGAAAATCAGGATATAAACTTTCACTTTCTCCTTCAGTTTCTTCATTTTCCTTTTCAATTACATTTTCTTTTTGAACTCTTATTTCAAACTCTTTTCCACTTCTTAATTGAATAGCTTTAATTTGTTCTTTTCCTTGATCTTTAGGATTTACTTCAACATTGCTAGGTAAAGTTCCAACAGGTCTATTGCTTAATGAAGAAGCAATTTGCCTTAATTGGTTTTCTATGTTTTTAATAGCATGTCCTTGATTTTGTAATTGATTTCCCTTAATCAAAACAATTTCTTCCATAGACAACTTCTCCTTAAATTGTGAATTATTATAAAAACCTGGTGGATTAGAAGGTCTATAATTGGAATTTCCTGGATTATTTATATTTCCTAATGGGTTTACAGGATTGTTCCCCCATTGAGGATTATTATTATCATTTTGCTTATTCTAATTAAAATTTGGATAATTCTTCCAACCTGGATTATAATAGTTTGAATAAGGATTATTTTGTCTATTATTTATTGCATTTATTGTTTCATATGAAGATTGAGCATCTATGATTTGTCCTAATGAATTTTCTTCTAACACTTGAAGTGTTTGAGAACGATTCATTCCATATTGATCTATTTTCTTTGAAAGAGCAGCAATTTGAGAAACTATCATGGTTAAAGCATTAGAATCATGAATATTGCCTACTTTCTTAGGATTTACCCTTTCAACAGGCCATTAAAAATTATTAGTAGCCATTTCTTCTATCAATGCATAAGCTTCTTCAAAAGGTTTAGACATTAATGATCCACCAGCAGCAACGTCTATTATAGATCTAAGAGATTCTACTAATCCTTTATAAAATATTTGAATAATTAACCAATCTGGTAAAACATGATGTGGACATTTCCTAAGAAGTTCTTTAAATTTTTCCCAAGATTCATATATTGATTCTCCCTTATACTGACTGAAAGATGTGATATCATTTCTAAGCTTAGCAGTCTTAGATGATGGAAAATATTTCGATAAGAATTTTTGTGAAAGTTCTCCCTAAGTTCTTATAGATCCAGGTGCTAACGATTTTAACCAGGTCTTAGCCTTATCCCTTAATGAAAAAGGAAAAATTCTAAGTCTGACAACATCATCAGACACTCTGTCATACTTAAAAGTAGCACAAAATTCTAAGAAACTTTCAAGATGTAAATTAGGATCTTCATTTGAAGTTCCACCAAATTGATTTTTTTGTACCATTTGGATAATTGCAGGTTTAAGCTCAAAGGAATTAGCAGCTACATCAGGATTTGGAATAGTTAAGTGAAATTCATCTAATGTAGGGTTAGCATAATCTCTTAATGGTCTAGATTGTTGTTCATTTTCTATTCTTTGATTGTTTACGTTGATTTCCATTGTTTCAGAATTTATAGGTTCTTTTCTCAATTTTCTAATTCTCCTAACAATGCGTTCTAATGCCGTATTGTAAGGTATAAGATTTTCAGAACCAAATTTGCGCATACACTCGAAATCAGTACACAGTAAAAACTGTTAACTAAATAAGTTGCAACTCTAAAAAGGTTTTCTAACAGTCCTAAATTGTTGTCCGTTACTCTAATTATGTTATATTCTTATAACATATAAAATCTATCCCCGGCAACGGCGCCAAAAAACGTGAACCGCCCCCCGCGACTGTTCTCTAATCCAATTCGAATTTACTTTAGTAACAATTAAATATTTTAATCTTTTAATCGCAGAGTTACTTTCAAACGCAAGAATACATATCGTTCAAGTAAAACAGGGCTCTAATGGAGTCTTAGATATCGATTCACGGGGAGAGATATTAAAGCCTACGGACTTAGGATTATAAAAATCAATTCAGAATTACAACTAAATCGAAATGCCTATCTGTCACTAATATGCAATCGATAATAATATAAAACTTATATTAAAAACTAGTTTTACTAACTACTTACTAATACTACTAGAGTTAAGTTCAAATATAGATAATATCAAGATTCTTTATCCTTAGTTAAGTTATTTAAGTGAAATGATAATTATAATTAGCTTTAATGTGTTGAGCCAAATAGGAGCATACCTATTATTTACCCTTTGGTCCAAGCATAAAGAACATTAACTAATACTATGCTTGGATTAATGATTTTGCGGCTAGACTGGGAGGATACCGGCTCTCACTTCAAAGCTCCCACGTTCCCCTCACCTGAGGGCTAACAATCTACACATCAGCACCCAAACGATAGGACCAAATTGAGGATTTTAGCCTGTCACTCTAAAATCTCCAATTCTACACCTGATAATTTTATTTTCCTATTTATTTGCACTTCTCCCTACAAGGATTTACTCATCTACCTTGCAAAGAGAATTGTGATACATACAAGTTAAGAATCCTTAGCCCACGGTCAGGTCTTAAAAATTCTTCACAGATTTTAACAATACAAATTGCCAATTCGTATAGTAAAGTAAGTTTAGGTATAGTACCATCACAACTTATTTTATAATTTATTTAATATACTAATTATATAATCATTTCACAAAAACATCAAAACCAGGAGAAAGATAGAACAAATACTCAAAATTCATGAAGATGATGCAATAAAACTTAGATTTCATATAATAAAATAAAGTTCTACACACTAAAAAACAAATAGAGACTACTTATCTCATATTCCTTCCTAAGAAAACTCCTCGAAGTTCCTCTGGATCTTTTCCTTGGAATTCTTCTTTGAAACGTCAATGTGGAAGAGTACTCTCACTTCCCTTCCACTCTTGCAATTCCTCATAGAATTCTTACAAATTCTCTATTTGAACTCACTACTCACTAAATTACACTCACTAATTAACTCTCTTTACACTATGGACTCACTAACAATCACTTTTGAGACCAGAAGAAGAGCACTTTTTTGGCCAAAATTCATTTCTTTTAAAGTTTTAGAAGTGTCTCTAAGGGTTGCGAAGGCACCCCTTCGAAAATCGTCCAAATTCGACGTATTTCTGGAACAATCCGCAGTCCCCGCCGTTGGCGGCCTCGAGGTGCCATTGACGACCTTCTAGAAAACATGCAATTAAACTGTCCCCACAGTTAGTGGCCTCGATCCGCGCCGTGGGCAGCCTCCCATATAATTAATTCTGAACTCTCAAGAAAATCACACCACCGGCGGTCTCGACCTCGCCATTGGCGGCCTAGGTTAAATTTGCATAATTTAGTTCTTTTCGCTCCATATCCACACATTTTTGCATATTTTTGTTCTTTTGTTCTTAATTCTTCATATCTGTAGAAAAACATCAAATATACCTTTCTTTAAAGTGCAATATCATTGAATCAATGAAAAATAAGCATGAAAATCTTGACCTTTTTCTCTAGGGTCAAGATGTCCAACGGTGGCTATGGTCGGCCGTACTAGTGACTCGTTCCCTTTCTATAAATCAAATTATTAGAATTTAGTCTATCACTCTAAAAACTAATTAATTCTATGCCTAATAAACAATATCTTCCTATTTATTTGCACTTCACCTTGAATAACCAACTCAAGGCCTTTGATTGCCTAAGGATTCATGTGATATCTACTAGTTAAGAATTCATCTTCGGATAGGTCTTAGAATTCTTCAATAGGTTTTAACAATTTAAATGGCCAGTTTAAAAAGTAAATTAAGATCAGGAATTAATATCATCACAATAATTTTTAATATTTTAAGTTAAGTTCTCCAAAAAAATCAAATTATCTTATTGTCTTTTCATAGTTGAAAGGAGAAAGAAAAGTAACTACTCAGAACACATTGAATTTACACAACAAAACATATTTATAAAACTTTGAACCAAGTTACAAATACTTATCTGGAATGTTCCTTCAAGTGATCCTTTGACTCCTACTGACTCCAATGCAAGGTACAAGACTTCAACAACAACAACACTTATAAACTAACACTATCTACTCAAGGAATTGAGTAGATAAACTCACTAAATACTCAACAAGAAAATATGGTGGCTCTCTAAATCTATCTCCGGATGTTGGAGACCTAGGGGGGACTAGATGGATGGAGAGAGAGGGCCCTTTTTATGTAGAAATGTCTCCTATTTATAGAGCTCTGAAAATAGCCAGGGGTTGCTTAAGGCACATCTTCAAAATTCATCCAAATTCAATGAATCTTTTAGAAAGTAACTGTGGTGCCTAGGCGCCGGGTTCTGGCGCCTAGGCGCCGGGTTCTGGCGCCTAGGCGCCAGAGCCTGTGATCAAGTCTTCGTACCTCTTCACTTTGGATCGCACCTCTTCGTGATTAAAATTGTTTACCTGTGTCCAGATGCATTGTATCACATGTCCTGTGTATTAAGAGTAACTTCCAGTTTTCTAGAAGGTCTAATAACCGCTTAACACCGTCAAAATAACTGGCTAAACTTGTCAAAAATCTTATCTACTTCAGTATCGAACTGGTGCTTAGGTGCCAGATTCTGGCTCTTAGGCGTCAGACCTATATTTTCGGCAACTTTTCTTTTTAGCTCTATTTTTGCTCTTTTTTGCTCCTTTTTCCTTCTTGAACACTTTTTTTAATACCTACATCCAAAAACATAAAAATACCTTTCATTAAAGCATAATATCCTTAAAAATTGAATCATAAATAAGGCATAAAAATAGGTACTTTTTTTAGTGGATCAAATTTCCCTAAACTTAAACGTTACTTGTCCTCAAGTAACCCTTTTTATTACATAAAATATATAACATTTGGAATGAAGTTTAAATATTTAAGATTCTTTGTAATTTTTGGTTTTATAAAATCTTTAGCAAATCATTAACCAAATTTCACTAATTAAGTTTAATTTTAAGAATTTAAAGAATATTTAACTACCAAATCATAAGATTTTGAATTTTTCATTTATTTCAAGAATAATTGTAATTTATCATATTAAGGTCACATAGATAATTTACAAGAAAAAGACTTTCATGAAAATTTTCTAGTAAAAAGATTTGTACATAAAAATTAAGTTAAAAATGTAATTAGTTTTCTTCCTATAAGATAATTCAAGTGAAGCCAATTTTTTATTAGGCTTTCCTCAAGCTTCTCCTCACATTTTTTTTTGGCTTTTTTTTTCTTTTCTTTTCTTCTTTTTTTTCTTCTTTTTAACGATATTCTTCAATCCTCCATTTTTTTTAATCTGTGAGGATTACTATATCTGGATAACCTGTTAATGATTTTGAACTTCACTATCCTTAACTTATATTTTAAAAACTTATACATTTTTACTTAATAAATATGACATTCTTAATAAGTATATTTCAAAATTTATTTCATTCTTTTCTTTTTCAAGTAATAATCTTGATTCCTAAGTATTTTAAAAACACAATTCTCTTTAATATAAATAGAAAAAAATTTAATCTTATTATTCTTTAAGTTAAATAATTCTATTCTTAAAGTCAATCGAAATTATTGAAATTTTAGTTAAGTTTACTAAATTATTCAAAAATTTAAGTAATCTTAAATAAAATTTTCAATCCTTATGTTATGTCAATATTTTTTAAAGAAAATATTAGTACATTATGGACAAATAATATTTAAATTTCAAAGAAATTTTCCTCCCCCAAACTTCAGTTTTGGTATAAACATGAATTATGAAAATTTCTAAAGCATGAGAGAAAGAATATGAATTGTTCTAAGTATATGAAAAATAATTAAGAAAGAAAAATTTTATTTCTACACATGCTTTTTATGAATATAAAAGAAAAGTCTAAGCATATGTAGCAAAAACTCCATCTTTCTCTGAAAGCTCAGCAACAAATCCATCTTTCTCGCTTAGAGAATAAATCAAAGATGGGAATCCCATTCCTACATAAGTGCTAGAACGAGCAGTGGCCCCTACAAAATCATATATAATACTCCCAACATCAATCGGTTTCATCTCCTGTATGCAGTAGTTGAGGATAGCTCTGTCCTTGGTAACCTCACTCAAATGATAGGATGGAAGGAGGCGAGCAGAAATAAAGTAATGTCATGCATTAGAAACACCATTTAACTTAGAAGATGAAAAATTTACCCGTTTTCCGTTCCGGATCTTCCAAGCTCCAGTACCATCTGTGAAGTACGTAATAATCATCTCTAAATCTCCCTCAGATGGAGATAATCCAGAATAATAACACTCGATGTTCGGTGGCAGGCCGTAGAAAATGTTGATTCTCTATGGAGTAAATCCTACTCCAACTCCTCTCACGAAGATCTCAAAATCTTCGGCATCCAAGAAATTTGCATAAAACTCCCTGATGACAGGGATAATAGTAACAGCAGTGAAGTAACAAAATCATTGCCAGTTCAGTGCAATGATCGTATCTTCAATCCTTCCACCAGAATTGTAGAAACACCTCTCCGAGATAAACTTTCTTGTCGTAGCAAAATCGCTATAATGAAAATGTGTTGCAGCAGTGGCAAACTTGCTACGATCAAAATTTTCTCATTCCTTCCCTCATTTAGATTTTTGAGCCATCCAAACGTAAGAGAAAAAAACATAAAATAAATTGAAGGATCAAATTTAAGCTTTTCAAACTTGAAAGAGCTTAAAAATCCATGGATTAAACTCTAAAAATCAAAATTTTCTCATAATTTTGGTTCTCTTTAAAGATATCAAAATCCATGGTGAAATTTGAAAATAAATGGTTTAGAAGGTAGATCTAATCTTGAGATGAAGAAATCAAGTGATTCCAAGCTCAAAAACTCAAAAAAACAGCTTCAAATAAGATCCCTAGGGTTGATTTTTGTGAAAACGGAAGGAAGAAGAAGCTCGAGCGCTAAAAATGGCATCGGTGGGTTTAAATCCCGATTTTCGGGTTCAGGCCGAACCGGCGCTTAGGCGCCGAGTTCTGGCGCCTAGGCGCCAGACTCGCCTTTCCAAAAATCGATTTAAAAATTATATTTTCCACCAAAACTTATCAAATTCAACTTCTAATTACTCATATAAGAGTATTATTCCAATTTCTAACTTCCAAACATTTCCATAATCAATTAAAATGATAAATTAGATCCACATTTTAATCTCAAGATATAATCACAACTCTTCAATTCCATTTGATATTTTTCATTCCAAGCTCAATAATCTCCAGAAAAAGACTATAACAAGGTTCATCATTCTATAAATAACAGAAACAACTCAATATTCAAAGCAAATTCTCAATCCAACAACACACTTTGAACAAATAAAGCAAACACACAAACTAGATATTCGACACACTAGAACATGACTCAATCACACCTAATACACACAAAAGATCTATTTAACACGGAACTTTTAATTTCCATCCCTCTCGCAATGAAGTTCACTAGGCCTGCATGGATAGAAAACCAACTCCCTTGGAAATTCCAAAGCCATCTTCTCATCAATCTATTTGTTCTTCGCATACATCGATACTTGAGCATCTTGATAGGCCATCAAGTGATCGAATTGAAGTTTCGTCTGCCATTCCAAATGCTCAATTTGATGATACATCTCAAGCAGACGATTCTCAACGCTTAACAGTTCCGCCTCAATCTTATCTAAACGACTAAACAATTTCTCCAAACATACAACAATAAATCCATTGAAATAAGGTTGAGGATCTTTAGAAGACTTATCTCTTATTGCATTGCCTTGATCTCCTCTCTCCATTGCTTCCAAACTCTCTTTTCTCCTCCAAAATGAAGTGCTCTGGTCGAAAATAGGTTTGCTTATGGATTGGGGATGAAGACAAGGCAATTTATAAGGAGATTTTGTGTGAAAAACTGAAGATTTTCGGTTTTTGCACGAACAGTAACTGGGGCGCTTTGGTGTCGGAGCTTCGCTCCTAGGCGCCGAAAAATCGATACATATTGGTTATGCTGGCGCTTAGACGCCAAGTTTGGTGCTTAAGCGTCAGAACCACGTTCGACTCCGTTTCGCCTATTATCAAATTAACAAAGTTTCGGTCTTAAAATAGGTCTATTAAAATGATATGATCAACACACAAACATCGATAAAAGATAAATCTAAATCACAAACAATCACAATGATAATATATGGGTTGCCTCCCAAAAAGCGCTTGGTTTAACGTCGTCAGCCCGACCTTATCAGTTATATTAATCGGGTAGACTCAGTTCATAAGCCTCCTTGTAATTCAGTTTCATTTCTCCCATATAAGGCTTCAGTCTTAATCCGTTAACTTTAAATATTTTTTCCCATTTTGGGATCTTTAATATCCACAACTCCATAAGGGTATACTTTCTCAATAATAAATGGTCCCATCCATTTAGATCTTAATTTTCTTATCTCTTCCATTTCATTCAGTTGTAACAATCGTTTTTCTTCTGCAGCATTCAAATCATAATTGAACTCCTTTATCGCCTAGTAAGCTTTATGTTCCAGTTTAACAGGTAAGTGACAATATTTACCATAAATTAACCGATAAGGTGACATTCTGATAGGTGTCTTTTAAGCTGTTCTATAATCCCATAATGCAGAATCAAGTCTATCAACCCAGTTAGTTCTTTTAGGATTAACAGTCTTTTCTAATATTCTTTTAATTTCTCTGTTTGATATTTCAGTCATTCCACTTGTTTGTGGGTGATAAGCAGTTGCAATTCTATGTTTAATTCCAAAATTTTCCAATAATGATTGAATTCTTATGTTTCTGAAATGCCTTCCCCCATCTGTGATAATTACCCTTGGCATTCCAAATCTTGTAAAAAACATCTTCTTTAAAAATTTTGAAACACTTTTGGAATCACAGTTTGGTAAAGCTACAGCTTCAATCCACTTTGAAACATAATCAACAACTAATAAAATATAAATCTTTCCAAATGATGGTCAAAAGGTCCCATTAAGTCCAAACCCCATACATCAAAAATTTCAATTTTTAATATATAGCTTAGAGGCATTTCATCTTTACTGGATATATTCCCCATTCTTTGACATCGATCATAAGTTTTCACATAATATCCAACATCTTTGAATAATGTAGGCCAATAAAATACAGAATTTAGAATTTTAAATGCAGTTTTATCCAGTACAAGTGTCCTCTAAATTCAGAATCGTGACATTTTTGAATTATTGCAAAAGTTTCTTCATAAGATACACATCTTTGAATCACAGAATTTCTGCCTATTTTAAATAAATGAGGATCTTCCAAGATATATGATTTAGAATCATTCTTGAATTTCTTAATATATTTGCTATTCAATCCATACGGTAAAATATGCTAACCAAATAGTTAACTATATATGCATACCAAGGCATTTGTAATCCTTGAATAACATATAACTGTTCATTAGGGAATTCCTCATTTATGTTTTCTTCAGAAATCTTATTATTATTATTTTTAATTCATGATAAATGATCAGCAATTTGGTTGTCAGCTCCTTTTTCGTCCATTATTTGGAAATCAAATTCTTGTAAGAGAAAAACCCATCTTATTAATCTAGGTTTAGCATCTTTTTTAAACATAAAATACTTAATAGTGGAATGATCAGTAAGCACGATACATTTGGTCACAAGAAGATAAGGTCTAAATTTATCAAATGCATATACTATTGCTACGAGCTCTTTCTCAGTAATAGTGTAATTTATTTGAGTTTCATTAAGAGTTTTGCTAGCATAATATATAACTTTGAAAATTTTCTCATATTTTTGTCCCAATACAGCTCCAATTGCATAATCACTTGCATCACACATTAATTCAAAAGGTTTATTCCAATCAGGTGCAACAATGATAGGTGCAGTGATTAATTTTTCTTTTAAAATATTGAAAGCATTCAAACAATCTTCATTGAATTCAAACTTAGCTTCTTTCTCTAATAATTGACAAAAAGGTTTAGCAATCTTAGAAAAATCCTTTATATAACTTCTGTAAATTCCAGCATGACCCAGAAAACTTCTCACATCAGTAACAGTAGTAGGTGGCTGAAGTTCAGCAATAATTTTTACTTTTTCCTGATCAACTTCCATCCCTTTTTTTGAAATACTATGTCCAAGTAAAATTCCTTCGGTGACCATAAATTGATATTTTTCTCAGTTTAGAACCAAATTGGTTTCTTCACATCTTTTCAGAACTTTTGTTATATTTTTCAAGCAAGACTCAAAAGAAGTTCGAAATATTGAAAACCGTTCATAAATACTTTAATTCCTTTATCAATTAAATCACAGAATATTGACATCATACATCTCTAAAAAGTTGCAGGTGCATTACATAAACCGAAAGACATTCTTTTAAAATTAAATGTTCAATAAGGACTTGTAAATGTTGTTTTCTCTTGGTCCTCAGAAGGAAGAGGTAATTGATGATAACCAGAATATCCATAAAAAAATAGAAATATGAGTGTCCAGCATCTGAACCAAGAAAGGTAAAGGAAAATGATCCTTTCTAGTGGCGTTGTTTAATTTTCGATAATCGATGCAAATTCTCCATCCAGTAACTTGTCTTGTAGGGATTAATTCAATTTTATCATTCACAATGACAGTTACTCCTCTTTCTTCTGAACACAATGAACAAAACTTACCCATTGATTATCCGAAATAGGGTAAACAATTCCAACATTTAACCATTTCAAAATATCTTTTTTAACAACCTCTTTCATAATTGGGTTCAATCTTCTTTGAGATTCAATAGTAGGTTTACAATTTTCTTCCATTAAAATTCTATGCATACAGAATTAAGGGCTTATTCCTCTTATATCTGTAATAGTCCAATCAAAAGCTTTCTTATAATTCTTCAGAATTCCTATTAATTTTTCTTCTTGATCTTTGCTTAGTTCTGAAGATTTAATCACAGGTAAATTTAATGAATTTCCAATAAATGCATACTTTAAATGTGCAAGTAACATTTTTAATTCTAGTTCAAGGGCTTTTTGAATTGAGGGTAAAAGTATATCATTTTTAGTTGTGTCTAAAATTTCCCAATTATCATGAATATAATGAGTTTCTTCAAATAAATTTTCATTCACTTCTTTAATTTCTTAAGTTAATGACTCATTATATATCACAAATTCATAATTTTTTTCTTCAGAAATGACTTTACATTTTTCTTGATAATGTTTTTCAATTATATGATAAAAAATATCCATCCGATAACATTTTTCTTTGTCAAGATGCCTCATTGATTTCATAACATTAAATGTTATCTCTTGATCATTAACTCTCATTGTTAATTCTCCTTTTTGAACATCAATAATAGCACGTCCGGTAGCTAGAAAAGGTCTCCCTAAAAAAATAGGTATTTTATTTATCTTCTTGCATATACAATATAATGAAATCCACAGTAAAGATAAATTTATCCACCTTAATAAGAACATCCTCTATAACTCCTTTTTAGGATACGTGATAGATCGATCAGCTAACTGAAGGGTGGTGGGAGAAATCTCTCCTAAATCTAACCTTCGAAAAATAGAAAATGACATGAGATTAATACTTGCTCCTAGATAACATAAGGCTTTTCCACAAAATTTTTCTCCAATAGCACATGGTATAGTGAAACTTCCAGGATCTTTAAGTTTTTGAAGTAGTTTCTTTTGAATTATTGCACTACATTCTTCACTTAATGCAACAGTTTCATAAGCTTAAAATTTCCTTTTCTTACTTAAAATATCCTTCATAAATTTTGCATAGCTTGGCATTTGTTCCAAAGCTTCAGCAAAAGGAATGTTGATGGTAAGTTTCTTAAAAATCTCAAATAATTTAAAAAATTGATGGTCAAACTTCTGCTATTTTAGTCCTTGAGGAAAAGGTGGTGGTGGTCTTTCAACTTCCACTTCAATAGGAATTATAGTCTGATTTTTACTTGGAGAAAGAGTTTCTTGAGGTTTTTCAATCTCTTCAACCTCTCTCTCTTTTTCATTTTCATTCTGAATTTTCTCTTTTAATTCCTTTCCACTTCTAAGTTGTACAGCTTTTGCTTGTTCATGGTCTTTTCCTTTTTCTTTTGGATTAATTTCAACATTGCTAGGCAGTGTTCCTTGAGGTCTGTAATTAATTAAATTAGCAATTTGTCCCATCTGATTCTCGATATTTCAAATAGCAGTGTTTTGACTTTGTAACTGATTACCTAGTTGCAAGATCAATTCTTCTAAAGATAACTTTTTCTGCTGATTGTTAAAAACAGGAGGATAAGTTGGTCTAAAGTTTGAATTTCCTTGATTGTTGCAATTTTCGGTTGGATTAACTTGATTATTACTCCATTGTTGAGGTCCATTATTCCAATTAAAATTAGGGTGATTTTTCCAACCTGGATTATAATAATTTGAATAAGGGTTATTAGCTTTACTAGCAATAGCCATTATTTGAGAATCATCAGTATTTTTAGAATTATCATTACTTACATGCGACACGTTAATAACAAAATTATCCAATTTCTTAGATATCGCAACCACTTGTGAAGCTAAAATAGAAAAGGCTTCATTATCTTGAATGCTTGCGACTCTTTTAGGATTAACCCTTTTAGAAGGCCATTGAAAATTATTGTTAGCCATTTCTTCAATTAAAGTATAAATTTCATCAAATGTCTTAGCCATTAAAGAACCACCAGCAACAGCATCTATAATAGATCTAAGTGATCCAATAAGTCCGTTATAAAATATTTTAATAATTAACCAATCTGGTAAAACATGATGAGGACATTTTCTTAATAGTTCTTTAAATCTTTTCTATGCTTCATAAATTGTCTCTCCATCAAATTGCATAAATGAAGTAATATCAATTCTTAATTTAGCAGTTTTAGAAGGAGAAAAATATTTAGCAAGGAATTTTTGTGTCATATATGCCCAAGTTTTAATAGAACAAGTTGCTAATGAGTTAAGTCACATCTTTGCTTTATCTTTTAAGGTAAAAGGAAAGAGTCTAAGCTTAATATCATCATCAAAAACATTATTATATTTAAAGGTAGCACAGAGTTTTAAGAAACTAGCAAGGTGTAAGTTTGGATCCTCGTTTGGTGTTCCTCCATATTGATTATTTTGAACCATTTGAATAATAGAAGGTTTAAGCTCAAAAGAATTAGTATCTACAACAGACATTTGAATACTAATATGAAGTTCATCAACTGTAGGGTTTGCATAATCCCTTAATGATTTATAAACATTTTGTTCATTAATTTCTATTGGAATTTGATTATTGTTATGTATGTTAGCCATTTCCTGATATTTTTGAATTTGTTTTCTTTTTCTAATTCTTTTAACAGTTATTTCTAATTCAGAATCAAAAGGTAATAATCCTTCAGATCTATAATTACGCATAAAAAACTTGAATAAAATAAAATCTTTTTTTGGTAATTTTTATTTTTGTTAATATTTTTATTTTTTTATTATATATATATATATTATATTTTTTATTTTATTATTATTATTTTATTTTAAAGAAATAAAAGTGTAAAATATTTTTAATTTGAAAAATCTAAAAATCGTCTTTCTTAATTTCTTCTTTTTGGTCATATCTTCTTTTCTATCTTCCTTTCTATCTACTTTTCTATTTTCTTTTATATCTTCCCCGGTAACGGCTTCAAAAATTTGATAGGGCGATATCGCAACTTTTACAAGAATCTGTATATGCAAGAATTTATGAATCTATATTTAAATATTATAATAATTTTGTAAAGTCTTGATTTCAAACGTAAGTATACGTATCGTTTCAGGTAATACATGGCTCTATTGGAGTCCTGGTTATCGATCCCACAGGGAAGATTAATAAAAAATAAAATGAAGAAATTTATTAGATTTTCAAATTAAAAGTAATTATAATTTTTATTTCTTTTAAAATTTCGAAATTCAGATTTTAAATTTAATAAAATTTCTACTAAATGTAAGTAAGCAACAATAAAGTAAAGGTTAATGCAAGTTTAAATAAAACAACTTTCTCCTTTTCAACTAATCCAAGATTTTTTAGAATAATTACCATTCATGGAGAACTTCGATTATGGTATTGTGCCAATAGAAGCATTCCTATTCTTTACCTTCGCTCAATATTATAAAGAACATTGGCTAATCTATAGATCGGTTCAGAATATATTATTAGTAGAATGTGTTAATCTAGCCTCACACTTTTAGATGTCCAAGGGTGTCTATGGTTGGCCCTACTAGTGACCCGTTCCTTTCTATAAACTAAATTATTAGAATTTAGTATGTCACTCAATAAACTAATCAATTCTATGCCCAATAAACTATATCTTCCTATTTATTTGCACTTTACCTTGAATAAGCCGCTTGAGGCCTTCGATTACCCAAAGATTCATGTGATATCTACTAGTTATGAACTCATCTCCGGTAGGTCTCAAAATTCTTCAACATGTTTTAACAATTCAAATGTCCAGTTTAAAAAGTAAATTAAGATCAGGTATTAATATCATCACAATAATTTTTAATATTTTAAGTTAAGTTCTCCAAAAAAATCAAATTATCTTTGTCATTTCATAGTTGAAAGGAGAAAGAAAAGTAACTACTCAGAACACATTGAATTCACACAACAAAACATATTTATAAAACATTGAACTAAGTTAAAAATACTTATCTAGAATGTTCCTTCATGTGATCCTTTGACTCTTACTAACTCCAATGCAAGGTACAAGACTTCAACAGCAACAACACTTATAAACTCACACTTACTACTCAAGGAATTGGGTAGATAAACTCACTAAATACTCAACAAAAAAATATAGTTGCTCTCTAAATCGATCTCCGGATGTTGGAGACCTAGGGGGGACTAGATGGATGGAGAGAGAGGGCCCTTTTTCTGTAGAAATGTCTCTTATTTATAGAGCTCTAAAAATGGCCATGGGCTGCTTAAGGCACCTCTTCAAAATTTGTTCAAATTCAATGAATCTTCTAGAAAGTAACTGTGGCGCCTAGGCGTAGGGATCTGGCGCCTAGGCGCTGGAGTCCGTGACCAAGTCTTTGTACCTCTTCACTTTAGATCGCACCTCTTCGTGATTAAAACCGTTTTCCTGTGTTGAGATGCATTGTATCACATGTCCTATGTATTAGGAGTAGCTTCCAGTCTTCTAGAAGGTCTGATAACCGCTTAACACCGTTAAAATAACTGCCCAAAGTTGTCAAAAATCTTATCTGCTTCAGTATCGAACTAGCGCTTAGGCACTGGATTCTGGCACCTAGGCGCCAGACCTATAATTTCGGCAACTTTGCTTTTTAGCTCTATTTTTGCTCCTTTTTGCTCCTTCTTCCTTCTTGAACTCTTTTTTTTAATACCTACATCCAAAAACATAAAAATACCATTCATTAAAGCATAATATCCTTAAAAATTGAATCATAAATAAGGCATAAAAATTAGTACTTTTTAAGTGGATCATTCATCGAAGATCTTCGTCATTACTCTTTGGTATGTTGCTCTGGCATTCTTCAATCTGAATGGCATCACAATGTAGCTGTAAATCCCAATCAGTGTTCTGAATGCTGTAAGTGTTGCATCTTTTGGAGCCATCTTGAATTGAATATATCTTGATGATCCATCCATGAATGAGAAGATCTCGTGGGTTGATGCAATGTCCACCTTTAGTTCTAGTATTGGTATTAGGAACTCATCCTTTGGACATGTTTTATTTCAGTCTCTGAAGTCGACACAAACTTGTATCTATCCATTTTTTTCCTTAACCGACACAACTTTAGCTAACCATGTCGGATACTATTCTTCTCAGACAAAGTTAGCATCTACTAAATTCTTTATGTCAGCTGTGACTTGCTGCTCTATTTTGAGGCGCATTCTTCTTGGAGCTTACTTTACTAGCATTGTATTTCGATCCACCCTGAGTCAGTGAACTGCGACCTCCGACGGTAGTCTTGACATTTCGTCGTAACCCAAGATGAAGCAATCTTTAAATTCTTATAATAACTTGATAAAATCCGCAGACTTTTCTTCACAGAGTAACAAACTTATAAAATTTTATTGGGGCTGCTTCTCAATCACGAAATTGATTTCCTTTAGTTCGTCCACTGTCGATTTGATCTCTTCTTCAAATTATGGCGAAGCATCATCTATTGGTTGATCTTCAAACTCATCTTGAATATCTAGGCAATCGTCCTCTTACTGGCTAGTAAAAACCATGCAAAATCCCGAGTCATCGACCATTCCAACCGTTCCAAACCCAAGACCTTGTTTTAAATTGAGTTTCTTTCCTTTTAAATTCTACAATTTTTCGAATAATTGTAACTTATCTTTTGGCATTTGCTTCAGCATATATCCTTGTTGAATTAATTTTTGTACAAATGGAGAAAAGTAATCAAAAGGTAATTCCATTAACTCATTAGAATCATTTTCTTTGAGAATTACATAAGGTTCAGAAGTAGAAGGAGAAGCTCCATAAAACTTGATCGGTTTAAAACCATCATTATGAACTTTCTTGACCTCAATACGCTCAATCTTTTGAGGATGGATCAGAGTTAGGGTCATGGCTTGAACATAATGGTTAATTTGATCGTACATTGATTTGTTTTCATCCTTTTCTGTATTATCCAGAGAGATCTCGAATTGAGGCTTCTTCTGACTTATCATCATTTTTTCTTCATCGGATTTATTTTTTCGGAGCATTTTTCTACGTCGATGCTAATCGCTGGCTTTGTCTATTCAAAAATCTAGTGAGTTTTTCCTCGCTCGCGTCCCCAGCCTCGACCTCGAATCCGTGGGCTAAAAGAATCTCCACCAACTCATTGCAAAGGAGTGGTGGGAGATCGTTGAATCAGAGTTGTAAGGTCCAGTTCATGTGGTTCTTCTGAATATTCAATTTTGCTTGTCACAACTTTTCTTGAAAAGACTATTTTCTTCAGAGGAGCATAGTAGGAGGCGTCTTTGTGGATGCCTACTTCATGTATTAAAAACAGTTGTAAGTTTCCCTTAATGCAATTTTCTTGTCCATCTTTGTAGTATTTAATGCACTGGTGAAGCGAAGATGAGACCATATTATACTCATGAAGCCACGTTGACCAAGTAGGGTATTGAATGAAGTATCTAAATCGATGAAATGGAAATTTGCGGTTGTTACTAGGTCTCTAACTTTCATCTGTAGCATCATAGATCCAAGGGCTCTTTCTCTGTTTTGGTTGAATCCTCTTAACATCATTTATTGGTAGAGAACTCTCGTGCATCAATATCCATGTAGGCCAATGTCCGTAGAGTCATTATGTTGAGTGACGCTCCAGGATCTACTAACACTCTGGAAAGTACAAATCTGCAGATGATGACGGAAATGTAGAGCGGACGGTTGTGATCGGCTATACTGAGAAGCATATTTTTATTGGTGAAGGTTACTCCAATTTGTTTATTCAAAGTACAAACTCCATCCAAAAATGTGCTAGCCAACTGCACTAAGCAAATTTCTGGATCAAGTAGAGCCTTGATTAAATTTTCTCTTATCTCCTTTGACAGGATCAGAGCATCGTAAATGCATAGTTTGGTTGGCAACTTCCTGAGATAAGTGAGTACATTGTATCCACTTTATTTGGACTTTCCATCTTGTTATGGATCTGTACTTTTTCTGTTGTCGGAGACACTTCTTATTGAGTGATTATTTGTTTTTCTTTCTCCACTGGAGCTGTCCTTGGCGGTTGTACCTTGCCACTTCTTAAATGTACTATTATTTGTTCCTCATTTGGAGCCAGAGGTTCTCTTATCGCCGTAGCTAGCTCTTCTGGTACTGTTTTTGTATCTGAAAAGTCCAAATTAATGGCAAGTGGAGTTCCTTTGCACTCGAGGGCTGGTTCCTCACTTCTCGTGCTGTCGTAACCGGTGTTGCCGATATCTTCTTCATTTTCTTCAACGTTGTTGTCGGGAAGTAATATGATTTGAGGATCATATTGGGGAATCGAAATCGTGGTTAGATAGGTTGAATTAGTTACGTCATCACTAGAGACAGTAAGAACGTAGCCAAAACAATTTCTATTTTCATTGTGAGACCTTCGAGGGGCATAAAGATAATTGTAGACAGTCAGGGATTCGAGGGGATTGACCCCGAATCTGAGACAACCAACCTAATAGGGGTAACCCCTATCCTATCCTTCCCGCTATCGTTCTTAACTTCATTCGCGATCTCCTTCTTCTTCCTTTCCTGCTGCGGTGGTCTCCTTACTGAAGTCTTCATCTTAGACTAGGCTGGTCGCAAATTCCGGGCAGCGGATTTCCTTGAAGTAAACTGGATCTGATCTAGGACACTCTTGAATTCATTCCAAATCATTCTCCATCCACCTTTATCGGCATATGGGTCGATCGGAGAGATTGGCTTGGCCGACACACAATTATAGAACCTCCTTCAGGTTCTTTCAAATATTCTTTCAAGGTTGTTATATTCCCTTCCTTGTAATTCTTGTTGAGCCAAACCTTAAAACTGAAACAGCCTTCTATTGTGTGTCCGAGCAACCTGTGGTAGGGAAAAAAGTTGGTTGATCCTTCTTGTTCATCTCTTCCGACTTCTTTAGCTCAGACAATCTAAACTCGGGGTTCTTCATAAAGTTTTGAACATCTTTGCTATGGAATCATCTTTAAAGGAGTAGTTCCTACGCAACCATTCTGATCTTTTTCGACCCTGTCTCCCATCCATCCTATACAGTTTATGTTATAAAGGTTGTTGAATAGCCTGAATGTTTTACAACGAATAGGGTTGACCATATTGCTGGCACTGACTGTACTGTGGAGACTGACTATACTAAGGGGACTGACAATGTTGCTGCAGCGACTGCTCAGCCTGAATCCTCATCAGCTGTTTCCCTTTGTCAACTGTTGCCACTATGCCAGATCTCTTTTCACATACTTTAGCTGGCATTATTTTCTTTGCTTTCTCTGTAGGCTACATATGCTTGACTTCCTCTTGTAAACTGCTGGCCTTACTGAGTAGCTTCTCGAAGGACTTAATAGTAAGACCCTTAAGCATGAAAGCCCCTGGATTGTAGATGCTCTTAAGAAGTATCTCGATCGCGTGTTATTCCTATAGCCAAGGCTTGTATTTCATGCTTAAGTTTCTCCATATCAAGATGTAGTCGACTAGAGTCTCGTTGGGTTTCTACTGTTCCACTATGAGATCTCTTATAGTAACGTGGTGCTGCACACCGGTGAACCTCTTCACAAATATGTTTTCCATTTCTGCAAAGGTCTTTACTGATTCGTTGGGTATTTCTGCATACAAATCAAAAGCTATCTATGTCAAGCTGCTGAAGAACAGTCGGAACAACAACGCTTCATTTCCTTTTGTGTTGTAACAACTTGCTCTGAAGTGTGCTATGTGCTGATGAAGATTTCCTATCCCATCGAACTGTTTGAAAGTCAGGAACACGAAGCCTTTGGGGTAAGGCACGATATCAAATTACTCCGTGTAGGATCTACCATTTGAAACTGAGGCCCCGCCTTTGGACTATGCTAAGGCTTCCTGAACTTGCTGTTTGATCATATGCTTGATGTCCTTTTCTGGTGGATTTGAAGTCGAATCTGTCTTTAGAGGTTCGTCTTCGTTGGCAAAGTGACTTCCTTTCTTTTATCTGTGATATGTACAATTTCAAGCTGATTAATTTCTGGAGATGCTGCTGGCCGTGACTTTGGTTGTTCGTGTAGTGTAGCCATGGCGGTCATGGCGGTGGTCATCTCCTCCATCCTCTTTTCCAGATGACATATATGTTCATCTCTAGTCAGAACACTAGGAGCATCACACACAGATTTTGTAGACCTGGTCTCAACCACATGAATTTCCATGAATTCATCTTCCATTTAATCCGACAAGTAGTAATCTTCATCATCAAAATCCAACCCTCGTTGTTTTGCCAAATCTGAAATTTCTGCTCAAAGTTTTTAAACTCTCTTATTAATTATTTTCTCTTTAATTTATTTCAGATCTATAGATTTTTTTTGAATGTCACTTTTTTCTGTGATTGACTCAGAAGCAACAGCGAGAATGGTAACGGGAACATCAGACTCATGATCCACCTTGTGATCCACAGACTTCTCGGAGTGTATTGGTGCAACGACTTTCGGTAACCACACTTTCCTCTAAAAATTCAGCACCTTGAGATGGAGTGTCTCGGCGGGGACATCAGAGTGGTGAAGAAAAGTGTGCTCCCTAGGGTGTAGACCATGTACAGAGGGAAACAATCCTCTCCTATTCTTTCTCTTCCGGGATTTCTCATAATCATCGACAGACAGTACTCTCAGACCTAGCCGAGATTTGTTTGATCTGCGCATTGCAGGTGTCAGAATGGCAGTAATAGCATCTGTAGTAGTGGCAACAACATGCTTCCACAAAGAGTGTTTAGCAGATACTCGGATGGGTCTCTCCCACCTTAGAATCTCATTCTTTATTTCGGGGGATATTGCACATCCCATCCTCTTGAGAAGCTTGGCAACACAATATCCTTCTTTCTCAGCCAATATTTGGAAAAGGGCATGAACTCGGGTGATGAGTATGGGCCTCTTCCTCGCCTCATCACGACCATGTGGTGATGGAAGCGTAGGAGTAATCTTGTGGAGGCTTTCATCTTCAGCAGTATCAACCAATGGGTGGAACCTACTCCTTCAATGGAGAGGAGATGTATCGTGTAAACCGAGTTCCTCGTGTTGAGGAATCTCATCAATCACTGGCAGACTTGCAGCTTGTGCCCTGGCGGCTTTGAGAATCTTATGATTGAGGTTCCTCCTTTGAGATCTTGTTGGCGGGGAATTCTAGAACTAGAACCAATCTCAAAGACTGACGGTGGGGCAAGAAAGGAATTATTAAAATCTTCTTCATGCAGAATTTCCTTCCCCTTGGTAGATATAAAAGTAGGCGCAGTGATAGCAAAACCAGTAGCGGTAAGGGTAACAACTCTCATAGGCACGGAGACGGCTGACTTGATGGGGGCAGTAGAAACCTTCACCTTCTTAGCATAAGGGAAATCTTAGTGGGAGTTTAGGTCAAACTCAGCAGAAGGTTCTTGAACTTCGGGGGTAGCAACTTTGATGACAACGAACAGGGCTTTTCCAAGTACGACTTTGAACTCCCTGAAGCCGGTCCCAAACTGGATCATTGGAACAGCAAGTCGGGCCTCACGGGAAGTGGGTAAGTTGCAAGAGAATGTTACCATAGGGCCTAACATCGTGATTGTCGAAGGAAAAAGAATTCTGAAAGTTAACGAAGGCTTAAACCCTTTAGTCATAACACAAACTTTACGAAAAAGGTCTCTATGTGAACTGGGCACAATTTCACTTCATTTTGAATTTTAGTATTTTTATCTTGTCTTTGATTTTCATATATTTGTTAAAAGGAGTTTAAGATTTAAGATGGACTAGTTCAATTTATAGGTAGCAAGCTCGAACTGTGGAGGCACAAAGGGAAAGTGAAGTGTGGGACCACATCCGGGATCCCAGTTACAATGCACATTACCTTGATGAAACTTGTTCACTTACACACCCATTGGGGGTCCGACCCCACAAAAATCAAGAAGAAACCTAATGAGACTTGAACCCCTCTATTTAATGATGGTTAAATAGATTGTCCTAAAATCGATGAGAAATGATCATACTTTTCTATAAAGAAATGAGTAAAGCATGTCAACAGAAGAATGATAACCTGGTCCATGAAGGACATGAACACATTACCGATGTATGAATATAGTATTTCCTGATTGTTGATGTCACTTTTGTTGAGGTCTAGTCTTTCTTTAGAATAGCCTAGGGTCTAGCTATAGCACTTTCATGGTGACTATCTTAGAATACTATCAATGGAACCCTCACCCCATAGAAAATCAAAACACTTCTTTGCTTCAATTGAATTTTTCAAATGCTTAATGTCTAACCTCTAAATTCTTAGGAGGATAATACCAAGCATTAGGAGGCTCACGAGGAGTCCCCTATAGGATGGTCGAGCCTTAGGCTTGTTGTGGGTGGTTTAGGTGAGGCTCACACACACACTTACGCGTCACACTCTCACATACTACCTCACAAGCCTAAACCAAACTTCTCCACACTTGATCCCCTACTCTTTTGGAAACTCATGTGGGTGGTTTCCCTAAGCTCTTAGCCCCAGGCTAGAGTTTTGTTAGTAATAGTACATGGAGGATCCAAATGGGGAATTCCCTTAGTCCATGGCTCAAATGGGTTATAAATCCTCTAAACCTTAATTTTACCAAAAATCCCAAATTTTGACCCCTTAGCCCTAAACTCTACTAAATGACCAAATTGCCCATAAAACCTAAAATTTACCTAGAATTCCTAAAATCAACCAAAATTATCAAAATCCCTAAAAAAATCACCCCAAAACATTCCACAACACTCAAAATACCCAAAACACCTCAAATTTACCAAATTTCTCAAGATAGCCCCAAAATCCCCAAAAATTACCAAAATAGCCCTACTAGGCCAAAAATTCTAAAAATTTTAAAAAATTTCCAAAACCCTCCAAATATTCTAAATTTCAATTTAAACCACTTTATCTGACCCAATTTGACCAAATTTATCTAATTTGACCAAAAGCCCTAAATTACTCTTCAAGGCCCAAAATGCCTAAATCACCCTCAATGTCCATCCAGTCAACCCTAATTTTTTCAATTCCAATTCCAAACTTTAATTCAAAATCCCCAATCCCTATTGAAACCAAATCCAGGTCTAATTTGACCCAATTGCAAGCTCAATTTTAACTTAAATTAAAAGCCTAAATTTTGACCCTATGGCTCTATTCCCCCAAAAAAAAACCCATTGTCCCCCAACTTTGAATTCTAAACTCCTCATGACACTCCTCTAAATAGTATTGAATCATTAATTGACCTTAATGTGACCCCAAACTTCATCCAAGTCTAACCAAATCCAAAATCCCCAATTTTGCGCCAAATTGATCACATGTTCATGATCCATCAAATTGAATCCATCAAATCCTCGTCAACATATAGCACAGTTCAGAGCCAGTTGTTGCAACACAGGAGGAAGTGAAGCATTATTGTTGTGACAATTCATCAGCAGCTTGTCAGGGATAGCATTTGATTGGTATGCCGAGCTCCCCAACGGATCAGTAAAGTCCTTCGCAGAAATGAAGAACATGTTTGTGAAGAGATTCACTGGCGCACATCACCATGTTATTATAAGAGATTTCATAGTGGAACAAAAAAAGCGCAACGAGACTCTAGTCGACTACATTCTGAGATGGAGAAACCTTAGCATAAAATGTGAGCCCCAGATATAGGAACAACACTTAATCGAGATACTACTCAAGAGAATCCACAGTCCAGTGAAATTCATACTTAAAGCCCTAACTATCAAGTCCTTTGAGAAGCTACTCAGCAAGGTTGGCAGTTTATAAGAAGAAGTCAAACATATGGAACATGTAGAGAAAGCAGAGAAAATGAGACGACCAAAGCTTATGAAAGGAGAACTAACATAGAGGTGACGGTCGACAAAGGGAAACAACCGATGAGGATGCAGGCTGAGCAGTCGCCGCAGCAGCACAATCAGTCACCTCAGTACAGCCAGCTTCCACAGTACAGTCAGTCTCAGCAGTATGGTCAGCCTCATTCACAGCAGAGCAATCAGTCTAGTCAGTAGTAGAGGTCATACAGGACAGACAGACGACAGGGTCTGCCAATATCAAAACTAGTGGTGTAAACGAACCAAACACTATTGAACAGAGCTAGTGTTCATGTTCGAAATGTTCGAACACATCACTGTTCTTGTTTGGTTCGTTTAACAAACCGAAAAAAAAAATATTATTCATATTCTTCTTATTTGCTTATATAATGAATCAAACACAAACTTTTGGGTGATCCGAACACGAACTGTTCGCGAACAACGAGTTTTTTTGACATCCCTAGCTTTGATAGCATACTTCCTTAAAATGAATCAAATTGATCAGGTATTTCATACACATCAGATAATCCATACTTCCTCAAAATAAAGTAAACTGAATAAGGCATTTAGGGTTCTCTTTAGGGTTTTATTTTAATATATAGTATATTATATTAATTATAATATTATAATATTTATATTAATATAATTAATACTATAATATTATTATTGTTATTAATAATTTATAGAAGTTTAATTATTTAAAATATGATAAATTTTTATAATATATAATTATTTTTAAAATATCATAAATTTTTTATATATAATTATTTTAAATTATTTTATATTTCAAACAATAATGAACCGAACACATCACTATTCATGTTTGGTTCGTTTAACAAACTGAACAAAAAAATTTATTCTTGTTCGTTTCGTTTGCTTATCGAATGAATCAAACATGAACTTCTTGGCGAACCGAATATGAACTATTCGCGAACAACGAGCTTTTTTGACAACCCTAATCAAAATTGTTGCACAGGAACTACTCCTTCAAAGACGATACTGTAGCGAAGATGTTCAAAAACTTAATGAAGAAGCCCCAGTTCATATTGCCCGAGCCGAAGAAGCCGGAAGAGATGAAGAAGAAGGATCAACTCAACATTTGTAGCTACCACATGTTGCTCAGACACACGATAAAAGGATGCTTCAGTTTTAAGGATTGGCTCGCGAGGAATTAAAGAAGGAAATATTAAAATACAGAAAGAATATATGAAAGAACTTGAAAGAGGTTCTATAAATGTGATTTCGGCTGAGCTGATCTATCTGATTGACCCAAATGCTGGTAAGAGTGGATGGAGTACGGTTTGGAACGAGCTTAAGAGATTCCTGGATCAGATCCAGTCTACCTCAAGGAAATCTGCTGCCTGGAATCTGCCACTAGCCCAGTCTAAGATAAAGACTTCACCAAGAAGACCGTCACAGTGGGAAAGGAGGAAGAAGAAGATCACAAATGAAGCTAAGGACGATAGCACGAAGGATAGGATAAGGGCTACCCCTGTTAGATTGGTTGTCCCAGATTCAGGGGTGAAAACCCTTGAACCCCTGACTTTGTATGATTATCTTTATGCCCCTCCAGGGTCTCATAATGATAATAGAAATAATTTTGGCTACGTTCTTACTATGTCTAGTGATGACGTAACTAATTACAACTTATCTAACCTGATTTCAATTCCCAAGATGATCCTCAAATCATTTTACTTCCCAACGAGAATGTTGACCAAAATGAACGAGCTATCTATAAAATCGGTTACGACACTAAGGGAAGCAAGGAGCCAATCCTTGAGTGAAAAGGAACTCCTCTTGAAACAATTTGGATCTTTCAAATACAGAAATTGTACTAGAAGAGTCAGCTACAATACCAGGAAAACCTCCAGGTCCAGAGGAGGAAGAAATAATAGAAGTACATTTAAGAAGTGGCAAGGTACTACCGCTTATGATAGCTCCAGTGGAGAAAGGAAAACAGATAATTACTCAAGAAGAATTGCCTCCAGCAACAGAATAAGTATAGATTTAAAATGAAATTAAAAGTCCGAACAAAGTGGATTACAATGTGCTAGCTCATCTCAGGAAGTTGCCAGTCAAACTAAGCATCTACGACGCTCTGCTCCTATCATAGGAGATGAGAGAAAATCTGATCAAGGCTCTAATTGATCCATACTTTTGTTTAGCGCAGTTGGCTAGCACATACTTGGATGGAGTTTGTACTTTGAAGGAATAGCCTGGCGTAACCTTCATTGATGGAGACTTGCTACTCGGCACCTCCGATCACAACCGTCCGCTCTACATTTCTATCATCATCGATAGATTTATACTTTCCAGAGTGTTAGTAGATCATGGAGCATTGCTCAACATAATGAGTCTACGGACGTTGGCCTACTTGGATATCGACAAACAAAAGCTCTCCACGGATAAGATGATGTTAAGAGGATTGAACCAGAAAGAAGAAAGAGCCATCGAATCTATATCACTGCAAATGAAAGTTGGAAATCTAGTAATACCCACAAAATTCCATGTCATCGACGCAGATACTTCATTTAACACCCTGCTTGGTCGACCGTGGCTTCACGAGTACAATATGGTCCCATCGTCGCTTCACTAATGCATCAAATACTACAAAGATGGACAAGAGAATTTCATGAAGGGAGACTTACAACCGTTCTCAATACATTAAGTGGGCATCCATGAAGATGTCACCTACTACGCTCCCCTGAAGAAAACAGTCTTTTTCAAGAGAAGTTCTGACAAGCAGAATTGTAGATTCAGAAGAATCACAGGAACAGGACCATACAGCTCCGATTCAACAGTCTCTCACCACTCCTTCACAACGAGCTGGTGGAGGTTCTTTTAGTCCGCGCATCCGATGTCGAGGCTGGGGATGGGAGCGAGGGAGATCTCACCAGATTGTTAAATGGATGAAACCAACAATCAACATTGATGTAGAAGGAAGCTCTAGAGAAGATGAATCGAATAAAGAAACAATGATAATCAGTTAGAGGAAGCCTCAGTTCGAGATCTCTCTGGATGACACAAAAAGAATGATTATGAATAAATGTACGTTTGGATTAACCACTATGCTCAAGCCATGACCCTAACTCCGATCCATCCTCAAAAGATCGAGAATATGAAGGTCAAGGAAGTTCAAAATGATGGTTTTAAGCCAATCAAATTTTATTGAGCCTCTCCTTCTACTTCTGAACCTTCTGTAATTCTTGAAGAAAATGATTCTAATTAATTAACTGAATTACCTTTTGGTTACTTTTCACCATTTGCACAAATATTAATTCAATAAGGATATGTGCAGAAGAAAATGCTAAAAGATAAGTTACAATATTTCAAAAAATTGTGGAATGTAAAAATAAAGAAACTCAATTCAAAAGAAGGTCTTGGGTTTGGAATTGTTCGGCTGGTCGATGACTCCGAATTTTGCATGGTTGTTACGAGTCAATCAGAAGAAGATTGCCTTGACATTCAAGATAAGTTTGAAGATAAACCAATAGATATATTCCACCAAAATTTGAAGAAGAGTTCAAATTGATAGTGGACGAATTAAAGGAAATTAACCTCAGGAATGAGGAGCAGCCCCAACCAAATTTGATAAGTTTGTTACTCAGTGAAGAAGAGTCTGTGAATTTGATTAAGTTATTGTCAGAATTCAAGGATTGTTTTACTTGGAGTTACGTTTAAATGCCAAGATTATCTTCGGGAGTTGTAGTTCACCGAGTTGGAGTGGATCAAAGTATAACTCCCGTAAATCAAGCCCCTAGAAGAATGCACCTCAAAATAGTGCAGCAAGTCACAGTTGAGGTAAATAAATTAATAAACACTAACTTTGTCTGAGAAGAATAGTATCTGACGTGGTTAGCCAACGTTGTGCAAGTTAAGAAAAAAATGGACAAATTTGAGTGTCTGTCGACTTCAGAGACCTAAGCAAAGCATGTCCGAAAGATGAGTTCCTGTAACTGATATCAGAACTAATGGTTTACATTGCGTCGACACACGAGATCTTCTCTTTCATGGATGGATCATTAGGATATAATCAAATTAAGATGGATCTAGAAGATGCAATTCTTAGAGCATTCAGAACTTCGATTGGTATTTACTGCTACATCGTGATGTCGTTTGGATGGAAGATCGCAGGAGCTACATACAAAATAGTAATGACAAAGATTTTTGATGACCTCATTCACAACCAAGTGGAATGCTTCGTGGAAGATTTGTTCATCAAGAGCAAACCAAAGGAAAACCACCGATATGATTTGAGGATTATATTTGAATGATTACGACAATACAATCTCAAGATGAATCCCTTAAAGTGCGCCTTCTATGTTACCTCTGGTAAATTTCTAGGATTCATTGTCCGTCATCAGGAATCAAAATCGACCCATAGAATATTAAAGCTATTTTAGAAATGCATACTCCTATAGCCTTGAAACAACTATGTTCTTTTCAAGGTAAATTGGCATACCTAAGACGCTTTATATCCAATCTGTCGGAAAGGTGTCTTCCCTTTTTAAACTTACTTCAAAAGGATGTGAAATTTGTTTGGGGAGAGCCAGGGCAACAGGCTTTCGAGGATATTAAACAATACATGCTGACACCTCCTGTCTTAGCAGCCCCTTTCTCGGGTAGACCATTAATACTTTATACTGTGACTTTGGACGAGTCCCTCGGAGCCTTACTTGCCTAAGTTAATGACGAGGTAAGGAAAATGCACTCTACTACCTGAGTTGATGTCTAATACCGGTAGAGGTCAAGTACTCTTCTATTGAGAAACATTATCTAGCTTTGGTTTTCGCTGCTCAAAAGCTAAGACATGATATGTTGTCTCATAAGGTCAACCTAATTTCAAAAGTTAATCATTTGCAATATTTGGGGACCCGAACAAAACTTTCTGGACATTTAGCAAGGTGGTTAATGATACTATTGCAATTTGATATAACTTGTGTGCCCCTTTGCGCTATCAAAAGGTAGATTCCCACAGACTGTCTTGCAGCGCACTCACTGCCAGCTGGGTCCCCACTTAACGATGATTTACCAGACAAACAGATACAACAAGTGGAACAACCCAGTGCCAAATGTTGGAAGATGTACATAGATGGAGCGTCATTAGCCAGAAGAGACAAAGGACAGCAGCAATGATACCCGACAAAGTAGGAATTGGTTTGATCTTTGTAACTTCGGATCAAGGATTGTTGAGATTCTCCTACCACCTGATAGAGCCATGCATGAATAATGAAGCAAAAGATGAATCACTAATCACTGGCCTGGAATTGGCAATACTAATGGAAACTAAGGACATTAGCATTTATGGCGACTTACAACTCGTCATACAGCAAGTGGCAGGACAATATAAGATTCTGAAGCTGAGATTAGAAGAATACCACAAGTATACTATGAAATTGTTGAAACAGATTTCCAATGTGACGTTCTATAGGATTCCTCGAGCAGATAATGCCCATGTGGACGCTTTAGCAAAGCTTGCTAAAGAATTTACATGTCCACAAGAAGATTCTGTAGATATTACAATGCAAGGATATCATGTTTTGTCATAGATGGACCTCAAAAGTTTGCACAATATTGGAAAAGAAGAGATAGCAGTTGCAGTGAAGGATGACATAGAAGATTGGCATCGATCATTAATAGAATATCTACAAACAGGAAGATTGTCAGAAGACAAGTCAGGTGCTCATCAAATTCAGAAGAGGGCTTTGTTGTATGCCTTAATCAATAATGTTCTATAGAGAAGTTCCTTCGATCTAATGTGGCTCATATGTCTCAGCAAAGCAGAAGCATAGAGTATCATCAAATAAGTACATACTGGATTGTGTGGAACTCACCAGTGAGGGCCGAAGATGAAAATGAAAACCAAAAGACTCGGATACTACTGGCCAGCAATGATGACTGACTGTATGGACATACCAAAGAAATGTCATCAATGCCAAGTGCATGGAGTAGTCTTGCACCGACCTCCAAATGTTCTGCACCCCACAATCGCCTTGAGGCCATTCGAGTGTTGGGGATTGAATATAGTGGGATCGATAGACCCTCCATCTTTAAAAGGACATAAGTTTATACTCGCAGCTACGGATTACTTCTCCAAGTTGGCAGAGGCAGTTCTACTATGAGAAGTTATAGCACTTAAGAATCAAATCGTCTATCGCTTCGTGTACGGCTTATTTTTAGGTTGTGTTGTCTTTTGAAGTGGTCGCTTAACAGAAATTGTCGGCGAATTTTAGGTTTTAAATTTAATTTAAATATATATAATTTAGAAAGTAGCATTTGATTTTGAAAAAGATTTTAAGTTTAAAAATTTTAAGATATGAAATCAAACCGATCTCACATCCCAAATAGTTTATATAAACGTGCACAGTATCACAAACTGTGTATCTATCCCGAGGAATAGACACACTATTTGATTATAGGGCTCGATTAAATAAACTAGAAGATTTGTGACATCTGTTTGGTCTGCGAACCAATTTTATAAGCCGACAAGTTCCCCGCTTAATATAAAGGAATTAAGCAGGGTTTATATTACCTGGGTTCTTAAAGTTCCCTATAAGGGCAAGCCCCTATAGTTAATTACATCTTAATTGACGGGAATCATTTAAGAAAACTCTCGATAATGATCAGTGGTTTTGCTCTCAAGAATTTCAAAGCTTAAGGTTTCAAACAAATTGGATTTTGAAAATTTCAATAGGGAATGGATCAAATTTGGAATAGTTATTTTGAGAGTCCAAAGGAAGAGAAGTAGGGGATGTCACAGACCCGAAGTAAACTTCGGTGACTTCCCAACTATCCTATGATTTGGCTTCAATTTGAGAATATTATTTAATGTTTCAATCCTGCCCATTTTAGTTAATTAGGACTTATATTTGTATGACATGATCATACAAATAGCATCGAAGATGTGAGGGTTTACGTCATACCAAACGACTACCTCGGAATCCTAAGACCAGTTAGGGCTTAATTTGCATAATATGATAATGCAAATGCCTAACAAAAAGTTGAGGATTTATGTTACACTAAGCAAACTACCTCGAAATCCTATGGCTTGGTTATTTAATTCTAAGAATGGTTTTGCTGAAGTAGACACAAGTTTTGCTGACGATGATGGTCGTGCTGCCCACTATGCTCCAAGCTTCTTTTGTTGCAGAGGTTTAGGTTTAGAAGATGAAAATTAGGAGTTGAGAGAAGTGTTCTGGTTTAGAAATCTTAAAGTCCAAATAATTTTAGTGTTTTAATTAAAATAAATCTTAAAGTTGATTAAACAGAACCGATTAAGATCCCACGGTTCCGTCATCCGGCACCGTTATTTTCATCGGATTCACTTAGTCCAAATGAATTTGCTAAACCCAACTGAATGAGTTCCACACTTTCATTTAGACCGTGGGAAATCTCGTTAGTAACACGTGGGTTACATCATCTGAGGTATTCCAAATCATCCAACGAGACGTTTTAATTTAGTTGTAGTTGTAGTTTTGTTGTTCTGTTTGTAATTAAATTTTGAGTTGTTTTATCTTTTGAATGTTGTGGCGGTGAATTTTATCTTGTGTTGATTTTAATTTAGTTTTGGGTTTCAGTTTTGTGGCTATCCTAAAAGGTTTCAGTTTTCATGCAGGGTGACATTCTTATTTAACATGCAAGAATAGTAAAGTGCAGTGCAGGTAAGTAAATTGCAATAAAATAAAAGCGTACCTGGAGGGTCTTCTCGTCATTCCAAGCTGCACTTAAGACATATGTTAAAGCATTTATATATTTGCAACAAGTATCTAGGTAAGACTTAGGGAAGGTTTTGGTTGTCTACCAAAATCCTACTGCTAGTCAATTCCTATGACGTCTAAGTTCTTGTGTTTTGTTAAGGATGATTTTCTTCACGAAAGAATAATTAAATTCAATTGTTCTTCTAAAACATCCCATCATATTGAGGAAGTTCTTAGGACGAATCCTAAATAACTTTTCAATACTTCTGGGATTATCTCGAGTCCAAATGAATTTCTTTGTTTAGGTGAATTAATCATCCAAGAATTTAGTTAAGTTTTGTTTCTTGCTCAGTGAATTAGGATGTTTAATTATCTTATGAGTGAAGTGACATTTCACTTAATACTCTTTATTTAAGAGTTATAATAATGAAAGCCTTTAGGGGCAAATTAGTTTGTTAAAGAATTTAACTATTTTTAATTTAAAATTGGAATTGATGATTTAAAGTGATTTGGTTTAATTATAAAATTTTGATTAATAATTTTAAGTTTGGAATAGTATTCAAGTTGTTTTAATTCAATTAAATCTTTATATTTTAAATTAATTTTAATGTTTTAAGTTTGCTTAGGTTGAAAGAGGTATTTAAATTATTTGATTTTATTAAATTTTGTTGATTTGATTTAGATTATAATACTTTAGGTTGATTTTTATTAGTTTGATTTTTCATATTCTTAATTATGAATTGTTTTAAGATTGCTTAAGGTTTCAAATTTGTTTTAGATTTGCACTTTAAGTGATTTCAAATTAGTTCTAAATACTTTAAATTTATTTTAATTTGATTATTAAATCATTTAATGTTTTAAGCTTTAGCTTAATTAAAGGTTATTTTCCTTTTAATTATTTAATTTTTGGTTTCAATTATCATCTTAAGTTTAATTAAGAGTTGAAATATTGTTAAAGTGATTCATTTAGGGATTTTTTAAATTAAAAAATTGATATCTTCTTAAGTTATATCACTAACCTTAATAATCCAAATTTTAATTTATTCTTCCAAAATTTAAATTATTTAATTAATTAAGGTTCACTTTAAACATTTTCAAGATAATTAATAGGCTTCTACCCTTTAATTACCTAAGTTTCAATCATCCAAGGGAAAGTTAAGATCAGATATTTTTCCCTCCCTTTAATTAAACCTAGATGTTAATTAAGGTTAGAATCCTTTAATTAACTTTATGCCCTTTTAAGCATGTTTATTTCATAACTCACTAAATTGAGCTCAAATGAACTTGAAATTTTTATGACACTTCACTCACATGTCAATTAAGATATTAGAGGAGAAAATGGGATTTTTTTTAATTTAATTTAATTTGTATAATTATTTTTGTGAGAAAATGAGGGTTTTCAATGAAAATTCAACAACATGATGAAGGTGAGGTTTCTGTCCTTAGGAAAATTATGAGATTTTACTACTGATCAGAGGACCCCTTGGACCAATTTTGGTGATTTTTTTAAATATATTTTATTTATTATAATTATTTTGTGTTTTCGAGTTTTAATTAATTATAAAATAAAATTAAATTTTGAAAATGGATTTTATATTTTTCCTAAGTCCCTCTGACCTCAAGGAGTCCAGAGAAGCAAATTTTATATTTTTCTAATTTTTCTTTGATTTATTAGAATTAATTTAGTGAAAAGGTTGGAAAATCCATTTTTAATATTAAAAATTGTTTTAAGCCTTTGAAATTCAATATCTTAAGCTAGAGACTTGGGAAAAATATTTGGTTTGTTCTTAAGTGATTAGGAGGTAAAATATGACATTTTTATGATTTTTAATATTTTTGTGATTTTTATTATGTTTTAATTATTAAAATATTAAAAATATGATTAAAAATGAAAAATTTTTAGAAAATTTTAATTTTAATTTTCTTAGATTTCTCTAATCAAAGAAAACTTTCAAAACTAATTTAGTGATTTTTTGACTTGTATTTTAATTATTAGAATTATTTAATTGCCAAAAATACTAGTTAACTTAGAAAATCAAATTAAGTGTTCGAATTAACTCCAAATGATTTGAAATTTTTATTAGGAGCTTCTCTAACCATTTTATTTAGTGTGGAGTTATATTTGTAATTTTTTGGTTTATATTTTAATTATTTATTTTTTTATGATTTTAAAGGATTAATTACATAAAGTAATATTATAAATTATTTATATCCATTTTATATTTTTCATAGGTCCCTCTGACCTTAAAGAACTGACCAAGTTTATTTTGTATTTTTTTATTTATATTTTAATTATTTTAATTATTTTAATTAAAAGGGACAACTTAACGTTGAAAATTAAGATTCACCATGTTAGAGATGTTTTCTGACTTTGGAAAAATTAGAGAACATCCCTAATCATGTGAGGAATAAACCCTCCAAATTTCACATTTTTATGAATAATATTTAATTATTTATGATTTAAACAAGTTTTGGAGTATTTAATTAATTTAAAAATAAATATAAATATAATATATATTTTTAATTTTTAAACCACAATTTTCTCCTCTATTCACTGAACAAGAGGGCATTTTTATTTTATTTTTTCGGAGTTTTCTAGACTAAGTTATGTATTTTTAAAGTTTACGTAATTATTTAAATCAAAAATACCCTATTGCAATATTTTTTCACGTCGACGCCGCGCCGACCTCCTCGTCCTCGAAGCCTAAGTTGTTCACACCTAATAAGTCTAAGTTTTGGATATGTTTGAACGAAGTGTAAGAAGATCGTCAAATTTCAAATATTAGACGTGTAAATCCATAAAAATTGTAGCGTGCATGTAAATAGAAGAGAAATAAATAGCTTTCGTGTGAATACTTAGGATTCAGTGTTGGCATGTGAAGACATAAGGTTTAAATAGCTAGCATGAAAATGTATAAAATTTGAGTAGCTAGCATTTGCATCCATGAAACTCAAACATGTAGGCATATGAACACATAAGACTTGAATAGTAAACATATAAATACAAGATTGGAGTGGTTTGAATACAAGCAAGGTGCCGAGCATGTAAATACATAAAAATTAAGTGATAGTCGTGTGAATAAATAAGAATTAAGTAACATGTATGTAAATATCGAAGTTTAGATTTTAAACATGTAAATATGTAGGATTTGCATGGTATGTATGGAAAATACATTAACAAAATGTAGCATGTATATAAATATTATTTCATTTTTTTATTCTTTAAATATATAAGGATAATGCAGCATGCATGTAACTCTTTTTTTTAGTAAAGATTTAGGTGTTAGATTTGTAAACACGCAAAATTTGGGTGGTATGCTTGTAAATTTCTTCTTGGGTTTGTGTTTGGATGTAAATACTTAAGGATTAGGTGGTATGCATGTAATAAAAATAAAGAAGAGAAGAAGGGAATGGCTTACCTTCGTTGGAGAGGGGGAGCTGCTCACGGCGAAGAAGGAAGAGAAGGGCTGTGCTTCACGGCGAGGAAGAAGAATGAAGGAGAAGCCTTTCTTTGTATTTTTTTTTTTGGTTGCTCTCACCGTGAGAGAGTATGGGGAGCTTCCTTGTTTCTTCTTTTCTTTTTTTTTTTTGTTGGTTTCTTGTTTGGCTTGATGATAGAAGTGTTGAAGTGTTGCTGCTCTCAGGTTGGAGAGGTAGGAGCTATTGGGAGAGTGTGCCTCGCGGCTTTGGAGGGAGTTCTTGTGAGTGGGGAGCTTCACCTCCAGGAGATGAGGCCAAGGAAAGTGAGAGCTTGAGGTGCTTGAATTTTTTTTTTTTTTTGAATGAGGGGAAGTGCACGGTGGGAGGGAGTTATGGTGGTTCAAGGTATGGGATTTGTTGGAAAGGAGAGAGTGGAAGGGGAGTTGGGGTTGCTTGTGTAAGGTTTTGGAGGAGAGGGAGAAAAGGTCCCGTTGGAGAGAATGGAGGAGAAGAATATAGGGGGCGGGAGAGTGGAAGTGCCTAATTGGTTGGAGTGACATGTGAGTTTTTTTTTTTTTTTTTTTAGTTTTTTTTTTCTTTGTCATGAGAGTTGGATAGTACTTTTATTCAAAGTTTTATTTCTATTATTATTATTATTATTATTATTATTATTATTATTATTATTTGTTTGTCATTTTGTGTCATGTGAGATTTGATTTTGATTTAGGGGGAATGGATTTGAATTAGTTTTATGTACTTTTGGTCCATGTCATGAAAATATTTTTCCTTATGTGTCATGAAGATTAAGCTTTATGGGAGCTTCGGTGGATAAGTCATAATCATGAGGATTTGGGTTTAGCATGGGTTTGGGTGAGTCATGAGAGGGGTTAAGTGCTTTAAGTGTAATCAATAAAAAGAGTCCGCCCTTTGCCACTTAGGGAATGGTGACAAGGCATGGCTCATATGGCTTCCATATGGCTTAG
Organism: Papilionanthe hookeriana x Papilionanthe teres; assembly: GCA_022702705.1. Lineage (NCBI taxonomy): Eukaryota > Viridiplantae > Streptophyta > Magnoliopsida > Asparagales > Orchidaceae > Papilionanthe > Papilionanthe hookeriana x Papilionanthe teres. Next base: position 43,450,149 of record CM040435.1, on the reverse strand, counting down.
CTCATTTGCATGAGAATGGATTTTAGAAAATTTTGGTGTTTTAGAGAGGGTTTGTCATGAGGCTTGTTTAGGGAATAATTTGATCATGGATGACATGACATAAAATTAAATTTGATTAAATGGATGATGAAGAAGAAGCTTGTCATGTGGGCTTAATTTTGGGCTTTTGAAATGGTGTGCCTTTAAGTTGAAGGGGGTGATGGTCTTTTAATTAAAATTTGGGCTTTTTGGAATGAAATGGAACTTGGGCGTGAATTTGGATTTGTTTGGGTTCATGGATAGTTTAGGCCAAATTGAGGGCAAATTAAGTTAGATATTTGTTGGTGGGGATGTTAGGAAGGTTTTAGAAAAGATTTGGGGCTAATTGGGATTGATTTGGGTTGGTTTGGGCTAAGTTTATGTCATGGGCCAAAATTGGGCTTTAAGCTTCAAATTAAAATTGGATCCACATGTTGATGAAATTGAGTTTGGATTTGGTCTAAGTTGGTATTGGGAATATTGAATTGAAGTTTAGGATTGAATTAGATCAAAATTGAGGTCAATTGGAGTGGTTTGGTTGGACATTGGGTCCACTTAGGTTAAAAAATAGGTCAAATTGGGGGTTTTGGTAAAAGTGGGCTAAATTGACAAAATTGGCTTATGGTGTGGTTGAACAAAATGAAATTGGGAATATTTGGGATTTTTTGGAATTTTCTGGGAATTTTTGGAATTTTTTAATTTTTGGGTTAAAAGGGTATTTTTGGGTATTTGGAGGGTATTGGGGGGTATTTTTGGAAATTTTAGTATATTTGGCTATGGATGATCAATTTGAGTGGTGTGGAATGTTTAAGATTGATTTTAAGGAATTTTGGGTAATTTATGCAATTTTGAAAATTTTGGGCAATTTCAATGGCATTTGGTAGGTTTGGTGAGTTTAAGGCCCTGGTGGTCAAAAATTGAAATTTGGGGAAAATGAAGATTAGTTAAGTGTGAGTGAAATGAAATCATTTTGGTTGAGCCATGAAGCCATATTAAGCTCATAAGATCCATGAAAGGACTCATCTTAGGTACTCAATATGTTGTTCCTAACTCTCTTAACCAGGGGCTTAGGGGTTAAGGTCCATCCATATGAGTTACCTACGTGAGTTAGGAAGTCAAATTGGGTATAGGTGTGGTTTTAGGGTTGAAATTTGTGTGAGTGTGTGGTGTGTGCAAGTCAACCCTCACCAGACCACGCCACCCAGGGTAATCCTAAGGCCAAAGAGTCCTATAGGAACCTCATCCTTCAAACCTCCACATATTGATTTTAACCCTCCAAGTGGCCTGGGGGTTTACAATCAAACTTGTGGGGGTTTGAAGGGAATTAAGAAGTGTTTTGAATTTCTAAGTGGTGGTCCCATTTCTAGTCCTCTAGGATAGTCAAGGAGAAGCCTAAGGCTAGATCCTAAGTACTAAGGAGAGAGACTAGACCTCATCAAAAATGAGGTCAACACTTCAGTGTACCATGCATAATTATTTCAGATAATGGGTTCGCTTTCAAGAGCATGAAAATTAACAACTTTGTCAAAAATTACGGGATAGATTGGCGATATTCGACGATCTACTACCCTAAAGCAAATGGCTTGGTAGAATCCTTCAATAAGACACTTGTGAAGATCTTGAAGAAAATGCTCGATGGCAATGAAAGAGGATGACACGAGAAGTTACTAGAAGCATTATAGGCATACAAGATGACAGACAGAACTTCAACACAATCTACATCTTACGCACTCATCTATGGGTCCGAAGCAGTGTTCCTGTTAAAGGTTTAGCTGCCGTCGCTCAGAGTCACCGTCGCCAATCAAATTACCACAAAAGGGAATGCTAAGCTCTAACTTGCAGAGTTGGAAAGACTTGAAAGAAAGAGATTGCTCGCACAGCAGAACTTGGAACTTTATCAAGAGAAGATGATTCAAGCCCACGATAAATTTGTTCGCCCAAGGTTGTTCAAAATCTATGACCTTGTGCTCACTCTTAGATGGCCTATTCTTGCACATTGCAAGATAGGTGGGAAATTTGAATCGACCTGGGAAGGGCTATTCGTGGTGGAACAAGTTTACTCAAGAGGGGGTTGTACCAGCTGGTGGATTCTCAAGAGGATAGACCCATGTGTCCGATAAATGGACAATATCTAAAGAAATATTACGCGACGTGATAAACTTGAAGAAGGATATTCATTGTGATAGAGCCATGTGGCATGTATCGGTGACTAGGTTCAAATTTTGTAATAAACTAAAGTTGAATAAAATAAATTAAATTTTCTCACAAAATAAAATACGCTTGTTAAATTTGTAATTCTAAAATCTTATAAATAAGATAATGACATCAAAATAAAAATAAAAATTATTAAATAAATAATTATAAGTTTGTTATTATTCTTGATCGTGCCAAACACCGACCACTGACATTTCTCCTTGTTTGCTTATGTAGGAAGTGTCGGGTTGCAAGTTTGTGTTTGCTTTCAAAGACGGCTTGGACCTTGTGCTCAGAAAAGAAAGAATACATACAAGAAGGCTGCAAATATAAAATCGATGAAGAAGATTGGTCTTAGAGAGAGAAATATTTTATTTGGCCAGAAAATTCAGATTGTCGGGCCAGGAGAGTTCCGAGGTTCGGTCGATAGCCCTTTACCAGTCGGGCAGGTGCTAGTGCTGAAAGGAAAAAAAGCAGATCATGCAAAGCACTGCATCACAGGAGTTACAGGATAGAGGGTGTCAGTTACCTTCAAAAGAATGGACGAGGACAAGGCGTCGTTCACTACGAGCCAGATCCAAAATTGAAAAACCTTCATCCCTTGCCATTGTGATAGCAGTACCTCCGAGTGTTCGTGAGGGGACTTTTGTTCCGGAGCATAGCCTTGGTAGGTTGGCTTATTCATGGAGCAGCCTCAGACAGTAGAAATCTACTACCTCCTACACCAGGTCACAATAGTTGTCACCGCTTTTGTACCAGCAGGATATGATATTATAGTTTTGTTCAGCTATGTACACTCAATCGACATTTGGATGCTTGTCTGTGTGTGATCAGTTGTACTACTTTTTTCAACAAAATTAATGAAGATTTTTGTTTCTGCTCGCCGAGTTGTTCAGAAATGTTTCTTTTGGTGCAATGGTCGAAAGCTGCAGGACCATACGTTGGTCCCAAACTAAAAAGAACAATGATACAGAAAAAATAATTATAAAAAGAAAATGATAACTAATGCGAAAAGTTAAAATGAAATGAAATAAAAGAAAATTGAATATGAAATCAAATACTCCTAAATTTAAATGAAATAATAACAAAATGAAATCAAACAAAATGAAATCAACTGAAATGAAACAAAATGAAAGATAAAGATAAATTAAAAACAAATGATAAGCTAATTCTCTCTTGAGAGACTTAGAGTCGTTGCACTCATTAGATTCTTCATTTTCAAATGCACATTATGAAATTTCGTACTTTACACAACGTCACTGCCCACAAATTCGAAATGTCGTGAAATTCAACAAATTCTTCAATGGCTACAAGTCTTGGTCGAATCTCACCAATTCTACTTTCTTCGAAAGTCAATATCAATTTTTTTCTAAATCTTTTCATGTGAAACTCAGGGATAAGTACCTAAATTCTGATTCTCTCCTATCACCCCTTAGGCTGGATGTAAGTCCTAGAGCTTTCCTCCCCAAGATTCCCTAAATTTTCCTATATTTCCATTTCCCTTCCGAGATATTTTCTGCCTTCCATGATATTATAGTCGGATTCCCTAAATTTCCCTATATTTCCATTTCCCTTCTGAGATATTTTCTGCCTTCCACGATATTTCTGGGTTGGAGCCTTGTAGTCTGATTCCCTAAATTTTTTTATATTTTCATTTCCCTTCTGAGATATTATCCGTCTTCCACGATATTTTCAGGTCGGAGTCTTGTCGTTTGATTCCCTCAATTTCCATATATTTCCATTTCCCTTCCGAGATATTTCCACCTTCCATGATATTTCTGTATCAGAGCTTTGTAGTCTGATTCCCTATATTTCCCTATATTTCCATTCCCCTTCCAGGATATTTTCCACCTTCTATGATATTTCCGGGTAGGAGCCTTGTCATCCAATTCCTTAAATTTCCTTATATTTCCATTTCCCTTCCAAGATATTTTCTGCCTTCCACGATATTTCCGGGTCGGAGCCTTGTCGTATGATTCTCTAAATTTCCCTATATTTCCACTTTCCTTCCGAGATATTTTTCGCATTCGTGATATTTTGAGATCGGTACGCAAATTTCGATTCTGATTTCCGAGGATGGTACTTAAATTTCAGTCCTCACCCTCTGGGATCGGTACCTAAATTCTGATTCACTTCTTTTGAGATCAGTACCCAAATTCAGATTCTCATTCCCGAGATAGGTACCTAAATTCTAGTTCTCACCCTCTGGGATCAGTATTTAAGTTTTGATTCCCTTTTTTTGAGGTCGGTACCTAAAATATGATTCTCATTTCTGAGACTGGTACCTAAATTTCAGTTTTCATCTTTGGAATCAGTACCTAAGTTTTGATTCCCTTCTTTTGAGGTCAGTACCTGTATTCTGATTCTCATTTTAGAGACTGGTACTTAAGTTCTAGTTCTCACCCTCTGGGATCAATACCTAAATTCTGATTCCCTTCTTTCAGGGTTGGTACCTCAATTTTGACTCTTCTCTCTGTATTCACTTAAACTCGAAGATTCCCGTAAAACTAAAATTTTTAAAACTCTCAAAATCAAATCAAATCGAAGTAAAGATTCCTTAAATTATAAATTTCCATAAATTCCATAAAGTTCAAAATTAAATTCAAACTCAAAATTTAAATTAAAATCAAATTTAAGTATGAAATTCAAATTAAATTCTAAATCTAAATCAATATCCCAACTTCAAATCAAATCGGGCTAGACTCATTCAGAATTTGGAGGCTTGAAATTCATAGCTCCCTAATGAAGGTATTCCACTTTCCTTCCCCAACGAGAGTTCCCGGGCTTGAATGTTCTCTACCTAGATAATCCCTAGTGAAAAATTCCTCGTTGAATTATATGTTTTATCTTGTGTTTTGACTCAAACAGTTGTGTTGGTCTTGTTGATCTCATCGATCAACACTAATACGTGCAGTGTGCTCGCCCAGCACACCACACATATTGGGTGTCCATTTGTTGACCTCACTTTTGTTGAGGTATAGTCTTTCTTTAGAATAGATTAGGGTCTAACCATAGGACTTTTTTGGTGGCTATTCTAGAAGATTAGCAATGGAACACTCACCCCATAGAAAATACAAACACTTCTTTGTTTCACTTGAAGTTTTCAAATGCTTAAAGTCAAACTTCTAAATGCTTAGGAGGATGAGATCAAGCATTGGGAGGCTCAAGAGGAGTCCCCTATAGGATGGTCAAGCCTTAAGACTTACCCTGGGTGGTCTGGTTGAGGCTCACACGCACACTCACACATCACACACACGCACACTACCTCACAACCCTAAACCAAACTTCTCTACACTTGATCCCCTACTCCTTTGGAAACTCATACTAGTGGTTTCCCCAAGCTCTTAGCCTCGCTAGAGTTTGGTTAGTACCAGTACATGGAGGATCCAAATAGGGAATTCCCTTGGTCAATGGCTCAAATGGGTTATCAATCCCTCTCAATCCCAATTTGACCAAAAACCCCAATTTTTGACCCCTCAGCCCTAAACTCTACCAACTGACCAAATTACCCCAAAAACCCCAATTTTGCCCAAAATTCCAAAAATCAACCAAGATGATTAAAATCCCTCAAAAAATCACCTCGAAAACATTCCTCACCAATCAAAAGACCCCCAACACCTCAAATTTACCAAATTTCCCAAGATAGCCCCAAAATCCCCAAAATTACCAAATTTACCCACTAGCCCAAAAATTCCAAAAATTTGGAAAACCCTCTAAATATTCCCAATATCAATTTAAACCACTTTATTTGACCCAATTTGACCAAATTTACCAATTTGACAAAAAGCCCTAAATTGCTTTTTAAGGCCCAAAATGCCTAAATCACCTCGAATGTCCACCCAATCAAACCCAAATTTTCTCAATTCCAATTCCAAACATTAATTCAACATCACTAATCCTAATTGAAACCAAATCCAAGTTCAATTTGACCCAATTGCAAGCTCAATTTCAACTCAAATCAAAAGCTCCAATTTTGACCATATGGCCTAATTCCCCCAAAATAAACCTAATGTAAATCAATTTTCCCCAATTTGAATTCTAAACTCCTCATGACACTCCTAAAAACAATATTGAACCATCAATTGCCCCTAATGTGAGCCCAAACTTCATGCAAGTCCAACCAAATCCAAAATCCCCACTTTTGTCCATAATTGATCACATTTCCAAAATCCATCAAATTGAATGCCCTCAGCCCAAAATTGACACCTAATTTATGTTGAGAACTCTTTATGACATCCCCATGGACCATTTGGAACAATCAATTGAGCCTTGACCCAACGCTAGCCTAATCCAAACCTAAGCTAACCTAAATGTCCCAAGATTGACCAAATATCCAAATTTCCCTAAATCCACCTCCCAAATCAATTCAAAACCACTCCAATCCTTATTTAAATGCTTCATGAAAATCATATACACATTAATCAATTGGGCCTAACCCAAGCTTGAACCCAACCTAGCCTAGCTTGAACCCACATGGCCCAAAATTGAACCTATGAGCCAAATTTACTAAACCTATCCAATTTGATCAAACCAAGCTCACCACAGTCACCATATTAACCCTAGGAACCATTCTAGATGCCTCTAACCCAACCTATATGAGCCATGGACCAAAGGTCCCCTAAAATAAGGGATTTCACCCCATTTATGGCTAAACCAAGGAAGATCACTTACTCAAAGCCATCACCAGCATAATTACTCACCATGATGGCCTGACCTCTGGCTCACCTGACCTCTGGCCACCTCCCCTAGCCTGACCGGCTGGCCTAGTCGCCGGAGGAGCCAAAATGGAGAGCCACCCCACTTGATTCTTTACCCAATTGAGCCTACCTAATGTGTCAAGCCATGAATGGTCATTGGAGCCTTACTACCCTCCACAAAAGAGGCCTAATGCACCTGAATTGAGGCCTTGAGCTCCACCCCAGCTATAGCTATTTAAGCCCACCCTTTTCATGGCCAAATAAGGAGATGAACATTTACCTTGAGGAAACTTTACCAAATTGCTTCCAAAGCTTCCTCTAGCCCTCCTAAGCTCAAACCAACCAATTTCCAGCCATCATCCCCACTCTCTGAGTTCAATTTTTGAGCTTAAAATTAAGTTGAAACCAGGACACACTTGGTCTCACCTTCACACTCCACCAAAGTTTAATTAACTGCACCTACATGATGCACCAAAAATATATACGGTTTTTTCTATATAATTTTACCCATTTTTGGTGATATTGCACTTTAAAGAAATGTATTTTTTATGATTTGTTGTAGGTATGATGGTTTTAGGTGATTGGAGCGAAAAGAAATGAAAAAAATGAATTCGGAGCAAAAAGGTGCAAAAAGGAGCAAAAAGGAGGAAAACAGGTTCTGGCGCCGCCGACACCATTTTCAAGAGAACTCGACAATATTTTGACGATAGAAAGCCGCCGGCACCCTATCAGTTGCCGTTGGAGCCCAAAGTCAGTGGAATTTAAATTTGGAGAGTTTTGGCAACTTTTTAAATGGATGCCTATGGAAACTCTTAGGATTTCATTCCTAACTTATAAGTAAATGTTTTTGGATGAAAATAAGGTGCTCTCTTGGTGTGTGATAGGTGTTAGGGTTTAGGAGAAGAGTGTGTAGAAGTGAGCATTTGAGAAGAATTCTTCTCTAAGGAGAGAAGGAGAAGAAGTAAAGGGAGAGATTGCTTCTTCTTTTCCATTCCAAAGTGGGAATTAAGTGTTGTAAAGAAGAGAGAAAAGAATTCAAAGGAACTTCAAGGTAATTGCATTGGGAAAGAGAAAGAGATAAGTTGTATTTTGTTTTTTGGTTTGTATGACTTTTCTTTTATATATAAAATCCATGTTTTATTGTATCTTCTTCATGAATTCTGAGTAGTCTCCATTTTCTTTCTTCTTGCATAGAGATGTGATGATGGGTTGATGTGGATTTGATGTGCTTTTAATGTATTGAAGAAATTGTGATGATTTTTCATTTCGAACTTAATTTACTTTTTGATTTGGCCAATTGAAATGTTAAAATATGTTGTTGAACATTCATTCAAAAAGGATTTAATATCCTACAACAATAATGAAGAATCCATTCAATTTCGAAGGATGAATTGCGTAGTTCATGGAAATTGAGTGCAAATGAATAGGAAAATGTGTTTTTATTGACTTCAATTTGGAGGTTTTAGGGTGACAGGTTGAGATCCCCAAATTAGTTCTAAGATTAGTAACTAAACATCAAAGGTTAGCCTTCAGGTGAAGGGTGAGTGGGAGCTCTAAAGTGAGAGCTGGTATCCTCCCAGCCTAGCCTTAGATTTAGAGACTAAACTTAGGACATGTCAATGTTCTTTTCATGCTTAGAAGAGGGGGTACTCGTTTAAGGGTAAATAAACATCTATGCTCCTATTTGGCACAATAACATAGATAATTGTTCCATATCAATCCACACATCACATTCTCATTGGAAAAGGAAAGATACTTTTCTCATATATAAAAATCCTTTCAAATACATAGTTTAGTGTGTCTGTTAGTTAATTCTGTTTTAAAAGTTGTTAAAAGTAATTGTAGTTTAATTAATTGTTACTATTTTCTACATAGTGGTAGTAGAAGTATGTATTAAACTTAAATTGCAATTTGAGTATCAGATTTCAGTGCTATATTATATATATTGTGAATACTTTCTTATACTTAGTACTTCCCTGTGGGATCGATAACCAGGACTCCATTAGAGCCATGTATTACTTGATACGATACGTATACTTGCGTTGAGTGCTTGGACTTTACAAAATCATTATAAATACATAAATTTAAGTTCATAAATTCTTGTAAAAATATAAGTCCCACATCAAGTTTTTGGCGTCGTTGCCGAGGAGGGTAACAAATAAATTAAGTAAGAAAGTATAAACGATATTTATTAAAAATATAGTTATTGTAAACCTTTATTTTTTAGTATGTAAGTGTGTGTTTGTTTACCTTTTAAAAGTATTTGTGTGATTGTATATGCGTAGTAGTGGATCTTTAGGTTTAGTGCCTTACGATTCGGAGTTAGAGCGTACTATAAAAAAAATTAGAAAACAGCAAAAATAAATTGAAAATCCTTGTGAAATGGCAAATAATCAAGATAATTAGTGAAATGACCTTGGAAATTTGCCAAGACCTTTAAGAGATTATGCTAACCCAACAGCACATGAAATTCACGTAATTATTCAAAATCCTAATGTTGTTGCTAATTCATTTGAACTTAAACCTGCAATTATCCAAATGGTACAAAATAATCAATTTGGCGGAACACCTAATGAGGATCCAAATTTACATCTCGCTAGTTTTTTAGAACTTTGTGTTACTTTTAAATATGATGGAGTGTCTAGTGAGCTGTCAGACATAGAATTTTTCCTTTTTCATTAAGGGATAAAGCCAAGGCGTGGTTAAACTCGTTAGCACCTAGATCTATTAGAGCTTGGGGAGAATTATCTCAGAAATTTCTATCTAAATATTTCCCTCCATCAAAGACTGCTAAACTAAGAAATGATATTAAATCTTTTTGTCAGTTTGAAGAAGAGTCAATATATGAAGCTTGGGAGAGATTTAAAGATATTCTTAGAAAGTGCCCACATCATGTTTTACCAGATTGGTTAGTAATACAAACATTTTATAATGGGTTAGTGGGATCATTGAGATCTATTATAGATGCTGCTGCTGGTGGATCGTTAATGTCAAAACCTTTTGATGAAACATACGCATTAATTGAAGAAATGGCTACTAATAATTTTCAATGGCCCTCTAAACGGGTAAATCCTAAGAGAGTAGCTAGTGTTCATGATTTAGATATGATGAATATGTTAGTTTCTCAAATTGCAGCCCTTTCTAAGAAAATATATCAAAATGGAATGAATTATTCTCAACCACCTCAAGTGTTGGAGGAAAATTCATTTGGACAGATAACAGAATTTCAAACACCTTATGAGACTTTAAATGATATTAATAGACCTAACAATCCTTATTCGAATTATCATAGTCCTGGTTGGAAGAATCACCCAAATTTTAATTGGAATAATAGTGATGCCAATGTTAACCCACATCGGGCTAACAATTCTATAAATCCAATTGGAAATTCGAACAATCAAGGAAATACCAATTTTAGACCATCTTATCCTCCTGAATTCAATAGTAACCCGCAATTTAAGGATAAGAAGTTGTCTACTGAAGAAATGATTCTGAATATGAGAAATCAATTACAAGCTCAAGGTGTTGCTATGAAAAATATTGAAAATCAATTGGGGCATATTTTTGCTGCACTTAATAACAGACCTTCTGGAACACTTCTAAGTAATGTTGAGATCAATCCAAAAGATCAAAACAATGAACAACTTAAGGCTATCTAATTAAAGAGTGGAAAATAATTCGAAACTAGAGTGCAAAAAAAAAGTTGAAATAGAAAAGGAGAAGGTGGAAATTGAAAAAGGTTCAAACAAGATTTATCCAGACTTGGATTATCCTCTTGAGCCAATGAAGATAACTGTTGAAAAACCACCACCTCCATTTCCTCAAAGATTGAAGAAACAAAATAGGGATAACAGATTTGGAAAATTTTTTGAGATCTTAAGAAATTAAAGATAAATATTCCTTTTGTTGAAGCATTTGAATAGATGCCTGACTATGCCAAGTTTATGAAGGGTATTCTGAGAAAGAAAAGAAAGTTTACAGATCATGAAACTGTTGCACTTAGCGGAGAGTGTAGTGCAATTATTCAGAAGAAGCTTCTGGAAAAACTTAAAGATCCTGGTAGTTTCACTATTCCGTGTGCTATAGGTGAAAAATTTTTCGGAAAAGCTTTATGTGATCTGAGAGCTAGTATTAATCTTATGCCTTTATCAACTTTCAAAAGATTGGGAATATGAGAAAATTCTCCTACATTTGTGACTCTTCCGTTGGCCGATCGTTCCATTACTTACCCTAAAGGAGTGGTGGAAGATGTGTTAGTGAAAGTGGATAAATTTATCTTTTATGTGGATTTTATTATACTTGATATAAAGGAAGATAAAGAAATTCTAATCATTTTGGGAAGACCATTCCTTGTTATTATAAGAGCAGTGATTGATGTTCAAAAAGGAGAATTAACTATGAGAGTTAATGATCAAGAGGTGACCTTTAATATTTTAAAAACTATGAAGTATCCCTCAATGGAAACAGATAATGAATGTTTTAGGATGAAGGTCTGTGAATATTTCATAGATGATCATTTTGAGAATATATTTGAAAAAGAAGTAGAGTATGAAAATATGTTTAAAGAAGAAACTGAAGATGATGAAAATTCAGATAGTAAGAAGAATGAAGATTTAGAGTATGTTCAGGAGAGATTTGAAGTATTAGACACAATGGAAGGTGGAAATAAAAGCTTAATTCCATCTATAATAAAACCTCCTGAACTTGAGATGAAAATTCTCCCTAATCATTTAAAGTATATGTTTTTAGGAGAATCATCTACCCTGCCAGTTATTGTATTTTCGGAGTTAAACGATTATCAAGAACAGAAGTTGTTGGAAATTTTAAAAAGACAAAAGAAAGCTTTTAGATGGACTTTGGCAGAATTAAAAGGAGTTAGTCTTCAATTTGTATGCATAAAATTTTATTAGATGAAGAACATAAACTGAGAGTTGATCCACAAAGGAGATTGAATCCAATAATGAAAGAAGTAGTGAAGAAAGAGATTTTAAAATGGCCGGATGATGGAATTATTTATCCTATATCGGATAGTTCTTGGGTGAGTCCAATACTCTGTTTACCAAAATAGGGAAGAGTGACTGTTGAAGTGAATGAATGTAATGAAATTATACCCACAAGACAAATTAATGGATGGCAAATTTGTATTGGCTATAGGAAATTAAATGCCGCCACCAGAAAAGATCACTTTCCTCTTTCTTTTCTCGATCAAATGCTAGATAGACTTGTTGGACACAAGTACTACTATTTTTTGGATGGATATACTGGTTACCATCAAATATCTATTGCTCATGAGGATCAAGAAAAGACAACATTTACTAGCCCTATGGAACATTTGTTTTTCGAAGAATGCCTTTTGGACTGTGTAATGCACCTGCAACGTTTCAGAGATGTATGATGTCTATCTTCAGTAGTATGATAGATAATGGAATTTAAGTTTTTATGGATGATTTCTCTGCATTCGAGACTTCATTTGAAATTTTCCTGGAAAAGTTAGCAAAAGTTTTAGAGCTCTATGAGAAAACAAATCTAGTTCTGATTTGGGAGAAATGTCAATTTGTGGTTGCAGGAAGAATTATGCTTGGGCATAAAATTTCTGAACATGGTATGGAGGTCGATCCTGCTAAAATTAGAGTGATTGAGAGATTGCCGCCACCCACTACTGTGAGAGAGGTGAGGAGTTTCTTAGGACACGCTGGATTTTACAGGCGATATATTAAAGATTTTTCTAAAATTACCAAACCTTTGTGCCGACTTTTAGAAAATGATAGAAAATTTGATTTTAATGATAAATGCTTGAGTGCTTTCGAATTATTGAAAGAGAAATTAATCGCTGCACTTATAATTGTTTCACCAGATTGGGAAAAACCATTTGAACTTATGTGTGATGCAAGTGATTATGCGATCGAAGTAGCATTGGGGCAAAGGCATGATAAAGTTTTCAAAGTCATTTGCTATGCTAGTAAAACTCTTAATGAGGCTCAAATTAATTATACCACAACTGAAAGAGAATTATTAGCTATACTATTTGCTTTTGAAAAGTCTAGACCTTATTTATTTGGAGCTAAAAGTATTGTGCATACAGGTCATTCGACTATCAAGTATTTAATGCAAAAGAAGGATGCGGAATCTAGACTCATTAGATGGATACTTCTTCTACAAAAATTTGATTTTATGATAGTTGATAGGAAGGGAGCTGATAATCAAATAGCTGATCATCTGTCAAGATTAGAATATGATAAATTATCTGAATTTAAAAACGAAATAACTGAAATTTTCCCTGATGAGCAACTTTATACTATTATGGGAAGCAATTTGTCTTGGTATGCTGATATTGTGAATTATATTGTAAGTGATATTGTACCACCTGATTTAACAAGGAAACAACAAAAGAAGTTAAATATGATGCAAAATTTTATTTTTCGGATGAGCCCTATCTATATAAACAATGTAAGGACCTGATTATTAGGAAATGTGTGTCACAAGAAGAAATAAATTTGATTATTCAATGATGTCATGATTTTGAATTTGGAGGTCATTTTGGTGTTAATAAAACTATTTTTAAGATTCAACAATCTGGATTTTGTTGGCCTACTCTTTTCAGAGATGTTTATAGATATATTAAATCATGTGATTGATGTCAGAGAGTAGGTAATATCTCTAAAATAAATGAAATGTCTCTAAATTATAATTTGGAAGTTGAAAATTTTTATGTATGAGGATTAGATTTTATGGGACCATTTACTCCTTCATTTGGAAATTTATATATATTGGTTGTCGTTGATTATGTCTCAAAATGGATTGAAGTTATTGCTTTACCTAGATGTGATGCTCGTAGTGTTTCAAAATTTTTAAAGAAAAATATATTTGCAAGATATGGAATGCCGAGAGTGATCATAACTGATGGTGGATCCCATTTCAGAAATAATCGAATTAAGAGATTAATTGAGAAATACAAAATTATTCATAGAATCTCTACTTTTTATCATCCCCAAACTAGTGGTTTAGCTTAAGTCTCTAATCGTGAAATTAAAAGAATTTTGGAGAAAACTATCGATAATCATAAATTAGATTGGTCTGCTCGATTAGATACTGCTTTATGGGCTTATAGGACTGCTTTTAAAACCTCTATTGGAATGTCTCCTTATAGACTAGTGTTTGGTAAGACTTGCCATTTACCGGTTGAATTGGAGCATAAACATATTGGGTGATAAAAGAGTTGAATTTTAATTTAAAAAATGCTGGAGAGAAAAGATTTATACAATTGAATGAATTAGAAGAGATTAGAAATGCATCTTATCACAATGATTGGATTTATAAAAAGAAAATGAAATTGTGGCATGATCAGGAGATATTGAAAAAGAACTTGGAATTTAGACAAAAGGTTTTATTATGCAATTCAAGATTGAAGTTATTTTCTGGAAAGCTCAATTCTAGATGGTTAGCACCTTTTATAGTTGTAAAAATTCATTCTTTTGGAGCTATAGATATTAAAGATCCTGATACTGTAAAGATTTTCAAAGTTAATGGGCATCAACTAAAGTCTTACTTTGATGGTTTTCAACCTGACTTCAAAGAGGTTTTAATGTTGAGTCATCTCGATTAACTGTATGGTTTGTCGGGCTGACGACGTTAAACCAAGCACTTTATGGGAGGCAACCCATATGTATCTTTGTGGTGTGTTTACTTGTTTGATGTAGTTGTGCTTTTTAGATAGTTATTTTTGAATCCTAATTACTCCTAAATACTTTTAAAACTGATAACTGGTGGATCGAATTGACATATTGGAATATTTTGGGCCAAACGAAGTTCGGTGAGAATTTTTTACCACTGGCACCGTCGGCGCCAAAACCTGTTGACAGTTTTTGAAGTTTCAAAATGCGAGTTTTGGCGATTTTGAGCAGGACCTTCATTCTTATAACTCCCTAAACTCCATTTTAGACTTCCTAACTCCAGAAAAACGAAAACTATCATTCCTAATTCGGATCCCATGGATCCCTACTCTATAGAAACCCCTCGATCTCACATTTTTAACTGAAGGAAGTTTATAAGTTTCGAGGCGCAACGTTTGTTCAACAAAGTGATGATGAAGAGGAGGATTATCATGGAAAGAGGCTTCATAAATCGAGGTATGGATAATCCTACTACTAGAATTGAAGAGATAATTAAGGAGAGACGTTGGGAAGTGCTTTGCTAGACTACTGTTGCCGTTGTTGTTCCTGTCATGAAAGAATTCTATGCAAATCTTCACGGGATCAACCAAGGGTTCGTATTTGTACGTGGTAGATT
Organism: Papilionanthe hookeriana x Papilionanthe teres; assembly: GCA_022702705.1. Classification (NCBI taxonomy): domain Eukaryota; kingdom Viridiplantae; phylum Streptophyta; class Magnoliopsida; order Asparagales; family Orchidaceae; genus Papilionanthe; species Papilionanthe hookeriana x Papilionanthe teres. Next base: position 43,434,955 of record CM040435.1, on the reverse strand, counting down.
TGTGCAATTCACTCCTGCATGAATTAATGATCTTTTTATGATCAAGAATGTACCTATTTGCCATTATTCTAATTTCAATGCTACGAGTGATAATATGAATGATGTGTATCGTTATTTGATGTATAAGAATGAAGATTGGGAAATTAGAGAAAATGGATATATTAGTTTCCAATCTTCATCTCTAAATCTAGTATCAAAGCAGTGGCATTACTTTATTTCGACAAAGTTATTTCAAACATTGAAGATTAGCAAGGAAACCAAGGAAAGTGCCATTTTGAATTTTTGTATTCAAATTGGGAGGCCGATTGACATTGGTAATATAATTGTGAAATCAGTTTTGGGATTAATCGTTCATGGATCTAAATATGGGCTTGGACACCCGTCCACCATATTTCTGTTATGTAGTCAATCAAAAGTTTCATATGAAAGTTGGGAAAAGGTTATTCTTACATTGAGGTCTATTAATCCAACTAATCTTTATGACTACCAAACAGTGGGAGATGAAGATGACATGAATTTGCTTGTTGATCAACCAACACAGACTTCACAACCGATTCAACCCTATTTTCCTGAAAGTTCTAGAATGATATTGAAGAGGATCAAATAGTTGGAGAAATAGGTACAGAACGTTATGAATGCAATCAATAATATTTCTGATTTATTTGATCATATAGATTAGAGAATGAAGAAACAATTCGATCACACTAGTCGCGATTTTGAAGATGTAAAAGAATGCGGTGATTGCTGAAGAATCATCTGACGAATTTCCAATTCGTCCATTCTATAATTTTTTCATGCATCAGCAATCGATTGGAGACATTAGAGGAGAGGATAGTTCTGAAACCAATGTGGAGTAATTAATGGATTCTACTTGTGCTTGGTGTGTGTAGTATTTGCTTTGCTTTGTAATTTGAATTTATATTTGGATATGCTTACTTTTGTGTGCTTAGATTTTATTGTTTGCTTATCATAGAGTACTTACAACATTAAACATCTAAGTTGGTTTGGTTTGAATGAACATATTTGGTGTTTATGTTGTAAGTTAGACTTTATATATATAAGTTTGTTGTGTATTGTTTGTGTAAAGAATTGTGTTAATTATTACTTGTGAGATGAAGTAAATGCTTATTGAAGTGTTAAACATCATTGTGGATGTTGAAACGATCGAAATTACGAAAAAATTTTCATACCTAGAAAAAATTTTAGACTGGCACCGCTGGCGCCAGAATGGACGCCGCTGGTGCAGAAATCAAGAGAGTTGGCATATTATTTTAAATAGAGCGCCGCCGCCGCTCGAACTCAGTAAAAGGCCAAAAACCCTTGTTTTCGTGATTTTTACCCTGGGACCCACAAAATTTTCCATTGCTTTCATCTACTTCCCCCATTTTCGAGATTTTGAAGATCTAGGGCTTGCTAGATCTGGAATTTAAGTTGTTTTCAATGATTTTCGAAGCTGGATCCACAGTTCTCTTGGTAAGAGCTTCACTTTAAGTTAAAATATTTTAATTTTCACCATGGAAATCTCTCACATTGCTTAGGTTGGAATTTTTGGAGTTTTAAAGAGATTTTGAGATTTCCATGATGAAATTTGCTCTTACTTGTTTAATATAGTATTTGGAGTTTCTTACATTGTGAATTTGAGATTTATTGGAATTTTCTTGCAAATTTTAGAAATTCACATGGCTCCAAGGATGAGTAAAGGAAAGAGGAAATTGGATTTTGATGAGGAAAAGTTTGTTAATATTAAAGCCCAATTTCTCTTTAAATCTTACATTTACATTAAGAAGTGTATCCAGGATCGAGCATTTGATAGTCCTGATGGATCTGTAGAACAATTAATTTTAGAACGGAACTGGGAACGATTTTGTTATTTTACTGCGAATGCTGTTATGGGAGTTGTTAGAGAGTTCTATTCAAATGTACCCTGGACTGAGACTGAGTATGTGCTAGTTAGAGGAAATAGGGTTGAGTTTACTCCTCAGCATATCATTGCTTTTTATTAGACTCGGGAACCATTTGTTTGTGAATACGAAAACTTTGACACTCGAGGGGAAAATATGAAAGAAGTAATTGCTTTTCTGAAGGATGGGCGAGGGGAATGGAAAGTAAGTAAAAAATAGTTGATTAACTTCCCCTCTTCCACGTTGAATGTTGCATCAAAAGTTTGGCATTATTTCATCTCGGCGAGACTATTACCATCTTATCACCACAGCGAAGTTACAAGGGATAGAACGATTTTGAGCTATTGTACTCAGAAGATGAAAAAGATTGATTTTGGAGCTATTGTTTACAAGAACATTCAGAAGATTGCTAGAGGCGAGACCATTGGAGGATTAGGGCATCCTGCCTTAGTTCATGTCCTGTGTGTTCAGTCTGGAGTGGAGTTCAGTAGTTCTGAAGAAGTGGCTATACCATTGAGACTAAACACAAAGACTATTATCCGTACTTATGAGTCTCATGTGGGAGCCTGAGTTGAGCATAGGAGTACTGATATTCTTACTACGAGTTATGATGTTCCATCTACATCTGAGCCGCCTACCTTATCTGATATTATGGAGCAGCTGAGATTACAGAGTGCTAGTGTGGATAGACTCCATGGTAGGATGGATGTGTTTGAGGCGAGGAGTGATGTGAATGAAGATTATCTGCAGATGAGAGTTGAGTTCGATATTGCCTATTATGATGCTCAGGTCATATTTATGAGGGGGAGTCTGATGTGATATTTCCTACTTGCCCCAGTTCTACACCATATAGACCTTACTCTGCTGATGACCCGGCTGATGACTCTGCTGATGGAGATTGGTAGATTATTTGTTTCTAATTTTGTTGTTTTTATTATGTTGTGTTGTACTGTTGAGATGTAGTAGTTATTTATTTTTCATGTGATGTGTAACCCTGTTTGTGTACTGTTATGTTGTACTGAAACATTAAAATTGTTAGCTGGACTGTGTAGTACTGTGATAGTTTGTTTAATATTGTAGTGTTTTGTTGGATGTTTAGATTTTTAAAGTTAATTTCTCTTTACCCATGAAAATATTTAAAATCGTTATATCACTGCTACTAATTGTTTCAAGCCTGCTAGTTATAAATTTTAACTAATACCAGATAGTTGTTGAAGATTTCAATATCCCAACATAGAAATGTTAGTTTTCTTCTACTCTCTACTGTTTCAAATTTACTAAAAAATTCAAGTTTGGGGGAGGGTAAAGAAATATTAACTATTATTTGTTCTCAATTATTATATTTTCAAAAATTATTAGCATAACTTCTGGCAGTTGAACCTCACTGTAAGTAACTAAAACTTTTTATTTCAGTTGAATATTATGGAAGGATTAGATGAAAATTTTTAGTAATAAAGTTTAATTTTATAGAAGTAAGATATTTGGTATGAAAGGATTTTATTATAGTTAACTATTTAAAGTAAAGAAAACTGTATTTTTGAAATGTTAAAGACTTAAAGTATTGTATGTTAAGAAAAGATTGTGACTTTATGATGAATAATAAAGCTTATACATAACTATAACGTAAGGAAGTATTTCAAGTTTGAACTTTAGAAAGAGGAGAGTGAAGTTCAAAATCATTAAAAGCTATCCAGATATAGTAATCCTCATTAAGAAAAGAAAAGAAGGATTGAAAAACAATTCTGAAAAGAAAAAGAGAAAGAAGAAAAGAAAAAGAAAGAAAGAAAAATAATTATGAGGAGAAGCTTGAGGAGATGCCTAATCAAAAATTGGCTTCACTAAAGTCATCCTAAAAGGAAAACTTGATTTCATTTTTGAATTTACGTTTAATGTATTGGGCTACATTCTGATGAAGTTTGCATGAACTGCTTTCTCACATAGTCTTTCAAGGCATTTTTAATGTGACAAATTATGGTTCATCTTGAAATAAATAGAAAACTAGAACCCTTAGACTTGATTGCTGAATATTCTTATACCTGTAATGTTGACCTGAGTTACGAAATTTCTTTCAGAAATCTAACCAATATATTCTTTTGAATGAAAAATTTTAATGTCCTACAGTTGAAAAGTACATTGCCTAGAGTTATAATTTTATGTAGTAAAAGGATTACTTGAGGACTAGTAATAGTTAAAGTTTGGGGGATTTTGATGCACCAAAAATATATACGGTTTTTTCTATACAATTTTACCCATTTTTGGTGATATTGCACTTTAAAGAAAGATATTTTTCATGATTTATTACAGGTATGATGATTTTAGGTGATTGGAGTGAAAAGAAGCGAAAAGGAATGAATTTCGAGCAAAAAGGAACAAAAAGGAGGAAGACAGGTTCTGGCGCCATCGGCGCCATTTTATAGAGAACTCGATAATATTTTGATGATAGAGTGTCACCGGCGCCCAAAGTCGGTGGAATTCAAATTTGAAGAGTTTTGGTGACTTTTTAAAGGGATGCCTATGGAAACTCTTGGGATTTCGTTCCTAACTTATAAGTAACTATTTTTGGACGAAAATAGGGGGCTCTCTTGGTTTCTCTTGCTCTCTTGTTGTGTGTTAAGTGTTAGGGTTTAGGAGAAGAGTGTGTAGAAGTGAGCATTTGAGAGGAATTCTTCTCTAAGGAGTGAAGGAGAAGAAGTAAAGTGAGAGATTGTATGTTCCTTTCCATTCTAAAGAGAGAATTAAGTATTGTAAAGAAGAGAGAAAAAGATTCAAAGGAACTTCAAGTTAATTGCATTGGGAAAGAGGAAGAGATAAGTTGTATTTTCTTTTATGGTTTGTATGACTTTTCTTTATATATAAAATCCATGTTTTATTATATCTTCTTCATGAATTCTGAGTAGTCTTCCTTGTTTTTCTTCTTGTATAGAGATTTGATGATGGGCTGTTGTGGATTGGAAGTGCTTTTAATGTATTGAAGAAATTGTAATGATTTTTCATTTTGAACTTAATTTACTTTTCGATTTAGCCAATTGAAATGTTAAAATATGTTGTTGAGCATTGATTCTGAAAGGATTTAATGTCCTACTACAATATTAACGAATCCATTTAATTTCCATGGATGAATTGCATAGTTCATGGGAATTGAGTGCAAATGAATAGAAAAATGTGTTTTTATGGACTTCAAATTGGAGGTTTCAGGGTGACAGGCTGAGATCCCCAAATTTGTTCTAAGATTAGTAACTAAACATCGAAGGTTAGCCTTCAGGTGAAGCGTGAGTGGGAGCTCTAAAGTGAGAGCCGGTATACTCCCAGCCTAGCCTTCGATTTAGTGACTAAACTTAGGACATGTCAATGTTCTTTTCATGCTTAGAAGAAGGGGTACTCTTTTAAGGGTAAAGAAACATTTATGCTCCTATTTGGCACAATAACATAGATAATTGTTCCATATCAATCCACACATCACAATCTCATTCCAAGATGAAAGATACTTTTCTCATATATAAAAATCCTTTCAAATACATAGTTTAGTGTGTCTGTTAGTTAATTCAGTTTTCAAAGATGTTAAAAGTAATTGTAGTTTAATTAATTGTTACTATTTTCTACATAGTGGTAGTAGAAGTAAGTATTAAAATTTAAGTGCAATTTGAGTATTGGATTTCAGTACTATATTATATATATTGTGAAACACTTTCTTATACTTTTTACTTCCATGTGGGATCGATAACCAGGACTCCATTAGAGCCCTGTATTACTTGATACGATACGTATACTTGCGTTGACTGCTTGGAATTTACAAAATCATTATTTATACATAAATTTAAGTTCATAAATTCTTGCAAAAATTTAAGTCCCACATCAAGTTTTTGGCGCCGTTGTCGGGGAGGGTAACAAATAAATTAAGTATAAATGATATTTATTAATAATATAGTAATGGAAAACCTTTATTTTGTAGTATGTAGGTGTGTGTTTGTTTACATTTTATAAGTATTTGTGTGATTGTATATGCGTAGTAGTGGATCTATAGGTTTAGTGCCTTACGATTCGGAGTTAGAGCGTACTATCAGACAAAATAGAAAACAACAAAAATAAATTGAAAAACCTTGTGAAATGGAAAATAATCAAGATAATCAGAGAAATGATCTTGTAAATTTGCTAAGTCCTTTAAAAGATTATGCTAACCCAACAGCAGACGAAATTCACATAACTATTCAAAATCCTAATGTTGATGCTAATTCATTTGAACTTAAACCTGCAATTATCCAATTGGTAGAAAATAATCAATTTGGTGGAACAACTAATAAGGATCCAAATTTATATCTCACTAGCTTTTGAGAACTTTGTGCTACTTTTAAATATGAGGGAGTGTCTAATGACGTTGTCATACTTAGAATTTTTCCTTTTTCATTAAGGGATAAAGCCAAGGCGTGGTTAAACTCGTTAGCACCTAGATCTATTAGAGCTTGGGGAGAATTATCTCAGAAAATTCTATCTAAATAATTCCTTCCATCAAAGACTGCTAAACTAAGAAATGATATTAAATCTTTTTGTCAGTTCGAAGAAGAGTCAATATAGGAAGATTGAGAGAGATTTAAAGATCTTCTTAGGAAGTGCCCACATCATAGTAGGTGAGTTTGGGTTTTGATTAAAGTGAGGTGACCCTCAGTTTGAGATCCTCCGGTGACTAGGCAAATTGACCAGGCCAGCGAAGGTGGCCAGTGGTCTAGTGAGCCAGAGGGCAGGCCATAAGTGCAGTGAGTTTTAGTGGCTAAGTTTTCATTGCAAATCCCTTTAGGATTTACCTTTTTAAGGAAGGGGATCCCCTAATTTAGGGGACCCTTGGTCCATGGCTCCACAAGAGTGGGCTTTGTGGATTTAGCTCAGTCCCTGGGGTCAACTTGGTGGTTGTGGTGAGCTTGGTTTGGCCACATTGAGCTTGGTTAGGTCACATTGGCTCATTGGTCAAATTTGGGTCACTTGGGTTCAAGTTGGGATAGGTTTAGTTTGAGCTTTTGTTAGGTCCAATTGATTGTTCAAAATGATGTATATGATTGTCATAAAGTGTTTAGAAGAGGATTGGAGTGGTTTTGAATAGGTTTGGGGGATCAATTTAGCTTGATTTGGGTATTTAATCAATTTTTGGACATTTGGGTTAGCTTGGGTTTGGCTAGAGTGGGGCTAAGGGTCAATTGATGGTTCCAAAAGGTCTATGGGGATGTCATAAAGAGTTCTCAACATAAATTGGGTCGAGATTATTGGATTAGGACATTAAATTTGGTGGATTTTGGACATGTGACAGATTTGGGACAAATTTGAGGATTTTGGATTTGGTTAGATTTGGGTGAGGTTTGGGCTCAAATTAGGGCAATTTATGGTTCAATTGGGTGTAGGTGAATGTAATGAAGATTTTAGGATTCAAAATTGTGGGAAATTGATTGACATTGGGTTCAATTTAGGGAGATTTGGTCATATGATCAAAATTGGGCCTTTTTTGTTTAGGTTCAAATTAGGATAAAATATATGTCAAATTGGACTTGGATTTGGTTTGGCATGATATTGATCATTGTGAATGTAAGTTTAGAATTGATATTGTGTGGAATTAAGGTCAATTTGGTGGACATTGGAGGTAATTTAGGCATTTTGGGCCTTAAGGGACAATTTGAGGCTTTTTGGTAAAAATGGGTCAATTTGGTCAAATTGGGTCAATTTGGTGGTTCAAATTTGAAATTGAGAATATTTGGGGGGTGTTTATGAATTTTTGGGAATTATTTTGGAATTTTTTGGCTAAGAGGGGTATTTTGGTCATTTTGGGTATTTTGGGTATTTTGGGGGAATCTGAGGAATTTTGGTAAATTTGAGGTGCTTTGAGTATTTTGAGTGGTGAGGAATGTTTTGAGATGATTTTGGGAGATTTTGGTAATTTTGGGGATTTTGGTCAAAATTCGGATTTAGGGGCATCTGGTAGTTTGGTAGAGTTTTTAGGGGTAAGGGATCAAAGTTTGGAATTTTTGGTAAAATTAGGGTGGAGTGAGATGATAACTCATTTAAGCCATGGACCAAGGGAATTTCGCATTTGGATACTCCATGTGCTGGTACTTGTCAAACCCTAGCCTGGGGTTAGGAGCTTGGGGATACCACTGTCTATCTTTATTTGTGTAAGGCATGGTGAATCTTTATAGATTTTTTTAGTTTTATTAGAATTTCTATTGAATTGCACTACACTCCTCTGTGAGTACCATAGCTTTAAAATCTCTTATTTTTTTCTTTTTTAGTTTATAAATACTTCATGGAATACACAAAACAAGGCTTTTTATAAAAAGCTTTAATAAAGAAAATATTAATGACAAGCCTCTTGAAAATCTCTTAGAACTTAAAAAATTATATATCCAATTTTTTTTTTTTAGAATCTACGGGAAAGGATGTGGTGGCCTTTTAAAATGGGGTTTTCAATGATTTCTCTTTTTTGCATACATATTTTTTTAACATTTGGCATTATGTTTAACAGATTCATTATTGTGTTCCTCTATGTTCATCTCATCTCTAGACACATAGCCTAATTCCTTACCACTTATTGTCTAAATAACTTTATATTATTTCTTTCTTTTATCTTTTGAGTTCACTTCAATGTTGCTTGATAGCAGGCCTTATGATTTATTTTTTAATGAATTAGCCAATTGTTCCAGTGAAGCTTCTATATTCCTAATAGTTGTTACCTGAGTTTATAAATGAGTTCTCATTTACAATGTTGATTCTTCTAATGAAAGTGACTTCTTTGCATTGATTATTAGAAGTGGGTTGAGATTGATATCTAAGTCTATAATTTGGAAAAATTATTACAATAGTTATTCTACATTTTCTATGATGTTTTTTTAATTATTATTTTTATTGTTCTTACGTAAGTTCTAATTATTATTCTAAATAAAATTAAGGTTCTTTCTTCATCTTGGGTCAAATGAATTAGAATATGGGTTACTAAGCCCATTACTTACTAAATTTAATGACCACACATTTTGAAAACATAAATCACCTAACTAACCAATGCTACTATAATCAAAAGTCATAGGTTATCGTTAAAAGTTATTTAATCTAAACTTTTATAATTTATCTAAAACAGTAGCTACTTTTGAATTAAAATATATAGAATAAATATTGCATGAATTCTAGCTACCTTCATAGTATTTAGTCTCTTATAAGCCTATTAGAAGTTATTTGTAGTCATATTCTCTATAAGTGCATATGCATATTCAAATGATTTTGACATTAATGATCTATAAGCTATAATATATACTATAGACCAAAAGGATCCAACAAGATTATTATAACATATTTTAATTATTAACTTATCTATCTAGGCATGATGAAAACATTTTTTAAATATATTTTTGAACCTTTACCAAGCTTTATATATTGGCCTGTTTTCTAATAGAGTGAAAGAAGTGATCTCATTCACAAATTTAGCAATCATAGATAGGATAAAGAATTTAGTTATAAAATTTTGAGCTAATTTGTTCCAAGTTATAAATGAGTATTGGGGAAGGAAAAATTTAACCACATCTTCACTTTATCTTGTAGAGAAAATGGAAACAATCTAAGTATAATGACATCGTTAAAAATCTATTGTATTAAAAAGTTCCACTTATCTATAATAAACTAATGATATTTATGCTTGCATCCTCTACATGGGATTCTCCAAGTTATGAACTTTGAGCCATTTGAATTATAGATGATTTAAGAACAAAGTCATTAGCTTGGATAATGGGCTTATTGATACTTCGGTGATTTAAGATCTTTAAAATTTTTTTTACGTGGAACTATAAGTCTTCCCTATCTATTATATGCAGATAAAATACAAAGCTATTATAATAGTAGTGTAATGTTAATCTCACTTTTGGTGAGGTCTAGTCTTTCCTTAGAATATCCTAGGGTCTAGCCATAGGACTTTCCTGGTGACTATCTTAGAAGACTAGCAATGGAACCTTTACCCCATAGAAAATAAACACACTTTTTTGCTTCACCTGGACTCTTCAAATGTTTAAAGTCTAACCTTTAAGTGCTTATGAGGATGAAACCAAGCATAAGAAACTCAAGAGGAGTTCCCAACAGGATGGCTAAGCCTTAGGACTAACGCTGTTTGGTTTGGAGCTGACACACACATTTGCACATTACACTCTCACACACTACCTCATAACCTTAAACCAAGTTTCCTCACACTTTTGGAAACTTGGAAACTCATGTATTATTTAAGAAGACACTGTGTGATTTTGGAGCCAATATTAATTTAATAATTTTATCCATAAATAGGTAACTTTTGTTGGTTGAGTGCATCCTACTACTGTGACTCTTTAATTAGTAAATGGTTCATTGACTTACCTTATGGATACAAAGAAGACGTACTGCTTAACGTAAATATGTTTTTCTTCTTTAGTTATATTTTTATTTTAGATATAAAGGAAGATATTGAAATAGTAGCATCTTAGATGAGTCATTTTTAGCAATAGGAAGGGATGTGATAGTGTACAGAAAGGCAAATTAACTGTGAGAGTTTAGGATCAAGAAGTTATATTTAATATCTTTAAATCAATGTAATTATCTGATGATTCTAGTGATGAATGATTTAGAGTTGAGGTCCTGGAGTGTCTTGTGCATGCTTAATTTTATGAATGTTGAATTTTTACTTAACATATCAAGATCAAGTAATTAAGGGGATACATGAAGTTAGAAAATTTATTCATTTATTTTTTGCACAATATAAAACTAATATATAAGGAAAGATTTTAAGCACTACTAGTATCATAAATAGGAAAAATATTAAAACTTTTTTAATTTTTTTAGGCATTGCTCAAACTTCAATAAAATGGCTTTTTAGGATAATCATCAGCTTTTATAGATATAATATCTTCAAAATAAGATGATATTCTAGTAAAAAAATTTGTCGAGGATAATATGGATTTACAAAAAATATTTCTCTGGATAGTAGTAGATATTAAAGGAATTCACTTGTCCTTTTGTATATATTGAATTTTGATAAAAGAAGTTGATTTACAAAAGTGACAAAACTTAATTATGAATGGGGTATTGTAGGAAAAACTTAAAGTCATTAGATGTTGATATCATTTATCCTATTTTGAATACTTTTTGGGTTAGAAGTACTTATTATGTGTTGAAAAAGAGGAAAAATAGTGACGAAGAATGAAGAAAATGAACTAATTCCTTACCAACAAGTTGGAGAAAATGTATTAATTATAGAAAATTAAATAAGACCACTAGATCTTTTTTGACTATTTTATATTAAAAAGATGTTGGATTGATTAGCAGGCACCAATTTTATTACTTCTTATATGGTTATTCAAGTTACAATCAGAGTCTTATAGCATATGAAGATTAAAATCACATTCACTAGTCTATATATAATATTTGCATATAAGAGAATGCTCTTAAAATTATGTAATTCCCTATTACTTTATAAAAATGATGAGGATTATATTTTCAAGTTTAATTAAATAGAACATAAGATTTTATGGATGTTTTTTTTATTTTGTTTTGCACCTTAATTGATAGTCATATCAAATATCTTTAATTTTGCAAAGATTTAAAGTGATATAACTCAAAGTTGTAATGTTTTTCAATGTAATAATAATGTTTTATTTACTAATTTATTATAAATTTATGATTGTGAAATATATTTTGGTGCTATTTTTAAGTTACAAGTGTTGATCATACGTAGTGTAGACAAAATATAAGACAGAAAAATTTCAAGTTCTGGTGACCAGCATAACTACGCCAGACCTTAACGTAGCTATGTCAACATGAGGCGTACATTATAGGAAAAAATAGATTAATGTGAAAAAATTAGCATCAGATTGGAATTCTATTGAAAAATACCATTGAATTTGTGTTCGTTTATGATCAAGTGTTGTTTCCTATTAGAAAAATGGACGCAATGTATTATCATCGACAACAACATCATATTTGCATTGAAAATTTTGATGCTATTAATTTACCTAATAGCATAAAAACTTACCAAACCATAATACAATGCTAATTCCATAAAATACCAACTGTCGTGATTGACCCTCAATTCATCCACTCCTATTCTTGCAATCCAATGATTTAATGATGATTTGTCTCCCTCAAGCTAGTTGACATGCATTAAGTTTATGTCATTTTTCCTGCTATTTTTCCTACATTTTACATCTTAATTTCATTTGTTTAACACATATTTATGCTTGAGAAATTTATTTTATTCATGTTGTGTAGCATGCAGGAATTGAATACAATGAGATGGAACAAGAAAATCCAACAAGAAAGTGCGCTCAAGCAGGGTGACCACACCCAAAGGCGGTGTGATCACGTTATTGATCGAAGAAGGCTAGCATGACCACGCCAAAAAATGGCATCACCATGTCGTAGGTTGTAGCAGGGCAACGTGACCACACTGACAAGCAGAAAATAGTTTAGGAAGAAAATTTGATGGCCCAAACCGTGCTTCTCACAATAAAATCAGATCTTAGGGCTTTTATGTAAGATTTCTGCATCAGAGGAGGTCTTTAGGTTGAAAGAAGAGAGTTTCCGAGTGGATTTGACGGATATCTTGAGGAAGCTCCATGGGTTGAAACCTTCAGGAGAGAGCTTTTCTTTACCATCTGAGTTGTGAGATATTTTTTATGAGAGGGAAAGTTACTGATTTTTTTGGGAAAAGAATTTCTTGTGAGTTTTTTATCTTTTTGTTGCTTGCAATGGAATTTCACGTTGTGTTTTTTGGTATGGTTTTCTCGGTAATGCGCAGCTATGTTTTTCTTCATACCTGAGTGATGTAATGAGTAGTGGATTTATCGTTGGATTTTTATAATATTTTTTTGATAATGATTTCTTGAGCTTTTCATGGTCAATGTTGTTGATTAACCTCCAATGTTTATTTATTTATAGTCTTGCCAACTATGAAGTTAAAATGTTTAATTAAAATACAACCTTTAATCGTTGTGTAGTGGAAATTAAGGGTTAATCATAGAATTCCAAGAGGATATATTACAGTAATTTATATAATCATCCTAGGGTATCGAAAAATTCATTGGAAATACTATGGGATTGAGGAAGCCTCAATTTCATGGATTCTAGGGTTCTTTCGACCTAGACATAGGCATATGGGATACCTTGTCCCAATCAACAACAATCATGTAGAAAAACATTTAACAAAATCATGATCACCATGACCCCTGAATCACATAGGCATGATACTCAACTATCTTGTAGAAATTCACAAACGATTCTCTTCTTTTTTCTGCTTTCTTTTACTGCCAAGTTTTTTATTTTTCTAGGACCTTATCACTTAAAATTTTTTTTTTGATAATCGTCAAACTAAGTTACCTGAATCAGTAACTAGGATTTTTATGTGAAAGTGAATATTACACTTTCCATGTGGGATTGATAGGTGATACTCTTAAACAACATTACTACTTAACACTTGAACTTGCATTATACAGCCGACTGACATCCTAGTAAGTTTTTGTGGGTCAAGTATTTGGTGCCTTGCCAGGGAAATGTTTTAATAATTGTTTCTGTGATTAGGAAAAGTTTACTTGAAATTTTTAGGATCTATGTTTGGCACATTTTATTCTCTTATTTTTGCTTTGTGTTTTTTTTTCTGTTTCTATCTAAAATTCATCTATATTATTGTTGTATCTCTTTGCTAGTGCTATAAAATTTAAAAAACTGACAAAATTATTATAATGATAAAAAACCAAAAAATTTTTATTGTTAAAAATTTATTTTATATTATTAGGAAAGCCAAAAATATATTGTTATTTTATCTTTTCTTTCTTTCTGTTTCATTTTGCTCTTTTGTTTAAATTATTATTTTTGAAAAAAAAATGTTTCATCATTTTGGAATTGCTGGTCCTCGAGAATATCAATTTAGACCCTTTCAGGAGTATAACAACCCAATGATGACTAGCACTCACATAAAATTTGAATACCCTGACATAGGAGTTAGTATTGATCACCCCTTTGCCAGTACCTACAATCCCAACTTGACTATTTACCTTAATTGGAAAATTGGTATAACATTAGTGTAGGAAATCATGTTTGGGTGAGAACTCAAGCTAAGCTTATATAAAATTAGAACCACTCGAGCAAAGACCACATTTGCCGAACTCAGCCTTGGGTGGTCATCCAAAAACCCAAATTTAGGGAGGACAAACTTTCATTAGAATAATTTAAGGCATGAATCCAAAACCTACACCCAAAGTTGGTCAACCCACACATGCCTAAATTAGAACAATAATAACTCTAGTGTAGACAATCATTAATGGGAGAGCACCAAAGTTGATCTTTTTGAATGATAAAGTAATCAAGATAGTGACTACTCTTAAAAAAGTGAGCATTTGAATGAATTGTAAATAAACATATCGAGTCAATTAAAAATCCCAATTTTAGCATTAAAAAACTTAGAAAGTCAAATGCAGCAATTAGTTAGCTAAGAAATCTAAAGAATATCAGAGGTAGTAAAGGGCCATAATGTTGAATCTGAGGAGTTGATCTTTGAAGTGCATGCTGAGTTGAATGATTTTAGTTGGATGATGAATGAGGAAGAACTTTCTTTTATTTTCAATGCACCACCTCGCATTATTAGGGAGTTAAATGAGTCAATAATATAAGCCACAAAAGTGCCCCAAAGGGAGGAAATGGAATAAAACCCTAGACAAAAGTGTAACGTAGTAGAATTTGATCCAAAATCTGGAAAAACTAGGGTGAACCCAAAGAAAGAATTATTATACTATAATTTATATTTTATGGACCCATTTCTTGTAAATATTATAGAAAATGATAATCTGTAAAAAGGACAATTAATTAGGAGAATTTTGGATTTAGAAAGTACCCGTAAGAATGGTCGTTTGAATAAACCCCCTACTTACTATTTGGATGACTGTTGTAGAACTGAGAAGAAAAATTTGCAAGAACAATTAAAATTTGAGGACGTAGCAGAAAATTTAGGATCAAAAAAAGATTTGGCCATTGGTCAAGGTTTGCTAAATTGAATTTTTTATCATGGAGGAAGCCTTTCTCGTTTGGCTGAGAACGTTAAACTAAGAACTATCATCGGAAGCACCCCAAGTGTTATCTGATTTGTTGATCATGTTCTTTTCTTTCTAAATTTTATTTTGTAGTTCTCTTTGAAATCGAATTTAAATATTCATTTGAATTAGTCTTGAATCTTGTTTTTCTACAAAGTGACAACCCCTATTGAGATTCTTACTATACTTTGTTACCTTATTTTATGATATTTGTATCTGTTGAGATTCATTTGAACTATACATTTACCCTTTTTTCCTGTATTGACCTACTTTTTATCTGTACGATTAATTTTTTTTATAGATGTTTTGAAAAAAAGTAAGTTCAGGAGAGAAAACATTACCTCATTATGAACATGATAGGTGGTTAATCTAGCTCAACAAAAGATTAAACCTCATTTTGTATACCCTTTCTAGGACATCTGATAATTCAAACTACTTATCATAAACTTCTTAAAGTTGATAAATATCAATAGAAAAGATTAACTTTGATGAGCTAGTAATATGATTTCATAACTTAACAACTTCAGAGTTTACTTAAAAGAACTCATAGATTATTAAAAAGGTATGACTTAGATATTGAGTTGCAAACCAAAAATATATTTGGTCTTTTTCCATTCAGGTTAACCAAACTAATGCATCTTATGTTTTAACTAGAGGAGATAACTTGGAGGTTGAACATTAAAAACATCAATTATTGGATTTTTGCTTAAGAAACAATACCCTTCTTATTCTGGACAGATTTAAGTGCCTCTCAAACTAAGTAGATCAGGGTTCCCGACAACCCCGGGACGACGAAGCCATGGACTTCTTGATCGGGTTATCTAATATTTAAAATTTTAGAAAACATAAACAAAAAACAAAATTTTCTACTAAATTTGTATGCAGGGATGTTGAAAATACGCTTCACCCAAGATTTGTTTACATATTATTAGGGTGTGCTAATTTTTTTTTTGATGGGACGATCATTCAAGCTCTTTAAAAGGATGGGTATCAAATAAACAATAGAATGAAACTTTAGGATAGCTCAGAATCGTTAGTAATCAGCTACCTTTAGGATAAGATTTTGGCATTCCTCTCCTTGACAATAACACTTGAATTTATTGAGAACAAATCATAACCTCAATCAAGAATTTTTTTAAGTAGTCACAACTACTTACGATGTAATTAATATACGGATATGTCCTTATAGGAGAATGTGAAACCTAGAACACGAACATCAACCTAAATTATCTGGTAAGTTTTCTTTCAAAAGGTTTCTTTTGTAATTGTGTCTTCAAAGTGTACCAAAGTGATTCCAAAGTTAGACTTATGCTTTGTGTCATTAATACGAAAAGTCACCTTATGAAGGCTTCCCAAACATTTCATTTGTTTTTATTATTGCCTGCCCTAGTTCTCTGATTTCTCTTCTCTTAAGTTCATCAACATGGTCTGATACAAAGGATAGTTCAGAGAAGAGGGTAGCATAATGATAAACAAATTGATGACTCCTCAACCACAACGATGACGCAAGAAAATGGTGGAATGAAGATCGACGACGACGTGATCCTAATGGCCATCATTAATGCATAAATCATATACAGAAACAAAAGAAAAATAATTAATTTAAATAAAAAAATATAAAGCTATGCAATAAAAATAATGTTCTCTAACAATATATTGTTTAATATATAAATAAATAAATAAAATTACTACCTACTCATCTTACTCATCCTCTTATGTCCTCTCCTCATCATCATCATCTCCACCCTCATCCTGCATGGCCTCTACCTATGGGTGGGCTCATGTAACTCTACAACAGCTGGCTCCCGTCCCTTCTCAAGTGTCTGTTAGCATAATGGTATAGTTAGCATACATTAATGTAAAATAAAGTTAATGCAAAAAGATATAATTCTTACCAACAACCTCTTATGCTACGTATGTAGGAGCACTCCACTGATGTGCTTCGAGGTCCTCTGTCACCGTAGTCAAAGAGTTGATTAACCTTCGCCTACTCCCATTTCTTTTGATACTCAAGAAGTCCTAAGCCCTCAGCAGTGTGGAAAACACATCCTTGCCTAGTGACAAGGGGCGCTCACGTGTTTGGCTTAAATCACCAAACTAGTTGTTCAAAAAAACACTCGCCTTGTGCTTCAAATTCCTAAGGATGTTTGCCTCCTCCTCGGAGGACTAGAATCATTATTTTTCTAAATTAAATTAGAAGTTATTAAACATAAAATAAATACATAATTGCAATTATATGTTCGATGTTGACCTTGAACTCCCCTAACCTCATATCCTGAACAGTATTTGAGATCTCCCTTTAAAGATAAGTAAGGGTGGTCGTACTTGCTCCAAATTAGATCTCTAACAGAATAGATGGTCTATGGGGGGGGGAATAAATCTCAAATAACTTATAATTGATTCTTTGTTAAATTAAAATAAATTTAAGGCAATAATATAAGTATTAAACTAAAACTTATATGTTCTTCACTCCTCAGAGCTAGTGATAACTGCTCGTGATGCTCAACTAAACTGCACATCAATAGCAAATAAAGCCAACTATGTTGGTGGTTCCATGGTTATGGCTAGTGGTTGTGATAGTGTTATGGTCATGAATGGTAGTGGTGGTGGTGTCATTGCTATGAATAGTGGCGGCTGTGGTGTCGTGGCTGGTGGCGATAGTGGAGTCATAATCCTAACTGGTGGAGGTGTCGGTGTGATAGCTGAGACTAGATACGGTTCTAGTGTAGTGGTTTCAATACCACCACGTCCAGGGCCTCATGCATCTACATACTACTAAAGATGAAAGTATAATAATACACAGTAAAAAGAAAGGGCAATACTAAATTGCATGTAATCTACAGACTATTGAAACTAGAAAAATAAAGAGTATGTAGTAAACGGAAGAGAAAACTATAAAGTGCAGTCTACAACTATTGAAACTAGAAAGCATAAAAGTAATAAAGTAAAAAAAAACACTTACACATCTTTTCTAACCTTCTCTGATGAGTCACATGAGGATGTAGTTAAAATTACTTCATCCAAAGCATCGCCAGAATCATGCTCATCATTATCAATTTCATCGTGCCCATCATTAGTATCCACTAAATTTATCCCTTTATCGATAGTATCAAGTGGAATGTATGACTCTATCATTTCTATTTTGTGATGAGATAGTTTAATTAAATTCTGAATATCAATAGTCACTTTTGATTTACCGGCTATGACTACTGCCCACTCTACTTTTTCTTATATTTTAATGGAATATGGAAGATAAAATACCTGACTTGCTTGTCTTGCTAAATTGAACAGATCAAATTTACCATATATCCTATCCACTTTTACTTCTATGATATTATATGGTTGGACAAGCCTTATTTCAGGATTAGGAATATGATTGAACCAGTCACATTTAAATAGAAATGCACTCTCGCTAATATAGTCAGGATAAGATAGTTCAATAAATTCTTCAAGAATCCCATAGTAATCTGTCTCATTCTCTAATTTATTTTTTTCACAAATATCAAAATTATATGTCTTTCTTCCCTCCGACCATGACCTCGTATGAAACTTGTAGCCATTTACATCATAAATTTGCCATATTTTGACAATGCACGTTGGTTCCCAAGCAATATCTAGCAAGCCTTGATCTGTTACTCCCATGTTCCGATCATGAATCAAGTAATTTATAAATAAATCATTTTTTTTTAAAATGCTTAATAAAATTTATCTTAGATGTTCAGTAGTTTTGTTAAACAGTAACTTACATTTGTTGTGAACCATTGAGGGAAATTATTTTCTCTCCTTGTTCATGATATCATCTTTACCTGAGTACAATGAAACTAAAAATAAACAGTTACTACAACTAAAAAATTATGGATTAGCCCGTCATAATATTTTCACCTAGAAGAATGAACTATTGATATAATTTAGTGTCTTGCTCAATAAAGCATTGAAATTCATCACAATAAGAACATAAATTGTAGTTGCTCGATGCTCCTGATCACTATGATAACATGATGTGCACCTCTCTAATGCTACACCAAACCGTTGAATAACAAAAAGTGTCATGGTATGCACCACATCCAATGACGTGGACTCTTCTTTCACAAAATAATAGGAGTAGAAGGTGATGGTCTCTAGAAATAAATATGCCTCACATATGGATCCTTCAGGTTGTGCTTAATTCTTGATACTTTGCTTCATTTATTCAATAATAAATAATTTAACTATTTGATAAATATTATTTAGGAAGTAGTTCCTGGAAAGTTTATTCAAAATAATATTACTATGTGCCTCTTAAATAGAAGCATCCATTGATACAATACGGTTCCTCCAATTAAGGCTTCGTGTGGTAAGTGAACCGGCAGTGCTTCATGGAGTCGAAAAAAAAACTATGTGGAAATATTGTTTCGAGCTTATGTAATATTATCAGAATATTTTCTTATAACTACCTTATGCCAGCAACATTCGAACAAGTTGTATATATCTGCTTGAAGAACACACTTATTTTAATCCGTGCATTTAAAATATCACTCGGTAAGTAGTTAAATGCTGTTGACAACAAGTTTTGAAGAAAAATGTGCTAAGCATGACATTTCATTCCAAATATCTTTTGCATCTCTAGACCAATACAATGATTCAAATTTAAAGCATATTTTCTCTGAAATTTCGATACCTGGAGCCACACAAAATAATCTACGTTATTCCAAAGAGAATATTTTTTTTGTGGGCTTCAAAAACTTGATAGTAATAGTTTCTTAAATCTCCAGCTCCCACCTTTTGTAAATCTTCTTCAAATCTAGTCTGACATCATGTTATCTTTAATTTTTCCCTTAACATCATTCATTGTGTTGAATATATTGTCAATAACATTATTCTTTATGTGCATCACATCGAGATTTTGCATCACGTTATCATTCCAAGAAGGCAGTCTCAATAAATGGATTTCTTTGACTAGTTATGAATAATAATGAAGCCTGATAAGTGATGCAAAGATATGTCTGGACAAACAATATTCATTAGAATGTCACTAACAATCTGAAATAAATCTTCCCCAAATACAATTGGAGGTGACGTTGATTTCTTAGTTTTGTTTCTTTTAAATGCACTTATGTTCCTTTTGAAAGGGATAACCAGAATCTAAAAATACACAATGATAGTCAAATCATGAATTATTCTTATCATGCTATAGCATAAATGCCTTAGATGAGTTTATGAAATGCAAAAATCCTAATTTTCCCGTAGTGCTACACTCAGATAGCATTCCATACACTAGAAAATTACTTATCGTATACAACAATGTTGCTTTCATCAAAAAATTTTGTTTTATGGTAACAACATAAGTCATGAAGCCTCCTTCCTAAAGAATTTTTAGCTCATCTATCAGTGAATGCAAGTATACAACAATCTGACCTTTGAGACTACTGGGACCTGATATAGTCAAGGTCAGGAATAAAAAGGGAATTGTCATGCACATCTCGGGGAGGGGAGGGGGTGATTTTATGGCGTAAAAACCACTAGCTAGTAAGAGTAAGGTGTTGTGGTCTGGCTATACAGTGAGAAGCAATCCCAGTTATAAACAAAGTATCATGTTATGTGGTTCTGTAACAAACTCGGGATGTAAGCAGTAAAAACTTTTTCATGCATCTCCATCTATAATATGACTCATTGAATTGATATCCCTTGACCTACATAATGTCACATCTATTTGGAGAAGTATGTGAGTAAACAAATAGTCTCTGAAAATGTGGAATAAGCGGTAGTATAATATTTAAATCTCAGAGAAGTACAGAATCTACAATGAGTCTCTGCTACAGTTGAGTTATAAAATAATATGCAACCGTTCAAGCAACTTGGAGACCAATTTTGTTGTCTGCTAAAAGTTTTCTAGCACTAAATTCTCTTGTAGATTAGTCTCATTCAATAATTTTGCAAACTGATTGATACACTCTTAAGACATATTAATCCCTATTTTAATTTCTAGCATTCTAAGAGCTACAAATAACTCAGAATTAGATGTGCTTCCCTTCAACAGTGACATTTGTGTTGCATTTAGTAAATCATAAAAAGTTTGAGCCTCCTAATATGTTGTCTCTTTCTCTACTTGTCTCGGGTAATACAACATAGTCCCATTAAAGATCATCTCTTCAAAGCTACTTAAGTTTAATCCAAGTGGAGGATCATAACTTATCTAAGGAAGTGAGTTAAATGTTACAGGGTCAACCTCCCCATGCGAAGTCCAAATCTAGTAATCAAATTTAAAGCCCCGATAATATAAAGCATATCTTACTTCGTCAAGCATTAAGTGCACTTGATTCCTGTGTTTTCAGCATGGAAATTAAAATCTACCCTCAGATAGGTAAGATGGTAGTTGCCATGTTGCAGCCATGAAGACCTCTATACAACTCTAGAACTTATTGTGATCCTTTTCTATCTAGCGTCAGCTGCAAAAGGGTTTTAAGATGGATTTAATTTAATATATCTATATAATTTTAGAAAATATCATTTTTAATTTTGAAAAATATGAAATCAAACCGATCCCATATAATCAATAGTTTAAATAATCAAGCGCTATACCGCAAGCCATATATTTATCCCGAAGAATAGATACATTGCTTAGTGGCGAGGCTCAATCAAATAAACTAAAGAATCAATGACATCTATTTAGTCTGCAAACCATTTATGTTAACCGAAAATTTCCTCTATCTAGTATGAAGTAACTAGATAGGGTTTCGATTAATTTGGGGTCTTTAAGTTTCCTATAAAAGCAAGCCCCTATATTTAATTATATATTAGATAACCGAAGTTGTCTAAGAAAACTCTTGATAAAGATCAGAAAATATTATATTCATGACTTCCGAATGGTAGGATTCTTCAAGAAAATGTGGTAATGAGAAATCCAATAAGTGAGTGGCTTAAGTTTCAAAATAGTTACTGTAGGAATCCAAAGAAAGAGAGAGCTGGGGAAAAGACAAAGATCCAAGAAGAAACTTATTGTTCTTTCCCAGACTATCATATGGTTTGTCTTCAATTTAAGATATTTATTTAATATTTCATCCTACCATTTTATTATTTAGGGCTCACATTCACTTGATATCGATGATTGGAATAGCCTGGAAGATAGGAGGATTTATGTCATATCGGATGACAACCTCGGAACCTAAGACAAGTTAATGCTTATATTGCACAAGGTGCAAAGGCCTAAAGAGATAAGGTGAGGGTTTATGCTACACTAGGCAAGCTACCTCGAAGTCCTATGGCTTGTTGTTTAATTCTAAGGAGTTTCGCTGTTGAAAATGGTCATGCTGCCCACTATGTGGAGAGGATTTATATTGAGGAGTTTTAATGTCTTATTAGGAGAATATTTATGTTGATTATAGTGACACCAATTAGGATCCCACGATTCATTCCGGCACCACTATTTTTTTCAGATTCACTTAGTCCAAATGAATTTACTAAATCCAACTAAATAAGTTCCATACTTTCATTTAGATCATGGGAAATCTCGTTAGCAGTTGCATCCTCTGAGGTATTTCCTATCATCAAATAGAGTCATTTTAATTTAGTTTCACTTGTGATTTTTGTTTTGTTTGTGATTAAATTTTGAGTTGTCTTATATTTTAATTGTTGTGGCGATGAATTTTATCTTGTTTTGATTTTAAATTTGATTTTGGTTTCAGTTTTATGACTATCCTAAAAGTTTTGGTTTTCATGCAAAGTAACATTGTTGTTTATCATGCAAGCTCATAAGCAAGAAAAGTACAGTAAAGTAAGGTACTATAAACTTATAAAAGTGTACATGGAAACTCTGCTCTTTCCTCCACCTAAAATTTTAGTATCATTTCAATAAAAATTTATAATTTGAAGGAAAGAAAAGCTTATAGATAGGTTCGTCATGGGCCTGCTAAGTCCTATGTCATAACTTGGTGGATCCTAATTATTCATTTAAGGGAAGCATTCTTTTAATAAGTATGATAGACACAATCGTCGTACAAGATGTCCAGAAGACTTGTGAAAAGGTCCAAGAAATACCTAGATATTTTACAATCCTTTTGAACTTTCTTGAGTTCATTTAAACTTATCATAATTATCAAATGATTCTCCATTTCATACCCTTATGCTCAATAAACATTGATGTTTTGATCATCCTAAAAGTAGGGTAATTATCACTGGATATTCCATTTATAAATTATGTAAGTGGGGCTTTTAGATGCAAATTAATTTATGAAAGAATTCAATCAATTTTTGATGGGCTTGTAGTGTTTCAAATGTGTTTAAAATTAGTTGTGTTTCTTTCTAAATCTCATTAGTCAAAGTTGATTAAGACTAGTCTCACTACCAAGCCCTAAAGAGTTAATGGGTTTATTTACAATTTTGGGAAAAATTAAACATGTGAGTTTGATTCTTATTAAGGTATTGAATTTATCATTAACTAGGGGTGTTGAATTAGTGAGTTTTCAACTTCCAAAGTCAACCCCTAATCTTAAGGATTATTTAATTTAATTTTCATCCAAATTAATTTGATTAACAAAATCATAAGCTTACCTTTTAATGTGACAAAAATGAGATGGGATTATACCATTTATTCCTTCATTTATTTTAATCATTCAAACATGTTTATTAAGATTATCCATAACCCTTTTACCCTTTAAATCAAGCCCAAGTGTTTAATTAAGGTTAAATCTACAAAATTACACTTTTTCCCCTAAAGGCCTAATCACTTAATATTATTAAATTTAATTCAAATGATTTTAAAATTTTATACTACCCTATGATGCACCAAAAATATGTTAGGTTTTTCCTATACAATGTTTACTCATTTTTTGTGATATTGCACTTTAAAGAAAGGTATTCTTCATGTTTTGCTGCAGGAATGAAGATTTTAGTTGATTGGAGTAAGCGAAAAGGAACAAATTTGGAGAAAAAAGAGGCAAAATGGAGAAAGCAGGCTTCTGGCGCCACCGACACCCAATTCCAGAGAGTTTAGAAATTAAATTGTGGCCCAGCGCCGCCAGCGCCCTATCCAGTGTCGTCGGTGCCCTATCCAGCGCCACCGGTGCCCAATGTCGGTGAAAGTAAATTTCAATGTATTTGGCCTCATTTTGAAGGGTTGCTTAAGGAAACTCTTGAGGAATTCATTTCTAAACTCTTATAGACAGTTATGGACGTCCTTTAGGAATGAGAAAGAGAGAGGAGAGATAGGAGAGGGAGAGAAGTGAAAGGGAGTGAAGAGAGTGTGTTAGGGTTTATGGAGAGAGTGTGGTAAGTGTGTAGAAGTCTTGTTTTGTGAGGGATTCTTCTCTAAAGAGTGTAGGATAAGAAGGAAAGTGAGAGTTTGCTTCTTACTTAATATTTTAAGGAGAGAATTGAGTGTTGTAGAGAAGAGAGAAAAGGATTCAAAAGAACTTCAAGAGATTTTCCTGTGGAAGAAATTGAGATAAGTTGTATTTACTTTTGTAGTTTATATGACTTTGCTTATATATATATAATCCATGTTTTGTTGTATCTTCCTATGAATTCTAAGTAGATTTATTTGTCTTTCTTCTTGCAATGTGATGTGGTGAAGTGTTGTAGAGTTTATGTGCTATACAAATGTTAATAAATTGTGATGGTTTTTCACTTTGAACTTTATTTACTTTTCGATCTGGCCAATTGAATTGTTAAAATTTGTTGTAAAACATAGAACAATCCAAAAGTACTAAGTGTTCTACAACAATAGTGGAGAATCCATTCAATGTCCATAAATGAGTTGCATAGTTCATGAGAATTGAGTGCAAATAAATAGGGAAATGTGGTTTGATGGGCATCGAATTGGAGATTTTAGAGTGGCAGACTGAAATCCTCATTTTGGTCCTAAAGTTTGGTAACAAAATATAGGGTTAGCCTTCAGGTGAAGGGAAGTGGGAGCTCTGAAGTGAGAGCTAGTATCCTCCTAGCCTAACCTTGGATTTAGTGACTAAACCTAGGATTTGCCAATGCTCTTTTCATACTTGGAAGAGGGGGTACTCTGACAAGGGTAAATAATATAATTGCTCCTATTTGGCAAAATAAAAATTTATTATCAATCTATATCAATCACTCATCACAGAATCATTGTAAGAGGAAAGATACTTTTCCATATTATAACCTTTCAATACAAAACTTAGTGTGTGTTAGTTAGTCTTGTTTAGAAATTTAGAAAGTAATTTTAGTTAATTTAGCCGTAGTTATCTTTGCACTAGCAAATTAAATAGTACTTGAACTTGCATTGTAAATTGAGTATTGGATTTCAAATCTTAATTATATTTTGATAAGTTCCTACCTTCCTCGTGGGATCGATAACCCAGATTCCACTAGAGCCCTATATTACTTAAACGATACGTACACTTGCGTATATGAGTGACTACCTAATTATTAAATTGATATTTTTATAAAACTAAACTGAAACTATTATTTGAATATTAAAGTTAGAGGCAGCGCACTGACACCAATCAATCAAGTTTTTGGCGTCGTTGCCGGGGAATGTATAAAAGGATAACTGTTAAAATTATAATATTTGAAAACCTTTACCTTGCAGTTTGCAATTATGTGTGCTTACTTACTTTTTAGTGTGTTTGGTGTGATTTTATATGCGTAGGATTGGATCCATAAGTTTAGTGCCATAAGATTCATAATTAGAGCGTACTATTAGAAGAATTCGAAAACAGCAAAAATAATATGAAATTCCTCACAAAAATGACAAACAACTTAGATAATCAAAGAAATGAAAATGAAAATTTACCAAGACCTTTAAGAGATTATGCTAACCCAACAGCAGATGAAATTCACTTAACTATCCAAAATCCTAATGTTGTTGCTAATTCATTTGAGCTTAAACCTACTATTATCCAAATGGTACAAAATAATAAATTTGGAGGAACACTTAATGAAGATCTAAATTTACATCTCACTAGTTTTCTAGAATTGTGTGCTACTTTTAAATATGATGGAGTGTTGAATGATGCTGTCAAACTTAGACTTTTTCCTTTTTCATTAAGGAATAAAGCTAAGGCATGGTTAAATTCGTTAGTACCTGGATATATCAGAACATAGGGAGAACTTTCACAAAATTTATGTCAAAATATTTCTCTCCATCAAAAACACTAAGCTAATAAATGATATTACATCTTTTGGTCAGTTTGAAGGGGAATCAATATATGAAACTAGGGCAAGATTTATAGATCTCCTTAGAAAGTTCCACAACATGCTTTACCATATTAGTTAATAATTCAGACATTTTAAAATGGTTTACTGGGATCTTTGAGATCGATTATAGATGTTGTTACTGATGGATCATTAATGTCAAAACTTTTTGATGAAGCATATTCGTTAATAGAAAAGATGGCTACTAACAATTTTCAATGACCCTTTGAATGAGTAAATCCTAAGAGAGTAGCTAGTATTCAAGATTTTGATGCTCTAAGTATGATAGTCTCTCAAATTGCTGACTTTCGAAGAAAATAAATCAATACGCAATGAATTATTCTCAAACACTACCAGTGCTAGAGTAAATTTCATTAGGACAGATAATAGAATCTCAAATACCCTATAAGACCCTAAATGTTATAAATAATAGACCCAAAAGTCCTTATTCAAATTATTATAATCCTGGTTGGAAGAATCATCTGAATTTTAACTATAACAATGTTGTTAACCCGCAATAAGGAAACAATTCTCTGAGACCAGTAAGAAATTTGAACAACCAAGGAAACACAAACTTTAGACCTTCTTATTCTCCAGGTTTTAATAAAAATCCACAATTTAAGGAAAATAAGTTTCTACTGAAGAATTAATTTTAAATATGGGTTATCAATTACAAACTTAGGGTGTTGTGATTAAGAACATTAAAAATCAATTAGGACATATTTTCACTGCGCTTAATAATAGACCTTCAGAAACACTTCCCAGTAATGTTGAGATCAATCTAAAAGATCAAAATAAAGAGTAAATTAAGGCTATTCAAATAAGGAGTGGAAAAGAATTAGAAACGAGAGTGCAAAAAGAAGTTGAAACTGAGAAAGAGGTGGTGGAAATTGAAAAAAAGGGTCTAATAAAATATATCCAGACTTAAAATATCCGCTTGAACCAATGAAACTTACTGTAGAAAAATCACCACCTCCATTTCCTCAAAGATTAAAAAAAATAAAATAGGGATAACCGTTTTACAAAAATTTTAGAAATCCTTAAGAAACATTCCCTTTGTTGAAGCATTAGAATAGATGCCTGATTATGCGAAGTTTATGAAGGATATTCTTTAAAGGAAAAGAAAATTCATATATGACGAGATTGATGCACTTAGTGGAGAGTGTGGTGCAATTATTCAAGAAAAGCTTCCCAAAAAACTTAAAGACTCTAGATGTTTCACTATCCTGTGTGCTATAGGTGAAAAATTGTTTGGAAGAACTTTCTGTGATCTTAGAGCTAGTATTAACCTGATGCCTTTATCAACTTTCAAAAGATTGGGAATAGGAGAAATTTAACCTACTCTATGACTCTTCAGTTAGCCGATTGTTCCATTACTTATCCTAAAGAAGTTATGGAAGATGTTTCAGTAAAGATGGATAAATTTATCTATCATGTGGATTTTATTGTATTAGATATGGACGAAGATAAAAAAATTCCAATTATTTTTGGAAGACCATTTCTTGCCACTAGAAGAGCTATGATTGACATTCAAAAAGGTGAATTAACTATGAGAGTTAATAATTAATACGTAACATTTAATATTCTGAATTTATGAAATATCCCTCAAAAGAAAAAGATGATGAATGCTTTCAAATGGAAATGTGTGATTATTTGAGAGATGATCATTCTATAAAGAGATATTGGAAGAGAAAATAGAATATGAAAATTTGAAATGTGAGGATGATAATGAAATTGAAGATTATTTTGATGGTATGAAGTATGAAGATTTAGACTATGCTCAAGAAAGATTTGAAATGTTGGATACTATGAAAAGTGATGATTATAGTTTAATTTCATCTATCATAAAACCTCCTGAACTAGAAATGAAAATTCTTCGTAATCATTTGAAATACATATTTTTAGGAGAATCATCTACCTTATTAGTTATTGTATCTTCAGATTTGAATGAATATCATAAACAAAAGTTATTGGATACTTTAAAAAGATACAAAAAGGCTTTTGGTTGGACCTTAGTTAATATTAAAGGAATCTGTCCTTTGATATGCATGCATAGAATTTTGTTGGATGAAGAACATAAACCTAGAGCTGATCCGCAAAGGAGATTAAATCCAATGATGAAAGATGTAGTTAAGAAGGAAATTTTAAAATGGCTTGATATTGGAATTATTTATCCAATTTCAGACAATGCTTGGGTGAGTCCAATTAATTGTGTCCCTAAGAAAGGAGGAGAGATTGTTGATGTGAATAAATGGAATGAAATTATACCAACAAAACAAATTAATGGCTGACGAATTTGTTTCGATTATAGAAAATTAAATGGTGCCACTAAGAAAGATCACTTTCCTCTTCTTTTTCTAGATCAAATGTTAGATACACTTGCAGGACACAAGTAGTATTGCTTTTTGAATGGATATACTGGTTATCATCAAATACTCATTGCTCCTGAGGATCAAGAAAAGACTACATTTACAATCCCTAATGGAAATTTTACGTTTAGAAGAATGCCCTTTGGATTATGCAATGCCCATATAAAGTTTCAAAGATATATGATGTCTATTTTTAGTAATCTAACTGATTTTAGAATAGAAGTATTTATGAATTTTTTTTCTGTATTTGGAACTTCATTTGACATATGTTTGAATAACTTAGAAAACTTTTTGGAGCTTTGTGAGAAAAAAATTTAGTTCTAAATTGGGAAAAATGTCAATTTATGATTGCAGGAGAAAGTGTACTTGGGCATAAAATTTCTGAACTTAGAATGGAGATTGACCCTACAAAAATTCAGATTATTGAGAAATTACCACCTCCTACTATAATGAGAGGGGTAAGGAGTTTGTTAAGACATGCTAGATTTTACAGGTGTTATATTAAAGAATTTTAAAAAATTACGAAACCTCTGTGCTAACTTTTAGAAAAAGATAAGAAATTTGATTTTAATGGAGAATGTTTGAATGACTTTGAACTATTAAAAGAAAAACTAATCACTGCCCCTATAATTTTTTCACCTGATTAGGAGAAACCATTTGAATTTATGTGTGATGCCAGTGATTTTGTGATTGGAGTTGCCTTAGGGAAAATGTATGATAAAATGTTCAAGGATATTTAATATGCTAGTAAAACTCTTAATGAAGCTCAGATTAATTATACCACTACAGAAAGAGAATTATTAGCTATTGTGTACAATTTTAAAAAGTTCAGACCTTATCTGATTGGAACTCAATGTATAATGCATACAGACCATTCAGCTATCAAATATTTAATACAAAAGAAGGATGCCAACCCGATATTAATCAGATGGATACTTCTAATGCAAGAATTTGACTTTGTGATAGTTGATAGAAAAGGAACTGATAATCAAATTACTGAACATTTGTATGGACTAGAGTATTATAAACTATCTGAGTTTGAGAAGGAACTTACAAAAACTTTCCTTGATGAGCAACTTTACAACAATAAGGAAAGGAATTTACCTTGGTATGCTGATATTGTGAATTATATAGTAAGTGATATTTTGCCTCCTGATTTAACAGGGCAACAACAAAAGAAATTTAAACGTGATGCTAAATTTTACTTTTGGGATGAGCCCTACCTATATAAACAGTGTAAGGATCTTATTATTAGAAGATGTGGGCCATATGAAAAATTAAACCAATTATTTGGAGTTGTCATGATCGAGAATTTGGAGGAAATTTTGGTATTGATAAAACTGCTTATAAGATTTTAAAATCTATATTTTATTGTCCTATTCTTTTTAGGGATGTATACAGAGATAGAAAATCATGTGGTCGATGTCAAAGAGTAGGTAATATTTCTAGATGAAATGAAATGCCTCAAAATTTTACATCAGAAGTTGAGATCTTTGATGTATGGGGATTGGATTTTATTGGACCATTTACTCCTTCATTTAGAAATTTATATATTGGTTGTTATTGATTATGTCTCAAAATGGATCAAAGTAATTGCTTTACCTAGATATGATGCTCAGAGTGTTTCAAAATTTTTAATGAAAAATATTTTTACAGGATATGGAATGCCGAGAGTGATCATAATAAATGGTGGATCTCATTTTATGAATAATCAGATTAAGAGATTGGTTGGAAAATAAAATATTATTCATAGAATCTCTACTGCTTATCATCTCCAGACTAGTGGTTTAGCAGAAGTGTTTAATCATGAAATTAAAAGAATTTTGGAGAAAACTATGGATCTTTACCAATTAGATTGGTCTGTGAGATTGGATACTGCATTATGGGCATATTAAATTGCTTTTAAGACCCATATCAAAATGTCTACTTATAAACTAGTATTTGGAAAGACATGTCACTTACCTGTAGAATTGGAGCATAAAGCATATTGAGCGATAAAAGAGTTGAATTTTAACTTAAATAATGTAAGTGAGAAGAGATTTTTACAACTGAATGAACTAGAAGAAATTAAAAATGAATCTTATCATAATGACAAAATTTATAAGGAGAAAATAAAGTTATGACATGATCGAAAGATATTAAGAAAAAATTTTAAACCAGGAAAGAAAGTGTTGCTATATAATACAAGATTGAAATAGTCTAGGGAGATGTCTTGTATAGTTCTCCACATTAATTGGGTGTCAATTTTGGGGCAAGGGCATTCAATCTGATGGATTTTGAACATGTGACCAATTTAGGGCAAAATTAGGATTTTTGGATTTGGTTGGACTTGGGTGAGATTTGGGCTTAAATTGGGGCAATTGATGGTTCAATTTAGTGTAGGGGAATGTCATGAAGTGTTTAGGATTCAAAATTAATGGAAATTGATTGACATTGGGTTCAATTTGGAGAGATTTGGTCATATGATCAAAATTGGGGCTTTTTGGTTTGGGTTTAAATTAGGTTCAAATGTGGGTCAAATTGGACTTATATTTGGTTTTTATTGGGATTGGGGATTTTAATTAAAGTTAGTGATTGGAATTGGGGAGAATTAAAGTCAATTTTAAGGACATTTGGGGTGATTTAGGCATTTTAGGCCTTAAGGATAAATTTGGGGCTTTTGGTAAAAATGGGCTAATTTGGTCAATTAGGTAAATGTGATAGTTCAAATTGAAATTTGGAATATTTGGAGGGTTTTGGGAATTTTTGAGAATTTTTGGGCTATGAGGGGTAATTTGGTAATTTTGGATATTTTGGGCTATTTTGGGAATTTTGGTAAATTTGAGGTGTATTGGGTATTTTGAGTAGTGTAGAATGTTTTGGGTTGATTTTTGGGAGATTTTGGTAACTTTGGTTGATTTTGGGAATTTTGGGCAAAATTGGGGTTTTAGTGGTAATTTGGTCACTTGGTTGAGTTTAGAGGCAAAGGAGTTAAAAAGTTTGGATTTTTGGTAAAATAGGGGTTGAGAGGGATTGATAACCCATTTGAGTCATGGACCAAGGGAATTTCTCATTTGGATCATCCATATATTGGTACTATCCAAACCCTAGCATAGGACTAAAAGCTTGGGAAAACCACCCACATGAGTTTCCAAAGAGTAGGAGATCAAGTGTAAAGAAGTTTGGTCTATGGTTGTGAGGTAGTGTGTGAGAGTGTAACGTACAAGTGTATGTGTGAGCCTCACCTAGACCACCCAAGGTAAGTCTTAAGGCTTAACCATATTGTAGGGAACTCCTCTTGAACTTTCTAATGCTTGGTCTCATCCGTCGGCGCCATATTTCAGAGAGCATGCACCTTAGTTTGGGATTTGGATGTCGCCAACGCCCTATCTGGCGCCGCCGAAGCCGAAGATC
Source organism: Papilionanthe hookeriana x Papilionanthe teres (assembly GCA_022702705.1). Lineage (NCBI taxonomy): Eukaryota > Viridiplantae > Streptophyta > Magnoliopsida > Asparagales > Orchidaceae > Papilionanthe > Papilionanthe hookeriana x Papilionanthe teres. The sequence goes on along the minus strand of CM040435.1, from coordinate 43,403,086 downwards.
TGGTTGACAGTTCATATAGTTTAAAATTACAATTTTTTGTGATTTTAGGCAGGATTTCATCCTAATAACTTCCCAAAATGTGATATTAAAACCCTAAACTCTAGAAAAACGAAAAGATTCATTTCAAATTTACATCTAATGGATTCCAACTCTGTAGAAACCCCAAGATTTAGAGTTTTCAATTGACAAAAATTCATCAGTTTTGAGGCGCAGTGATTATTCAACAAAGTGATGATGAAGAGGAGGATTATCAAAGAAAGAGACTTTGTGAATCGAGGTATGGATACTTTAAGTACTCGAGTAGAAGAGATTATTGTGTAGAGGTATTGGGAAGTTTTATGCAACACTACTATCGTTGTAGTCGTTTTTGTTGTGAATGAGTTTTATGAAAATCTTCATGGAATCAACCAAATGGTCATCTATGTGTGAGGCAGGTTTGTACCATTCACTCCTACAAAGATTAATGATTTGTTTATGATTGAGAACGTGTGTATTGGACATTATATGCATTTTGATGCGACAAGGGACAACATGAATGAAATTTATCACTATTTGACGGATGAAAATGAAGATTGGGAGATAAGAGACAACATATTTGTAAGTTTTTCTATTGCATTTTTAAATCCGGTGTCGAATCAATGACATTCCTTTATTTCTGCAAAGTTACTTCCTACTACGAAAATTAGTAAAGTGACAAAGGAAATTTATATTTTAAATTACTGAATTCAAACTGGAAGGCCGATCGATATTGGTTCTATAGTTGTGAAATTTGTATTGGGTTTGATTGTTCATGGATCTAAGTGTGGGCTTGGACATCCTTCCACCATATTTCTTCTTTACAGCCAGTCACAGGTTCCATATGAAAGTTGGGAAAAGTGGTTCTTCCTTGGAGGCCTATAGACCCAACTAATCTTTATGACTGTCAGACAATAGGAGATGAGAATGATATGAGCCTCATTGCAGATCAACCATCTCAGAGTTCACGACCTTTTCAGTCTTACTTTACTGAAAGTTCCCAAATGATTTTGAAGAAGATTAAGAAGTTGGAGAAAGAGGTACAGAATCTTATGAATGCTATTAATAATATCTTTGATTTATTTGATCACTTGGATTGGAGAATGAAAGAAAAATTTGATCACACTAGGCAAATTGAGGATAGTTTAATAAATGTGATGAAAAGGAATGTTGTGCTTGCTAAGGATTTGACTAATGAATTCTCGTATCGTACCTTCTACAATTTGTTTGTACATCGTCAATCTATTGGGGATATTAGAGGAGAAGATAGTACTGAGACTGATGACGAGTAATGACTCTACTTTATATTTAGTATATGGAGTTTTTATTATGCTTTGGTGTTCTTAGTGTTGGCTTGATTGACTATATAGTATGTGTTTAGACGTATTATGCTTGGATTTTGTGTTTGTGTTTAGTTTTTAGTTTTAGAGCATTGTAGTGTGTTTGTGATGCTGAAGTTCTATGGCTTGATGAACTCATATGGTGAATGCTTAAGTGTGTATGTTTGTAATGTGAATTTTATATATTAAAGTGATGTTTTTTGTTTTTTGTGTATATTTGTTGTTAATTAGTTGCTTAGTTGATGAAATAAATGCTTAAAAAGCCTAATTATGTGATGGTGTAACGTTGAAAAGATCAAAATTGCAAAAAATTTACGGATCCAGAAATTAAACTAGCACTGCCTGTGCCCAAAGACAGAAAGTTTGGGTAATTAAATTAAATAGAGCGCCGCCAGCGCCCAAATACAGAAAAGGTCCAAAACCTCTTTATTTCACGATTTTTGCCCTAGGACCCGTCATTTGCGCCATTTCCATCATCCTCTACCTCCAACCAACACTTTTCTGAGATCTAGGGCATGTTAGATTGTGGATTTAAAGCAATTTCAAGGCTTAAAAAGTGTGGATCTTGTCTTCTTGCTAAGAACTTCACCCTAAACTAAAAAATTTTTATTTTCACTAAGGAAATTTCTCACATTATTTGGATCCGAATTTTGGAATTTCTGATGAAGTTTTGAGATTTTTCATAGTGATTTTAGCCCTTACTTAGATTTGCTTTAGGAGTCTCTTACATTCTGATTTTAAAATTTATTAGATTTTCTTGCAAATTTTTAGGCAATTTTAAATGGCTCCAAAAACACGTAAAGGCAAGAGAAAGTTAGATTTTGATGAAGAAAGATTTGTTAATGTAAAAGCACAAAAACGTTTCAATTCATTCTTATATAACAAAAAGTGTATTTAAAATCGGGCTTTTGAAAATCTGAGCAAATTTGTTGAGCAGTTTATTTCTGATCGAAATTGGGAAACCTTTTTTTATTTTACTGCTAATGCTATTATGGGTACTGTTAGAGAATCTTATGCAAATCTGCCTTGGACCAAAACAGAATATGTGCTCGTTCGACGAAAAGTGGTAGAATTCACCCCTCAAGGTATTAATGCTTTTTATCAGTTTAGGGGGATGAGATTTTGTGAATATGAAAACTTTGATATGAGGGAAGCTAATATGAAAGAAGTGATTGCATTTCTTACTGATGGAAGAAGTTAATTGAAAGTAAAGCAAAAATATATGATTAATTCCCTACTTTCAAGTTAAATGTAGCATCTAAAGCATGACATTATTTCATCTCTGCAAGATTACTACCTTCTTATCATCACAGTGAATTCACTGGAGATAGAGCAATTCTCAATTATTGTATTCAGACTATGAAACAGATTAATATTGGATCAATTATCTTGAAGAATATTCAGACTATTGCTAGAGGAGAAATCACTGGTGGATTATGACATTCTGCCCTAATTCATGCATTATGTGCACAGTCTAGAGTTGAGTTTGATAGTTCTGAGGAGTTGGTCCATCCACTGAGGCCTATTACAAGATCATTATTCATACTTATGAGTCTCATGTGGTAGGGAGAGGAGAAAGTAGGAGTACCGATATTCCTACTACCAGCAAAGACATAACATCTACTTCTGAGCCACCTACATTATCTGATGTTATGGAGCAGCTGAAGATTCAGAGTGCCAGTATATATAGACTCTATAGCAGGATGGATGAATTTGAGGCTAGAAGTGATGTTAATGAAGATTATCTGAGGAGGAAAGTTGAGTATGATATTGCTTATTATGATGCTCAGGTCATATTCATGAAAGGAGACACTGGAGTAATATTTCCTACCTACCCCAGTTATGTTCCCGACCTGATCATGCAGAAGGAGCTGAGGAAGCTAGTGATGATGATTGGTAGTTTTGTGATTTCTGTTTTTATTTGTGTGTTGTAATATTTTGTTGTGTTTGTTATTTATTTTTCCATGATTAGTGTAGTTTGCTGATGTATTTTTGTTAAAAAATGAAAAAATAAAAATGTAATGAACTCTATGTTAGTTTGTTTAGTGATTTGGATTGAGATTGTGTGTTATGTTGGATATTTAATGTTTAAGTATTTAATATTTCTTCACCCTTGCAAATTTTAATATTATATATATCACTGTTTCTATATGTTTCATGTTTGCTAGCTTAATTTTTTGATTAATACCAGCATAGCTTCTGAAGATTTTAAAAATCCCACAACAAAAAGGTTAGTTTTCTTTTACTCTCTACCTTTGCAAATTTATATTTGATGAAAAACTTGAGTTTGGGGGAGGGTAAAATATTAACTCTTATTTGTTCTCAATTAATATATTTTCAAAAATTATTAGCATGACTTTTAGTAGTTGAACCTAACTTTTGATAACTAAATTTTTTATTTCATTTAAATATTATCGTAGATTTGAATGAAATTTTTTAGTAATAAAGGTTAATTTTATAAGGTTAAGATATTTAGTATGAGAGGATTGGACTATAGTTAACTATTTAAAGTAAAGAAAAGCGTATTTTTGAAACGTTAAGAGACTTAAGGAACTATGTGTGAAGAAATGATTGTGACTTCATTATGAATTATAAAGCTAATATATATTTATAAAGTAAGGAGGTGTTTCAAGTTTCAAATTTAAAAATAGGAGAGTGAAGTTCAAAACTATTAAATGCTATCCAGATATAACAATCCTCACAAGAAAGAAAAGAAAATGAAAAGAAAAAAAAAGGGTAGAAAGAAAATATACGTTACGAGAAGGTTGAGGAGACGCCTAATTAAAAATTGGCTTCACTTGAATCTACATAAAGGAAGAAATTTGTCACATTTCTGAATTTATATTTAACGTTTAACCTACTATCTAATAGAGTTTATATGAACATCTTTTTCTTATAGTCTTGCAAGGCACCCTTAATGTGACAAATTATGGTTCATCTTGAAATGAATAGAAAACTAGAGATCTTAGACTTTACTACTGAATGTTCTTATACCTGTAATTTTAATCTGAGTTACTGAACTTCTTTCTAAGAATTTTACTATTATATTCATTTGAATAAAAAATCATAGTATTCTATAACTGAAAAGTTCAGTACTTTAAGTTATTTTTATGTAGTAAAAGGATTACTTGAGGATAAGTAATAGTTAAGTTTGGGGGTTTTTGATGCACCAAAAATATGTTAGGTTTTTGCTATACAATTTATACTCATTTTTTGTGATATTGCACTTTAAAGAATGTATTCTTCATGTTTTGCTACAGATATGAAGATTTTAGGTGATTGGAGCAGAAGGAAGCGAAAAGGAACTAACTTGGAGCAAAAGGAGGGAAAATGGAGAAAACAGCCTTCTGGCGCCGCCGCCACTAGAATGGGCGTCGCCAGTGCCCAATTCCAGAGAGTTCATAAATTAAATAATGGCCCAGCGCCGTTGACGTCCTATTCTGCTCCGCCGGCGCCCAATGTCGGTGGAAGTCAAATTCAATGTATTTGAATTCTTTTTGAAGGGTTGCTTGAGGAAACTCTTGAGAAATTCATTTCTAAACTCTTATAGACAATTATGGACGCCCTTTGAGAGAGAGAAAAAGAGAGGAGAGAAAGAGGAGAGGGAGAGAAGTGAAAGGGAATGAAGAGAGTGTGTTAGGGTTTGTGAAGAGAGTGTGGTAAGAGTGTGTAAGTCTTCTTTAGTGAGGGATTCTTCTCTAAGAAGTGTAGGGGAAGAAGGAAAGTGAGAGTTTTCTTCTTACTTACTATTTTAAAGAGAGAATTGTGTGTTGTAGAGAAGATAGAAAAGGATTCAAAGGAAGTTCACGGGATTTGCCTGGAGAAGAAATTGAGATATGTTGTATTTACTTTTGTGGTATGTATGACTTTGTTTTTATATAAAAAATCCATGTTTTTTTGTATCTTCCTCATGAATTTTGAGTAGATTTCTTTGTCTTTCTTCTTGCAATGTGATATGGTGATGTGTTGATGTAGATTTGATGTGCCATAAAAATGTTAAGAAATTTTGATGGTTTTTTACTTTGAACTTCTTTTACTTTTTGATCTGGCCAATTGAATTATTAAAATTTGTTGTGAAATGTTCAATCTGAAAGGACTAAGTGTTCTACAACAATAGTGGAGAATCCATTCAAAGTCCATGAATGAGTTGCGTAGTTCATGGGAGTTTGGTGTAAATAAATAAGGAAATTTGGTTTGATGGGCATCGAGTTGGAGATTTTAGAGTGACAGGCTGAAATTCTCAATTTGGTTCTAAAGTTTGGTAACTAAAGCTAGGGTTAGCCTTCAGGTGAAGTGGGAACTCTGAAGTGAGAGCCAGTATCCTCCCAGCCTAACTTTGGATTTATTGATTGAGCCTAGGATTTGTCATTGTTCTTTTCATACTTGGAAGAGGGGGTACTCTGATGAGGGTAAAGAATATAATTGCTTCTATTTGGCACAATAAAAATTTATCATTAGTCTATATCAATCACTTATCATAGAATCATAGCAATAGGAAAGATACTTTTCCATATTATAACCTTTCAATACAAAACTTAGTGTGTGTTATTTAGTCTTCTTTAGAAATTTAGAAAGTAATTTTAGTTAATTTACCTGTAGTTATCTTTGCACTAGCAACTTAAATAGTATTTGAACTTGCATTGTGAATTAAGTATTGGATTTCAAATCTTAATTATATTTTGATAAGTTCCTACCTTCCTCATAGGATCGATAATCAGGACTCCACTAGAGCCCTGATTACTTGAACGATACGTATACTTGCGAATATAAGCGACTGCATAATTATTAAATTGATCATATTATAAAACTGAAATGAAACTATACTTTGAATGTTAACGTTAGAGGAAGCGCACCGACACCGATCAGTCACCCCACTTATGAGTTAATTAAAGCATTAGAGGAGAAAATATGATTTTTCTTAATTTAATTTAATTTATATAATTATTTTTATGCAAAAAAGTGATTTTCAAAGAAAATTGAATGACTTAATAAAAATGAAACATATGTCCCAAAGAAAATTACTGGAGGTTCACATAGACCAAAGAATCATTTAGACCAAATTTCATGATTTTTTTTGAATTTTAATTTAATTATTATTTCAATTTTTGGAGTATTAATTAAGAATAAATATTATTTAATTAGAAAATTGTGTTCTATATTTTTCTTAAATCTCTCTGAGGTCAGGGAACCCAGAAAATCAAATTATATATTTTTGTGATTTATATTTAAATATTAGAATTATTTTAATTAGAGATTAGAGAAATTCATTTTAGCCTTTAAAAATTATTTTTGACCCTCTAAAATTTAATATCTTTATTTAGAGAGTTAGGAAAATTACTCCAATTATTCCCAAGTGATTAGGAGGCAATTTGTAACATTTTCATTAATTTTACTAATTTTGTGATTTTTATTAATTTTTAATTATTTAAATATTAAAATATAATGTTTAAAAATGAAATTTTTTTTAAATTACAATTTTATTTTTCAGGGACTCTTATGATCAAAAAGAACACCCAAAAATAATTTGATGATTTTTTGAAGTGTATTTTAATTATTATAATTATATAAATGTCGAAAGTGTGATTTAGCTTGGAAAATTTATTGAAGTGTTTAAATTAACTTCAATTGAATTAAAAATTTTATGGTAAGTTTCTCTAATGTTGAATTACTACGGAGAATGATTTTTAGGTTATTTTTATTTATATTTAATCAAATTTATTTTTCTTTGGGACTTATGGTTTAATTACAATTAGGATTGTAATAAATGAATTAAATCCATCTTATATTTTTTCCAATGTTCCTCCGGTCACAGTGAACCTACTAAAATTTACTTTGCATTTTTTTCATTAATATTTTAATTATTAAAATGTTTTTACCAAAACAGACATAATAACTTGAAAAATAGAGATCTCCTCACAGAGATCTCCCCTGACCTTGAAAAAATCAGGGAAGATCCCCCATGATAGAGAGAACAAAAGCCCTAATTTTCATGTCATGGTGAAATGTACATATAAATGGAGAATTGAAATAAAGAATAATGTATTTAATTAATTAAAAATAAAATATATATAAAAGAATCTTGAAACTAATTCCACATTGTTCTCCTCTATTCACTGAGCAAGAGGGTATTTTTATTTTATTTTTATGATGTGTCTACACCAAGTTATGATTTTTCTAAGGTTCACTAATTTAAATAAATCAACTAATCCATATTTTTTCCATTTAACCACGTTGGCGCCAACTCATCCTACGGTGCTCCGAAGTGCTACGCGTCGTCTCCCCATTCAGCGCCGCCTTCTGAGTCAGCTGTCATGCAGCTGCGCTTTATGTTAGGATCTTCTGTATGACGTGATCCCAGCTGTCCAAACATTACACACTCGATCACACGGCGCTCCTCCTTCATCCCCAACTGGTGTAAACTGTGAACCGCACGCACTCAAACGCTAATATCTCCCTTTAAACTTAACCAAATCACATGAGGTTTTTTTCGATGGACTCACCCGACCTAGAAGAACTTATCTATCTATACGGCTAACCTAGCCAAAAATTAAGCCTTCCAAACATCCAAAAATTACACGCTCGATCCAACGGCACTCCTCCGTCACCAACTGGTGTAAACTGTGAACTGCACACACTCAAACCCTAATATCTCCCTCTACACTTAACCAAATCACATCAGGTTTGTTTCTATTGACTCATTTGACCTAGTAGAACTTATTTATTTATACGGCTAACCTAGCCTAAAATCAACCCAAAGTGCATGGATGATCAAAATAATCTCGATAGGTTGATAGAGTTCAATACCTTTGTCTGAGAGGGGAGGCCTCGATCAGATGGTTGTAGCAGCTTCGATTAGTCCCAACGAAACTCGAGATGAAGCCTTTTTCACTGGTGAAGTGTCTGGACCAAAGTTCGACCGGACCTGATTTCTGGTGTTAATCAAAGTCTGGGGTAGGGCTCTCTATGATGGGGCTTTGATGGGGAAACTTCCTCTTTTAGTGTGGGGATTGTGTGGGTGCAGTTAATTTGATATTGGTTCAGTGTTGAGTGGTAATGGAATGTGTTCTGGTTAAGGCCCTCTAAATTGAACTCAGGTAGTGGGGGATGTCTTGAAGAGTTCTCAACATTAATTGGGTGTTAATTTTTAGGCGAGGGCAATCAATTTGATGGATTTTGAACATGTGACCAATTTGGGGCAAAATTGGGATTTTTGGATTTGGTTGGACTTGGGTGAGGTTTGGGCTCAAATTGGGGGCACTTAATGGTTCACTTTAGTGTAGGGGAATGTTATGAAGAGTTTAGTATTCAAAATTAATGGAAATTGATTGACATTGGGTTCAATTTGGCGAGATTTGGTCATATGGTCGGAAATTGGGAATTTTTGGTTTCGGTTCAAATTGGGTTCTAATGTGGGTCAAATTGGACTTATATTTGGTTTCAATTGGGATTGGGGATGTTGAATTAAAGTTTGAAATTGGAATTGGGGAGAATTAAAGTCAATTTGGTGGACATTTGGGGTGATTTAGGCATTCTGGGCCTTAAGGGGCAATTTGGGGTTATTAGTAAAAATGGGCTAATTTGATCAAATTTGGTCAATGTGATAGTTTAAAATTCATATTTGGAATATTTGGAGGGTTTTGGGAAATTTTGGGAATTTTTGGACTAGGAGGGGTATTTTAGTAATTTTGGGGATTTTGGGGCTAACTTGGGAATTTTGGTAAATTTGACGTGTATTGGGTTTTTTGAGTAGTGAGGAATGTTTTAGGATGATTTTTTGGAGATTTTAGTAACTTTGGTTGATTTTGAGTTTTTTGGGCAAAATTGGGGTTTTAGGGGTAATTTTGTCACTTGGTGGAGTTTAGGGGCAAAGGGGTTAAGAAGTTTGGATTTGTGGTAAAATTGGGGTTGAGAGGGATTGATAACCTATTTGAGCCATGGAACAAGGGAATTCCTCATTTGGATACTCCATGTACTGGTACTATCCAAACCATAGCCTAGGCCTAAAAGCTTTGGGAAGCCACCCACATGAGTTTCCAAAAGAGTAGGGAATCAAGTGTAAAGAAGTTTGGTCAACGGTTGTGAGGTAGTGTGTGAGAGTGTAATGTGCAAGTGTGTGTGTGAACCTCACCCAGATCTCCCAAAGTAAGTCTTAAGGCTTGAACATCCTGTAGGGAACTCCTCTTGAACTTCCTAATGTTTGGTCTCATCTTGCTAAGAACTTAGAGGTTAGACTTTAAGCATTTGAAAACTTCAAGTGAAGCAAAGAAGTGTTCAGATTTTCTATAGGGTAAGTGTTCCAATGCTTGTCTTATAAGATAGTCATCAGAAATGTCTTATGGCTGGACCCTAGGCTATTCTAAAGGAAAGACTAGACCTCAACCAAAAGTGAGGTCAACATCTAGATAAAGCCTGTTATGCATCCACGATCTTGATGATTACTATTGACCTCACTTTTGATTGAGGTGTAATCTTTCTTTAAAATAGCTTAGGATCTAGCTATAGGACTCTCCTAATGACATTCTTAGAAGACTAGTCTTGGAACTCTCCCCTTAGAAATTAAAACACTTCTTTACTTCACTGGAAGTTTTCATATCTTTAAGGCCTAACCTCCAGCTTTTGGGAGGAAGAGACCAAGCATAACAAAGCATAGGGGAAGTCTCCTATAAGTGGTCAGACCTTAGGATTTACCCTGGAGAGGCGGGACTAGCATACACACACTTCACACTTTGGCAAAGTACCAAGATTCCTCTTGGATCCATGTTCTTCCCCTATCTTTCTTTTTTTTTGAAATCGTATAATAACAGTTCCGAAATTTGAACCACTCACCTATTCAATTTCCTACTATCACATTTTCTTGAAGGACCTTACCCTTTTGGAAGTCATGGATATAAAAATTTACTGATCTATGTTAAGAGTTTTCTTAGGTGACTTTGGTTACTAAGATGTAATTAATTATAGAGGCTTGCCCTTATAGGAAACATAAAGACCCCATATTAATATAAAATCTATCTGATTCCTTCATATTAGATAGGGGAAATTGTCAGTCAATAATGGTACGTAGACCAAACGGATGTCATGGATTCTTTAGTCAAGCCTCACCCCCAAGCAATGTAACTATTCTTCAGGATAGACACATGCCTTGTGGTGAAGTGGCTGATTATTTTAAACTACAGATTATATGAGATCGGTTTGATTTTGTATTTTTAAAATAAAAAGATTTAATCCCAACCACGATTTTAATGACCGACAGTTTTCTGGCGACTCCGCTGGGGAAGTTTTCTCTCTTGATTAAGATCAGGAAAGCTATATTCATACATCGGTAATGTATTAATATCCTTCATGAACCATAATACCATCCTTCCATTGATATGCTTTACCCATTCTTTCTTGGGAAAGTATGATTAACTTTTCTCGATTTCAGGACCATCTGTTTGATCATCCTTAAACAGAGGGGTTCAGGGATCGTTAGGCTCCTTCTTAATTTTTGTGGGGTTGGACCCCTGATAGGTGTGTTGGAGGACAAGTTTTCGCCAGGGTAATGTGCATTGTGAAAGGGGATCCCGGACGGGGTCCCATACTTCACCTCCTTTGTGCCTTCTGGGTTTAATCCTGCAATCGGCAGATTGACCAATTCCTTCTTGAAATCTTAAAACTCCTTGTAACAAATTTATTAAAAATATCTGAAAGCAGAAGAAAAGTAAAATAATAATAAAATATCAATATAAAATGAAATTATGCCCAGTCCACTGAGTAACTTTCCTTTTTATTAGTTTTTGCACTTTGATTCGAGGGTTTAAGCCTTTACTAACTTCCGGAATTCCTTTTTTTCAACAGTCAAGATGTCAACCCCTACGCTGGCTTTATCCTGCAACTTGCCCTCCTCTTGCGAGGCCCATCTTGCAGTTCTGATGATTTCGTTCAAGACCAGCTTCAATGAGCTTGAAGTTGTACTTGGAAAAGCCCTGTTCGTGGTTGTTAAAGTTGCCACCGCAGAAGTTCAAGAGCCGTCTACGGAGTTCAACTTGAGCTCCCACCAAGATTTCCCTTCTGCTAAGGAGGTGAAAGTTTCTACTGCTCCCGTTAAGTCAGTCATCTCTGTACCAGGAGAGTCATCACTCCTACCATTACTGGTTTTATCGTCACTACACCTACTTTCCCATTGCCAAAGGGAAAGAGGTTCTGCCTGAAGAAGGTTCTGCCAAAGCCTTTATTGACCCGCCGTCAGTTTTCAAGATTGGTTCTAGTTCCAGAGGTTCCCCCTCAAACCAGATCGCAAAGGAGGAACCACAATTGAAGAAGTCTCAAAGCCGCTAGGGCACAAATTATGAGCCTGCCACTGATTGATGAGATTCCTCAGTAGGAGGAACTCGATTTACGCATAACTCTCCTCTCCTTCGAGTAAGTAGGTTCCACCAGTTCATTAAAACTACCAGAAATGAAAGCCTTCACAGGATTGTCGCTACGCTACTGTTACTGCTTGGTATTGATGAGGTGAGGGAGAGTTCCACGCCCATCACCCAAGCTTATACCCTTCGAAGTATGTTCCACCAATTAATTAAAACTACCAGAAATGAAAGCCTTCACAGGATTGTCACTACGCTACCGTTACCGTTTGGTCGTGATGAGGTGAGGGAGAGGCCCACGCCCATCACCCAAGCTTATACCCTTCTCCGAAGATTGGCTGAAAATGAAGGATGCTCTCTTGCTATGCTCCTCAAGAGGATGGGAAGTGCAATATCACTCGAAATAAAGCACAAAATTCTAAAGATGGAAATACCCGTCCTAGTATCTGTCAAGCACCTCTTGGGAAAACACGTTGAAGCTACTACAAATGTTACTACTGCCATTTCGACACCTGCAATACGTAGATCAGTCAAGTCCCGGCTGGATCTGAAAGTACCAACTACAAATGATCATAAGGAACCCAGAAAGAGAAAGAACAAGAGAGGATTATTCCCCTTTATGCATTGTCTACACCTTAGGAAGCACACCTCCCCTCACCACTTCAATGTCCCAGCCAAGACACTTCGTCCCAAGGCGCCGACTCTTAAGAGAAAAGTATGATTACCGAAGGTCATTGCACCAGTACATTTCAAAAGGTCTGTCGACCACAAAGTGGATCATGAGTCCAATGTTCCTATTGCCACTACTGCCATTGCTTCTGAATCATTTGCAGAGAAAAGTGATAGTTAAGAGTAGCCTATGGATTTGAAACTTACAAAAGAGAAAACAGTAGATGATAAAATTCAAAAGCTCCAAGAAAAAATTTCAAAATTAGCCAAACAACGAGGGTTGGATGTCAATGATGAGGATTACTTCCTGTCGGATTACATGGATGAAGAGTTCATGCCAAGTCATCTGCGAGCGATGCTCATAGTGAGAAGAACACTGTGAATTAGCTTCGAAGGACCATACTAACAAGAGACCAACAGATTAGCTGTCTAGAGAAGCAAATGAAGGAGATGACCATGTTGACCTCATATTTGGTGAGGTCTTTTCTTTCCTCTTAGTACTTAGGATCTAGCTATAGGATTTCTCCTTGACTATCCTAGAAGACTAGAGATGGAACCCACCATTTAGAAATTCAAAAAATCTTAACTCTCTTTGGAGTCCTACATGGATGATCATCAGCCTCCAAACCACTTAGAAGGCTAGGACCAATGTGCAGGAAGACAAGGATGAATTCCTATAGGATGATTAAGCCTTAGGGCAACCCTGGGTGGCCTGGTCTTGGTGAGGTATAGCTTGCACACACTGCACTCCTACACACACCCCTAAGCCACTTAACCCAAACCTTTAAACATTGAATCCTTTTGCCTTCTACCCTTTAAGAAACTCACATGGTTGAACCAAGCCACTGGTCTTTGATTAAGATGGCTAGGGTCAATATGTGAAGGGTCATAAAGTGGTCACCTTTTGGCTAGACTTGGTCCAAAGTGGTTGGACTTGGCTAAGTCCATGGCTCATCCTTCTAAACAATGATTCCATTCCAAATCACTTTTACTCAATCTTGACACCACCAAAATAGTCCCACTCTTCCCCATTTGAAGCCCACTTCATTTTTCCAAAATTTCTAGTTTTGACATTGGGTCCTTAAACCTACCTAAAATTACCTGAATTGCCCCTACAACCACTAAACCCTCCAAAAATTCCCCAAAAAATTACCCAAAATTCCCAAAATTCCTAAAAATCAATTCAAAATAGTTACCACCTCTTAAATCCACCAAAATACCAAACTCCCCAAATTTGCCCTAAGGTTGTCACCTAGCACTAAATCTCCAAATTGAATCCCCTAAACCTAAAATTTCCACCCAATTTCTATCATAAACCTTCCATAACAATCACTTGCATCATTTTGAATCATCAATTGAGCCTTAGCCAAGCTCTAACCTAACCTAAACCCAAGCTTAACCCATGGTGACCAAATTGAACCAAACCACCAATTCCACTAAATACACTTCCCAAATCAACTCAATTTCACTCCAAACCTTTTCCAAAGGCTTTATGACAATCATTTACACACCCTTGATCAATCAATTTGATTTAAACCCAACCCAAACTCAAGCTAGCCCAATCTAAATCCAAACCAATCCATGTGAACACATGAGCCAAATTGAACCTAACCAAATCAAATTTGACCAAACCAACTTCTTGGCAGCCAACCCTAGGCCTCCTAGGGTGGGTTTGAACTGACCCAACCCATGCCCCTTGAGCCATGGACCAATGGTCCACCACTTTGGACCAATGGGTTTAGCCACATGGATAAGGCTAAGTCCCATCTTTAAACTCTCCTTAATCAAGCTCCCTGCCATAATTAATGCAGCTGGACTTCTCCCCCACTCCTCCTCAGCCTGCCCAGCCGCCTGACTGTCCTTGCCAGCCACCCCAGCCGCCGGAATAGCCACGCCCGAGCGCCTCCTTTGTCATTGAAACCCAAAATTGAGCCTTGGCAGTGTGCCATCCACTCTCCAGCCACCTTGCCTGCTCAGCCCTTACTTTAAGCAGCCTAAACCACTCATTGCTTGGCCCTAAGCTCCACCAATAAGTCATGGCTATAAAATCCACACCTTTCGGCCATGCCAAAGGTGTTGAAATTTTTCTCACATAACTCCCCCAAACTGCTCCCAAAACTTCTCCTAGCCCAGAGAAGAAGAGCCCCACTGTTCTCCTGCCCTAAATTCCCTAGCTGAGCTCAATTTCTTAGTCAAAAATCAGGCCAGAAACAGGACACTCTTGGAACCTCTAACAAAGTCCAATTAAACTCACCCAGACCTTCCCAGCACCAAGAGAAGGAGTTCCCCGGTGAAAGTCCCCTCACCAGGCCAACCATTTGTTCTATCGGCCAGAGCTCCAAATCAGGCTTGGATGAAGTCACACCTAGGCAGCTCACAAGGACCAGAGGCTCAATCCGTAGGCTTTTACAACTCCAATGAACGTGCTGAGCACATCCATTCGAGGCTTCACCTCTTGGACCAAGGTATGGAGACTTCTCAGAGCTTCCAGCAATTCTCCATTTTATTTAACTTAATTTCAATGTGTTAGCCGTATAGATGTGTTCGTCTAGGCTAGACGCATCGATAGAGACCAACCACGCTTGATTTGGTTGAGTCTCGAGCGATATTTTAAGGTTTTAGGGTGGACGGCTCTCGGGTTGAACCAGACGGAGATGATGACCAGAGACCGTTCGATCGAGCATGTATCGAATGGACGGTGGAGATGAAGTTGAACGGAACCGCGGAACGGAAAGTGCGCGCTAACTCAGATGGCGGCGCCGAATCAAATTGCGCAGCGTGGCACTTCGAATCTGCCTAGGAATAGGTGGCTCCGCGTCGGATAAGTAGAGAAATAGTGTTTTTCTGATTTATTTAAATACCTGAAACTTTAAAAATGTATAACTTTGCATAGAAAAATCATAAAATTACAACGAAAATACTCTCTTGCTCAGTGAACAGAGGAGAAAAATGCGGAAAAAGAATTAAGTTATTTTGTTAAGTACTTAATTTTTAATTAGTTTAATATTGTTCTGAATTTTTTAATTCTCCACCATGGCATGAGACCATAGGGTTTTGTAGCATCTGATCTTGGGAACATTCCCTGAATTTTTCAAGGCCAAAGGTTATGCCTATGGAAAGTTATTTATTTTCTAAGTTCAGGGTCATCTTATTGAAAATTAACTGTGAAAATTAGCATGTTGATCATTAAAATTTAGAAAAATTAGGGGAAGTATCTCTTTACCAGAGGACCATAGGAAAATTGTGACTTAGTTTAATTCACTTAAACAAACTTTAATTTGGTCAAAACCCCAAAATTGAAATTAAATTAATTTGGAACAACCACACATAAAAAATTACATGAAATCAATTCTCCACTATCTTTAGGGTCAGGGGAACCTCACATAAAAATTTTAAGTCAAATGGAAATGATTTAACCCACTAAATGGATTATTCAAGTTACATGACCATTTTTGGAATTAAAAATTTCATAAAACTCAAAATACATTTAAAAAATTCAACAAATCGGTTTTTAGGAATCTCTGGGATCAGAGGAGTCTAAGAAAATTAAAATTGAAATTATTCTAAAACATTCATTTCTAACCTAATTTTAAATATTTTAATAATTAAAAAATTATAAAATCATAAAAATATTAAAATTCTTGTAAATGTCATATTTGGACCACTAATCACTTAGGAACCAACCAAAAAATTTTCCCAAGTCTCTAAGAAAAGATATTAAATTTTAAAGGCTTTGGGTAATTTTTAATAATAAAAATGGATTTTTCCAACTCTTTCACTAAAATAATTCTAAAAATTCAAAGAAAAATCAGAAAAATATAAAATTTATTTTTCTGAGTTCTCTGACCTCAGAGAGATTTAGGAAAAATATAAAAGATATTTTTCCACTTTATTTTATTTTATAATTAATTAACACCTCAAAACTCAAAATAATTATAATAAATAAAATAAAATTTAAAATATCACTAAAATTAGTCCAAGTGGTCCTCTGGTCAGTGGAAACCTCCCATAATTTTCCTAAAGACTGAAACTTCTTCTTGATCATGTTGTGGAAGTTTTATTTTAAATCTCTATTTTCCACTAAAATAATTATATAAATTAAATTAAAAATAGAAAATTCACATTTTATCCTCAAATGTCTTAACTGACATTGAGTGAGGTGGCATAAAAGTTTCAAGATCATTTGAGCTTAATTTGATGAATTATGAGATGAACAAGTTTAAGAGGGCATAATGGTAATTAAGAAATTTTAACCTTAATTAAAATTTAGGCTAAACCAATTGGAAGGGTAAACATTTTATCTCAATTTTTCCATTGGATGATTGAAACATAGGAGATTAAAGGGGTAAAAACGCATTAGTCACCTTGAACATTAAGGAAGAAACTTTATTTAATTAAACCGCCTAAACTTTGGATGATTAATTAAGGCATGAATTATTAAGATTAGGGATGTAATATAGGAGAGTTCTAATTCTTTAAATTGAATCTCTAATCAACAATTTGATCAGACATTACTTGAACACTAATTGATGGAACTCTAAAAAAATGATAATTGAAACTAAAAAAAGGAAAAAGGAATATAATCTTGAAAATTTATAATCAAATTGAACTTAAAACATTTAAACCAATTTAAATTAAGAAAATCAAATTAAAACAAATCTAAAACATCAAAACTAATTTGAAATTGTTTAAAACTTAAATTGAAACAAATTTGGAACTTTAAGGTTAATTTGGAACAATTTATATTTAAATTGTTATAATTAAAATTAAATCAGTTTTAAAAAACATTTAAAATTAATCTAAAAAAAGTTGAGACCATTTAAAACATTTAAATTTAACCGAAGTAAACAACTTGAACCCTTCTTCAAACTTAAAATAATTTAAAACATTCGAAAAAGATTAATTAAAACTTTACAACTAAATCACTTTAAACCATTAATTCAAACTTTAAATTAAGAATGGTTAAATTCTTCAATGAACTGACTTGCCCCTAAAGACTTTCATTATCATAACTCTTAAATGATGCATCAAATGAAATGTCACCTCATTTATAGGACAATCAAACGTCCAAATTCACTGAGCAAGAGTCAAAATCTAACTGAACCTGGGTGATTGATTCATCACCACAATGAAACTAACTAAGCTCAAAATAACCCCTAAAATGTTTAGGAAGATGTTTAGAATTAATCCGAGCACTTCCCTAATTTTTTGGGTTGTTTTAAAAAGAACAGTGAGACTTCATTGTTCTTTGATGAAGAAAATCATCCTTAACTAAAGCGAGAACCTAGACGTCATAGGAATTGACTAGGAATAGGATTAGGATTTTGGTAGATAACCAGAACCTTACCTTAGCTTTACCTACGTGCCTTTATTGCAAATGTATAAATGTCTTAACATGTATTTTAAGTGCAGATGAAAACAACAAGAATGCCCACCAGGTACGCATTTAAGTTCATTGCAATTTACATGCTGCAACTTATTAAATGTCTTACTTTCCCGCGCTTATAAATGCATGAAAATGATTGAACTCAACATGCTTAAACAACTCAAAATTTAATCACCAACAAAACAAAACTGCAATTACAACTAAAATTAAAATGTCTCATTGGATGATCGGGAATCCCTCGGATGATGTAACCCACGTGTTGCTAATGAGATTTCCTACGGTCTAAATGAAAGTGTGGAACTCATTCAGTTGAGTTTAGCAAATTCATTTGGACTAAGTGAATCTAATGAAAATAGTGGTGTCGGGATGATGGAACCATGGGATCTTATCTGGTTCTGCTTAATCAACTTTAAGATTTGTTTTAATCAAAACACTAAGCCATCTAAATTTTCAACCTCTCTGAACCAAAACATTTCTCTCATCTCTTGATTGGTACTTTCTAAAACTAAACCTTCTGCAACAACGAGGAGCTTGGAGCAACCGCGGTGGGCAGCACGACCATCTTCAACAGTAAAACAAGTCTTCACCAGCTTAACCATTCCTTAGTTTAAATAACCAAGCCATAGGATCTCGAGGTAGTTTGCCTAGTGCAACATAAATCCTCAAATTCTCTTTAGGCATTTGCATAATCTTGTTATGCACTTTAAGCCCTAACTAGTCTTAGGACTCTGAGGTAGTCGTTTGGTACGTATAAACCCTTACATTTTCGAGGCTATTTGTATGATTGTATCATACAAACATAAGTCTTAATTAATTAAAATTGGCATGATTGAAACATTAAATACATTCTCAAATTGAAGCCAAACAATAGGATAGTCGGGAAGTCACCGGAGTTCACTTCGGGTCTGAGACATCCCTTACTTCTCTTCCTTTGGACTCTCAAAATAACTGTTCCAAATTTGATCTATTCCCTATTGAAATTTCCAATATTCAATCATTTGAAAACCTTAAACTTTGAAATTCTTGAAAGCAAAACCACTGATCTTTATCGAGAGTTTTCTTAAATGATTTTCGTCTTTTAAGATGTAATTAACTATAGGGGCATGCCCTTATAGGGAACTTTAAGAACCCGTGTAATATAAACCCTACTTAATTCTTTTATATTAAGTAGGGGAAATTTGTTGGCTTATAAAATTAGTTTGCAGACCAAACGGATGTCACAAATCTATTAGTTTATTTAATTGAGCCCCATTATCAAGCAGTGTGTCTACTCATTGGGATAGATACACGGTTCGTGATGTCCTCGTTTATATAAACTTTTTGAGGTGTGAGATCAGTTTGACCTCATACTTTAAAATCTTACAAACTTAAAATTATTTTCAAAAATCAAAGTTCTACTTTCCAAATTAAATATATATATATATATATATATATATATATATATATATATATATATATATATATTTATTTATTTATTTAAATTAAAACACTCAACCTAAAAATTTACCGACAAACCACCGCCATGACCGCCATGGCTACACTCCACGGACAGTCACAACCACGACTCACAGCATTTCCTGGAGATTAACCAACCCGAGATTATACACATCACCAATGAAAGAAGCGAAGTCGCTTCAGCCAATGAAGACAAACCACTGAGAAAAGATCTGACTCCGAGTCCACTAGAAAAAGACATCAAATCAAATGATCGAACAACAAGTTCGGGAGGCCTTGGCTCAGTCCAAAGGTTGAGCATCAGTTTCAAAGGGTAGACCCTACCCGAAGGAGTTCGATGTCATGCATTAACCCAAAGGCTTCGTGCCCCCGAATTCGATGTATGTGCCGAAGCTGATTTTCTCCTTCACCAACGGATTGGACTTGGCAGTCAGCAAGGATGAACTGCCCAACGATGCGGTCATTCACTTCGGACAAGGATTCGATAGTACGGACATCAAGTTCGCGGACGTTACCCTCTTTGCACTAATGGCCAAAGTACCGGAAACTGTGGAACCTATAATTGAATTCAACCTGAAGTCAACCCAAGAGTTTCCTCCTCTGCAGAGGGTCTCAGTTGAGGAATACACTACTATCCAAATAAGACTAGCTGCCACTCCCAGGACTATTGTCTCTACCCCCACTAGTCTGGTCATCACTGTACCTACCCCTGCCAAATGGAAAGGGAAGGAAGTCCAGATGAGTGATGAGCCCGCTACCATGGAGGGTACAACTTTTGCTGCGATACCGTCTGTTTTCAAGATTAGGTCTACTTCGAAGTTCATGCCCCTTACTAGATACCAAAGGAGGAATAAGAACAGAAGAACGGCCAAGGTCAGGAAAACCAAGGCCGCTGAAATTATCATTCCTGCAGAGATCCCGGAAGAGGAAGAGGAGCTGCCAGAGCTTTCACCCCTGTTGGAAGGAAACAAATTTTTCCCACTTTCTGCCGCTCCTAAGGAAGAAGGTGCTCAGAGGATCGTTGCCACGTTACCCCGACTGGCATACAATGATCATAAGGAACGGAAGACAAGAAGTACGCCCCTTACTCAATTGCGAACGATAATTGAGAAGTTGGCAAGAAAGGATAATTGTTCTGTGTCCGAGATTCTGAGAAGAATGGGAAGAATACCTGCCAAGGCACGTCTAGGACCGAGGGTGCTTCCCCCTACCATTCAAAAGGAATTTCTGCCAAAGAAGAGGAAACTGAGTAGCAAGAAGTTACCTGCCATGCTATCTGGCCCGCATCTTAGTAGGCACACCACTTTCAACCTACCGCTGATGAGTCATCTGGTTCTAGGCACCCAATCGCAAAAAGGATGGTGTGGCGACCTAAAGTCACGAAGCCAATATTGGCATAGCAGCTAGAAGTGAGGAGTTCTGATGTTAAGTCCAAAGCCAGAAGGAGTACTGCCGTCTCAGAGACGACTCCAGAGGATGAGGTTCACCGACTACAGTCTACCAGTCGTAGGACCGTCAGAGGAAAGTCACTCGAGGTTACTTTGAGAAGTTAAGGTCAGACATTCAGCAGTTGGCCAAAGAGCGGAAAGAAAGGTCAGAAAATGAAGAGGATTCGTCAGAGTTCATGGATGAAGAATTTGACGAGATCAACCTGGTCGAAACCCGAGCATCGTTAGCTCTACAATGAGCTCCATCAACTTCGGAAGGAGACGATCCAGAAGCACTGAGGCTACGTATTCGGGAAAAGGATGATACAATTTATCGGATGGAGAAGAAGATGGAAGAGATGGCGGCTGCTCTAGCCACGCTTCAAAGTCAACCTTAACCCCAAAAGGAAACGCCCCCGGAAGTCATTCACAATGCGGACGAGGAAAAGAAATTACATCAGTCAATGGAGATGAGCAACAAAAGAAAGATTCTTAGCAAAGTATGATACCCAAAAAGGACATTAAAAATATGGTGGAACAGCAAGTGCGAGAAGCCTTAGCCCAGTCCAAGAGCGGAGCATCTGTTCAGACGGGTAGACCTTACCCTGAGGAATTTGATACAGTTCAATACCCAAAGGGTTTCGTACCACCTCTGTTTAAGACTTTCGATGGAACGAGAAACCCCCGAAAGCATGTTGAACACTTCCGTGGGAGTTGCTGCAACGCGAGGGGGGGTAGCGATGCTTTGCTATTTCGCCAGTTTGTCAGCAGCTGTTAGGGATCACCTTTGATTGGTATGCAGAGTTGTCAAACGGCTCGGTCAAGACCTTTTCAGAATTGGAAAATCTTTTTGTTAAACGGTTCGCTGGGGCTCAACACCACATCACTATTGGTGATCTAGTGGTGGAGTAACAAAAACCGAACGAAGCTTTAGTCGACTACATCCTTCAATAGAGAAATCTAAGCATGAAGTGTGAACCCCAACTTCAAGGACAACATGCAGTTGGTATCTTGCTTAAGAGTATCCACGGCCTGATAGCGCTTCTCCTCAAAGGATTTACAATTAATACTTTCGAGAAGTTGCTTAGTAAGGCTGGGAGCTTGCAAGAGGAGGCAAAGCAATTAAGTTTCATCGATAAAGCTGATAAGCAGAAGCCAATGAAAGAGTTCGAGAAGAAATCTGGAATCGTCATGGTAGTGGATAAGGGTAAACAAACAACACAGATACAGCCAGAATGGTTGCAGCCAAGTTATCAACCACCGCAATGGAACTATTGTCAGCATATTTTTATGTTTCTGTGTTGTATTTTGAAAAGGGGTCGCCTACAGAAGTTGTCGGCGAATTTTAAATTTTAAATTTAATTTAAATATATATATAGTTTTAGAAAGAAGCGTTTAATTTTTCAAAATAATTTTAAGTTTGGAAATTTTCAAGATATATAATCAAACCGATCTCACATCCCAAATAGTTTATATAAACGAGCACCACATCACAAACCGTGTATCTATCTCGAAGGACAAACACACTGCTTGACGCTGGGGCTCGATTAAATAAAATAGAAGATTTGTGACATCCATTTGGTCTGCGAACCAATTTTATAAGCCGACAAGTTCCCCTACTTAATATAAATGAATTAAGCAGGGTTTATATTACCTGGGTTCTTAAAGTTCCCTATAAGGGCAAGCCCCTATAGTTAATTACATTCTAAGTGACGGGAATAACTTAAGAAAACTCTCGATAATGATCAGTGATTTTGCTCTCAAGAATTTCAAAGTTTAAGGTTTTCAAAGGATTGAATTTTGAAATTTCAAAAGGGATTAGCTCAAATTTGGAATAGTTAATTTCAGGAGTCCAAAGGAAGAGAAGTAGGAGAAGCTGAGGACCCAAGAAGAATCTTGGCAACTTCCCAAACTATCCTACTATTTGGCTTCAATTAAGAGTTTATTTAATGTTGTAATCCTGTCAATTTTAGTTAATTAGGACTTATGCTTGTATGATATAATCACATAAATAGCCTCAGAGATGTGAGGGTTTATGTCGTACTGAACGACTACCTCGGAGTCCTAAGACTGGTTAGGGCTTAATTTGCATAACACAATTATCCAAATGTCTAACGAAAAGTTAAGGA
This sequence comes from Papilionanthe hookeriana x Papilionanthe teres, assembly GCA_022702705.1. Lineage (NCBI taxonomy): Eukaryota > Viridiplantae > Streptophyta > Magnoliopsida > Asparagales > Orchidaceae > Papilionanthe > Papilionanthe hookeriana x Papilionanthe teres. Next base: position 43,380,322 of record CM040435.1, on the reverse strand, counting down.
TTTATGTTGCACTAGGCAAACTACCTCGAAATCCTATGGCTTGGTTATTTAATTCTAAGAAGGGTTTTGCTGGAGTAGACTCAAGTTTTGCTGACGACGATGGCCGTGCTGCCCACTATGCTCCAAGGTCCTTATTGTTGCAGAAGGTTTAGTTTTAGAAGGTGGCAATCAAGAGATGAGAGAAGTGTTTTGGTTTAGAAGTCTTAAGGTTCAAATATCTTTATGTTTTAATTAAAACAAATCTTAAAGTTGATTAAACAGAACCGATTAAGATCCCACGGTTCCGTCATCCCAGCACCGTTATTTTCATCGGATTCACTTAGTCCAAATGAATTTGCTAAACTCAACTGAATGAGTTCCACATTTTCATTTAGACCGTGGGAAATCCCCTTAGCAACATGTGAGTTACATCATCCGAGTATTCCCGATCATCCAACGAGACATTTTAATTTGGTTGTAGTTGTAGTTTTGTTGTTTTGTTTGTGATTAAATTTTGAGTTGTTTTATCTTTTGAAATGTTGTGGCGGTGAATTTTATCTTGTTGTGACTTTCAATTTAGTTTTGGTTTCAGTTTTGTGGCTATACTAAAGGTTTCAGTTATCATGCAGGGTGACATTATTGTTTAACATGCAAGTTTTGCAAGGAAAGAAAGTAAAACACAGCGCAGGTAAATAAATTGCAATGAAATAAAAGCGTACCTGGTGAGCACTCCTATTTATTTTCTCCTGCACTTAAAACACAAGTTAAAGCATTTATATAATTGCAAGAAAACACCTAGGTAAAGCTAAGGGAAGGTTTTGGTTGTCTACCAAAATCCTAATCCTATAGCTAGTCAATTCCTATGACATCTAGGTTCTTATGTTTTGTTAAGGATAATTTTCTTCATCAAAGAACAATGAAGTTTCACTGTTCTTTGAAAACATCCCATCAAGTTAGAGAAGTGCTCGGAATTGAATTCTAAACATCTTCTTAAACATTTTAAGGATTACTTTAAGTTCAGTTAATTTCATTGAGGTGACGAATCAATCACCCGGGTCACTCTTGCTCAGTGAATTAGGATATTTGATTATCCTATAAGTGAAGTAACATTTCATTTGATATTTCTTCTAGGAGTTATAATAATGAAAGTCTTTATGGGGCAAATTGGTTTGTTAAGGAACTTAATCACCCTTAATTAAAATTAAATTGCTGACTTAAGATAATTTAATGTTAAAATTCAACTTAGTTTCTTCTAAGTGTCTTAAGTTACTTAGATTGAAAGAGATATTTGAGTTGTTTAATTTCATTAAGTTTTGATGATTTTAATTTTTGAGTTAATCACATTAATTTAAGTTAATTTTAATTATTAATTTAATTTTCACATTTCAATTAGAGGTTGTTTTGAGATCATTTAATGTTTTGAATTTGTTTTAGATTTGTTATTAGAATGATTCTAGGTTAGTTTCAAATATTTCAAGTTTCCTTTAATTAGATTATTAAAGGATTTAATGTTTTAAATTAATTACTAAATTATTTTAAAGTTTTAAATTTTAATTGATTATTTAAATTGTTTAATGTTTTAAACTTTAATTAATTATGGATTATTTATTATTTAATTAATAATTTCAATTATAATTATTAAGAATTGAATGTTATTGTATTACTTCAATCAGAGATTTTAGGTCAAAGAATTAATATCTTCTTAAGTTATATCCCTAATTTTAATAATCCAAAATTTTAATTAATCTTCCAAAATTTAAATGGTTTTATTAATTAAGGTTCCATCTTGATATATTTTTTTAAGGTGATTAATGGGTTTCTACCATTTTATTCCCTAAGTTTCAATCATCCAAGGGAAGATTAAATTCAAATATTTTACCCTCCCCCTTTATTAGGCCTAAAATATTAATTAAGGTTAAAATTCTTAATTAGCTTTATTCCCTTATAAGCCTATTCACTTCATAATTCACTAAATTGAGCTCAAATGAATTCGAAATTTTTGTGTCACTTCACTCACATGTCAATTAAAACATTAGAGGAGAAAATGTGATTTTTCTATTTTTAACTTAATTTATGTAATTATTTTTGTAGAAAATATAGATTTTCAATGAAAATACAACAACATGACCAAGGTAAGTTATCTGTTCTTAGAAAAAATATGAGATGTTCCTACCTACCAGAGGACCACTTGGACCAATTTTGGTGGTTTTTGAATTATATTTTATTTATTATAATTATTTCAAGTTTTAAGGTATTAATTAATTTTAAAATAAAATTAAAGTTGAAAAATGGATTTTATATTTTTATTAAATCTCTCTGACCTCAAGGAGTCCAAGGAAACAAATTTTATATTTTTTTGATTTTTCTTTGATTTATTAGAATTATTTTAATGAGAAAGTTTGAAAACTCATTTTTTAATGTTAAAAATTACATTAAGCTTTTAAAATTCAATATCTCAACCTAGGGACTTGGAAAAAATATTTGGTTTGTTCCTAAATGATTAGGGAGCAAAATATGACATTTTTGTGAATTTTAATATTTTTTTTATTTTTATTATTTTTTAATTATTAAATGTTAAAAAAAGGTAAAAAATGAAATTTTTTAGAAAAATCCAATTTTAATTTTTTTAGACTCCTCTGGTATTAGAGAGGTCCCAAAACCAATTTGGTGAATTTTTGAAATGTATTTTAGTTTTATGAATTTTTAAAGTTTGAAAATAGCCATGTGATTTAATTAATCCATTTAATGGGTTAAACCATTTCCAATTGATTCCAAATTTTTATGTGGGACTCCTCTGACCCTAAAGATCAGTGGAGAATTATTTTGAAGTGGTTTAGATGTGTTGTTAATCCTAATTAATTAAAATTCAATTGTGGGTGTTTGGGTCAATTAAAGTATTTTAAGGGAATTAAGCCAAACCATAATTTTCCCAGGGTCCTCTGGTCATAAGGTACCTCCCTAAATTTTCCTAGAATTTTCTAAGAAACATGCTAATTACTAGAATTAAAATGGTAAAACAAACACATAAATTTGGAAAATCAATATCTTGCCACAGAGATGGCCTCTGGCCTTGGAAAATTAAGGGAATGTTCCCAAGAACAGAGGCTACAAAAGCCCTATGCTCTCATGCCATAGTGAATTGTATGCATGCATGGAGAATTAAAATACTGAAATCAGTAAATAATTAATTAAAAATAAAATACTCAACAAAATAGATCAATTCTTCTTCCACATTATTCTCCTCTGTTCACTGAGCAAGAGTGTATTTTTAGTTTATTTTTGTGATTTTTCTACACAAAGATATGAATTTTTGAAGTTTCTGGTATTTAAATAAATCAAAAATACCCTATTTTTCTATTTAAACCAGTCAGCTCCACGTCAACCTCGGCAGCTCCGAAGCTCCACATGGCGCATTCCCATGCGGCGCCGCCATCTAACTCAGCGCCACACGGCCAGCGGTTCCTGCCCCGTTTCCTGGTTCGACGCGATCTGGGTCGTCCATTCGATACACGCGCGAATGGACGGCATCCGCTCATCGTCCCCGAGCACCCTAACCCGAGAGCCGTCCACCTTCTAGGCTTAATATCTCACTCGATACTTAACCAAATTAAACGTTCTTATGCTCTATGAACTCATCTTGATGAGACGAACATATCTATACGGCTAACATGCTATGAAATTGAGCCAACCAAATGGAGAATTCACTTAAGCTCAGGAGGAAGAAGAGATCCATACCTTTGCTCTGATAAGTGAAGCTTCAATCAGAGAGTTGTGGCACCTTCGATTGAACCCAAGGAAGCTTCAAATGAAGTCTCTGGCTCTGGAGAATTGCCTAGGTACGACTTCGACCAGGGCCGATTTTAGACTTTGATGGCTGCAGAGATTGGGTGGTCTGGAGAGGGGGATTTCACTGGAAAACTCCTTCTCTACCTCTGGTGAAGGTGTGAGAGGAGTTAATTTGACTTCTGTGGAGATTTGACAATTGTCCTGTTCTGGCCTGAGAATTGAGCTCCAAAATTGAGCTCAATCAGTGGAAATTAGGGCAGGAGGACAGTAGGGCTCTTCTTCTCTAGGCTGGGGGAAGGTCTGGGAGCAATTTGTGGAAGTTTGGTGGAAGAAATTTCAGCACCTTTGGCGAGGCCGAAAGGTGGGGATTTTATAGTCATGACCGGAGAGGGGAGCTCAGGGCCACGCAATGAGTGTTTTAGGCCGCTTAGGGTGAGGGCAGTGCAGGCAGGGTGGCTGGTTAAAGGATTGGCCACTGCCCATGTTCAATTTTGAATTTTCAAGGACAAAGGGGTGCTCAGGCGTGACTGTTCTGGCGGCTAGGGTGGCTGGGAAGGATGGTCAGGCGGCTGAGCAGGCTGAGGAGGAGTGGAGGAGGCGTTTAGCTCAATTAATTTGGCAAATATGGTTGCTTAAAGGGAGATTAAGGATGGGACATGGCCTTAGCCATGTGGCTTAGCCCATTGGTCCAAAGTGGTGGGCCATTGGTCCGTGGCTCATGGGGCATGGGTCAGGTCAGGTCAAACCCACCCTAGAAGGCCTAGGGTCACCAGCCAAGAAGTTGGTTTGGTCAATTTTGGTTTGGTTTGGTTTGGTTTAATTTGGTTCATATGTACAGATGGGTTCACATGGGTTTGAGTTGGGCTAACTTGAGTTTGGGTTTGAATTAGATCAAAGTGATTAGTCAACATTGTGTAGATGATTGTAAGAAAGATTTTTCATGAAAACCTAAAGTGGATTTGAGTTCATTTGGGGTTTCAATTTGGAGGATTTTGGGGTCTTGGTCAATTTTGGTCACCATGGGTTAGGTTGGGTTTAGGTTTGGCTAAAGTTTGGTTCAAGGCCAATTGATGGTCCAAAATGTTTCAAATGATTGTTAGGAAGGGTTTAGGATAGAAATTGGGTGGAAATTTTGGGCTTAGGGGATTCAATTTGGAGATTTAGGGTTATGTGACAACTTTAGGGCAAATTTGGGGGTTTTGATTTCAAATGGATTTTGACTTGGGTGTTGACCTCATTTTTGATGAGGTCTTCTCTTCTTCTTTTTAGTATTTAGGATCTAGCTTTAGGCTTTTCCTTTGACTATCCTAGAGGACTAGAAATGGGACCCACCACTTAGAAATTCAAACCACTTCTTAACTCCCTGCAAACTCCACAAACTTGATTGTAGACCCCTAATCACCTAGAGGGTTGGAATCAAATGTGGAAGTTTAAAGGATGAGTTCCTATAGGATTCTTTGGCCTTAGGACTGCCCTGGGTGGCCTGGTCTGGTGAGGGCTGACCTACATACACACTACACTTATACACTACACTTTCACACACCTCCTAAAACCACACCCATACCTAACTTGACCTCCTGATTCATGCAAGTGATTCACATGGATGGTCCTTAACCCCTAAGCCCTTGGCTAAGAAGGTTAGGAACAACATAGTGAATGCCTCAAATGAATCCTCTCATGGCTCATATAGGCTTAATATGGCTTCATGACTCAACCAAAATGATTTCATTCCACTTACATTTACCCAATCTTCAATTTTCCAAATTTTTAATTTTTGACCCGGGGACCCTACACCCGCCTAGCCTACCCAAAACCCTTGAAATTACCCAATTTTTTCCAAAATTCTCCAAATCACCCAAAAATCCTCAAAACCAATCCCAAACATTCCCACATCACTCAAATTGATAATCCATAGCCAAATATACTCAAAATTCCAAAAATACCCCCTCAATACCCTCCAAATACCCAAAATGCACCTCTTGACCCAAAAAATCCAAAAATTCAGAAAATTCCAGAAAATCCCAAATATTCCCAATTTCATTTATCCAACTACAACATGGGCCAATTTTGTCAATTTACCCCACTTTTGTCAAAATCCCTAATTTGACCCATTTTAACCCAAAGTGAACCCAATGTCAAACCATACCTACCCAATCGACCCAAATTCTGGTCCAATTCAATTCTAAACTTCAATTCAACATCCCCAACACCAATATAGACCAAATCCAAGCCCAATTTGATTGGCATTTGAATCCAATTTCACTTTTGACCTTAAAACCCAATTTGGACCCATGACCCAAACTTAGCCCAAACTAACCCAATTCAACTCCAATTAACCCCAAATCTTTTCTAAACCTTCCCTAACATCCCCACAAACAAAATACTAACATAATTTGCCCAAAATTTGGACCCAAACCCCACTCAAATTCAACCCAAAAACCAAAAGGCCCAATTTTGACCTAAACCCAAACTTAACCCAAATAGACCCAAACCCCAAAATCCAACCCCAACAAAAGTTGAAAGCTCTTTGAAACACTCCCATAAACATTTCCCAACATTAATTTTACATCAATTTCAACACTAGCCCAACATTGGCCCAAATTAGTCCAATTTGACCTACATTAACCCCTTTACCAAATAAACCCAAATCCAACCCAATTCAAACCCAAACCACTCCAAACTTGTTTCAAATCAATCATGACACATCCTTAGACAAAACTCAACATTTATTTGGCATGGCCCATTGCAAATTTTTCTCTTCAAAAGCCCATTTTCTAACCTAAAAGCTCATTCCCTTAAACCATTTTAAAAGCCCACCTTCACCAAATTTTAAAAAAGCCCAAACCCATCCTAAAGCCCACACTACAATCTCATCTCATCCTCACTCAATTAAAATCATCCCTAAGTCCTAATCCAATGATCAAATAGTTCTAAATAAAGCTTCATCCAACTTTCCATCAAAATATCCAAAATCCTTAAAATCCATTTTTATGAAATTGACCAAACTTTTTCCAAGCCAAATGTGAGCCATTGAGCCATGTACAAGCCACATGGAAGCCATGGGAGCCACTTTCCACCTCACTAAGCCATTAATGGCAAGAGGAGGGGACCCTTTCCTAATCCTTCATTAAGCCTTTTAACCATACTCATGTCACACTCTAAACCATGCTTAGCCACCTCACCATGGATGGAGACCACACCATTTTCTCTTGGGCGACCCAAGTGATCCTTTTCGGCCCAAGACCAGGCCTTGGGTGGTGAACCTAGCCCAAAATCATGGGTTGACTCATTTGAACCCAAAATAGTCTTCCCCCATTCCATTTCAATCCAAACTCTTTACACATGGCATTGGCGATTGCCTACACAAAACCCCGACCACGACCCACCCGAACTTGAGGGTGACCATTGCTCGCCTAGGCCAGCCTCCTGGATCGCTGGAAAACACCATGGCCGAGACCTTGGGAGGAGCCAAAAATTCAATTATCCCTTCTTCGAAGTGTCCCGGCCTAAGTGGCCACCATGGCTGTTCTTCTCTTGCATAGAGCAGTCGATCCCCGACCTTAAACCCCCTGGGAGGCCCTCCACCCTCTCCTATTTAAACACCACCCCCTCTCGGCCATGAAAGGTGCTGAACCAGACCTTACTGAAACCCTGCCAAAATTGCTCCAGATCACTCTCCACACTTAGAGCAGTTGATCCCCAGTGACAATTTGCCCTAATCCCCACCAACAGAGCCCAATTTCTCAGCCAAAATTCCACCCAAAAATAGGACATCTCCCAATTCTCCACCAAACTCAAATTAAACTCACCCACACCTGCACAAGGTCAAGAGAAGGAGTTCCCAGGTGAAAGCCCCTCTCCGGGCCACCCATCCGTTCCGGACTCCAAGCTTTGTAATCGGCTGTGGTCGAAATCATACCGGACAATTCACCGGCCCGAGGGACTTCATCTGGAGCTTGCTTGGACCCAATCGAAGGTGACACAACTCTCAGATCAAAGCTTCACTTCTCTGAGCATAGGTATGGACTCACTCTTCTTCCCGAGCTTACAAAGATTCTCTATTTAATTTGAGTCAATTTCAATACATGTTTACCCTATGGATGTGTTCGTCTCCTCAAGACGAATCCATAGAGCATAAGAACTCGAATGTCCATTGAGAACCGAGTGAGAAATTAGGGTTAGAAGGTTGACGGTCACGGGTGCACACCAGTCGTAGACGATGACCAGGAGCCGTCGGATCGCGCATGTATCGAGCGGACGGTCTGGATCGAGTCGGACAGCGCAATGGTGCATGAACCGCGGGCCCCTAGAGCGCTGAGTCGAATGGCGGCGCCGAATCAGAAGACGACGCGTGGCCTTTCGGAGCTGCCGAGGATGGCGTGGCGCCGCGTGGATAAGTAGGAAATTAGGGTATTTTTTTTATTTATTTAATTCCCTAAACTTAAAAAATGCATAACTTTGTGTAGGAAAATCAGAAAAATAAAATAAAAATACCCTCTTGCTCAATGAACAGAGGAGAATAATGTGGAAAAGAAATCATATAATTTCATTATGTATTTTATTTTTAATTATTTATTTACTCTTTGCACTATTTCAATTCTCCATGCATGTATACAATTCACCATGGCATGAGACCATAGGGCTTTTGAAGCCTCTGAATTTGGGAACATTCCCTGAAATTTCCAAAGTCAGAAGCCATCCCTATGAAGAGTTATTGATTTTCAATTCTAGGTCACCATTCTGAGTATTTTAATTCCAATAATTAGCATATTCTGAAATAAATTCTAAGAAAATTTGGTGATATTTCTTATGACCAGAGGACCCTAGGAAAAATAGTTTTTGAGTTAACTCACTTGTAATCACTCTAATTGGCTTAAACACCCAAAATGGGGCTTTAATTAATTAGAGCTAATCATACATCAAATTGACTTGAAATCAATTCTCCACTGACCTTTAGGATTAGAGGAACCCACCATAAAAGTTTGAAGTCAATTGGACTTGGTTAGCCCTATCAAATGGGTTGATTAAGCCATTTAGCCAAATTTAAACTTTAAAAATTTATAACTTTCAAAATACTTTTCAAAAATTCACCAAATTGGTTTTGGAGCCTCTCTGATATCAGGGGAATTTAAGAAAAATAAAATTGTAATTTTCTAAAAAAGTTGATTTTTTGCATTATTTTAATATTTTTCATAATTAAAAAAAATAATAAAAATCACAAAAATAATAAATTCACCAAAATGTCACATTTTGAATTTTAACCACTTAGGAACAAACCCCATATTTTTCTTGAGTCTCTATGATGAGATATTAAATTTTAAAGCCCTAAGGTAATTTTAAAATTAAAAAAAATGTATTTTCTAGCATTTCCACTAAAATAATTCTAATAAATTGTAAGAATTGGTTCTCTGGTTTCCTTGATATCAGAGAGATTTTTGAAAAATATAAAATTCATTTTTCAACCTTTATTTTATTTTTAAATTAATTAATACTCCAAAACTCAAAATAATTATAATAAAAAGAATATAATTCGAAAAATCACCAAAATTGGTCCAAGTGGTCCTCTGGTCATTAGGAATTTCTCATAATTTTATTAAGGACAAAAACTTCCCCTTGGTCATATTATTAAATTTTCCTTGAAAATACCTATTTTCCACCAAATATAATTACATAAATAAATTATATACAGAAAAATCACATTTTCTCCTCTAATGTCTTGATTGACATATGAGTGAAGTCACATAAAAATTTCAAATTCATTTAAGCTTAATTTAGTGAGTTATGAAATTAGTAAGTTTAAAGGGCAAAATGGTAATTAAAATTTTAACCTATAATTAAAAAAATTTTAGGTTTAATTAAAAGGGTGGATAAAATATTTGATACTAAGTTGATTTTGGATGTTTGAAACTTAGGCAATTAAAGGGTAGAAACCCACCAAATAATTTAAAAATAATTAAAATAAACCTTAATTAAATAATTAATTAAATTTGGAAGAATAATAAAAATTGGAATTATTAAAATAGGGATATTATTAGGAAGATATTTGTTCTTTAATTTAAGAATCCCTAAATTAATCACCTCAATAATATTTAATTCCTAATTAAAATGATAATCCAAATTCAAGATGTAAAATGCTAAAAGACTTAATCATTAAATTAAATTAAAGTTAAATTATTTAAATTAAATCCTTTTAAATTTTCAATTAAATTAATACTTCAACAATTAAAATTAAATCATCTTTAAAACATAAAAAATAAAAATAAAAATAAAATATTAAATTAAAATTAAAAATAAAAATTAAATTAAAAATAAAATAAAATATTAAATTAAATTAAAATCTAAAATTAAATTAAATTAAAATTTAATTAAATTAAAATTTAATTAAATTAAAGTTTAAATTAAGTTAAATTAAATTAAAATTTAAATTAAATTAAATTAAATTAAAATAAATTAAATCACATTAAATTAAATTAAATTAAATTAAATTAAATTAAAACATGTTAAATCAGATTAAATTAAATAAAAAATAAAAAGTTAACATTGAAATTAAATTAAAAAATAAAATTAATTTGAAATTAAACCTAAATCAAATTAAATTAAACTAAATTAAATAAAATTAAATTGAATTAAAAATAACATCACCTAAGACACAAATAATTCAAAAATAAATCTAAAACAACTTGAACACTATTCCAAACGTAAACCCATTAATTGAAATTAAATTAAATCACAAATCACTTGAACATCAATTTGCCCTCAAAAGCTCTTGTTGTCATAACTTTTAAACGGAGTGTTAAGTGAAGTGTCACTTCACTCATACGATATTCAAATGTCCTAGTTCACTGAGCAAGATAACAACAAAACTTGAACTCCTGGATGATTAGTTCATTTTTATAATTAAATTCTCTTGGACTTAAAATAATTCTAGAAGTATTGAAAAGATGTTTAAGACTCGTCTTAAGCACTTCCTCGATATGATAGGATATTTATAAGAACAATTGAACTTAATTGTTCTTTGATGAAGAAAATCGTCCTTAAACCAAAACACAAAGAGCCTAGACGTCATAGGAGATGACTAGCTATAGGATTAGGAACTTGGTAGAAAACCATAACCCTTACCTTAGCTTTACCTAGGAACTTGCTTTAAATGCTTAAATATTCTAAATTGTGTTTAAGTGCAGCTTGGGATGACGGGAAGACCCTCCAGGTACGCTTTTATTTTATTGCAATTTACTTATTGCAATTTATTTAATCGCATCGTACTTACTTTTCTTGCATGATGAACAACTGTTGCATGAAAACCCACACCTTTAGGATAGTCCCTAAAACTGAAACCAAAACTAAATTAAAAGTCATTACAAGATAAAATTCACCGCCACAACATTTCAAAATATAAAACAACTAAAAATTTAATCACAAACAGAACAACAAAACTACAACTACAACTAAATTAAAACGTCCTGTTGGATGATTGGGAATACCTCGGATGATGTAACCTACGTGTTGCTAACGGGATTCCCACGGTCTAAATGAAAGTGTGGAACTCATTTAGTTGAGTTTAGCAAATTCATCTGGACTAAGTGAATCCGATAAAAATAACGATGCCGGAAGGATGGAACCGTGGGATTTTAACCGGTGTCGTTATAATCAACTTTAAGATTTGTTTTAATTAAAACATAAAATACACTAGGAAACTAAGACCTTCTCTAAACCAGAACACTTCTCTCATCTCCTGATTTATGACTTCTAAAACTAAACCTCTGCGACAACAAGGAGCTCAGAGCATGGTGGGCGACACGGCCATCGTCATCGAGCAAAACTCGAGTCTACTTCGACAAAACTTTCTTAGAATTAAATAATCGAGCCATAGGACTTCGAGGTAGTTTGCCTAGTGCAACATAAATCCTCAACTCTTCGTTAGGCATTTGCATTGCAAATTAAGCCCTAACCGGTCTTAGGATTCAGAGGTAGTCGTCCGATACGACATAAACCCTCACATCTTCAAGGCTATTTATGTGATCGCATCATACGAATATAAGTCCTAATTAATTAAAATTGGCTAGATCAAAACATTAAATAGACATTAGGGCATTCCTAAATTCAAGCCAAAAATAGGATAGTCGGGAAATTACCGAAGTTCGCTTCGAATCTGTGATTTCTCCTACCTTACTTCCTTTGAATTCCCAAAATAAAATGTTCCAAATTTAATCCATTCCCTATTGAAATTCCAAAATTCAATCCCTTGAAAACTTAAACTTTGAAATTCTTGAGAGCAGAACTACTGATTATTATCGAGAGTTTTCTTAGGTGATTCCCGTCACTTAAGATGTAATTAACTATAGGGGCTTGCCCTTATAGGGAATTTTAAGAACCCGAGTAATATAAACCCTGTTTAAAGTTTTTTATATTAAGCAGGGGAACTTGTCGGCAAATAAAATGGTTTCGCGGACCAAACAGATGTCACAAACCTTCTAGTTTATTTAATCGAGCCCCACCACCAAACAGTGTCCACTCTTTGGAATAGACACGCGGTTTGTGGTGTGGTGCTCGTTTATATGAACTATTTGAGATGTGAGATTAGTTTGATTTCATATCTTAAATTTTTTAAAATTATTTTCAAAAATCTACTTTCCAAATTATATATATATATATATATATATATATATATATATATATATATATATATATATGTAAATTAAATTTAAAATTCTCCAGACAATTTCGTAGGCGACCTCCCTTTTAAAATAAAACACATAACCTAAAAATATGCCGACAATTTACGGCGACTCACGTGAGGAAAATTCCTCTCTCCATTTTTAATCGGATAGTTACGCTTTCAAAAATCGGTAGTGTATCCATGTCCCTAGTGGATCAAACTACCCTTCTTTCCGTTGGAATACTATGTTCATTTCTACCTTGAACGAGTATAACCAACATTCTCTCGAATTTAGGAGCCACTGTTTAGAAACCCCTAAACAGAGAGGTTCTGAGATCCTTTTGCCTCTTTTCTGAGGTGGGGTGGACCCCCAATAGGTGTTAGTTTAGGAGCGGTCCTTCGAGTCGAGAAGTCTTGCATAAGACTTTCTTTTCCTTTCCAATTCTGAATCGGATTCCTTACCTTCTCTACACCTTTGAACATTCCGTTCCTAATAAACAAACCCTCTAATGAATGACTCTTTTAACAAATAACTCCTTTTTATAAATACATGAACAAAAATGTGTTCGGACTCTTTTCGATTCCTTTCTTTTCGTCCGATGAGAAGAAGCATAACTTGGGACCGACAATCGAATCTACCTTGCGGAAGATGTCCGCCCCGAAGCCGATTTTCTCCTTCACCGATGGACTGGACTTCGCCGTTTTACAAGGATGAGTTGCCCGACAATGGGATCATCCGGTTTGGAGAAGGATTCGAGAACACGAATGTCAAGATCACTGACGTTACCCTTTTCGCACTTACAGACAAAGTATCTGAAACTGAAAGACCTTTGATCGAGTTCAACCTTAAGTCAACTCAAGAGTTCCCTCCCCTGCAAAGGGTTCCAGTTGAGAGGAATACTACGTCCGTAGGAGGACCGTTATCTCTACCCCCACCTGGTCTAGTCGTCTCGCACCTACCCCGGCTTTCGCCAGGCCGAAGGGAAGGAAGTTCGAATTTGTAACGAGCATGTTACGCGTGGAGGGTACAAATTTCCGTGCAAGACCTTCTGTTTTTGAAATTGGGTCCAGCTCAAGGGTTCCACCCCTAACACGGACTCAAAGAAGAAACAGAGGTAGGAAGATTGCCAGGAAGGCCAGAGCTACTCAAGTTGCTTTCTTAGAAGAAATCCCTGAGTACACACCACTACCTGAGTACATACCATTGCCTGAGTATACACCGCTTTTGGAAGGAAGTAGATTCCATCCCCTTTCCGCCGCGGTGACGAGGAAAATGTCCGCAGGATTTCTTCTATATTACCTCGACCCGCATACTATAGCGACAGCCGAAAGAAAAGGGCTAGGATTACACCATTTTCCCAACTACAGACTGTGATAGAGAAGTTAGCAAAGAAAGAGAATATCAGAGATTTTAAGAAGAATAGGGCGGGTGCCAGCCAAGTCCCGTCTTGGACCGCGAGTAGAACCCGTTATCGCCACAGAAAAGCCGAGTAAGAAGATGAAGGCTAGTCCACCTGTTATTGTTTCAGGTTTACAGATCAGGGAGGATACCACCTTCCAGCATTCAGCCGACAGACCATCCGGTCCCAGGCCTTCTGCTGCTAGAAGGATGGTATGGCGTCCTACTACTGGCCAATTAAGACCGAAACAACGACCAGAAAAGGAAAGTCTCGCCAGGAGACTCGAGTCCGAAGAGAGCGCCACTGCAATAAAGGGGACTCCCAAAAAGGAAACCTGACAGCCATCGCATGATAACTGCGAAACCGCACAAAAAAAACCATTGGAAGACGCTATGGAAAAGCTAAGAACTGATATTCAGCGATTAGCAAGAGAAAGAGAAGAAAAATTCGGAGATGAAGTCGACTCGTAAGAGTTCATGGATGATGAATATGCAGAAATTAACATGGTTGAAACACGAGCATCGTCAGCTTCACAAGGTGCTCCGACAGCTGTGGAAAGAGATGAACCGGAAGCATTAAGAGCACAAATTCGAGAAAAAGACGATACAATCTCTCAATTGGCAAAAAGGATGGAAGAGATGGCTGCAGCCCTAGCCACTCTTCAGAGTCAGGCTCAACCCCCAAGAGAGACGCCTCCAGAAGTTATTCATATTACAGATGGAGGAAAAGAGATTACATCCGTTAACGGAAACGATCAACCAAAGAAGGATTCTACCCAGAACATCATTCCGGAAAAGGATATCAAGAGCATGGTGGAACAGCAGGTGCGAGAAGCCCTGGCACAATCAAAGAGCGGGACATCCATTCGGACGGGTAGACCTTACCCGAAGAATTCGACGGCTGTCCAATATCCGAAAGGCTTTGTACCACCTCTGTTCAAGACCTTTGATGGAACCGGAAACCCTCGGCAGCATGTTACACATTTTCGTGCCAGCTGTTGCAATGCCGGCGGAAGTGATGCTTTACTCTTCCGACAATTTGTCAGCAGCCTGTCAGGGATCGCCTTTGATTGGTATGCGGAATTACCGAACCGTTTGGTGAAGACATTTTCAGAATTAGAGAACCTCTTCATCAAGCGATTTGCCGGAGCTCACCACCACATCACTATAGGTGATTTAGTGGTAGAGAAGCAGAAGCCGAACGAAACTTTGGAGGACTATATACTTCGATGGAGGAATCTAAGTATGAAGTGTGAGCCACAGCTATAAGAACGACACGCGATCGGCATTTTACTTAAGAGCATTCATGGCCCGATAGCACTTCTCCTCGAGGGATTTACTATTAAGACTTTCGAGAAGTTGTTAAGCAAGGTCGGAAGCTTGCAAGAGGAGGCGAAGCAATTAAGTTTCACCGACAAAATAGACAAATAGAAGCTCGTGAATACTTTTGAAAAGAAGTCGGGATCGTCGCAGCGAGTCGATAAAGGCAAGCGACCAATACAAATACCGTCGAACGGCCGCGGCAAATTCAACGAGTTACCAGCAACCCCGACCCGGCTATCGGTCATCTCGACGAGTATGAACAACCGCCTCGTCCACAACGTACGTTAAGGGAGCTTCGAGCGAGGAGTATCCGTTCAAGAATGAGGCAGTGCCGAAAATGTTCCTCAGTCTGATGAAGACTCCAGATTTCCAATTGCCAGAGCCTAAGAGACCATAAGAAGTCGACAAGAAAGGTGATCCCAACTTTTGCCCTTACCACCGGATGCTCAGGCACAAGATAGAAGATTGTATTACCTTCAAAAGTTGGCTCAACGACAATCTTCGAAAAGGGAACATAACGATCCCGAAGGAATACATGAAGGAACCCTAGAAAGGAGGTTCCGTCAATGTTATCTCAACGGATTTCATTGTTCCGATAGATCCCTATGCGACTGATGATGGATGGACTACCGCTTGGACAAATTCTTCGAAGAAGATTTTAGATCGCATCCAAACCACTTCGGTGCGAGCCTCGATTCGAGTTCGAAACTTGTCGAGTCGGCACTATCACTTGCGATAGAAGAACCACCTCAACAAGAGACGATTGAAGAAAAGAAGAAAATTGATGAAGAAGAAAAGACCGAGGCTCCTGAGGCTAGACTAGGGGCTGCTTATCCTAGGATGGTTGTTTCCGATTCGGGGGAGAAATCCCTCGAACCTCTGACTCTATATGATTATCTGCTCACTCCGGTGGGATCTTATAATGATAAGGGTTATGGCGTTGGCTACGTTTTGACTGTTTCTAATGATTACGTAACTTGCGACAACCAACCTAATCCGGACGTCGATTCCGATACAAATAACAATTCTCAAATCATACACAATCTCGACGATCACAATGACAAAGAAGACATCCACCAAGGAGGCTACGAAAGTTCAACAAGCAACAAATCTATTTGCGAGTTTCGAGGAGCTCCAGTCACAATAGAGTTAGAGCCTTCAGACTCCGAAGCTAATCCAGAAGAACCTGTCATTCCGATTCAGAAGGAGACACCAGCAAACTCAATACTAGATTTAGAAGAAATTACAGAAGTCAACTTAAGAAGTGGAAGAGTTCTACCTCCGAGAATGGGTCCAAAGGACAAAGGAAAGCAGGTGGTTGTTCAGGAAGAACCAACCCCCGCAGAAGAAATACCCATTCGGGAAGAAAACGAGACACATGAAAATAAAGTGGACTACAACGTGCTAGCCCATCTTAGGAAACTACCAACCAAATTGAGCATCTACGACGCTCTCATCTTATCGAAAGGAGATGAGAGAAGCTCCGATCGAGGCCTTACTTGATCCGAGAAATTGCTTAGCTCGAATGACCAGGAGATTCCTTAGATGAGGTTTGCTCGTTAAAAGAACGACGAGGTGTTACCTTCGCGGACAATGACCTACTACTTGGGACAGTGAGACCACAACCGACCGTTGTACATTTCGATTACAATTGGGAAGTTTACACTCTCCGAAGTATTGGTGGATCCGGGAGCATCGATCGATATAATGATTCTTCGAACGCTAGCATACTTGGAAATTGATGCTCGCGAGCTCGAAGCGGACAAAATGTTATTAAGAGGATTCAACCGGAAAGGAGAAAGAGCCCTCGGATCAATAACACCGCTAATGAAGACCGGTGACTTGGCAAAGACAACCGCGAAATTTCACATAATTGATTCGAAACGTCATTCGACGCTCTACTGGGCCGACCATGGATACATGAAAATCGGATGGTACCATCATCTCTACATCGGTGCATCAAATACTACGATGGAGGGGAACGAGTGCATCAAAGGTGACTTACAACCATTCTCCGTACATAAAATTGGAATCCATGAAGATGCGGCTTATTACGCACCCCGAAGAAAACAATCTTCTCCAGAGATACCATAACGAATGAAGCAAAGGAAGTTCGGGATGACGAACAACTTGAAAATCTAGTCCAACAGTCACTCACCACTCCCTTACAGCGAGATGGTGAAGGTTTCTCCACAACTCACATCCGAGGTCGAGGCACGGGACGAGGTCGTGACGGAGACGTCGGGACAGATTGGACGGAGGAAACCGACCATCAATGTTGATTGGGAAGACGAGTTACGAAGAAGAAAAATAAATCAAGCAAGAAGCGGCGACAATAAGTCGGAAGAAGCCGCAATTCGGGATCTCTCTCGAAGATGAAAAGAGCGAGGAATATAAATCGATGTACGAGAAGATTAACCACTATGTACATCACTTATGACCCTAACACCGATCCATTATAATAAGATCGAGGGTATGGTGGTCGAAGAGGTACGTAGCGGCGGTGCAAAGCCCATCAAATTCTACCGTGGTGCTCCTTCCTCCAAAACTGAAAATAATGTACAATTTGAAGATGCTACTTCTTTCGAATTAATGGAATTACCTTTTGAGTGGTACTCTCCCTGTGTTCAAAATTTAATTCAGTGTGGTTTCTTACCTCGACAATGGACAAAAGGTAAATCACAACATTTCAAAAATTTATGGAATAACTATGGTCGTCCACCCAATTCAAGGCATGGTCTCGGATTCGGCACAGTAGGATCAGTTGACGATACTGAATTTTGCTTGGTTGTCACTTGCGAGTCTAATGAAAACTGCATGGAAGCTATAGAAGAACTTGAAGATTTACTAAGTGGAAACGCTCCACCGGAGTTCGAAGAAGAGATCGAATCTACAATAGATGAGTTAATGGAAGTTAACTTAGGTACTAGCGAAGAGCCTAGACCTACCTTTGTTAGCTCCTTACTCGATAAAGAAGACGCCGAAGAAATAATCGAGTTATTGATGGAATTTAAAGACTGTTTTGCTTGGAGCTACGATGAGATGCCGGGATTAGCTCCGGAGGTCGCGATCCATAAGCTAGGAGTAGATCATACTTCTGTTCCAGTCAGACAAGGTTCCAGAAGAATGCGTCTATAAATCGAACAACAAGTCATAGTTGAAGTTAAAAAGCTAATAGACGCTAAATTTGTCCGTGAAGAACAATACCCGACTTGGTTAGCCAATGTGGTACCAGTCGGGAAGAAGAATGGTCGGATCGGAATTTGTGTGGATTTCGGAGATTTAAACAAGGCATGTCCAAAAGATGAATTCCCTCCACCGATCCCGGAATTAATGATCGACATTGCTTCGACACATGAAATATTCTCATTCATGGATGGATCTTCGGGATACGACCGGATAAAAATGGCTCCGAGAAGATGAAAAACTTACGAGCATTCGGAACGCCGATCGAGTATATTGCTACACAGTGATGCCATTCGGACTGAAGAACGCAGGAGCAACCTACCAGAGAGCGATGAAAAGAATTTTTGATGATCTCATCCACAATCAAGTCGAATGCTACGTGGATGATGTGGTCATCAAAAGCAAAGTAAAGGAAAACCACCTGTATGACTTGAGAATTGTTTTCGAACGATTAAGACAATTTAACCTTAAGATGAATCCCTTAAAATGCACCTTCGGCGTCACCTCCGGGAAGTTCTTAGGATTCGTTGTCCGACATCGTGGAATTGAAATCGACCCGCAAAAGATTAAAGCTATCTTAGAAATGCCGCCTCCCAGAACCTTAAAACAACTACGATCTTTTCAAGGGAAGTTGGCATATCTTTGATGCTTTATCTCGAACTTGTCAGGTAGGTGTCAGCCTTTCTCGGCATTAGTTAAAAAGGATGCCAAATTTATTTGGGAAGAGAAATGCCAGAGGGCCTTCGAGGACATTAAACAATATTTAATGACACCTCTCGTCTTAGCAGCCCTAGTCTCAGGTAGACCGTTGATACTTTATACCGCGTCCTTAGACGACTCTCTCAGAGCCCTGTTAGCCCAGGTCAATGATGAGGGTAAAGAAAATGCTCTTTACTACCTAAGCCGTCGTTTACTTCCGACGGAAATAAAGTATCCTCCAATTGAAAAGCATTGTTTGGCCCACGATCTTCGCCGCTCAAAAGCTCGGGCACTACATGCTTTCTCATAAGGTCAGCACGATCTCGAAATTTAATCCATTGCAATACTTGTTGACCCGCCCAACGCTTTCTGGCAGACTTGCCAGGTGGTCAATGATATTATTGCAATTCGATATAACTTTTGTACCTCTTCGTGCCGTAAAGGGACAAGTCCTAGCAGACTTCCTCGCAGCACACCCTTTGCCGGCAGAATCTCCTCTCAATGACGACTTGCCAGATGAACAAATAATGAGCTTAGAAGACCCCGATGATCGACGTTGGGAATTATATTTCGACGGAGCATCTTCAGCACACAAAGACGAAGAATCGCAAGTGATAGTGCCGGTAAGGCGGGAATCGAACTAATCTTTATAACACCGGAGCGGGGGATGTTAAGATACTCCTACCACTTAACGAGCCGTGTACAAACAACGAAGCGAATACGAAGCTCTCGTAACAGGATTGGAATTAACTATTCGAATGGGGATAACAAACATCAACATCTACGGGGATTCACGGTTAATCATTCAACGGATCGCCGGACGATGCGAATTTTAAAGCCAAGACTCGAACAATACTTCCAGTTTGCCATACAGTTGTTAGAACAGATTCCGAATGTGACGATCTACAAAATTCCCATAAAAGAAAACGCTTTAGCAGATGCGTTAGCCCGCCTCGCAAAAGAATTTGCCTGCTTACAAGATGAATCAGTGGAAGTGTCAGTTCACGGACGTCAGGTCCTATCACAGCTCGACATAGACACAATACACAAATCGAGAAAAGAAGAAGAATCAGTTGCAACAGTGACAGAAAACACAGAAGATTGGCGACAACCATTAATAGACTACCTGCAAACAGGAAAACTACCAGACGATTGGTCGTTAATCCATCAGATCAAGAAAAGAACTCTGTCCTACGCATTAATAAATAACACGCTATACAGAAGGTCTTTCGATCAAATGTGGCTAAGGTGCCTAAGCGGGTTCGAGGCCCGTGAAATTGTTAAAGAGGTGCATTCAGGACTCTGTGGCACTCACCAGTCGGGTCCGAAGATGAAAATGAAAATTAAAATACTAGGGTACTACTGGCCCTCGATGATGACCGACTGCATGAAAATCGCCAAGAGCTGTCACCAATGCCAAGTGCACGGAGTGGTTCTACACCAACCTCCAAATGTGCTACATTCGAAAATTGCATCGTGGCCATTTGAATATTGGGGCACAGATATAGTGGGTCCAATAGAACCACCATCTTCAAAAGGACGTCGCTTCATTCTTGCGGCTACTGATTACTTTTCCAAGTGGGCGGAGGCGGTTCCACTCGGAGAAGTGAAAGCACACCACGTGCTACAGTTTTTCAAGAACCAAGTTGTCTACCGTTTCGGAGCGCCGCACATGATCATCTCAGATAATGGGTCAGCATTCAGAAGCACACAAATCAACAATTTTGTCAGGAGACACGGAATCGACTCGCGATATTCAACAATTTACTACCCAAGAGCAAACGGCCTAGCTGAGGCTTTTAATAAAACTCTCGTTCAAATTTTAAAGAAAACGTTGGACGATAATAAGAGAAATTGGCACGAGAAGTTATTAGAAGCCTTATGGGCCTACCGGACAACCTTCGAACTCCTACTCGAAGCTACACCTTACGCTCCGGTGTATGGGTCCGAGGCGATGTTACCCTTAGAGGTCCGGCTTCCTCCACTCGGAATTGCGATTGCAAACAAAATCACGACGGAAGAGAATGCCAAATTACGACTAGAAGAATTGGAAAGCACCGGAAGGGAAAAGACTTACGGCAGCGACGAGAATTTAGAACTATACCAAGCCAAGATGGTTCAAGCCCATGACGGATCGGTCCGCCGAAGAACCTTCAAAGTTGGTGACTTAGTTCTCGTTCTCAAGAGTCCTATCCTTACACACCGCAAGATAGGAGGAAAATTTGAACCCACTTGGGAAGGGCCGTTTATGGTTGAGGCAGTCTACTCAGGAGGCTCCTACCAGCTAGTGAATTGCCAAGGAGAACGACATATGCTTCCGATCAACGGACGATACTTGAAAAAGTATTACGCTACCTGATGTTTCGAAGGAATGAATTTTTCATCCCTAGAAGCACGGGTGAAGTAATTACTTATGACTGGGTCCGAACCCAAAAATAATAAAAAATGAGCTAAAATAAATAAAATCATGATAATAAAGTTTTCCTTGTTTTCTCTTCCATATCAAAATCTTTTTCCTGATCTTTTCCCACTTCATTCCTGTCAAATTTAAAAATACAAAAGTAATAATAAAAAAAATAAAATAAAAAAAAGAAGAAAACTCTGTCTTTAATAAACATTTTCTTAATGTTCTTGTTCTTAGTACAGCCCCTCATCCTTTTCCTTGTCTTTTCGCAGGGAAATGTCAAACGGGCGGTTGGTCCTAAACTTTAGAAATGGCATAAGCCTTGCACTCGATGAAAAGAGGGTGAAAGATGGAGCGATAATAGAGATTGACTCAGACTTCGCACCAGCAGGCCTGCAATACGAGGTAGGTGACTGGGTCCCAGTTGATCGAGAGGGACTGCCCAGTCAGACGGTAATGAAAGTTTGTGGCCCAAGCCACCAACCCGAGCAGAAGAAAAGGAAAACAAACACCGAGGAGAACAAGAGAATCAAGTCCGTAGTCGCTACAACGGAGGGCGAGGCTTGTCGGCGCCGCGCCCACAAAAATTCAGGAAGTACGAAGAGCTACTCTCACAGCAACTCAGCGAAGAAATAAAAACCGCCGTATCCGCAAGATGTTAACTAAACTAGCAGCGGACCAGTGCGACGAGGCAATCGCTACTACCAGTGCATATACTTCAAGAATATCGGTTCTCCAGGAACCTGAAGAAAGGAGGCTAGCTCCGAGGATAACAGAAGAGACCAGGGAAATCTCAAGAAGATCAGAAGAAGGAAGGCTACCACACCACCAGATAAAGCCACCAGTAATGCATGACCTTGTTGCAGAAGCAACCCCGGAGGATGTCCCGATGGAGACCATCCCCGAGGAGCCGAGGTATGCGGGAGAACACGAAGGGATTGAGCCATATATCCCACGATACGTCACCGAGCCTCGCCATTTGTAGATTATTCCGGAATACGAGCTAGAAAGAATGCGGAATGTCGAGAAGCAAACTTTTGAATACTTCGAGAGAATCGGAGGCGAGGAGGATCAATATACTAGAAGGCCTCGAGCTACATACAGACGTGTTCTCAGAATACGAACAGCAACAAATCGTGGACTGCATCCGGGACTTGAAAAGAATGGGTCGAGCAGGTCGCCTAAGAGAAAACAGGAAAGGGGAGAATTACAATACAATGTGGATGCTGCTACAACTTCGCAGAAGACAGGAAAGGAAACCCACCGGGGATACTCCGTCATGGCAAGGTAGATTCAATGTCATTAGTCATCAAAAGGATGGTAAAGATAATGATAACGTGGAGGGTACTGCCAGCAGATTGCATACCCAACAGTTGCATCATTAACATTTACAAGACGGGTGACTGCATACCCCGCACATAGATCACCACGACTTTGTCAGACCTTTCTACACAGTTTCTTTTTTGAACGAGTGTAATATCATGTTCGGATCTGACCTCTGGATAGCAGGCCAGGTGTGTTCTGAGGGCCAGTAAAGATACCATTACCGGTAGGTTCCGTCATGATACTAAAGGGCAACGGAGCAGATGTCGCTAAACATTGCATAACGGGAGTACCAATGAAGCGGATCTCGATTACTTTCGAAGGATGGATGACGGAAAGTACCTTACCACTTCCGACCGGACCCGAGCTAGAGAGCCTCCGGTCTTACGAGCCGTGAGTTACATGGAAAATATCACACCTCCAACGTACATCCATACGGCATCCTTGCCAAGGATGGCTTGGAAGGTGATGTTATTGACCATGTACCTCACTATTCGGACATGGATTTTGGACGAGATGCCTTTTTGGATGGATCGACAAAGATCATACATAGTCCGTTTTGAGTCTACATGGATTGTATGAGATGTATTCCGGATCAAGTTGTATGATGTATCTTCGACATGATTGGAATGAAAGTGACCATGTCACATTTTTGGCCTTCACCTCTTTTGTGCAAGTTGATCGGGAAACGCCATTAAAGTTAAATGAACTTCGAACAAAGAACAGAAAAGAAACAAAAAGAATAAAAGAAAACTTTCCTTAAATATCTAAAAAAATGATGAACTCCAAATTCACATGAACATTAAATGAACGATAAAGCAAATCTGAATCGTTAAAAGACAAACAAAATGAACACAAATTTTAAATCAAATTCAAATTCAAATTTCCAAATTTCAAATCAAATCTCAAATCAAATTCAAACTCAACCCTCCAAATCTGAAATCCAGTCCGTTCTACTCTCTTCTTTGTCTGGGATGGAAGCGGTCGATTCCATTGACACAGAGCCGCGAGATTTTCGATTCGGATCTAGTGGCGAGGAATTGTATCCAATCCAAACCAGTAACTTTTGATCAACTCTTTTGAATGGGATATGTAGCATCTACATATTCCCTCCTAATCTCTTTCTTTCCACAAAAATCTTTTACAACTTTCATAAAATTCTCGAAACACCAAAATTCCAAACTTTTCAAATCAAGACTACAAATCTTTGCAAAATTAATTACCATTCAAAATCAAATTCTTGGGGTTGAGTATTTCACATCCGAGACTGCATTGCTTTAGGTTCTTTTCCTATCGCAATGAAATACATCAAAATCAAAATCTTAGGGTTGAGGATTTCACATTCGAGACTGCATTGCTTTAGGTTTTTTCCCTATCGCAATGAAATACATCCAAATCAAACTCTTGGGGTTGAGTATTTTACATCCGATACTGCATTGATTTAGGATTTTTTCCCTATCACAATGAAATACATCAAAATCAAATTCTTGGGGTTGAGGATTTCACATCCGAGACTGCATTGCTTTAGGTTCTTTCCCTATCGCAATGAAATACATCAAAATCAAATTCTTGGGGTTGAGGATTTCACATCCGAGACTGCATTGCTTTAGGTTCTTTCCCTATCGCAATGAAATACATCAAAATCAAATTCTTGGTGTTGAGGATTTGACATCCGAGACTGCATTTCTTTAGGTTCCTTCCCTATCGCAATGAAATACATCAAAATCAAATTCTTGGGGTTGAGGATTTCACATCCGAGACTGCATTGCTTTAGGTTCTTTCCCTATCGCAATGAAATACATCAAAATCAAATTCTTGGGGTTGAGGATTTCACATCCGAGACTGCATTGCTTTAGGTTCTTTCCCTATTGCAATGAAATACATCCAAATCAAACTTTTGAGGTTAAGGATTTTACATCCAATACCGCATTGCTTTAGGTTCTCTCCCTATTGCAATGAAGCACACCAAATCAAGCTGTTGAGGTTAAGGATTTTACATCCAATACCGCATTGCTCTGAGTTCTTTCCTCATTGTAATGGTTCAATCCAATCAATTCAATTTTTAATTTTTTGAGGTTGAAGATGTTACATCTAAAACCACAAAATTCCAATTTTCATTTCAAGTTCAAATCCCTTCAAATTAATCTTAACAAAACTTCAATCTAAATTGAAACTCAAACTAAAATCTGAGCTCACACATCAAAACTTAAACTGAAACAAAACGAAATCTAAATCAAAATTCCCACAGATCATGTGATTTGGGATTCACCTCTTTTTCCTTTCCCCAGCGAGAGTTCAGGGATCTCCAGTCTTGGAGATGCACTTGATACTCCCCAGCGGAAATTCTTCTACTTCGTCCTAAGTTTGTCACTTGGACATCTGTGTTGGTTTTGTTGATCTTTTCGGTCAACGCCAATACGCGCGGTGTGCTTGGTTAGCACACCACACCTATTGGGGGTCCATTTGTTGACCTCATTTTTGATGAGGTCTTCCTTTGACTATCCTAGAGGACTAGAAATGGGACCCACCACTTAGAAATTCAAACCACTTCTTAACTCCCTGCAAACTCCACAAACTTGATTGTAGACCCCTAATCACCTAGAGGGTTTGAATCAAATGTGGAAGTTTAAAGGATGAGTTCCTATAGGATTCTTTGGCCTTAGGACTGCCCTGGGTGGCCTGGTCTGGTGAGGGCTGACCTACATACACACTACACCTATACACTACACTTTCACACACCTCCTAAAACCACACCCATACCTAACTTGACCTCCTGGCTCATGCAGGTGATTCACATGGATGGTCCTTAACCCCTAAGCCCTTGGCAAGAGGGTTAGGAACAACATAGTGAATGCCTCAAATGAATCCTCTCATGGCTCATATAGGCTTAATATGGCTTCATGACTCAACCAAAAAGATTTCATTCCACTTACATTTACCCGATCTTCAATTTTCCAAATTTTAAATTTTTGACCCCGGGGACCCTACACCCGCCTAGCCTACCCAAAACCCTTGAAATTACCCAATTTTTTCCAAAATTCTCCAAATCACCCAAAAATCCTCAAAACCAATCCTAAACATTCCCACATCACTCAAATTGATAATCCATAGCCAAATATACTCAAAATTCCAAAAATACCCCCTCAATACCCTCCAAATACCCAAAATGCCCCTCTTGACCCAAAAATCTAAAAATTCAGAAAATTCCCAGAAAATTCCAGAAAATTCCAAATATTCCTAATTTCATTTTGTCCAACTACACCATGGGCCAATTTTCTCAATTTACCCCACTTTTGTCAAAATCTCCAATTTGACCCATTTTAACCCAAAGTGAACCCAATGTCAAACCATACCTACCCAATTGACCCAAATTATGGTCCAATTCAATTCTAAACTTCAATTCAACATCCCCAACACCAATATAAACCAAATCCAAGCCCAATTTGATTGGCATTTGAATATAATTTCACTTTTGACCTTAAAACCCAATTTGGACCCATGACCCAAACTTAGCCCAAACTAACCCAATTCAACTCCAATTAACCTCAAATCTTTTCTAAACCTTCCCTAACATCCCCACAAACAAAACTCTAACATAATTTGCCCAAAATTTGGACCCAAACCCCACTCAAATTCAACCCAAAACCAAAAGTTCCAATTTTGACCTAAACCCAAACTTAACCCAAATAGACCCAAACCCCAAAATTCAACCCCAACAAAAGTTGAAACCTCTTTGAAACACTCCCATAAACATTTCTCAACATTAATTTTACATCAATTTTAACCCTAGCCCAACATTGGCCCAAATTAGCCCAATTTGACCTACATTAACCCCTTTACCAAATGAACCCAAATCCAACCCAATTCAAACCCAAACCACTCCAAACTTGTTTCAAATCAATCATGACACATCCTTAGACAAAATCAACATTTATTGCATGGCCCATTGCAAATTTTTCTCTTCAAAATCCCATTTTCTAACCTAAAAGCCCATTCCCTTAAACCATTTTAAAAGCCCACCTTTACCAAATTTTAAAAAAGCCCAAACCCATCCTAAAGCCCACACTACAATCTCATCTCATCCTCACTCAATTAAAATCATCCCTAAGTCCTAATCCAATGATCAAATAATTCTAAATAAAGCTTCATCCAACTTTCCATCAAAATATCCAAAATCCTTAAAATCCATTTTTATGAAATTGACCAAACTTTTTCCAAGCCAAATGTGAGCCATTGAGCCATGTACAAGCCACATGGAAGCCATGAGAGCCACTTTCCACCTCACCAAGCCATTAATGGCAAGAGGAGGGGACCCTTTCCTAATCCTTCATTAAGCCTTTTAACCATACTCATGTCACACTCTAAACCATGCTTAGCCACCTCACCATGGATGGAGACCACACCATTTTCTCTTGGCTGACCCAAGTGATCCTTTTCAGCCCAAGACCAGGCCTTGGGTGGTGAACCTAGCCCAAAATCATGGGTTGACTCATTTGAACCCAAAATAGTCTTCCCCCCATTCCATTTCAATCCAAACTCTTTACACATGGCATTGGCCAATTGCCTACACAAAACCCCAGCCCTGACCCACCTGAACTTGAGGGTGACCATTGCCTGCCGGCCAGCCGCCTGGATCGCCGGAAAACACCATGGCCGAGACCTTGGGAGGAGCCAAAAAATTCAATTCTCCTTTGCTGAAGTGTCCCAGCCCAAGTGGCCACCATGGCTGTTCTTCTCTTGCATAGAGCAGCTGATCCCCAGCCTTAAACCCCCCTGGGAGGCCCTCCACCCTCTCCTATTTAAACACCACCCCCTCTCGGCCATGAGAGGTGCTGAACCAGACCTTACTGAAACCCTGCCAAAATTGCTCCAGATCACTCTCCACACTTAGAGCAGTTGATCCCCAGTGACAATTTGCCCTAATCCCCACCAACAGAGCCCAATTTCTCACCCAAAATTCCACCCAAAAACAGGACATCTCCCAATTCTCCACCAAACTCAAATTAAACTCATCCACACCTGCACAAGGTCAAGAGAAGGAGTTCCCCAGTGAAAGCCCCCTCTCTAGGCCACCCAACTGTTCCGGACTCCAAGATTTGTAATCGGCCGTGGTCGAAATCATACCTGGACAATTCACTGCAGCCCAAGGGACTTCATCCGGAGCTTGCTTGGACCCAATCGAAGGTGACACAACTCTCGGATCAAAGCTTCACTTCTCCGAGCAAAGGTATGGACTCACTCTTCTTCCCGAGCTTACGGAGATTCTCTATTTAATTTGAGTCGATTTCAATACATGTTTACCGTATGGATGTGTTCGTCTCCTCAAGACGAATCCATAGAGCATAAGAACTTGAAAGTCCATTGAGAATCGAGTGAGAAATTAGGGTTAGAAGGTTGACGGTCACGGGTGCACACCAGTCGTAGACGATGACCAGGAGCCGTCGGATAGCGCGTGTATCGAGCGGACGGTCTGGATCGATCCGGACAGCGCAATGGTGCATGAACCGCGGGCCCCTGGAGCGCTAAGTCGAATGGCGGCGCCGAATCAGAAGACGACGCGTGGCCTTTCAGAGCTGCCGAGGATGGCGTGGCGCCGCGTGGATAAGTAGGAAATTAGGGTATTTTTTATTTATTTATTTAATTCCCTAAACTTCAAAAATGCATAACTTTGTGTAGGAAAATCAGTAAAATAAAATAAAAATACCCTCTTGCTCAGTGAACAGAGGAGAATAATGTGGAAAAGAAATCATATAATTTCATTAAGTATTTTATTTTTAATTATTTATTTACTCTCTCCACTATTTCAATTCTCCATGCATGTATACAATTCACCATGGCATGAGACCATAGGGCTTTTGAAGCCTCTGAATTTGGGAACATTCCCTGAATTTTCCAAAGTCAGAGGCCATCCCTATGAAGCGTTATTGATTTTTCAATTCTAGGTCACCATTCTGAGTATTTTAATTTCAGTAATTAGCATATTTTGAAATAAATTCTAAGAAAATTTGGTCATATTTCTTATGACCAAAGGACCTTAGGAAAAATAGTTTTCGAGTTAACTCACTTGTAATAACCCTAATAGGCTTAAACACCCAAAATGGGGCTTTAATTAATTAGAGCTAATCATACATCAAATTGACTTGAAATCAATTCTCCACTCGACCTTTAGGATCGGGGAACCCACCATAAAAGTTTAAAGTCAATTGGACTTGGTTAGCCCTATCAAATGGGTTGATTAAGCCATTTAGCCAAATTTAAACTTTAAAAATTCATAACTTTCAAAATACTTTTCAAAAATTCTCCAAATTGGTTTTGGAGCCTCTCAGATATCAGGGGAATTTAAGAAAAATAAAATTGTAATTTTCTAAAAAAGTTGATTTTTTGCATTATTTTAATATTTTTAATAATTAAAAAAAATAAAAATCACAAAAATAATAAATTCACCAAAATGTCACATTTTGAATTTTAACCACTTAGGAACAAATCCCATATTTTTCTTGAGTCTCTATGATGAGATATTAAATTTTAAAGCCCTAAGGTAATTTTAAAATTAAAAAAATGTATTTTCTAGCATTTCCACTAAAATAATTATAATAAATCAACAAAAAATCAGAAAATTGTAAAAATTAGTTCTCTGATTTCCTTGATATCAGAGAGATTTTAAAAAATATAAAATTCATTTTTAAACCTATATTTTATTTTTAAATTAATTAATACTCCAAAACTCAAAATAATTATATTAAAAAGAATATAATTTAAAAAATCACCAAAATTGGTCCAAGTGGTCCTCTGGTCATTAGAAATGTCTCATAATTTTCTTAAGGACAGAAACTTCCGCTTGGTCATATTATTAAATTTTCCTTGAAAATACCTATTTCCCACTAAAAATAATTACATAAATAAATTAAATACAGAAAATTCACATTTTCTCCTCTAATGTCTTGATTGACATATGAGTGAAGTCACATTAAAATTTCAAATTCATTTAAGCTCAATTTAGTGAGTTATGAAATTAATAAGTTTAAAGGGCAAAATGGTAATTAAAATTTTAACCTATAATTAAAAAAATTTTAGGTTTAATTAAAAGGGTGGGTAAAATATTTGATACTAAGTTGATTTTGGATGTTTGAAACTTAGGCAATTAAAGGGTAGAAACCCACCAAATAATTTAAAAATAATTAAAATAAACCTTAATTAAATAATTAATTAAATTTGGAAGAATAATAAAAATTGGAATTATTAAAATAGGGATATTATTAGAGAAGAGATTTGTTCTTTAATTTAAGAATCCCTAAATTAATCACCTCAATAATATTTAATTCCTAATTAAAATGAAAATACAAATTCAAGATGTAAAATGCTAAAAGACTTAATCATTAAATTAAATTAAAGTTAAATTATTTAAATTAAATCCTTTTAAAATTTCAATTAAATTAATACTTCAACAATTAAAATTAAATCATCTTTAAAACATAAAAAAAATAAAAATAAAATATTAAATTAAAATTAAAAATAAAAATTAAATTAAAATTTAAATTAAATTAAAATCTAAAATAAAATTAAATTAAAATTTAATTAAATTAAAGTTTAAATTAAGTTAAATTAAATTAAAATTTAAATTAAATTAAATTAAATTAAATTAAATTAAATTAAATCACATTAAATTAAATTAAATTAAATTAAATTAAATTAAATTAAAACATGTTAAATCAGATTAAATTAAATAAAAAATAAAAAGTTAAAATTGAAATTAAATTAAAAAATAAAATTAAATTGAAATTAAAACTAAATCAAATTAAATTAAACTAATCTAAATTAAATTAAATTGAATTAAAAATAACATCACCTAAGACA
The DNA here is from genome assembly GCA_022702705.1 of Papilionanthe hookeriana x Papilionanthe teres. Classification (NCBI taxonomy): domain Eukaryota; kingdom Viridiplantae; phylum Streptophyta; class Magnoliopsida; order Asparagales; family Orchidaceae; genus Papilionanthe; species Papilionanthe hookeriana x Papilionanthe teres. The sequence continues at coordinate 43,349,713 of CM040435.1, read as the reverse complement.
CAAAGAATTCAAAAATAAATCTAAAACAACTTGAACAATATTCCAAACTTAAACCCATTAATTGAAATTAAATTAAATCACAAATCACTTGAACATCAATTTGCCCTCAAAAGCTCTTGTTGTCATAACTTTTAAACGGAGTGTTAAGTGAAGTGTTACTTCACTCATAGGATATTCAAATGTCCTAGTTCACTGAGCAAGATAACAACAAAACTTGAACTCCTGGATGATTAGTTCATTTGTATAATTAAATTCTCTTGGACTTAAAATAATCCTAGAAGTATTGAAAGATGTTTAAGACTCGTCTTAAGCACTTCCTCGATATGATAGGATATTTATAAGAACAATTGAATTTAATTGTTCTTTGATGAAAAAAATCATCCTTAAACCAAAACACAAAGAGCCTGGACGTCATAGGAGATGACTAGCTATAGGATTAGGAACTTGGTAGAAAACCATAACCCATCCCTTAGCTTTACCTAGGAACTTGCTTTAAATTCTTAAATATTCTAAATTATGTTTAAGTGCAGCTTGGGATGACAGGAAGACCCTCCAGGTACGCTTTTATTTTATTGCAATTTACTTATTGCAATTTATTTAATCGCATCGTACTTACTTTTCTTGCATGATGAACAACTGTTGCATGAAAACCCACACCTTTAGGATAGTCCCTAAAACTGAAACCAAAACTAAATTAAAAGTCATTACAAGATAAAATTCACCGCCACAACATTTCAAAATATAAAACAACTCAAAATTTAATCACGAACAAAACAACAAAACTACAACTACAACTAAATTAAAACGTCCTGTTGGATGATCGGGAATACCTCGGATGATGTAACCTACGTGTTGCTAACGGGATTTCCCACGGTCTAAATGAAAGTATGGAACTCATTTAGTTGAGTTTAGCAAATTCATCTGGACTAAGTGAATCCGATAAAAATAACGATGCTGGAAGGATGGAACCGTGGGATCTTAACTAGTGTCGTTATAATCAACTTTAAGATTTGTTTTAATTAAAACATAAAAACCACTTGGAAACTAAGACCTTCTCTAAACCAGAACACTTCTCTCATCTCCTGATTTATGACTTCTAAAACTAAACCTCTGCGAAAACAAGGAGCTCAGAGCATGGTGGGCGACGACGACCATCGTCATCGACAGAAACCCGAGTCTACTTCAACAAAACTTTCTTAGAATTAAATAATCAAGCCATAGGACTTCGAGGTAGTTTGCCTAGTGCAACATAAATCCTCAACTCTTCGTTAGGCATTTGCATTGCAAATTAAGCCCTAACCGGTCTTAGGATTCAGAGGTAGTCGTCCGATACGACATAAACCCTCACATCTTCAAGGCTATTTGTGTGATCGCATCATACGAATATAAGTCCTAATTAATTAAAATTGGCAAGATCAAAACATTAAATAGACATTAGGGCATTCCTAAATTCAAGCCAAACAATAGGATAGTCAGGAAAATACCGAAGTTCGCTTCGAATCTGTGATTTCTCCTACCTTACTTCCTTTAAATTCCCAAAATAAAATGTTCCAAATTTAATCCATTCCCTATTGAAATTCCAAAATTCAATCCCTTGAAAACTTAAACTTTGAAATTCTTGAGACGAGAACTACTGATTATTATCGAGAGTTTTCTTAGGTGATTCCCGTCACTTAAGATGTAATTAACTATAGGGGCTTGCCCTTATAGGGAATTTTAAGAACCCAGGTAATATAAACCCTATTTAATGTTTTTTATATTAAGCAAGGGAACTTGTCGGCAAATAAAATGGTTTCGCATACCAAACGGATGTCACAAACCTTCTAGTTTATTTAATCGAGCCCCACCACCAAACAGTGTGCCCATTCTTTGGAATAGACACGCGGTTTGTGGTGTGGTGCTCGTTTATATGAACTATTTGAGATGTGAGATTAGTTTGATTTCATATCTTAAAATTTTTAAAATTATTTTCAAAAATCTACTTTCCAAATTATATATATATGTAAATTAAATTTAAAATTCACCGACAATTTCTGTAGGCGACCTCCCTTTTAAAATAAAACACATAACCTAAAAATATGCCGACATTGGGTTAGGGTTTAAATTGAGAGCCAATTGATGTTTTTTTTGGTGTATGGATGTATTTGGAAAAATTTAGAATTGAAATTGGGGAAAATTGAGTTGAATTGGGCTGGATTTGGGTAGGTTTGGGTCATAGGCTAAGATTGGGGTTTTGGTTTCAAGTTGAAATTGAATTCAAGTGTGAGTCAAATTGGGCTTGGTTTTGGTTTAAATTGGTATTAAAAATGTTGAATTGAAGTTTAGAATTGAGTTTGAGCAAAATTGGGGTCAATTGAGTTGACTTGGTTTGACATTGTGTCTACGTGGGTTAAAGATGGGTCAAATTAGGGATTTTGACAAAAGTGGGTTAAATTGGCAAAATTGGCTTATGGTGTAGTTGAACAAAATGAAATTGGGAATATTTGAGATTTTCTGAAATTTTTTTGATAATTTTTTAAATTTTTAGAATTTCAGGTGAAAAGGGGTATTTAGGGTATTAGGAGGTTATTGGGGTGTATTGGCGTATTTTGGTGAATTTAAAGGTAGGGATTGTTTTGAAATGATTCTTAGGATTTTTTTAGGAATTTTGGGTAATTTTGGGAATTTTTTGATAATTTTGGTGGTTGTAGGGGCCATTTAGGTAGTTTTGGGTAAGCTTAAGGGACTCAATGTCAAAACCAGAAATTTTGGCAATTGAATGGGGTTTCAAATAAGGGAGAATGAGACCATTTTAGTGGAGTTAAGATTGAGTAAAAATTGATTTGGAATGGAATTAGGGTTTGGACCAAGTCTAGCCAAATGGTAACCACTTTATGATCCTTTACATATTGACCTTAGCCATCTTAATCAAAGATTAGTGGCTTGGGTTCAACCATGTGAGTTACATAAGGGTAGAAAGGCAAGGGTTCAAGGTTTAGGTTAAGTGGCTTATGGGTGTGTGTGTGTGCAAGAGAAGCTCAAGTCACCCAAGGTCACCCAGGGTAGTCCTAGGGCTTGGACATCCTATATGCATTCACTATTGGTTGCCCATATGGTGGCTTTAACCTTCCAAGGTGATTTAGAGGTTTACAACCATCCAAGTGGGGTCTCAAGAGGAGTCAAGAAGTGGCTGAATTGCTAAAGGGTGGGTCCCAATTCTAGTCCTCTAGGATAGTCAAGTAAAAGTCCTATGGCTAGATTCTAAGCATTAAGAGGAAAGAAAAGAACTCCCCAAAAATGAGGTCAACAAATGGACCCCCAATAGGTGTGGTGTGTTAACCAAGCACACCGCGCGTATTAGCGTTGACCGAAGAGATCAACAAAACCAACACATAATTCTAAGTGACACACTTAGAATGGAGCGTACAAGAAAACTTCCGCTGGGAAGTATCAGGTAGATCTCCAAGACTGAAGAGCCCTAAACTCTCGCTGGGAAAAAAAGGTAAATTCCATATCACAAGATTTGGAGGGATTCAATTTCAGATTCATTTCAAGTTTTAAGTTTGAGTTTTGAATTGATTTGAGTTTCAATTTTGGTTAAAATTTGACTTAATATTGATTTCAAGGGTTTTTATATGAGAGTGGGAACCTAGGTTTCAACCTCAGGAGAGAGTCGGAAGTTAGGTACCGACCGAAAAGGATGAGAATCAGAGTTTCAGTACTGATCTCGAAATGAGAACTGGAAGTTAGGTACCAGTCTCGGAAGAGATTCGGAAGTTAGGTATCGACCTCGAAAGAGAGGGAACTGGAAGTTAGGTACAAGCCCCGAAAGGGTGAGAACTGGAAGTAAGGTACCAGTCTCAAAAGAGAGGGAACTGGAAGTTAGGTACCAGCCCCGAAAGGGTGAGAACTGGAAGTTTGGTACCAGTCTCGGAAGAGAGGGAACTGGAAGTTAGGTACCAGTCCGGAAAGGGTGAGAACTGGTGTCGGCATATTTTTAAGTTGTGTCGTTTAATCTTTTTTTTTAAAAAGGGGTCGCCTACAGAAATTATCGGCGAATTTTTAATTTAATTTACATATATATATAATTTGTAAAGTAGTATTTTGATTTTGAAAATAATTTTAAAAAATTTTAAGATATGAAATCAAACTGATCTCACATCTCAAATAGTTTATATAAAAGAGCACCACACCACAAACCGTGTGTCTATTCTGAAGAATAGGCACACTGTTTGGTGGTGGGGCTCGATTAAATAAACTAGAAGGTTTGTGACATCCGTTCGGTCTGCGAAACCATTTTACTTGCCGACAAGTTCCCCTGCTTAATATGAAAGAATTAAACAGGGTTTTTATTACCTAGGTTCTTAAAATTCCCTATAAGGGCAAGCCCCTATAGTTAATTACATCTTAAGTGTCGGGAATCACCTAAGAAAACTCTCGATAATAATCAGTAGTTCTGCTCTCCAGAATTTCAAAGTTTAAGTTTTCAAGGGATTGAATTTTGGAATTTCAATAGGGAATGGATCAAATTTGGAACATTTTATTTTGGGAATTCAAAGGAAGAAAGGTAGGAGAAATCACAGATTCGAAGCGAACTTCGATAATTTCCCGACTATCCTATTGTTTGGCTTAAATTTAGGAAAGTCCTAATGTTTATTTAATGTTTTGATCTTGCCAATTTTAAATAATTAGGACTTATATTCGTATGATGTGATCACACAAATAGCCTCGAAGATGTGAGGGTTTATGTCGTATCGGACGACCACCTCGGAATCCTAAGACCGGTTAGGGCTTAATTTGCAATGCAAATGCCTAACAAAAGGTTGAGGATTTATGTTGCACTAGGCAAACTACCTCGAAGTCCTATGGTTTAATTATTTAATTCTAATAAATGCTTTGTTGCAGTAGATCCGAGTTTTGCTGACGATGATGGCCGTGTTGCCCACTATGCTCCGAGCTCCTTGTTGTTGCAGAGGGTCTTATTTTAGAAATCATAAATCAAGAGATGAGAGAAGTGTTCTGGTTTAGAGAAGGTCTTCATTTGTAAGTGTTTTTTATGTTTTAATTAAAACAAATCTTAAAGTTGATTATAACAACACCGGTTAAGATCCCACGGTTCCATCCTTCCGGCATCGTTATTTTTATCGGATTCACTTAGTCCAGATGAATTAGCTAAACTCAACTAAATGAGTTCCACACTTTCATTTAGACCGTGGGAAATCTCGTTAGCAACACGTAGGTTACATCATCCGAGGTATTCCCGATCATCCAACAAGACGATTTAATTTAGTTGTAGTTATAGTTTTGTTGTACTGTTTGTGATTAAATTTTGAGTTGTTTATATTTTGAAATGTTGTGGCGGTGAATTTTATCTTGTAATGATTTTTAATTTAATTTTGGTTTCAGTTTAGGGACTATCCTAAAGGTTTTGGTTTTCATGCAACAGTTGTTTATCATGCAAGAAAAGTAAAGTGCATTTGCAATAAAGTAAATTGCAATAAAATAAAAGCGTACCTGGAGGGTCTTCCCGTCATCCCAAGCTGCACTTAAAACACATATCAGAGCATTTAAGTATTCCAACAAGTACCTAGGTAAAGCTAAGGTAAAGGTTTTGGTTGTCTACCAAAGTCCTAATCCTATAGCTAGTCCTCTCTTATGACGTCTAGGTTCTTGTGTTTTGGTTTAAGGATGATTTTCTTCATCAAAGAACAATTAAGTTCAATTGTTCTTATAAATATCCTATCATATTGAGGAAGTGCTTAAGACGAGTCTTAAACATATTTTCAATACCTCTATGATTATTTTAAGTCCAAGAGAATTTAATTATACAAGTGAATTAATCATCCAGAAGTTTAAGTTTTGTTATCTTGCTCAGTGAATTAGGACATTTGAATATCCTATAAGTGAAGTAACACTTCACTTAATACTCGTTTAGGAGTTATGACAACAAGAGCTTTTGAGGGCAAATTGATGTTTAAGTGATTTGTGATTTAATTTAATTTCAATTAATGGGTTTAAGTTTGGAATAGTGTTCAAGTTGTTCTAGATTTATTTTGAATTCTTTATGTCTTAGGTGATGTTATATTTAATTCAATTCAATTTAATTTAATTTTAATTTAATTTATTTTGGTTTTGTTTTAATTTTAATTTAATTTTATTTTTTAATTTAATTTTAATTTTATTTTAACTTGATTTTATTTTTTATTTAATTTAATTTAATTTAATATGTTTTAATTTAATTTAATTTAATTTAGTTTAATTTAATTTAATTTAATTTAATTTAAATTTTAATTTAATTTTATTTTAATTTAATTTAATTTAAATTTTAATTTAATTTTATTTTAATTTTAATTTAATATTTTATTTTTTATGCTTTAAGGATGATTTAATTTAATTGTTAAACTATTAATTTAATTGAAATTTTAGAAGGATTTAATTTAAATGTTTTAAATTTAATTTAATTTAATGATTAAGTCTTTTAGCATTTTAAATCTTGAGTTTGGATTATCATTTTAATTAAGAATTAAATATTATTGAGGTGATTAATTTAGGGATTCTTAAATTAAAGAACAAATCTCCTCCTAATAGTATCCACTATTTTAATAATTCCAATTTTTCATTATTCTTCCAAATTTAATTAATTATTTAATTAAGGTTTATTTTAATTATTTTCAAATTGTTTGGTAGGTTTCTACCCTTTAACTACCTAAGTTTCAAACATCCAAAATCAACTTAGTATCAAATATTTTACCCACCCTTTTAATTAAACCTAAAATTTTTAATTATGGGTTAAAATTTTAATTACCATTTTGCCCTTTAAACTTACTAATTCCATAACTCACTAAATTGAGCTTAAATGAATTTGAAATTTTTATGTGACTTCACTCATATATCAATCAAGTCATTAGAGGAGAAAATGTGATTTTTCTGTATTTAATTTATTTATGTAATTATTTTTGGTGGAAAATAGGAATTTTCAAGAAAAATTCAATAACATGACCAAGGGAAAGTTTCTGTCCTTAAGAAAATTAAGGGACATTCCTAATGACCAGAGGACCATTTTGGTGATTTTTTTAATTATATTTTCTTTATTATAATTATTTTGAGTTTTGGAGTATTAATTAATTTAAAAATAAAATAAAGGTTGAAAGATGAATTTTATATTTTTCAAAAATCTATCTGATATCAAGGAAACCAGAGAACCAATTTTTATAATTTTCTGATTTTTCTTTGATTTATTAGAATTATTTTAGTGGAAATGCTAGAAAATACATTTTTTAATTTTAAAATTACCTTAGGGCTTTAAAATTTAATATCTCATCATAGAGACTTAAGAAAAATATGGGGTTTGTTCCTATGTGATTAAAATTCAAAATGTGACATTTTGGTGAATTTTATTATTTTTGTGATTTTTATTATTTTTTAATTATTGAAAATATTAAAATAATGTAAAAAATCAACATTTTTAGAAAATTGCAATCTTAATTTTCTTAAATTCCCCTCATATCAAAGAGGCTCCAAAACCAATTTGGTGAATTTTTGAAAAGTATTTTGAAAGTTATGAATTTTTGAAGTTTAATTTTGGCTAAATGACTTAATCAACCCATTTGATAGGGTTGACCAAGTCCAATTGACTTCAAACTTTTATGGTGGGTTCCTCTGATCCTAAAGGTCAGTGGAGAATTGATTTAAAGTCAATTTGATGTATGATTAGCTCTAATTAATTAAAGCTCCATTTTGGGTGTTTAAGCCAGCTAGGGTTATTCCAAGTGAGTTAACTCAAAACCTATTTTCCCTAGGGTCCTCTGGTCATAAGAAACATCACCAAATTTTCCTAGAATTTATTTAACAACATGCTAATTATTGGAATTAAAATACTCAGAATAGTGACCTAGAATTGAAAAATCAATAACTCTTCATAGGGATGGCCTCGACTTTGGAAAATTCGGGGAATGTCCCCAAATTCGGAGGCTTCAAAGCCCTATGGTCTCATGCCATAGTAAATTGTCTACAGGCATGGAGAATTGAAAATGTGCAGAGAGTAAATAAATCATTAAAAATCAAATATTCAATGAAATGAAATGATTTCTTTTCCACATTATTTTCCTCTGTTCACTAAGCAAGAGTGTATTTTTATTTTATTTTTGTGATTTTTCTATACAAAGATATGAATTTTTGAAGTTTAGGGAATTAAGTAAATAAAAAAACCCTAATTTTCTATTTAAAACGACGGCGCTGACTCATCCTAGGCATCTCCCAAACGCCACGTGTCGCGCTGCCATTCGACGCCGCCACTTGAGTCAGCAGCCCGGGTCCCGCCTTCCGCGTATCATCTGCCGATCCGACCCGATCTGAGTCGTCCGTCCCCGCGTGTATTGAATGGACGACATCCGCTCATCGTCCCCAACCGTTCTCACCCGACAGCCGTCCACACTAAAACCCTAAGAACTCACTCATTTCTCAATGGATTTTCGTGTTCTTGTGCTCTATGGATTCGTCTTGAAGAGACGAACACATCTATATGTTGATCATGCATTGAAATTAAAGTATTTGAAATAGACAATCTCTAGAGGCTCGGGATAAAGAGTTAGCTCATACCTTAGCTCAGAGAAGTGTGGCTTCAATCTAAGGGTTGTGTCACCTTCGATTGGGTCCAAGCAAGCTCCAGATGAAGTCCTTTGGCCTGGTGAATTGTCCAGGTATGATTTCGACAAAGCCCGATTTCAACCTTTGGAGTCTGGAACAGATGGGTGGCCTGGAGAGGGGGCTTTCACTGGGGAACTCCTTCTCTTGGTCTTGTGCAGGTGTGGGTGAGTTTAATTTGACTTTGGTGGAGGATTTGGGAGTGTCCTATTCTGACCTGAGGATTGAGCTCAAAAATTGAGCTCAATTAGTGGGGATTAGGGCAAGAGAACAGTGGGGAACAATTGCTCTAAGTGTGGGGGAGAGTCTGGAGTGATTTTGGCAGAGTTTCCTTAAGGTTGGTTCAGCACCTCCTCATGGCCGAGAGGGGTGAGGTTTAAATAGGAGAGGCTGGAGGGCCTCCCAGGGGGAGTTAGGGACTGGGATCAGCTGCTCTTGGTAAGGGAAGAACAGCTGCAATGGCCACTGGGCATGGGGCAACTCAGCAAGGGAGAAATTCAATGTTTGGCTTGTTCTAAGGTCTCGGCCATGGTGTTTTCCGGCGACCTTGGCGGTTGGCCGGCAGGCATGAGTCACCATCTTGACCAGGGAGGTCAGGGCTTGGCAATGGTGAAGTCAATTGGGTTTGGACATGTGTAAAGGAGTTGGATCAAAATGGCATGGGGGCATGGCTATTTTGGCTCTAAATGCGTCAACCCATCCTTTTGGGCTAGGTGCACCACCCAATGCTTGGTTTAGGCTGAAGAGAAAGTGATTTGGATCAGCTTGATTAGTGGGGTCAAGTCACAATCCAAGTACAATTAGGATTAAACATGGTTTAGGGGAGACATGGAGATGGTTAATCACCTTAAGGGAGTGTGGAAAGGATCTCCTCCTTTTGCCCAATGTGGTAAGGTCACATGTGAACAACTCACATGGCTTGCATGTGGCTTAAGAGTGGCTTCATGGCTTATATATGGCTTGGGAAAAGTTGGCTTGGTTTCATGAAAGTGGGTTTAAGGAATTTTGGTATTTTAGTGGACAAATTTCATGAAGCTTGATTTGGAACTATTTGGTTATTGATTTTGGAACTTAGGAAGTGTTTTAAATCATAGGTATGATGAGAGAAATTTCATGTGGGCTTTTGGAATAAGTTTTGGGCTTTTAAATTTGTTTTGGATGGGTTTTTTTAGGAAGGTTTAAGAAAGTAGGCTTTTTAAGCTTGGAAATAAATTGGTGGATGGGAAATTTTATAAAATTTTGGGCCAAATAATTGTTGGGTTTGGTTTAGGGATGTGTCATGAGTGATTTGAAACAAATTTGAGGTGGTTTGGGTTTGAATTGGGTTGAATTTGGGCTTTTTGGTAAAGTGGTCAATGGTAGGCCAAATTGGGTTAACTTGTGCTAATGTTGGGCTAATGTTTAAATTGGTGTAAAATTAATATTGATAAATGTTTGTAGGGCTGTTTCAAAGAGGTTTCAACTTTGGTTGGGTTTGGATTTTGGGGTTTGGGCCTATTTGGGTTAGGTTTAGGTGTAGGCCCATGTAAGGAGTTTTGGCTTTGGGTTGAATTTGAGTTGGGTTTGGGTTCAAATTTTGGGCAAATCATGTTAGTGTTTTGTTTGTAGGGATGTTAGGGAAGGTTTAGAAAAGATTTGGGGTTAATTGGAGTTGAATTGGGTTAGTTTGGGCTAAGTTTGGGTCATGGGTCCAAATTGGGCTTTAAGGTCAAAAGTGAAATTGGATTCAAATGCCAATCAAATTGGGCTTGGATTTGGTCTAGATTAGTGTTGGGGATGTTGAATTGAAGTTTAGAATTGAATTGGACCAGAACTTGGGTCAATTGGGTTGGTTGGGTTTGACATTGGGTTCACTTTGGGTTAAAATGGGTTAAATTGGGAGATTTGACAAAAGTGGGGTAAATTGACAAAATTGGCCCATGGTGTAGTTGGACAAAATGAAATTGGGAATATTTGAGATTTTTTGGAATTTTCTAGGAATTTTCTGAATTTTTGGATTTTTGGTTAAGAGGGGCATTTTGGGTATTTGGAGGGTATTGGGGGGTATTTTTAGAATTTTTGGTATTTCTGGCTATGGATGATCAATCTGATTGGTGAGGAAATGTTCAAGGTTAATTTTGGGGAATTTTGGGTGATTTGGAAATTTTGGAGGGTTTGGGTAATTTCAAGGGTTTTGGGTAGGCTAGGCGGGTCTGGGGTCCCGGGGGTCAAAAATTGAAAATTTGGAAAATTAAACATTGATCAAATATGAGTGAAATGGAAGCACTTTGGTTGAGCCATGAAGCCATGTTAAGCCTATATGAGCGATGAGAGGACTCATTTGAGGCATTCACTATGTTGTTCCTAACCCTCTTGCGCAAGGGCTCGGCGGTTAAGGACCATCCATGTGAATCACCTTCATGAGTCAGGAGGTCAAGTTGGGTATGGGTGTGGTTTTAGGAGGTGTGTGAAAGTGTAGTGTATAAGTGTAGTGTGTATGTAAGTCAGCCCTTCACCAGACTAGGCCACCCAGGGCAGTCCTAAGGCCAAAGAGTCCTATAGGAACTCATCCTTTAAACTTCCACATTTGATTTCAACCCTCTAGGTGATTAGGGGTCTACAATCATGTTTGTGGAGTTTGCAGGGAGTTAAGAAGTGGTTTGAATTTCTAAGTGGTGGGCCCCAATTCTAATCCTCTAGGATAGTCGAAAGGAAAAGCCTAAGGCTATATCCTAAGTACTTATAAAAAGAGAAGACCTCATCGAAAATGAGGTCAACAAATGGACCCCCAATAGGTGTGGTGTGCTAACCAAGCACACCGCGCGTATTGGCGTTGACCGAAAAGATCAACAAAACCAACACAGATGTCCAAGTGACAAACTTAGGACAAAGTAGAAGAATTTCCACTGGGGAGTGTCAAGTATATCTCTGAGACTGGAGACTCCTGAACTCTTGCTGGGGAAAGGAAAAGGAGGTGAATCCCAAATCACATGATCTGGGGGAATTTCAATTTAGATTTCATTTTGTTTCAGTTTAAGTTTTGATGTGTAAGTTTAGATTTTGAGTTTTAATTTAGATTGAAGTTTTGTTGAAATTAATTTGAAGGGATTTGAATTTGAAATGAAAATTGGAATTTTGTGGTTTTAGATGTAACATCTTGAACCTCAAAAATTTGAATTGATTGGACTGATCCATTACAATGAGGAAAGAACTCAGAGCAATGCGGTATTGGATGTAAAATCCTTAACCTCAACAGCTTGATTTGGTGAGCTTCATTGCAATAGGGAGAGAACCTAAAGCAATGCGGTATCGGATGTAAAATCCTCAACCCCAAAAGTTTGATTTTGATGTATTTCATTGCGATAGGGAAAGGACCTAAAGCAATGCAGTATCGGATGTAAAATCCTCGACCCCAAAAGTTTGATTTTGATGTATTTCATTGCGATAGGGAAAGAACCTAAAGCAATGCGAGTATCGAATGTAAAATCCTCAACCCCAAGAATTTGATTTTGATGTATTTCATTGTGATAGGGAAAGAACCTAAAGCAATGCGAGTATCGGATATAAAATCCTCAACCCCAAAAGTTTGATTTTGATGTATTTCATTGCGATAGGGAAAGAACCTAAAGCAATGCAGTATCGGATGAAAAATCCTCAACCCCAAAAGTTTGATTTTGATGTATTTCATTGCGATAGGGAAAGAACCTAAAGCAATGCAGTATCGATGTTAAATCCTCAACCCCAAGAATTTGATTTTTGATGTATTTCATTGCGATAGGGAAAGAACCTAAAGTAATGCAGTATCGGATGTAAAATCCTCAACCCCAAAAGTTTGATTTTGATGTATTTCATTGCGATAGGGAAAGAACCTAAAGCAATGCAGTATCGGATGTAAAATCCTCAACCCCAAGAATTTGATTATTTGATGTATTTCATTGCGATAGGGAAAGAACCTAAAGCAATGCAGTATAGAATGTAAAATCCTCAACCCCAAGAATTTGATTTTTGATGTATTTCATTGCGATGGGGAAAGAATCTAAAGCAATGCAGTATCGGATGTAAAATCCTCAACCCAAAGAATTTGATTTTGATGTATTTCATTGTGATAGGGAAAGAACCTAAAGCAATGCAGTATCGGATATAAAATCCTCAACCCCAAAAGTTTGATTTTTGAATGGTAATTGATTTTGCAAAGATTTGTAGTGTTGATTTGAAAAGTGTGGAATTTTGGTGTTTCGAGAATTTCATGAAAGTTGTAAAAGATTTTTGTGGAAAGAAACAGATTAGGAGGGAATATGTAGATGCTACATATCTCATTCAAAAGAGTTGATCGAAAGTTGCTGGTTTGGATTGGATACAATTCCTCGCCATCCGATCAGAATTGAAAACCTCGTGGCTCCGTGTCAATGGAGTCGACCGCTTCCATCCCAGACAAGGGAGAGAGTAGAACGGATTGGATTTCAGATTTGGAAGGTTGAGTTTGAATTTGATTGAGATTTGATTTGAGATATGGAAGGTTGAATTTGAATTTGATTGAGATTTGATTTAAAATTCGTGTTCATTTTGTTTGTCCTTTAACGATTCAAATTTGCTTTATCGTTCATTTAATGTTCATGTGAATTTGGCGTTCATCATTTTTTTTAAAGATTTTTAAGGAAAGTTTTCTTTTATTCTTTTTGTTTCTTTTCTGTTCTTTGTTCGAAGTTCATTTAACTTTAATGATGTTTCCCAGTCAATTTGCACAAAAGAGGTGAAGGCCAAAATGTGACATGGTCACTTTCATTCCAATCATGTTGAAGATACATCATACAACTCAATCTGGAATACATCTCTTACAATCCATGTAGACTCAAAACGGACTATGTATGATCTTTGTCGATCCATCCAAAAAGGCATCTGTCAAAAATCCATGTACGAATAGTGAGGTACATGGTCGATAACATCACCTTCCAAGCCATCCTTGGCAAGGATGTCGTATGGATGTACGTTGGAGGTGTGATATTTTCCATGTAACTCACGACTCGTAAGGCCGGAGGCTCTCTAGCTACGGGTCCGGTCGGAAGTGGTAAGGTGCTTTCCGTCATCCATCATTCGAAAGTAAGCGAGATCCGCTTCATTGGTACTCCCGGTATGCAATGTTTAGCGACATCTTGCTCCGTTGCCCTTTAGTATCATGACGGAACCTACCGGTAATGGTATCTTTACTTGGCCCTCGGAACTCACCCGGGCCTCGCTATCCGGAGGTCGGTTCCAAACATGATATTACACTCGTTCGGAAAAGAAAGCGTGCGAAAGGTCTGACAAAGTCGTGGTGATCTATGCGCGGGGGTATGCAGTCACCCTTCTTGTAAATGTTAATGATGCAATTGTTGGGTATGCAATCTGCTGGCAGTACCCTCCATGTTATCATTCTATTTACCATCCTTTTGATGACTAATGGCATTGGATCTACCTTGCCATGAAGGATTATCCCCGGTGGGTTTCCCTTCCTGTCTTCTGCGAAGTTGTAGCAGCATCCACATTGTATTGTAATTCTCCCATTCCCTGGCATCCATCTCCGGGTTCTGAGTAAGTGTTTTCTCTTAGGCGGCCTGCTCGACCCATTCTTTTCAAATCCCGGATGCAGTCCACGATTTGTTGTTGTTCGTATTCTGAGAACACGTCTGTATGTAGCTCGAGGCCTTCTAGTATATTGATCCTCCTACCTCTGATTCTCTCGAAGTATTCAAAAGTTTGCTTCTCGACATTCTGCATTCTTTCTAGCTCGTATTCTGGAACAATCTGCAAATGGCGAGGCCTGGTGACGTACTGTGGGATATATGGCTCAATCCCTTCGCGTTCTCCTACATACCTCGGCTCCTCGGGGATGGTCTCCGTCGGGACATCCTCCGGGGTTGCTTCTGCAACAACGTCATGCATTACTGGTGGCTTTATCTGGTGGTGTGGTAGCCTTCCTTCTTCTGATCTTCTTGCGATTTCCCTGGTCTCTTCTGTTATCCTCAGAGCTGGCCTCCTTTCTTCAGGTTCCTGGCGAAGCGGTATCCTTGAAGTATATGCACTGGTAGTAGCGACTGCCTCGTCGCGCTGGTCCGTCGCTAGTTTAGTTAACATCTTGCGGATACGGCGATTTTTATTTCTTCGCCGAGTTGCTTGTGAGAGTAGCTCTTCGTACTTCCCGAATTTCGTGGTTGCGGCGCCGACAAGCCCGCCCTCTGCCGTAGCGACTACGGACTTGAATCTCTTGTCCTACCCGAGTGTTTGTTTTCCTTTTCTTGCTGCTTTGGGTTGGTGGCTTGGGCCACCCACTTTCATTCTTGTCGGACCGGGCGGTCCTCTCGGTCAACCGGGACCCGATCACCTTCCTCGTATTGCGGGCTCGCCGGTGCGAAGTCCGAGTCAATCTCTATTATCGCTCCATCTTTCACCTTCTTTTCGTCGAGTGCAAGGCTTACGCCATTTCTAAAGTTCAGGACCAACCGCCCGTTCGACATTTCCCTGCGAAAAGACAAGGAAAAGAATCAGGGGCTGTACTAAGAACAAGAACATTAAGAAAATGTTTATTAGAGACAGAGTTTTCTTTTTTTTCTCTTTTTTTTATTATTCTTTTTGTATTTTTTTTTAAATTCAACAGGAATGAAGTGGGAAAAGATCGGGAAAAAGATTTTGATTTGGAAGAGAGAACAAGGAAAACTTTATTATCATGATTTTATTTATTTTAGCACTTTTTTTATTATTTTTGGGTTCGGACCCAGTCATAAGTAATTACTTCACCCGTGCTTCTAGCGATGAAAAATCCATTCCTTCGAAACATCAGGTAGCGTAATACTTCTTCAAGTATCGTCCGTTGATCGGAAGCATATGTCGTTCTCCTTGGCAATTCACTAGGCGGTAGGAGCCTCCCGAGTAGACTCGCCTCGACCACGAAACGGCCCTTCCCAAGTGGGTTCGAATTTTCCTCCTATCTTGCGGTGTGCAAGGATAGGTCTCTTGAGAACAAGAACTAAGTCACCAACTTTGAAGGTTCTTGGGCGGACCAGTCTGTCATGGGTTTGAACCATCTTAGCTTGGTATAGTTCTAAATTCTGCTGCGCTATAAGTCTTTTCCCTTCCAGGCTTTCCAATTCCTCTAGTCGTAATTTGGCATTCTCTTATGTCGTGATTTTGTTTGCAATCGCAATTCCGAGTGAAGGAAGGCTGGACCTCTAAGGGTAACATCGCCTCGGAGCCATACACCAGAGTGTAAGGTGTAGCTTGAGTAGGAGTTCTGAAGGTTTTCCGGTAGGCCCATAAGGCTTCTAATAACTTCTCGTGCCAATTTCTCTTATTATCGTCCAAAGTTTTCTTTAAAATTTGAACGAGAGTTTTATTAAAAGCCTCAGCCAGGCCGTTTCCTCTTGGGTAGTAAATTGTTGAATACCGCCAGTCGATTCCGTGTCTCCTGACAAAATTATTGATTTGCGTGCTTCTGAATGCGACCCATTATCCGAGATGATCTCGCGCGGCACTCCGAAATGGTAGAAAACTTGGTTCTTGAAAAGCGTAGCACGTGGTATGCTTTCACTTCTGCGAGTGGAACGACCTGCGCCACTTGGAAAAGTAATCTGTAGCCGCAAGAATGAAGCGATGTCCTTTTGAAGATGGTGGTTCTATTGGACCCACTATATACGTGCCCCAACATTCAAATGGCCACGACGCGATTGTCGGATGTAGCACATTTGGAGGTTGGTGTAGAACCACTCCGTGCACTTGGCATTGGTGACGGCTCTTGGCGATTTTCATGCGGTCGGTCATCATCGAGGGCCGGTAGTACCCTAGTCTTTTAATTTTCATTTTCATCTTCGGACCCGACCGGTGAGCGCCACGGAGTCCTAAATGCACCTCTTTAACAATTTCATCGACCTCGGACCCGCTTAGGCACCTTAGCCACATTTGATCGAAAGACCTTCCGTATAACGTGTTATTTATTAATGCGTAGGACGGAGTTCTTTTCTTGATCCGATGGGCTAACGACCTATCGTCCGGTATTTTTCCTATTTGCGAGTAGTACATTAATGGCTATCGCCGATCTTCCGTGTTTTTACATCACTGTTGCAAGCTGATTCTTCTTCTTTTCTGATTTGTGTATTGTGTCTATGTCGAGCTGTGATAGGACCTGACGTCCGTGAACTGACACTTCCACTGATTCATCTTGCAAGCAGGCAAATTCTTTTGCAAGGCGGGCTAACGCATCTGCTAAAGCGTTTTCTTTCCTGGGAATTTTGTAGATCGTCACATTCGGAATCTGTTCCAACAACTGTATGGCATACTGGAAGTATTGCTCGAGTCTTGGCTTTAAAATTTTGTACTGTCCGGCGATCTGTTGAATGATTAACTGTGAATCCCCGTAGATGTTGATGTTTGTTATCCCCATTTGAATAGTTAATTCCAGTCCTGTTACGAGAGCTTCGTATTCTGCTTCGTTGTTTGTACACGGCTCTGTTAAGTGGTAGGAGTATCTTAACATCCCCCGCTCCGGTGTTATAAAGATTAGTCCGATTCCTGCCTTACCGGGCACACTATCACTTGCGATTCTTCGTCTTTGTTTGCCGAAGATGCTCCGTCGAAATATTATTCCCAACGTCGATCATCAGGGTCTTCTAAGTTCATTATTTGTTCATCTGGCAAGTCGTCATTGAGAGGAGATTCGCCAGGCAAAGGGTGTGCTACGAGGAAGTCCGCTAGGACTTGTCCCTTTACGGCACGAAGAGGCACGAAAGTTATATCGAATTGCAATAATATCATTGACCACTCGGCAATTCGCCGCGAAAGCATTGGACGGGTCATCAAGTATTGCAATGGATTGAATTTCGAGATCAGGTTGACCTTATGAGAAAGCATGTAGTGCCTGAGCTTTTGAGCGGTGAAGATCAGGGCCAAACAATGCTTTTCAATTGTGGGATACTTTATTTACGTCGGAAGTAAACGACGGCTTAGGTAGTAAAGAGCATTTTCTTTACCCTCATCATTGACCTGGGCTAACAGGGCTCCAAGAGAGTCGTCTAAAGCCACGGTATAAAGTATCAACGGTCTACCTGAGACTGGGGCTGCTAAGACAGGAGGTGTCATTAAATATTGTTTAATGTCCTCGAAGACCCTCTTGCATTTCTCTTCCCAAATAAATTTGGCGTCCTTTTTAACTAATGTCGAGAAAGGCTGACACCTACCTGACAAGTTCGAGATAAAGCGTCGAAGATATGCCAACTTCCCTTGAAAAGATCGTAGTTGTTTTAAGGTTACGGGAGGTGGCATTTCTAAGATAGCTTTAATCTTTTCCGGGTCGATTTCAATTCCACGATGTCGGACGACGAATCCTAAGAATTTCCCGGAGGTGACGCCGAAGGCGCATTTTAAGGCATTCATCTTAAGGTTAAATTGTCTTAATCGTTCGAAAACAATTCTCAAATCATACAAGTGGTTTTCCTTTACTTTGCTTTTGATGACCACATCATCCACGTAGCATTCGACTTGATTGTGGATGAGATCATCAAAAATTCTTGTCATCGCTCTCCGGTAGGTTGCTTTTGCGTTCTTCGATCCGAATGGCATCACCTTGTGTAGCAATATACTCCGATCGGCGTTACGAATGCTGTAAGTTTTTCATCTTACGGAGCCATTTTTATCCGGTTGTATCATGAAGATCCATCCATGAATGAGAATATTTCATGTGTTGAAGCAATGTCGATCATTAATTCAGGATCGGTAGAGGGAATTCATCTTTTGGACATGCCTTGTTTAAATCTCCGAAATCCACACAAATTCGATCCGACCATTTTTCTTCCCGATCGGTACCACATTGGCTAACCAAGTCGGGTATTGTTCTTCACGGACAAATTTAGCGTCTATTAGCTTTTTAACTTCAGCTATGACTTGTTGTTCGATTTCTATACGCATTCTTCACGGAACCTTGTCTGACTGGAACAGAAGTAGGATCCACTCCTAGCTTATGGACTGCGACCTCTGGAGCTAATCTCGGCATCTCATCGTAGCTCCAAGCAAAACAATCTTTAAATTCCATTAATAACTTGATTATTTCTTCGGAATCTTCTTTATTGAGTAAGGAGCTAACAAAGGTTGGTCTAGGCTCTTCGCTAGTACCTAAGTTAACTTCCGTTAACTCATCTATTGTAGATTTGATCTCTTCTTCGAACTACGGTGGAGCGTTTCCAATTTGTAAATCTTCAAGTTCTTCTGTAGCTTCCATGCAGTTTTCATTAAACTCGCAAGTGACAACCAAGCAAAATTCAGTATCGTCAACTGATCCTACTGTGCCGAATCCGAGACCTTGCCTTGAAGTGGGTGGACGAGCGAAGTTATTCCATAATTTTTCAAAATGTTGTGATTGACCTTTTGTCCATTGTCGAGGTAAGAAACCACGCTGAATTAAAATTTGAACACAGGGAGAGTACCACTCAACAGGTAATTCCATTAATTCTGATGAAGTAGCATCTTCAAATTGTACATTATTTTCAGTTTTGGAGGAAGGAGCACCACGGTAGAATTTGATGGGCTTTGCACCGCCACTACGTACCTCTTTGACCACCATACCCTCGATCTTATTAGAATGGATCGGGGTCAGGGTCATAGTATGTACATAGTGGTTAATCTTCTCATACATCGATTTATATTCCTCGTGCTTTTCATCTTCGAGAGAGATCCTGAATTGCGGCTTCTTCCAACTTATTGTCGCTGCTTCTTGCTTGATTTCTTTTTCATCTTCAGAACTATCTTCCAAATCAACATTGATGGCTGGTTTCCTCTGTCCAACTGTCCTAATGTCTCTGCCACGACCTCGTCCCCGGCCTCGACCTCGGATGCGAGTTGTGGAGAAACCTTCACCGTCTCGCCGTAAGGGAGCGGTGAGTGACTGTTGGACTAGAACTTCATGTTCTTCGTCGTCCCGTACTTCCTTTGCTTCATTCATTATGGTATCTCTGGAGAAGATTTTTTTCTTCGGAGGTGCGTAATAAGCTGCATCTTCATGGATTCCAATTTCATGTACGGAGAATGGTTGTAAGTCACCTTTGATGCACTGTTCCCCTCCATCGTAGTATTTGATGCACTGATGTAGAGATGATGGTACCATCCGATTTTCATGTATCCATAGTCGGCCCAGTAGAGCGTTGAATGACGTTTCTGAATCAATTATGTGAAATTTCGCGGTTGTCTTTGCTAAGTCACCGGTCTTCATTAGCAGTGTTATTGATTTGAGGGCTCTTTCTCCTTTCTGGTTGAATCCTCTTAATAACATTTTGTCCGCTTCGAGCTCGCGAGCATCAATTTCCAAGTATGCTAGCGTTCGAAGATTCATTATATTGATTGATGCTCCTGGATCCACCAATACTGCGGAGAGTGTAAACTTCCCGATTGTAGCTCGAAATGTACAATGGTCGGTTGTGGTCTGCTGTCCCAAGTAGTAGGTCATTGTCCGTGAAGGTAACACCTCGTTGTTCCTTTAATGAGCAAACCTCGTCTAAGGAATCTCCGGTCATTTGAGCTAAGCAAATTTATGGATCAAGTAAGGCCTTGATCAGAGCTTCTCTCATCTCCTTTGATAAGATGAGAGCATCGTAGATGCTCAGTTGGTCAGTAGTTTCCTAAGATGGGCTAGCACGTTGTAGTCCACTTTATTTTCATGTGTCTCGATTTCTTCTCGAATGGGTATTTCTTCTGCGGGGTTGGTTCTTCCTGAACAACCACCGCTTTCCTTTGTCCTTTGGACCCATTCTCGGAGGTAGAACTCTTCCACTTCTTAAGTTGACTTCGTGATTTCTTCGAATCTAGTATTGAGTTTCTTTGGTGTCTCCTTCTAAATCGGAATGACAGTTTCTTCTGGATTAGCTTCGGAGTCTGAAGGCTCTAACTCTATTGTGACTGGAGCTCCTCGAAACTCGCAAATAGATTTGTTGCTTGTTGAACTCTCGTAGCCTCCTTGGGGGATGTCTTCTTTATCATTGTAATCGTCGAGATTGTGTATGATTTGAGAATTGTTATTTGTATCGGAATCGACGTCCGGATTAGGTTGGTTGTCGCTAGTTACGTAATCGTTAGAAACAGTCAAAACGTACCCAACGCCATAACCCTTATCATTATAAGATCCCACCGGAGTGAGCAAATAATCATACGAGTCGGAGGTTCGAGGGATTTCTCCCCCGAATCGGAAACAACCATCCTAGGATAAGCAGCCCCTAGTCTAGCCTCGGGAGCCTCGGTCTTTTCTTCTTCATCAATTTTCTTCTTTTCTTCAATCGTCTCTTGTCGAGGTGGTTCTTCTATCGCAAGTGATAGTGCCGACTTGACAGGTTTCGAACTCTGAATTGAGGCTCGCACCGAAGTGTTTTGGATGCGATATAAAATCTTCTTCGAAGACTTTGTCCAAGCGGTTGTCCATCCATCATCAGTCGCATAGGGATCTATCGGAAAAATGAGATCCGTCGAGATAACATTGAC
This sequence comes from Papilionanthe hookeriana x Papilionanthe teres, assembly GCA_022702705.1. Taxonomy (NCBI): domain Eukaryota; kingdom Viridiplantae; phylum Streptophyta; class Magnoliopsida; order Asparagales; family Orchidaceae; genus Papilionanthe; species Papilionanthe hookeriana x Papilionanthe teres. Next base: position 43,328,626 of record CM040435.1, on the reverse strand, counting down.
GAAACCTCCTTTCTGGGGTTCCTTCATGTATTCCTTCGGGAACGTTATGTTCCCTTTTCGAAGATTGTCGTTGAGCCAACTTTTGAAGGTAATACAATCTTCTATCTTGTGTCCAAGCATCCGGTGGTATGGGCGAAAGTTGGGATCACCTTTCTTGTCGACTTCTTCGGTTTCTTAGGCTGCGGCAGTTGGAAATCGGAGTCTTCATCGAATGCAGAATATTTTCGGCATCGCCTCATTCTTGAACGGATACTCCCCGCTAGAAGCTCCCTTAACGTACGTTGTGGACGAGGCGGTTGTTCATACTTGTTGAGATGGTGATAGCTGGGTCGGGGTTCTTGGTAATTCGTTGAGGTTGCTGATAAATTTCCTGCGGCCGTTCGGCGGTATTTGAATTGGTCGCTTGCCTTTATCGACTGTTGCGACGATCCCAGACTTCTTTTCAAAAGTTTTCACGGGCTTCTGTTTGCCTGTTTTGTCGGTGAAACTTAATTGCTTCGCCTCCTATTGCAAGCTTCCGGCCTTGATTAACAACTTCTCCAAAGTCTTAATAGTAAATCCCTTGAGGAGAAGTGCTATCGGGCCATGATTGCTCTTAAGCAAGATACCGACTGCATGCTGTTCTTGTAGCTGTGGCTCACACTTCATACTTAGATTCCTCCATCGAAGTATGTAGTCCACCAAAGTTTCGTTCGACTTACGCTTCTCTACCACTAAATCACCTATAGTGATGTTGTGCTGAGCTCCGGCAAATCGCTTGATGAAGAGGTTCTCTAATTCTGAAATGTCTTCACCGAACCGTTCAGTAATTCCGCATACCAATCAAAGGAGATCCCTGATAGGCTGCTGACAAATTGTCGAAAGAGTAAAGCATCACTTCCGCCGGCATTGCAACAACTGGCACGAAAATGTGCAAAATGCTGCCGAGGGTTTCGGGTTCTATCAAAGGTCTTGAACAGAGGTGGTACGAAGCCTTTCGGATATTGGACAGCGTCGAATTCTTGGGGGTAAGGTCTACCCGTCCGAATGGATGTCCCGCTCTTTGATTGTGCCAAGGCTTCTCGCACCTGCTGTTCCACCATGCTCTTGATATCCTTCTCCGGAATCATGCTTTGTATTGCATCCTTTTTTAACTGATCATCCCCGTTGATGGATGTAATTTCCTTTCCTCCGTTTACAATGTGAATAACTTTTTGGGGTGTTTTTCTTTGGGGTTGAACCTGACTCTGGAGAGTGGCTAGGGCTGCAGCCATCTCTTCTATCCTCTTTGTCATTTGGGAGATCGTATCATCTTTCCCTTGAAGCTGTATCCTCATCACTTCTGGCTCCTCTCTTTCTGCGGCTGCAGGAACACTTTGTGAAGCAGACGAAGCTCGTGTTTCAACCATGTTAATTTCTGCATATTCATCATCCATGAACTCTGACGAGTCGACTTCATCTCCAAATTTTTCTTCTCATTCTCTTGCTAATCGCTGAATATCAGTTCTTAGCTTTTCCATAGCATCTTCTAGTGGTCTTTTCTGTACATCCTTACAGTTGTCATGCGATAGCTGTCGGGTTTCCTTCTCATGAGTCCCCTTCATTGTGGTAGCACTTTCTTCGGACTCAAGTCTCTCGACGAGACTTTCCTTCTCGGGTTGTTGTTTTAATCTTAATTGTCCGGTAGTGGGACGCCATACCATCCTTCTAGCGACGGAAGGTCTAGGACCGGATGGTGCAGTCGACCAAATGCTTGGAAGGTGGTATCCTCCCTAATTTGTAGTCTCGAAACAACGACGGGTGGACTAGCTTTCATTCTCTTATTCGGCTTTTCTGCGGCGATAGCAGAGTTCTACTCGCGGCCCGAGATGGGATTTGGCCGGCACCCGCCCTATCCTTCTTAAAATCTACGATACAGGGCATTTTTCTTTCTTTGCTAACTACTCTATCAGGGTCTGCAGTCGAGCAAATGGCGTAATTCTAGCCCTTTTCTTACGGCCGTCGTTGTAATATGCGGGCTGAGGCAATGCAGAAGCAATCTTGTGGACATTTTCCTCGTCCTCTACGACGGAGAGGGGATGGAACCTACTTCCTCCCAAAAGTGGTATGTATTCAGGCAGCAGCGTGTACTCGGGCAGTTCTGGGATTTCCTCCAGGAAAGCAACTCGGCGGCTACGGCTTCTAGCAATCCTTCTACTTCTGTTCCTCCTCTGAGTCCGTGTCAGTGGTGGAATTCTCGAGCTGGACCCGATCTCGAAAATGGAAGGTCTCACAGGAAGATCTGTACCCTCCACAGGTTCATCACAGTTCTGAATTTCCTTCCCCTTTAGTCTGGCAGAAGCCGGGGTAGGTGTAGAGACAACTAGACCGGTGGGAGTAGCAACAACAGTCCTTCTGCGAACAACAGTACTCCTCTCAGTTGGAATCTTTTGCGAGAGGAGGGAATTCATGAGTTGACTTGAGGTTAAACTCAATCAACGGCTTCTCAGTTTCCGGTACTTTGCTTGTGAGTGAAAAGAGAGTGACGTCGGGGATTTTGATGTCGGTGTCCCCGAATCCTTGTACGAATCGAATGATTCCATTATTAGGTAGTTCGTCCTTGAAAAAAGCCGAGTCCGAGTCCGTTGACGAAGGAGAAGATCGGTTTTGGGGCTTCCATTTCGCGAGGCGGATTTCAAGTGTTAGTCCCCGAATCGTGCTTCTTCTTGTCGTAAAACTTATGACGAAAAAGAAAGAGTCCGAACACATTTCTGTTTATCTTAATGTATTTGTGGTATTAAAAGAAAATTTATTTAGATAATTGTTTTTTGAAAAGATTTGTTCATTAAGACGAAGAATTATTAAAAGGAGAGTTGTAGGAAGGGTAAAAGAATTGATTACGAACTGGAAAAGGAAGAGAAAGTCTTGTAGAAACTTCTCGACCCGCAAGACCGCTCCTAAACTAATACCTATTGGGGGTCCACCCCACCTCAAAAATGAGGTAAAAGGATCTCGGAACCTCTCTTTTTAGGGGTGTCTAAACAGTGGCTCCTAAATCCGAGAGGATGTTGGCTATACTCGTTCAAGGTAGAAATGAACATAGTATTCCGACGAAAAGAAGGGTAGTTTGATCCACTAGGGACATGGATACACTACCGATATTTGAAAGCAGAACTATGTGATTAAAAATGGAGAGAGGAATTCTTCCCCAGCGGAGTCGCCAGAAATTTGTCGGCATATTTTTAGGTTGTGTCGTTTAATCTTTTTTTTTTAAAAGGGGTCGCCTACAGAAATTGTCGGCGAATTTTTAATTTAATTTACATATATATATATAATTTGGAAAGTAGTATTTTGATTTTGAAAAAAAATTTTAAAAAATTTTAAGATATGAAATCAAACTGATCTCACATCTCAAATAGTTTATATAAACGAGCACCACACCACAAGCCGTGTGTACTATTACGAAGAATAGGCACCATTGTTTGGTGGTGGGGCTCGATTAAATAAACTAGAAGGTTTGTGACATCCGTTCGGTCTGCGAAACCATTTTATTTGCCGACCGGTTCCACAGCTTAATATTAAAGCATTAAACGGGGTTTATATTACACGGGTTCTTAAAATTCCCTATAAGGGCGAGCCCCTATAGTTAATTACATCTTAAGTGACGGGAATCACCTAAGAAAACTCTCGATAATAATCGGTAGTTCTGCTCTCGAGAATCTCAAAGTTTAAGTTTTCAAGGGATTGAATTTTGGAATTTCAATAGGGAATGGATCAAATTTGGAACATTTTATTTTGGGAATTCAAAGGAAGAAAGGTAGGAGAAATCACAGATTCGAAGCGAACTTCGATAATTTCCTGACTATCCTATTGTTTGGCTTGAATTTAGGAAAGTCCTAATGTTTATTTAATGTTTTGATCTTGCCAATTTTAATTAATTAGGACTTATATTCGTATGATGTGATCACACAAATAGCCTCGAAGATGTGAGGGCTTATGTCTTATCGGACGACCACCTCGGAATCCTAAGACCGGTTAGGGCTTAATTTGCAATGCAAATGCCTAACAAAAGGTTGAGGATTTATGTTGCACTAGGCAAACTACCTCGAAGTCCTATGGTTTAGTTATTTAATTCTAAGAAATGCTTTGTTGCGGTAGATCCGAGTTTCTGTCGACGATGATGGCCGTGTTGCCCACTATGCTCCGAGCTCCTTGTTGTTGCGAGAGGGTTTAGTTTTAGAAATCATAAATCAAGAGATGAGAGAAGTGTTCGGTTTAGAGAAGGTCTTAATTTCCAAGTGTTTTTTATGTTTTAATTAAAACAAATCTTAAAGTTGATTATAACAACACCGGTTAAGATCCCACGGTTCCATCCTTCCGGCATCGTTATTTTTATCGGATTCACTTAGTCCAGATTAATTTGCTAAACTCAACTAAATGAGTTCCACACTTTCATTTAGACCGTGGGAAATCTCGTTAGCAACACGTAGATTACATCATACGAGGTATTCCCGATCATCCAACAAGACGATTTAATTTAGTTGTAGTTATAGTTTTGTTGTTCCGTTTGTGGTTAAATTTTGAGTTGTTTTATATTTTGAAATGTTGTGGCGGTGAATTTTATCTTGTAATGATTTTTAATTTAATTTATGTTTCAGTTTAAGGACTATCCTAAAGGTTTTGGTTTTCATGCAACAGTTGTTTATCGTGCAAGAAAAGTAAAGTGCATTTGCAATAAAGTAAATTGCAATAAAATAAAAGCGTACCTGGAGGGTCTTCCCGTCATCCCAAGCTGCACTTAAAACACATATCGAGCATTTAAGTATTCCAACAAGTACCTAGGTAAAGCTAAGGTAAAGGTTTTGGTTGTCTACGCAAAGTCCTAATCCTATAGCTAGTCCTCTCTTATGACGTCCAGAGTTCTTGTGTTTTGGTTTAAGGACGATTTTCTTCATCGAAGAACAATTAAGTTCGATTGTTCTTATAAATATCCTATCATATTGAGGAAGTGCTTAAGACGAGTCTTAAACATCTTTTGATACCTCTATGATTGTTTTAAGTCAAGAGAATTTAATTACACAAGTGAATTAATCATCCAGGGAGTTTAAGTTTTGTTATCTTGCTCAGTGAATTAGGACATTTGAATATCCTATAAGTGATGTAACACTTCACTTAATACTCCGTTTAGGAGTTATGACAATAAGAGTTTTTTAGGGCAAATTGATGTTTAAGTGATTTGTGATTTAATTTAATTTCAATTAATGGGTTTAAGTTTGGAATAATGTTCAAGTTGTTCTAGATTTATTTTGAATTCTTTGTCTTTGGTGATGTTATATTTAATTTAATTCAATTTAATTTAATTTTAATTTAATTTAATTTGGTTTAGTTTTAATTTTAATTTAATTTTATTTTTTAATTTAATTTTAATTTTATTTTAACTTGATTTTATTTTTTATTTAATTTAATTTAATTTAATATATTTTAATTTAATTTAATTTAATTTAGTTTAATTTAATTTAATTTAATTTAATTTAATTTAATTTAAATTTAAATTTAATTTTATTTTAATTTAATTTAATTTAAATTTTAATTTAATTTTATTTTAATTTTAATTTAATATTTTATTTTTTATGCTTTAAGGATGATTTAATTTAATTGTTAAAGTATTAATTTAATTGAAATTTTAGAAGGATTTAATTTAAATGTTTTAACTTTAATTTAATTTAATGATTAAGTCTTTTAGCATTTTAAATCTTGAGTTTGGATTATCATTTTAATTAAGAATTAAATATTATTGAGGTGATTAATTTAGGGATTCTTAAATTAAAGAACAAATCTCCTCCTAATAGTATCCCTATTTTAATAATTCCAATTTTTTATTATTCTTCCAAATTTAATTAATTATTTAATTAAGGTTTATTTTAATTATTTTCAAATTGTTTGGTAGGTTTCTACCCTTTAACTACCTAAGTTTCAAACATCCAAAATCAACTTAGTATCGAATATTTTACCCACCCTTTTAATTAAACCTAAAATTTTTAATTATGAGTTAAAATTTTAATTACCATTTTGCCCTTTAAACTTTTACTAATTCCATAACTCACTAAATTGAGCTTAAATGAATTTGAAATTTTTATGTGACTTCACTCATATATCAATCATGACATTAGAGGAGAAAATGTGATTTTTACTGTATTTAATTTATTTATGTAATTATTTTTGGTGGAAAATAGGGATTTTCAAGGAAAATTCAATAACATGACCAAAGGAAAGTTTATGTCCTTAAGAAAATTATGGGACATTCCTAATGACTAGAGGACCATTTTGGTGATTTTTTGAATTATATTTTCTTTATTATAATTTTTTTGCGTTTTGGAGTATTAATTAATTTAAAAATAAAATAAAGGTTGAAAGATGAATTTTATATTTTTCAAAAATCTCTCGATATCAAGGAAACCAGAGAACCAATTTTTATAATTTTCTGATTTTTCTTTGATTTATTAGAATTATTTTAGTGGAAATGCTAGAAAATAAATTTTTTAATTTTAAAATTACCTTAGGGCTTTAAAATTTAATATCTCATCATAGAGACTTAAGAAAAATATGGAGTTTGTTCCTAAGTGATTAAAATTCAAAATGTGACATTTTGGTGAATTTTATTATTTTTGTGATTTTTATTATTTTTTAATTATTAAAAATATTAAAATAATGCAAAAAATCAACTTTTTTAGAAAATTACAATCTTAATTTTATTAAATTCCCCTGATATCAAAGAGGCTCCAAAACCAATTTGGTGAATTTTTGAAAAGTTTTTTGAAAGTTATGAATTTTTGAAGTTTAATTTTGGCTAAATGGCTTAATCGACCCATTTGATAGGGCTGACAAGTCGATTGACTTCGAACTTTTATGGTGGGTTCCTACGATCCTAAAGGTTAGTGGAGAATTGATTTAAAGTTAATTTGATGTATGATTAGCTCTAATTAATTAAAGCTCCATTTTGGGTGTTTAAGCCGAATTAGGGTTATTCAAGTGAGTTAACTCGAAACCTATTTTCCACTAGGGTCCTGCGGTCATAAGAAACATCAATTTTCCTAGAATTTATTTCACAACATGCTAATTATTGGAATTAAAATACTCAGAATAGTGACCTAGAATTGAAAAATCAATAACTCTTCATAGGGATGGCTTCTGACTTTGAAAAATTCAGGGAATGTCCCCAATTTTAGAGGCTTCAAAAGCCCTATGGTCTCATGCCATAGTGAATTGTCTACATGCATGGAGAATTGAAAATGTGCGAGAGAGTAAATAAATCATTAAAAATCAAATATTCAATGAAATTAAATGATTTCTTTTCCACATTATTCTCCTACGTTCATCGAGCAAAAGGGTATTTTTATTTTATTTTTGTGATTTTTCTATACAAAGATATGAATTTTTGAAGTTTAGGGAATTAAGTAAATCAAAAAATACCCTAATTTTTTATTTAAAACGGCGGCGCTGACTCATCCTAGGCATCTCCGAAACGCCGCGTGTCGCGCTGCCATTCGACGCCGCCACTTGAGTCAGCAGCCCGGGTCCCGCCTTCCGCTTATCATCTGCCGATCCGACCCGATCTGAGCCATCCGTCCGCGCGTGTATTGAATGGACGGCATCCGCTCATCGTCCCCGGCCGTTCTCACCCGAGAGCCGTCCACACTAAAACCCTAAGAACTCACTCATTTCTCAACGGATTTTTGTGTTCTTGTGCTCTATGGATTCGTCTTGAAGAGACGAACACATCTATACGGTGATCATGCATTGAAATTAAAGTATTTGAAATAGACAATCTCCAGAGGCTCGGGATAAAGAGTTAGCTCATACCTTAGCTCAGAGAAGTGTGGCTTCGACCCGAGGGTTGTGTCACCTTCGATTGGGTCCAAGCGAGCTCCGGATGAAGTCCCTTGGCACTGGTGAATTGTCCGGGTATGATTTCGACCAAGCCCGATTTCAACCTTTGGAGTACGGAACGGATGGGTGGCACGGAGAGGGGGCTTTCACCGGGGAACTCCTTCCCTTGGTCTTGTGCAGGTGTGGGTGAGTTTAATTTGACTTTGGTGGAGGATTTGGTAGTGTCCTGTTCTGGCCTGACAATTGAGCTCCAAAATTGAGCTCAATTAGTGGGGATTAGGGCAAGAGAACAGTGGGGATCAAATGCTCTAAGTGTGGGGGAGAGTACGGAGTGATTTTGGCGAGCTTCCTTAAGGTTGGTTCGGCACCTCCTCATGGCCGAGAGGGGTGAGGTTTAAATAGGAGAGGCTGGAGGGCCTCCCGGGGGAGTTAGGGCTAGGATCAGTTGCTCTTGGTAAGGGAAGAACAGCTGCAATGGCCGCTGGGCATGGGGCAGCTCGGCAAGGGAGAATTTCAATGTTTGGCTCCTTCCAAGGTCTCGGCCATGGTGTTTTCCGGCGACCCGGGCGGGCGGCCGACGGGCATGAGTCACCATCTTGACCGGGGAGGTCGGGGCTTGGCAATGGTGAAGTCAATTGGGTTTGGACATGTGTAAAGGAGTTGGATCAAAATGGCATGGGGGCATGGCTATTTTGGCTCTAAATGGGTCAACCCATCCTTTTGGGCTACGTGCACCACCCAATGCTTGGTTTAGGCTGAAGAGAAAGTGATTTGGATCAGCTTGATTAGCGGGGTCAAGTCACAATCCAAGTACAATTACGATTAAACATGGTTTAGGGGAGACATGGAGATGGTTAATCACCTTAAGGGAGTGTGGAAAGGATCTCCTCCTTTTGCCTCGATGTGGTAAGGTCACATGTGAACAACTCACATGGCTTGCATGTGGCTTAAGAGTGGCTTCATGGCTTATATATAGCTTGGGAAAAGTTGGCTTGGTTTCATGAAAGTGGGTTTAAGGAATTTTGGTATTTTAGTTGACAAATTTCATGAAGCTTGATTTGGAACTATTTGGTTATTGATTTTGGAACTTAGGAAGTGTTTTAAATCATAGGTATGATGAGAGAAATTTCATGTGGGCTTTTGGAATAAGTTTTGGGCTTTTAAATTTGTTTTGGATGGGTTTTTTTAGGAAGGTTTAAGAAAGTGGGCTTTTTAAGCTTGGAAATAAATTGGTGGATGAGAAATTTTGTAAAATTTTGGGCCAAATAATTGTTGGGTTTGGTTTAGGGATGTGTCATGAGTGATTTGAAACAAATTTGAGGTGGTTTGGGTTTGAATTGGGTTGAATTTGGGTTTTTTGGTAAAGTGGCCAATGGTAGGCCAGATTGGGTTAACTTGGGTTAATGTTGGCCTAATGTTTAAATTGGTGTATAATTAATATTGAGAAATTTTTGTAGGGCTGTTTCAAAGAGTTTTCAACTTTGGTTGGGTTTGGATTTTGGGGTTTGGGCCTATTTGGGTTTGGTTTAGGTGTAGGCCCATGTAAGGAATTTTGGCTTTGGGTGGAATTTGAGTTGGGTTTGGGTTCAAATTTTGTGCAAATCATGTTAGTGTTTTGTTTATAGGGATGTTAGGGAAGGTTTAGAAAAGATTTGGGGTTAATTGGAGTTGAATTGGGTTAGTTTGGGCTAAGTTTGGGTCATGGGTCCAAATTGGGCTTTAAGGTCAAAAGTGAAATTGGATTCAAATGCCAATCAAATTGGGCTTGGATTTGGTCTAGATTAGTGTTGGGGATGTTGAATTGATGTTTAGAATTGAATTGGACCAGAACTTGGGTCAATTAGGTAGGTTTGGTTTGACATTGGGTTCACTTTGGGTTAAAATGGGTCAAATTGGGGATTTTGACAAAAGTGGGGTAAATTGACAAAATTGGCCCATGGTGTAGTTGGACAAAATGAAATTGGGATTATTTGGGATTTTCTGGAATTTTCGGGGAATTTTCTGAATTTTTGGATTTTTGGATTTTTGGTTAAGAGGGGCATTTTGGGTATTTGGAGGGTATTGGGGGTATTTTTGAAATTTTTGGAATTTCTGGCTATGGATGATCAATTTGATTGGTGAGGAAATGTTCAAGGTTAATTTTGGGGAATTTTGGGTGATTTGGAAATTTTGGAGGGTTTGGGTAATTTCGAGGGTTTTGGGTAGGCTAGGCGGGTCGCGGGGTCCGGGGTCAAAAATTGAAAATTTGGAAAATTAAAGAGTGATTAAATATGAGTGAAATGGAAGCACTTTGGTTGATCCATGAAGCCATGTTAAGCCTATATGAGCCATGAGAGGACTCATTTGAGGCATTCAATATGTTGTTCTTAACCCTCTTAGCCAAGGGCTTAGGGGTTAAGGACCATCCATGTGAATCACCTTCATGAGTCGGGAGGTCAAGTTGGGTATGGGTGTGGTTTTAGGAGGTGTGTGAAAGTGTAGTGTATAATTGTAGTGTGTGTGTAAGTCGGCCCTTCACCGGACCAGGCCACCGAGGCGATCCTAAGGCCGAAGAGTCCTATAGGAACTCATCCTTTAAACTTCCACATTTGATTTTAACCCTCTAGGTGATTAGGGGTCTACAATCAAGTTTGTGGAGTTTGCGGGGAGTTAAGAAGTGGTTTGAATTTCTAAGTGGTGGGCCACTAATTCTAATCCTCCAGGATAGTCGAAAGGAAAAGCCTAAGTGCTAGATCCTAAGTACTAAAAAAAAGAGAAGACCTCATCAAAAATGAGGTCAAAAAATGGACCCCCAATAGGTGTGGTGTGCTAACCAAGCACACCGCGCGTATTGGCGTTGACCGAAAAGATCAACAAAACCAACACAGATGTCCAAGTCACAAACTTAGGACAAAGTAGAAGAATTTCGCTGGGGAGTGTCAAGTATATCTACGAGGCCTGGAGACTCGTGAACTCTTCGTTGGGGAAAGGAAAAGGAGGTGAATCCCAAATCACATGATGCGGGGAATTTCGATTTTGATTTCATTTTGTTTCAGTTTAAGTTTTGATGTGTAAGTTTAGATTTTGAGTTTTAATTTAGATTGAAGTTTTGTTGAAATTAATTTGAAGGGATTTGAACTTGAAATGAAAATTGGAATTTTGTGGTTTTAGATGTAACATCTTCAACCTCAAAAATTTGAATTGATTAGATTGAACCATTACGATGAGGAAAGAACTCGAGAGCAATGCGGTATTAGATGTAAAATCCTTAACCTCAACAGCTTGATTTGGTGTGCTTCATTGCAATAGGGAGAGAACCTAATGCAATGCGGTATCGGATATAAAATCCTCAACCCCAAAAGTTTGATTTTGATGTATTTCATTGCGATAGGGAAAGGACCTAAAGCAATGCAGTATCGGATGTAAAATCCTCAACCCCAAAAGTTTGATTTTGATGTATTTCATTGCAATAGGGAAAGAACCTAAAGCGATGCGGTATCGAATGTAAAATCCTTAACCCCAAGAATTTGATTTTGATGTATTTCATTGAGATAGGGAAAGAACCTAAAGCGATGCGGTATCGGATGTAAAATCCTCAACCCCAAAAGTTTGATTTTGATGTATTTCATTGCGATAGGGAAAGAACCTAAAGCAATGCAGTATCGGATGTAAAATCCTCAACCCCTAGACTTTTATTTTTGATGTATTTCATTGCGATAGGGAAAGAACCTAAAGCAATGCAGTATCGGATGTAAAATCCTCGACCCCAAGAATTTGATTTTGATGTATTTCATTGCGATAGGGAAAGAACCTAAAGCGATGCAGTATCGGATGTAAAATCCTCAACCCCAAAAGTTTGATTTTGATGTATTTCATTGCGATAGGGAAAGAACTTAAAGTAATGCAGTATCGGATGTAAAATCCTCAACCCTAAGAATTTGATTTTTTGATGTATTTCATTGCGATAGGGAAAGAACCTAAAGCAATGTAGTATCGGATGTAAAATCCTCAACCCCAAGAATTTGATTTTTGATGTATTTCATTGCGATGGGGAAAGAACCTAAAGCAATGCAGTATCAGATGTAAAATTCTCAACCCAAAGAATTTGATTTTGATGTATTTCATTGTGATAGGGAAAGAACCTAAAGCAATGCAGTATCGGATGTAAAATCCTCGACCCCAAAAGTTTGATTTTTGAATGGTAATTGATTTTGCAAAGATTTGTAGTGTTGATTTGAAAAGTGTGGAATTTTGGTGTTTCGAGAATTTCATGAAAGTTGTAAAAGATTTTTGTGGAAAGAAACAGATTAGGAGGGAATATGTAGATGCTACATATCCCATTCAAAAGAGTTGATCGAAAGTTGCTGGTTTGGATTGGATACAATTCCTCGCCATCCGATCGGAATTGAAAACCTCGTGGCTCTGTGTCAATGGAGTCGACCGCTTCCATCCCAGACAAGGGAGAGAGTAGAACGGATTCGATTTCAGATTTGGAAGGTTGAGTTTGAATTTGATTAAGATTTGATTTGAGATCTGGAAGGTTGAATTTGAATTTGATTGAGATTTGATTTAAAATTCGTGTTCATTTTGTTTGTCCTTTAACGATTCAAATTTTCTTTATCGTTCATTTAATGTTCATGTGAATTTGGCGTTCATCATTTTTTTTAAAGATTTTTAAGGAAAGTTTTCTTTTATTCTTTTTGTTTCTTTTCTGTTCTTTGTTCGAAGTTCATTTAACTTTAATGGTGTTTCCCGATCGATTTGCACTAAAAGAGGTGAAGGCGAAAATGTGACATGGTCACTTTGATTCCAATCATGTTGAAGATACATCATAGAACTCGATGCGGAATACATCTCATACAATCCATGTAGACTCGAAACGGACTATGTATGATCTTTGTCGATCCGTCCAAAAAGGCATCCGTCGAAAATCCATGTCCGAATAGTGAGGTACATGGTCGATAACATCACCTTCCAAGCCATCCTTGGCAAGGATGTCGTATGGATGTACGTTGGAGGTGTGATATTTTCCATGTAACTCGCGGCTCGTAAGGCGGAGGCTCTCTAGCTACGGGTACGGCTGAAAGTGGTAAGGTGCTTTCTGTCATCCATCATTTTGAAAGTAACTGAGATCCGCTTCATTGGTACTCCCGGTATGCAATGTTTAGCGACATCTGCTCCGTTTCCCTTTAGTATCATGACGGAACCTACCGGTAATGGTATCTTTACTAGCCCTCGGAACTCACCTGGGCCTGCTATCCGGAGGTCAGTTCCAAACATGATATTACACTCGTTCAGAAAAGAAAGCGTGCGAAAGGTCGACGAAGTCGTGGTGATCTATGTGTGGGGGTATGCGGTCACCCTTCTTGTAAATGTTAATTATGCAGTTGTTGGGTATGCGATCCACGGCGGTACCCTCCACGTTATCATTCTCTTTACCATCCTTTTGATGACTAATGGCATTGGATCTACCTTGCCATGACGGAGTATCCCGGTGGGTTTCCCCTCCGTCTTCTACGAAGTTGTAGCAGCATCCACATTGTATTGTAATTCTCCCTTTCCACGGCATCCATCTCCGGGGTTCCGAGCAAGTGTTTTCTCTTAGGCGGCCTGCTCGACCCATTCTTTTCAAATCCCGGATGCGATCCACAATTTGTTTTTGTTCGTATTACGAGAACACGTACGTATGTAGCTCGAGGCCTTCAGTATATTGATCCTCCTGCCTCGATTCTCTCGAAGTATTCGAAAGTTTGCTTCTAGACATTCCGCATTCTTTCTAGATCGTATTATGGAATAATCACGCAAATGGCGAGGCACTGGTGACGTACTTGTGGGATATATGGCTCAATCCCTTCGCGTTCTCCCGCATATCTCGGCTCCTCGGGGATGGTCTCCGTCGGGACATCCTCCGGGGTTGCTTACGCAACAAGGTCATGCATTGCGGTGGCTTTATCTGGTGGCGTGGTATCCTTCCTTCTTCGATCTTCTTGTGATTTCCCCGGTCTCTTCGTTATCCTCGGAGTGGCCTCCTTTCTTCGGGTTCTCGGCGAACCGGTATCCTTGAAGTATATGCACTGGTAGTAGCGGCTTGCCTCGTCGCGGCGGTCCGCTGCTAGTTTAGTTAACATCTTGCGGATACGGCGATTTTTATTTCTTCGGCGAGTTGCTTGTGAGAGTAGCTCTTTGTACTTCACGAATTTCTATGGGTGCGGCGGCGACAAGCTCGCCCTCTGTTGTAGCGACTACGGACTTGATTCTCTTGTCCTCCTCGGTGTTTGTTTTCCTTTTCTTCTTCTTGGGTTGGTGGCTTCGGCCACCCACTTTCATTACTTGTCCGATCGGGCGGTTCCTCTCGGTCAGTCGGGACCCGGTCACCTTCCTCGTATTGCGAGCTCGCGGTGCGAAGTCCGAGTCGATCTCTATTATCGCTCCATCTTTCACCCTCTTTTCGTCGAGTGCGAGGCTTACGCCATTTCTAAAGTTCGGGACCCGACCGCCCGTTCGACATTTCCCTGCAAAAAGACAAGGAAAAGGATCGGGGGCTGTACTAAGAACAAAAACATTAAGAAAATGTTTATTAGAGACAGAGTTTTCTTTTTTTCTCTTTTATTTTTTTTTTTTTTTATTATTCCTTTTGTATATTTTTTTTAAATTCAACAGGAATGAAGTGGGAAAAGATCGGGAAAAAGATTTTGATTTGGAAGAGAGAACAAGGAAAACTTTATTATCATGATTTTATTTATTTTAGCACATTTTTTTATTATTTTTTGGTTCGGACCTAGTCATAAGTATTTACTTCACCCGTGCTTCTAGGGATGAAAAATCCATTCCTTCGAAACATCAGGTAGCGTAATACTTCTTCAAGTATCGTCCGTTGATCGGAAGCATATGTCGTTCTCCTTGGCAATTCACTAGGCCGGTAGGAGCCTCACGAGTAGAGCGCACTCGACCACGAACGGCCCTTCCCGAGTGGGTTCAAATTTTCCTCCTATCTTGCGGTGTGCGAGGATGGGTCTCTTGAGAACAAGAACTAAGTCACCAACTTTGAAGGTTCTTGGGCGGACCAGTCTGTCATGGGCTTGAACCATCTTAGCTTGGTATAGTTCTAAATTTTGTTGCGCTGTAAGTCTTTTCCCTTCCCGGCTTTCCAATTTCTCTAGTCGTAATTTGGCATTCTCTTCTGTCATGATTTTGTTTGCAACTGCAATTCTGAGTGAAGGAAGCTGGACCTCTAAGGGTAACACTGCCTCGGAGCCATACACCAAGCGTAAGGTGTAGCTTGAGTAGGAGTTCTGAAGGTTGTCCGGTAGGCCCATAAGGCTTCTAATAACTTCTCGTGCCAATTTCTCTTATTATCGTCCAAAGTTTTCTTTAAAATTTGAATGAGAGTTTTATTAAAAGCCTCGACGAGGCCGTTTCCTCTTGCGTAGTAAATTGTTGAATACCGCCGGTGGATTCGTGTCTCCTGACAAAATTGTTGATTTGCGTGCTTCGAATGCGGCCCATTATACGAGATGATCCTGCGCGGCACTCCGAAACGGTAGACAACTTGGTTCTTGAAAACCCGTAGCACGTGGTGTGCTTTCACTTCTCTGAGTGGAACTACCTCTGCCCACTTGGAAAAGTAATCTGTAGCCGCAAGAATGAAGCGATGTCCTTTTGAAGATGGTGGTTCTATTGGACCCACTATATCCGTGCCCCAACATTCGAATGGCCACGACACAATTGTCGGATGTAGCACATTTGGAGGTTGGTATAGAACCACTTCGTGCACTTGGCATTGGTGACAGCTCTTGGCGATTTTCATGCGATCGATCATCATCGAGGGCCGAGTAGTACCCTAGTCTTCTAATTTTCATTTTCATCTTCGGACCCGTCGGTGAGCCCGCGAGTCCTGAATGCACCTCTTTAACAATTTCACGGGCCTCGGACCCGCTTAGGCACCTTAGCCACATTTGATCGAAAGACCTTACGTATAACGTGTTATTTATTAATGCGTAGGATAGAGTTCTTTTATTGATCGATGGGCTAACGACCTATCGTATGGTATTTTTCTCTGTTTGCGGGTAGTACATTAATGGTCGTCGCTCGATCTTACGTGTTTTACGTCACTTTGTTACCTGATTCTTCTTCTTTTTTCGATTTGTGTATTGTGTCTATGTCGAGCTATGATAGGACCTGACGTCCAGTGAACCGACACTTCCACCGATTCATCTTGCAAGCGAGCAAATTCTTTTGCGAGGCGGGCTAACGCATCTGCTAAAGGGTTTTCTTTCTCGGGAATTTTGTAGATCGTCACATTCGGAATCGTTCCAACAAGCTCGTATGGCATCTTGGAAGTATTGCTCGAGTCTTGGCTTTAGAATTCCGTACCGTCCGGCGATCCGTTGAATGATTAGCTGCGAATCCCCGTAGATGTTGATGTTTGTTATCCCCATTTGAATAGTTAATTCTAGTCCTGTTACGAGAGCTTCGTATTACGCCGTTGTTTGTACACGGCTCGTTAAGTGGTAGGAGTATCTTAACATCCCCCGCTCCGGTGATATAAAGATTAGTCGATTCTTGCCTTACCGGAGCACTTATCACTTGCAATTCTTCGTCTTTGTGTGCTTGAAGATGCTCCGTCGAAATATAATTCCCAACGTCGATCATCGGGGTCTTCTAAGTTCATTATTTGTTCATCCGGCAAGTCGTTATTGAGAGGAGATTCTGTCGGCAAAGGGTGTCTTTGCGAGGAAGTCTGCTAGGACTTGTCCCTTTACAGCACAAAGAGGCACGAAAGTTATATCGAATTGCAATAATATCATTGACCACCTTGCAAGTCTGCCAGAAAGCGTTGGACGGGTCATCAAGTATTGCAATGGATTAAATTTCGAGATTAGGTTGACCTTATGAGAAAGCATGTAGTGCCTGAGCTTTCTAGCGGCAAAGATCAGGGCCAAACAGTGCTTTTCAATTGTGGGATACTTTATTTCTGTCGGAAGTAAACGACGGCTTAGGTAGTAAAGAGCATTTTCTTTACCCTCATCATTCACCTGGGCTAACGGGGCTCCGAGAGAGTCGTCTAAAGCCGCGGTATAAAGTATCAACGGTCTACACGAGGCTAGGGCTGCTAAGACGGGAGGTGTCATTAAATATTGTTTAATGTCCTTGAAGGCCCTACGGAATTTCTCTTCCCAAATAAATTTGGCGTCCTTTTTAACTAATGCCGAGAAAGGCTGACACCTACCTGACAAGTTCGAGATAAAGCGTCGAAGATATGCCAACTTCCCTTGAAAAGATCGTAGTTGTTTTAAGGTTCTGGGAGGTGGCATTTGTAAGATAGCTTTAATCTTTTCCGAGTCGATTTCAATTCCACGATGTCGGACGATGAATCCTAAGAATTTCCCGGAGGTGACGCTGAAGGAGAATTTTAAGGGATTCATCTTAAGGTTAAATTGTCTTAATCGTTCGAAAACAATTCTCAAATCATACAGGTGGTTTTCCTTTACTTTGCGTTTGATGACCACATCATCCACGTAGCATTCGACTTGATTGTGGATGAGATCATCAAAAATTCTTGTCATCGATCTCCGGTAGGTTGCTTCGCATTCTTCGATCCGAATGGCATCACTTTGTGTAGCAATATACTCCGATCGGCGTTACGAATGCTTGTAAGTTTTTCATCTTACGGAGCCATTTTTATCTGGTTGTATCCCGAAGATCCATCCATGAATGAGAATATTTCATGTGTTGAAGCAATGTCGATCATTAATTCTGGGATCGGTAGAGGGAATTCATCGTTTGGACATGCCTTGTTTAAATCTCTGAAATCCACACAAATTCTGATCTGACCATTTTTCTTCCTGACTGGTACCACATTGGCTAACCAAGTCGGGTATTGTTCTTCACGGACATATTTAGCGTCTATTAGCTTTTTAACTTCAGCTATGACTTGTTGTTCGATTTCTATATGCATTCTTCTGGAACCTTGTCTGACTGGAACAGAAGTAGGATCCACTCTAGCTTATGATTGCGACCTCTGGAGCTAATCACGGCATCTCATCGTAGCTCCAAGCAAAATAATCATTAAATTCCATTAATAACTTGATTATTTCTTCGGAGTCTTCTTTATTGAGTAAGGAGCTAACAAAGGTAGGTCTAGGCTCTTCGCTAGTACCTAAGTTAACTTCCGTTAACTCAACTATTGTAGATTTGATCTCTTCTTCGAACTACGGTGGAGCGTTTCCAATTTATAAATCTTGAAGTTCTTCTGTAGCTTCCATGCGGTTTTCATTAGACTCGCAAGTGACAACCAAGCAAAATTCGGTATCGTCAGTCGATCCTACTGTGCCGAATCCGAGACCAAGCCTTGAATTGGGTGGACGACCGGAGTTATTCCATAATTTTTCAAAATGTTGTGATTGACCTTTTGTCCATTGTCGAGGTAAGAAACTACGCTGAATTAAATTTTGAACACAGGGAGAGTACCACTCAACAGGTAATTCCATTAATTCTTATGAAGTAGCATCTTCAAATTGTACATTATTTTCAGTTTTGGAGGAAGGAGCACCACGGTAGAATTTGATGGGCTTTGCACCGCCGCTACGTACCTCTTTGACCACCATACCCTCGATCTTATTAGAATGGATCGGGGTCAGGGTCATAGTATGTACATAGTGGTTAATCTTCCTGTACATCGATTTATATTCCTCGTTCTTTTCATCTTCGAGAGAGATCTCGAATTGCGGCTTCTTCCGACTTATTGTCGCTGCTTCTTGCTTGATTTCTTTTTCTTCTTCGGAACTATCTTCCCGATCAACATTGATGGCTGGTTTCCTCCGTCCAACTCGTCCTAACGTCTCTGCCATGACCTCGTCCCCGGCCTCGACCTCGGATGCGAGTTGTGGAGAAACCTTCACCATCTCGCCGTAAGGGAGCGGTGAGTGACTGTTGGACTAGAACTTCAAGTTCTTCGTCGTCCCGTACTTCCTTTGATTCATTCGTTATGGTATCTCTGGAGAAGATTTTTTTCTTCGGAGGTGCGTAATAAGCTGCATCTTCATGGATTCCAATTTCATGTACGGAGAATGGTTGTAAGTCACCTTTGATGCACTGTTCCCCTCCATCGTAGTATTTGATGCACTGATGTAGAGATGATGGTACCATCCGGTTTTCATGTATCCATGGTCGGCCCGAGTGAGAGTTGAATGACGTTTCGAATCAATTATGTGAAATTTCGCGGTTGTCTTTGCTAAGTCACCGGTCTTCATTAGCAGTGTTATTGATCCGAGGGCTCTTTCTCCTTTACGGTTGAATCCTCTTAATAACATTTTTCCGCTTCGAGCTCGCGAGCATCAATTTCCAAGTATGCTTAGTGTTTGAAGATTCATTATATTGATTGATGCTCTTGGATCCACCAATACTGCGGAGAGTGTAAACTTCCCAATTGTAAGCTGAAATGTACAATGGTCGGTTGTGATCCGTCGTCCCAAGTAGTAGGTCATTGTCCGTGAAGGTAACACCTCGTTGTTCCTTTAATGAGCAAACCTCGTCTAAAGAATCTCCGGTCATTTGAGCTAAGCAAGTTTCTGGATCAATTAAGGCCTTGATCAGAGCTTCTCTCATCTCCTTCGATAAGATGAGTGCGTCGTAGATGCTTAGTTTGGCTGGTAGTTTCCTAAGATGGGCTAGCACGTTGTAGTCCACTTTATTTTCATGTGTCTCGATTTCTTCCTGAATGGGTATTTCTTCTGCCGGGGTTGGTTCTTCCTGAACAACCACCTGCTTTCCTTTGTCCTTTGGACCCATTCTCGGAGGTAGAACTCTTCCACTTCTTAAATTGGCTTCTGTGATTTCTTCGAATCTAGTATTGAGTTCTGCTGGTGTCTCCTTCGAATCGGAATGACGGTTTCTTCGGATTAGCTTCGGAGGCCGAAGGCTCTAACTCTGTTGTGATCGGAGCTCCTCGAAACTCGCAAATAGATTCGTTGCTTGTTGAACTCTCGTAGCCTCCTTGGTGGATGTCTTCTTTGTCATTGTGATCGTCGAGATTGTGTATGATTTGAGAATTGTTATTTGTATCGGAATCGACGTCCGGATTAGGTTGGTTGTCGCAAGTTACGTAATCGTTAGAAACGATCGAAAACGTAGCCAACGCCATAACCCTTATCATTATAAGATCCCACCGGAGTGAGCAAATAATCATACAGAGTCAGAGGTTCGAGGGATTTCTCCCCCAAATCGAAAACAACCATCCTAGGATAAGCAGCCCCTAGTCTAGCCTCAGGAGCCTCGGTCTTTTCTTCTTCATCAATTTTCTTCTTTTCTTCAATCATCTCTTGTTGTGGTGGTTCTTCTATCGCAAGTGATAGTGCCGACTTGACAGGTTTCGACTCTGAATTAGGGCTCGCACCGAAGTGGTTTGGATGCGATCTAAAATCTTCTTCGAAGACTTTGTCCAAGCGGTAGTCCATCCATCATCAGTCGCATAGGGATCTATCGGAACAATGAGATCCGTCGAGATAACATTGACGGAACCTCCTTTCTGGGGTTCCTTCATGTATTCCTTCGGGATCGTTATGTTCCCTTTTTGAAGATTATCGTTGAGCTAACTTTTGAAGGTAATACAATCTTCTATCTTGAATCCAAGCATCCGGTGGTAGGGGAAAAAGTTGGGATCACCTTTCTTGTCGACTTCTTCTGGTTTCTTAGGCTCTGGCAGTTGGAAATCTGGAGTCTTCATCGAGCTGCGGAACATTTTCGGCACTGCCTCATTCTTGAACGGATACTCCCTGCTTAGAAGCTCCCTTAACGTACGTTGTGGACGAGGCGGTTGTTCATACTGTTGAGATGACTGATAGCTGAGTCGGGGTTGCTGGTAATTCTGTTTAGGTTGCTGATAAATTTCATGCGGCCATTCTGGCGGTATTTGTATTGGTTGCTTGCCTTTTTCGACTGCTGCGACGATCCCGGACTTCTTTTCAAAAGTTTTCATGGGCTTCTGTTTGTCTGTTTTGTCGGTGAAACTTAATTGGTTTGCCTCCTCTTGCAAGCTTCCGGCCTTGCTTAACAACTTCTCAAAAGTCTTAATAGTAAATCCCTTGAGGAAAAGTGCTATCGGGCCATGAATGCTCTTAAGCAAGATACCGACTGTATGTTGTTCTTGTAGATGTGGCTCACACTTCATACTTAGATTCCTCCATCGAAGTATATAGTCCACCAAAGTTTTGTTCGGCTTCTGCTTCTCTACCACTAAATCACCTATAGTGATGTGGTGTCGAGCTCCGACAAATCGCTTGATGAAGAGGTTCTCTAATTCTGAAAATGTCTTCACCGAACCGTTCGGTAATTCCGCATACCAATCAAAGCGATCCACGACAGTCGGCGACAAATTGTCGGAAGAGTAAAGCATCACTTCCGCCGGCATTGCAACAAGCGGCACGAAAATGTGCAACATGCTTGCCGAGGGTTTCCGGTTCCATCAAAGGTCTTGAACAGAGGTGGTACGAAGCCTTTCGGATATTGGACAGCGTCAAATTCTTCGGGGTAAGGTCTACCCGTCCGAATGGATGTCCCGCTCTTTGATTGTTCCAAGGCTTCTCGCACCTACTGTTCCAACATGCTCTTGATATCCTTCTCCGGAATCATGCTTTGTATTGCATCCTTTTTTAACTGATCATCCTCGTTGACGGATGTAATCTCCTTTCCTCCGTCTATAATGTGAATAACTTCTGGGGGTGTTTCTCTTTGGGGTTGAACCTGACTCTGGAGAGTGGCTAGGGTTGCGGCCATCTCTTCATCCTCTTTGCCATTTGGGAGATCGTATCATCTTTGTCTTGAAGGCTGTATCCTCATCACTTCCGGCTCCTCTCTTTCGCGGCTGCGAGGAACACCTTGTGAAGCTGACGAAGCTCGTGTTTCAACCATGTTAATTTCTGCATATTCATCGTCCATGAACTCTGACGAGTCGACTTCATCTCCGAATTTTTCTTCTCTTTCTCTTGCTAATCGCTGAATATCAGTTCTTAGCTTTTCCATAGCATCTTCTAGTGGTCTTTTATGTACATCCCTGCAGTTGTCATGCGATAGCTGTCGGGTTTCCTTCTCATGAGTCCCCTTCATTGCGGTAGCGCTTTCTTCGGACTCAAGTCTCCTGACTAGACTTTCCTTCTCAGGTTGTTGTTTTAATCTTAATTGTCCGGTGAGTGGGGCGCCATACCATCCTTCTAGCGACGAAGGTGCTAGGACCGGATGGTGCTGTCGGCCAAATGCTTGGAAGGTGGTTTCCTCCCTAATTTGTAGTCTCGAAACAACGACGAAGTGGACTAGCTTTCATTCTCTTATTCAGCTTTTCTGCGGCGATAGCGAGGTTCTACTCGCGGCCCAAGACGGGATTTCGCCGGCACCCGCCCTATCCTTCTTAAAATCTCTTATACGGGGCATTTTTCTTTCTTTGCTAACTTCTCTATCGAGTGTACGGTCGAACGAAATGGCGTAATTCTAGCCCTTTTCTTACGGCCGTCGTTGTAATATGCGGGCTGAGGCAATGCATAAGCAATCTTGCGGACATTTTCCTCGTCCTCTACGGCGGAGAGGGGATGGAACCTACTTCCTCCCAAAAGTGGTATGTATTCAGGCAGCGACGTATACTCGGGCGGTTCGGGATTTCCTCGGGAAAGCAACTTCGGCGGCTACGGCTTCTCTAGCAATCCTTCTACTTTTGTTCCTCCTCCGAGTACGTGTCGGTGGTGGAATTCTCGAGCTGGACCCGATCTCGAAAATGGAAGGTCTCGCGGGAAGATCCGTACCCTCCACGGGTTCATCACGGTTCGAATTTCCTTCCCCTTTAGTACGGCAAAAGCCGGGGTAGGTGCGAGACAACTAGACCGGTGGGAGTAGCAACAACGGTCCTTACGCGAACAACGAGTACTCCTCTCGGTTGGAATCTTTAGCAGAGGAGGGAATTCATGAGTTGACTTGAGGTTAAACTCGATCAACGGCTTCTCGGCTTCCGGTACTTTGCTTGTGAGTGAAAAGAGAGTGACGTCGGGGATTTTGATGTCGGTGTCCCCGAATCCTTGTCCGAATCGAATGATTCCATTATTAAGCGATTCATCCTTGAAAACGGCCGAGTCCGAGTCCGTTGACGAAGGAGAAGATCGAGTTTTGGGGCTTCCATTTCTGCAGGGCAGATTCCAAGTGTTAGTCCTCGAATCGTGCTTCTTCTTGTCGTAAAACTTATGACGAAAAAGAAAGAGTCCAAACACAATTCCGTTTATCTTAATGTATTTGTGGTATTAAAAGAAAATTTATTTAGATAATTGTTTTTCGAAAAGATTTGTTCATTAAGACGAAGAATTATTAAAAGAAGGAGAGTTGTAGGAAGGGTAAAGGAATTGATTAGGAACTGGAAAAGGAAGAGAAAGTCTTGTAGAAACTTCTCGACCCGCAAGACCGCTCCTAAACTAATACCTATTGGGGGTCCACCCCACCTCAGAAATGAGGTAAAAGGATCTCGGAACCTCTCTATTTAGGGGTGTCTAAACAGTGGCTCCTAAATCCGAGAGGATGTTGGCTATACTCGTTCAAGGTAGAAATGAACTTAGTATTCCGACGGAAAGAAGGGTAGTCTGATCCACTAGGGACATGGATACACTACCGATTTTTGAAAGCAGAACTATCTGATTAAAAATGGAGAGAGGAATTCTTCCCCAGCGGAGTTGCCAGAAATTTGTCGACATATTTTTAGGTTGTGTCGTTTAATCTTTTTTTTTAAAAGGGGTCGCCTACAGAAATTGTCGGCAAATTTTTAATTTAATTTATATATATATATAATTTGGAAAGTAGTATTTTGATTTTGAAAATAATTTTAAAAAATTTTAAGATATGAAATCAAACTGATCTCACATCTCAAATATATAATTGGCACATTGTTTGGTGGTGGGGCTCGATTAAATAAACTAGAAGGTTTGTGATATCCGTTCGGTCCGCGAAACCATTTTATTTGCCGACAAGTTCCCCTGCTTAATATGAAAGCATTAAACAGGGTTTATATTACTCAGGTTCTTAAAATTCCATATAAAGGCAAGCCCTCATAGTTAATTACATCTTAAGTGACGAGAATCACCTAAGAAAACTCTCGATAATAATCGGTAGTTCGATCTCGAGAATTTCAAAGTTTAAGTTTTCAAGGGATTGAATTTTGGAATTTCAATAGGGAATGGATCAAATTTGGAACATTTTATTTTGGGAATTCAAAGGAAGAAAGGTAGGAGAAATCACAGATTCGAAGCGAACTTCGATAATTTCCCGACTATCCTATTGTTTGGCTTGAATTTAGGAAAGTCCTAATGTTTATTTAATGTTTTGATCTTGCCAATTTTAATTAATTAGGACTTATATTCGTATGATGTGATCACACAAATAGCCTCGAAGATGTGAGGGTTTATGTCATATCGGACGACCACCTTGGAATCCTAAGACCGCTTAAATTTATGTTGCACTAGGCAAACTACCTCGAAGTCCTATGGTTTAGTTATTTAATTCTAAGAAATGCTTTGTTGCAGTAGATCCGAGTTTTGCTGACGATGATGGTCGTGTTGCCCACTATGCTCCGAGCTCCTTGTTGTTGCGAGAGGGTCTAGTTTTAGAAATCATAAATCAAGAGATGAGAGAAGTGTTCCGGTTTAGAGAAGGTCTTAATTTCCAAGTGTTTTTTATGTTTTAATTAAAACAAATCTTAAAGTTAATTATAACAACACCGGTTAAGATCCCACGGTTCCATCCTTCCGGCATCGTTATTTTTATCGGATTCACTTAGTCCAGATGAATTTGCTAAACTCAACTAAATGAGTTCCACATTTTCATTTAGACCGTGGGAAATCTCGTTAGAAACACGTAGGTTACATCATCGAGGTATTCCCGATCATCCAACAAGACGATTTAATTTAGTTGTAGTTGTAGTTTTGTTGTTCGTTTGTGATTAAATTTTGAGTTGTTTTATATTTTGAAATGTTGTGGCGGTGAATTTTATCTTGTAATGATTTTTAATTTAATTTTGGTTTCGGTTTAGGGACTATCCTAAAGGTTTTGGTTTTCATGCAACGAGTTGTTTATCATGCAAGAAAAGTAAAGTGCATTTCGCAATAAAGTAAATTGCAATAAAATAAAAGCGTACACGGAGGGTCTTCCCGTCATCCCAAGTCGCACTTAAAACACATATCGAGCATTTAAGTATTCCAACAAGTACCTGGTAAAGCTAAGGTAAAGGTTTTGGTTGTCTACCAAAGTCCTAATCCTATAGCTAGTCCTCTCTTATGACATCTAGGTTCTTGTGTTTTGGTTTAAGGACGATTTTCTTCATCAAAGAACAATTAAGTTCAATTGTTCTTATAAATATCCTATCATATTGAGGAAGTGCTTAAGACGAGTCTTAAACATCTTTCCAATACCTCTATGATTGTTTTAAGTCAAAGAGAATTTAATTATACAAGTGAATTAATCATCCAGGAGTTTAAGTTTTGTTATCTTGCTCAGTGAATTAGGACATTTGAATATCCTATAAGTGAAGTAACACTTCACTTAATACTCCGTTTAGGAGTTATGACAACAAGAGCTTTTGAGGGCAAATTGATGTTTAAGTGATTTGTGATTTAATTTAATTTCAATTAATGGGTTTAAGTTTGGAATAGTGTTCAAGTTGTTCTAGATTTATTTTGAATTATTTATGTCTTTAGTGATGTTATATTTAATTCAATTCAATTTAATTTAATTTTAATTTAATTTAATTTGGTTTAGTTTTAAATTTAATTTAATTTTATTTTTTAATTTAATTTTAATTTTATTTTAACTTGATTTTATTTTTTATTTAATTTAATTTAATTTAATATGTTTTAATTTAATTTAATTTAATTTAGTTTAATTTAATTTAATTTAATTTAATTTAATTTAATTTTTAATTTTATTTTATTTTAATTTAATTTAATTTAAATTTTAATTTAATTTAATTTAAATTTTAATTTAATTTTATTTTAATTTTAATTTAATATTTTATTTTTTATGCTTTAAGGATGATTTAATTTAATTGTTAAAGTATTAATTTAATTGAAATTTTAGAAGGATTTAATTTAAATGTTTTAACTTTAATTTAATTTAATGATTAAGTCTTTTAGCATTTTAAATCTTGAGTTTGGAATATCATTTTAATTAGGAATTAAATATTATTGAGGTGATTACTTTAGGGATTCTTAAATTAAAGAACAAATCTCCTCCTAATAGTATCCCTATTTTAATAATTCCAATTTTTCATTATTCTTCCAAATTTAATTAATTATTTAATTAAGGTTTATTTTAATTATTTTCAAATTGTTTGGTAGGTTTCTACCCTTTAACTACCTAAGTTTCAAACATCCAAAATCAACTTAGTATCAAATATTTTACCCACCCTTTTAATTAAACCTAAAATTTTTAATTATGGGTTAAAATTTTAATTATCATTTTGCCCTTTAAACTTACTAATTCCACCACTCACTAAATTGAGCTTAAATGAATTTGAAATTTTTATGTGACTTCACTCAAATATCAATCAAGACATTAGAGGAGAAAATGTGATTTTTCTGTATTTAATTTATTTATGTAATTATTTTTGGTGGAAAATAGGGATTTTCAAGGAAAATTCAATAACATGACCAAGGGAAAGTTTCTGTCAAAATTATGAGACATTCTTAATGACCAGAGGACCACTTGGACCAATTTTGGTGATTTTTTGAATTATATTTTCTTTATTATAATTATTTTTATTTTTGGAGTATTAATTATTTTAAAAATAAAATAAATTTTGAAAAATAAATTTTATATTTTTCAAAAATCTCTCTGATATCAAGGAAACCAGAGAACCAATTTTTATAATTTTCTGATTTTTCTTTGATTTATTAGAATTATTTTAGTGGAAATGCTAGAAAATACATTTTTTAATTTTAAAATTACCATAGGGCTTTAAAATTTAATATCTCATCATAGAGACTTAAGAAAAATATGGGGTTTGTTCCTAAGTGATTAAAATTCAAAATGTGACATTTTGGTGAATTTTATTATTTTTGTGATTTTTATTATTTTTAATTATTAAAAATATTAAAATAATGCAAAAAATCAACTTTTTTAGAAAATTGCAATCTTAATTTTCCTAAATTCTCCTGATATCAAAGAGGCTGCAAAACCAATTTGGTGAATTTTTTAAAAGTATTTTGAAAGTTATGAATTTTTAAAGTTTAATTTTGGCTAAATGGCTTAATCAACCCATTTGATACGGCTGACCAAGTCCAATTGACTTCAAACTTTTATGGTGGGTTCCTCTGATCCTAAAGGTCAGTGGAGAATTGATTTAAAGTCAATTTGATGTATGATTAGCTCTAATTAATTAAAGCTCCATTTTGGGTGTTTAAGCCAATTAGGGTTATTCCAAGTGAGTTAACTCAAAATCTATTTTTCCTAGGGTCCACTGGTCATAAGAAACATCACCAAATTTTCCTAGAATTTATTTCACAACAGGCAAATTATTGGAATTAAAATACTCAGAATAGTGACCTAGAATTGAAAAATCAATAACTCTTCATAGGGATGGCCTCTGACTTTGGAAAATTCAGGGAATGTCCCCAAATTCAGAGGCTTCAAAAGCCCTATGGTCTCATGCCATAGTGAATTGTCTACATGCATGGAGAATTGAAAATGTGCAGAGAGTAAATAAATCATTAAAAATCAAATATTCAATGAAATTAAATGATTTCTTTTCCACATTATTCTCCTCTGTTCACTGAGCAAGAGGGTATTTTTATTTTATTTTTGTGATTTTTCTATACAAAGATATGAATTTTTGAAGTTTAGGGAATTAAGTAAATCAAAAAATACCCTAATTTTCTATTTAAAACGGCGGCACTGACTCATCCTAGGCATCTCCGAAACGCCGCGTGTCGCGCTGCCATTCGACGCCGCCACTTGAGTCAGCAGCCCGGGTCTCGCCTTCCGCGTATCATCTGCCGATCCGACCCGATCTGAGCCGTCCGTCCGCGCGTGTATTGAATGGACGGCATCCGCTCATCGTCCCCAGCCGTTCTCACCCGAGAGCCGTCCACACTAAAACCCTAAGAACTCACTCATTTCTCAACGAATTTTCATGTTCTTGTGCTCTATGGATTCGTCTTGAAGAGACAAACACATCTATACGGTGATCATGCATTGAAATTAAAGTATTTGAAATAGACAATCTCCAGAGGCTCGGGATAAAGAGTTAGCTCATACCTTAGCTCAGAGAAGTGTGGCTTCAATCTGAGTGTTGTGTCACCTTCGATTGGGTCCAAGCAAGCTCCAGATGAAGTCCCTTGGCCTGGTGAATTGTCCAGGTATGATTTCGACCAAGCCCGATTTCAACCTTTGGAGTCTGGAACAGATGGGTGGCCTGGAGAGGGGTCTTTCACTGGGGAACTCCTTCTCTTTGTCTTGTGCAGGTGTGGGTGAGTTTAATTTGACTTTGGTGGAGGATTTGGGAGTGTCCTGTTCTGGCGTAAGAATTGAGCTCCAAAATTGAGCTCAATTAGTGGGGATTAGGGCAAGAGAACAGTGGGGATCAAATGCTCTAAGTGTGGGGGAGAGTCTGGAGTGATTTTGGCAGATTTTCCTTAAGGTTGGTTCAGCACCTCCTCATGGCCGAGAGGGGTGAGGTTTAAATAGGAGAGGCTCGAGGGCCTCCTGGGGGAGTTAGGGACTGGGATCGACTGCTCTTGGCGAGGGAAGAACAGTTCGCAATGGCCACGCGGGCATGGGGCAACTCGACGAGGAGAATTTCAATGTTTGGCTCCTTCCAAGGTCTCGGCCGTGGTGTTTTCCGGCGACCCAGGTGGCTGGCCGGCAGGCATGAGTCACCATCTTGACCAGGGAGGTCAGGGCTTGGCAATGATGAAGTCAATTGGGTTTGGACATGTGTAAAGGAGTTGGATCAAGATGGCATGGGGGTATGGTTATTTTGGCTCTAAATGGGTCAACCCATCCTTTTGGGCTAGGTGCACCACCCAATGCTTGGTTTAGGCTGAAGAGAAAGTGATTTGGATCAGCTTTGATTAGTGGGGTCAAGTCACAATCCAAGTACAATTAGGATTAAACATGGTTTAGGGGAGACATGGAGATGGTTAATCACCTTAAGGGAGTGTGGAAAGGATCTCCTCCTTTTGCCCAATGTGGTAAGGTCACATGTGAACAACTCACATGGCTTGCATGTGGCTTAAGAGTGGCTTCATGGCTTATATATGGCTTGGGAAAAGTTGGCTTGGTTTCATGAAAGTGGGTTTAAGGAATTTTGGTATTTTAGTGGACAAATTTCATGAAGCTTGATTTGGAACTATTTGGTTATTGATTTTGGAACTTAGGAAGTATTTTAAATCATAGGTATGATGAGAGAAATTTCATGTGGGCGTTTGGAATAAGATTTGGGCTTTTAAATTTGTTTTGGATGGGTTTTTTTAGGAAGGTTTAAGAAAGTGGGCTTTTTAAGCTTGGAAATAAATTGGTGGATGGGAAATTTTGTAAAATTTTGGGCCAAATAATTGTTGGGTTTGGTTTAGGGATGTGTCATGAGTGATTTGAAACAAATTTGAGGTGGTTAGGGTTTGAATTGGGTTCAATTTGGGCTTTTTGGTAAAGTAGCCAATGGTAGGCCAAATTGGGTTAACTTGGGCTAATATTGGGCTAATGTTTAAATTGGTGTAAAATTAATGTTGAGAAATGTTTGTAGGGCTGTGTCAAAGAGGTTTCAACTTTGGTTGGGTTTAGATTTTGGGGTTTGGGCCTATTTGGGTTAGGTTTAGGTGTAGGCCCATGTAAGGAGTTTTGGCTTTGCGTTGAATTTGAGTTGGGTTTGGGTTCAAATTTTGGGCAAATCATGTTAGTGTTTTGTTTGTAGGGATGTTAGGGAAGGTTTAGAAAAGATTTGGGGTTAATTGGAGTTGAATTGGGTTAGTTTGGGCTAAGTTTGGGTCATGGGTCCAAATTGGGCTTTAAGGTCAAAAGTGAAATTGGATTCAAAAGCCAATCAAATTGGGCATGGATTTGGTCTAGATTAGTGTTGGGGATGTTGAATTGAAGTTTAGAATTAAATTGGACCAGAACTTGGGTCAATTGGGTAGGTTTGGTTTGACATTGGGTTCACTTTGGGTTAAAATGGGTCAAATCGGGGATTTTGAAAAAAGTAGGGTAAATTGACAAAATTGGCCCATGGTGTAGTTGGACAAAATAAAATTGGGAATATTTGGGATTTTCTGGAATTTTCTGGGAATTTTCTAAATTTTTGGATTTTTGGTTAAGAGGGGCATTTTGGGTATTTGGAGAGTATTGGGGGGTATTTTTAGAATTTTTGGTATTTCTGGCTATGGATGATCAATTTGATTGGTGAGGAAATGTTCAAGGTTAATTTTGGGGAATTTTGGGTGATTTGGAAATTTTGGAGGGTTTGGGTAATTTCAAGGGTTTTAGGTAGGCTAGGCGGGTCTGGGGTCCTGGGGGTCAAAAATTGAAAATTTGGAAAATTAAACATTGATCAAATATGAGTGAAATGGAAGCACTTTGGTTAAGCCATGAAGCCATGTTAAGCCTATATGAGCCATGAGAGGACTCATTTGAGGCATTCACTGTGTTGTTCCTAACCCTCTTAGCCAAGGGCTTAGGGGTTAAGGACCATCAATGTGAATCACCTTCATGAGTCAGGAGGTTAAGTTGGGTATGGGTGTGGTTTTAGGAGGTGTGTGAAAGTGTAGTGTGTAAGTGTAGTGTGTGTGTAAGTCAGCCCTTCATCAGACCAGGCCACCTGGAGCGGTCCTAAGGCCAAAGAGTCCCATAGGAACTCATCCTTTAAACTTCCACATTTGATTTCAACCCTCTAGGTGATTAGGGGTCTACAATCAAGTTTGCATAGTTTGCAGGGAGTTAAGAAGTGGTTTGAATTTCTAAGTGGTGGGCCCCAATTCTAATCCTCTAGGATAGTCAAAGGAAAAGCCTAAGGCTAGATCCTAAGTACTAAAAAAAAGAGAAGACCTCATCAAAAATGAGGTCAACAACTGGAAGTTAGGTATCAGTCTCGGAAGAGAGTCGGAAGTTAGGTACTGACCTCGAAAGAGAGGGAACTTGAAGTTAGGTACCAGCCCCAAAAGGGTGAGAACTGGATGTTAGGTACCCGTCTCGGAAGAGAGGGAACTGGAAGTTAGGTACCAGTCCTGAAAGGGTGAGAACTGGAAGTTAGGTACCAGTCTCGGAAGAGAGTCGGAAGATAGGTACCAGCCTCGAAAGGGTGAGAACTGGATGTTAGGTACCAGTCTAGGAAGAGAGTCGAAAGTTAGGTACCGACCTCGAAAGAGAGGGAACTGGTAGTTAGGTACCAGCCCCGAAAGAGTGAGAACTGGAAGTAAGGTACCAGCCTAAAATGTTGGAATTTGATTTCGAAGATCTCGTGGAAATTTCAATGTAGCAAAAGGTTGAGATGGAATGTGAGAGTGCTTCACATCCCGAGAGAGTTGATCAAAGATTGATTGTTTGGCGATCAAAGATTGATTGTTTGGCAAAGGATACGAATCCATGCCATCAGAACCAAATCGAAAATTTCGTGGTTCTGTGTCAGTAGACTCAGTCGACCTTCTCAAAAAAGGGAAGGAACTGCGGAGAGTCGAAAAGATTTCGAGACCAGCCGGAGGCTGGGGATTTCAGATTCAGAGTTTCATTTTTATTGTTCGTTGCTCTTAGTGATTTGATTTTATTATGATTTTTCAAGTTTCATTTCGATTGAAATTTCATTTTGATTTGGATATTCATTCATTTATTTGGTTTATAATTTGAGGTTTTAGGTTGATTTTCTTTAAGTTTCGGTTTCGTGTTTTACTCAAACTTCGAATTTGAATTTTTTTTTTTATTTTGTTGTTATTATTTCATTCAAATCGTTCTTCGTTCAACTTTTCTCTAAATCGAGTCAAACTCATATTTAGTGGCGTTTGCAGTCAATTGCACAAACCTGAAGGCAAAGTACGACAGTCATTTCCATTAAAAACGTCAAAGGTACATTAGGTGATTCCATCAAAACATTTCTGATGCCATCTTTCCGAAAGCAGACTTTTACAAAATCCATGTACGTCTGAACACAGACTGCACTGATATCCACATGTATTCTGGTAAAACTGTCTGTTCGATTCATCCATGTCTGAAAAGTAAACTGCATAGATAGTAACATCACCTTCTAAGCCACTTTCCGGAGGAGAATCCCATGTAAGTGTGCTTTAGAGGTGTGCTACTACTATGTAGCTTACAGCTCATAGGGCTGCAGGTTTTCTAATTCTGGATCTGGCTGGAAGTAGACCGAAATCTTGCTCTTATCTATCCTCCTGAATGTGATGGAGACCCGCTTGTAGGGAACTCCCGGTATGCAGTGCTTCGCCACATCTGCACCATTTCCTTGTAGTATGAGAACAGCGCCTACCGGTAGAGGTATCTCTACTAGCTCTCAGAATTCTCCGGGGCCGACTATCCGGAGTTCTGTCCCGAACATGATGTTGCATTGGTTGATGAAGGACACTGTGCAAAAGGGTCTCACAAAGTCGTGGTGGTCCACGTGAGGTGGAATGCATTCTCCTTCTGCATAGATGTTGATTATGCAGCTGTTTGGAATGCAGTCAGCGAATAAGACTCGCCAAGCCACTATCCTCTTTATGATCTTCTTAATCAGAACTGGCATTGGATCCACTTCATCGTAACGGAGTATACCTGGCGGATTTCCTTTCTTATCATCAGCGAAGTTGTGACAGCATCTGAATTGGATTGTAATCTTTCCCTTGCCTCTTTTCCATTTCTTAGGCTCGGAGTAGGTTCTGCTGCATAGTCGTCCTGCACGACCCTGCTTCTTCAGCTCGGAGATGTAGTCCACGATCTCACTCTGCTCGTAGTGAGAGAAGACATCTGTATGCAACTCTAACCCTTTTAGGATATTGACATATCTGCCTCGGATCCTCTGAAAGTATTCAAAATTCTGCATTCGCACCCTTTGGATCATTTCCAACTCGTGCTCTGTAATTATCTGCAACTGTCGGGGTCTGGTGACGTACTGTGGGATGTATGGCTCCACACCGTCACGCTCTCCTGGAATCATCACTGTCTCAGGTACAGACTCTGTAGTAACCTCCTCTGGAACAACCTCTGTTATGGTGCTCCTGAGGACTGGCCTCCTTGGAACGACTGCTGCGGTCGCTGGAATTTCCTCTTTATTCTGCTCTTCTGTCAATTTCTTTAGCATCTTGGCGATACGGCAATTCTTGTTTCTCCTTTGAGTTGGGATCAAAGTGGCTCTTCTCTCCCCCTGGATTTCAGTAGGGGCAACACTAACGAGCTTTCCTCCTACGACCGTTATTACTGATTTCATTTTGTTTTCTTCAATCACGCTGATCTTCCTTTTCTGATTTGCAGTGTGTTGAATCTTCTCGCTGAGTTTCATTACTGTCTTTCCATGGAACTGCCCAAGGTCTACGGTAGCCCAAGCGGTTTCTTCATATTCCAGCTCCAGCTTTACAAAGTCTGAGCCAACCTCGATCATAGCACCAGCTTTCAGCTCTTCTTCGTTAAGTGCAAGACTTACACCATCCTTGATGTTCAGGAACAACCGCCCGTTCGACATTTCCCTGAAAAGAAAACAAGAAAAGGATCAGGAGTTGTACTCGGAACGAGAACAATAAGAAAATTTATTTATTAATGGAAGATTCTTATTCATTTCTTTCAAATTTTTTTAGTAAATATAGGAAAAGATCAAGAATGAACTCAACTCGAAAGGAAGGATCAAAATTTTTTATTATAATGATTTCACATGTTTTCTCTTAACACATTTGTATTTGTTCACCATTATTATTATTTTTTTCATTCATCATTTTTTTATTATATATTTTTATTTTATTTTATTTTGGGTTCGGACCCAGTTACAAGTGATTACTTCATCCGTGCTTCTAGGAATGAGATTTCATTCTTCGAAACATCAGGTTGTGTAATACTTCTTCAAATATCGTCCATTAATTGGAAGTATAGGTCAATCTCCCTGGCAACTCACAAGCTGGTAAGAGCCTCCTGAGTAGACCGTCTCAACAACGAACGGTCCCTCTCAGGTCGGTTCAAATTTGCCTCCTATCTTGCGGAGTGCAAGAATAGGTCTCTTGAGAACTAGAACCAAGTCACCGACTTTAAATGTCCTTGGGCGGACCAGTTTATCGTGGGCTTGGATAATCTTGGCTTGATACAGTTCCAAATTCTGCTGTGTTGAAAGTCGTTTCCCTTCCAAGCTTTCCAGTTCTTCTAGCCGTAATCTGGCATTCTCTTCTGTAGTAATTTTCTCTGTAACTGCAATTCTAAGTGATGGGAGCTGAATTTCCAAGGGTAGCACTGCTTCGGACCCGCACACTAAAGCGTAGGGAGTAGACTGAGTAGGAGTCCTAAAAGTCGTCCTGTAGCCCCATAAGGCTTCTAACAACTTCTCGTGCCAATTTCTTTTGTTGTCGTACAAAGTTTTCTTTAAGATTTGGACGAGAGTTTTATTAATAACCTCGGCCAAGCCGTTTGCTATTAGGTAGTAGATTGTCGAATAGCGCCAATAAATCTCATGCCTTCTGACAAAATTGTTGATCTTCGTGCTTCTGAACGTAAACCCATTATCTGAAATAATTCTGCACGGTACCCCGAAACGGTAGACGACTTGGTTCTAGAAGAACTGTAGCACGTGATGTGCTTTTACCTCTCTGAGCGGTACCGCTTCTGCCCATTTCGAAAAGTAATCTGTCGCTGCAAGGATGAAACGATGTCCTCTTGAAGAAGGCGGTACTATTGGACCCACAATATCTGTGCCCCAATACTCAAATGGCCATGACGCGATTGTCGGATGTAGCACATTTGGAGGTTGATGTAAAACCACTCCGTGCACTTGGCACTGGTGACAACTCTTTGCAACTCCCATACAATCGGTCATCATCGAGGGCTAGTAGTACCCTAATCTTTTAATTATCATTTTCATCTTCGGACCTAACTGGTGAGCGCCACAAAGTCCTGAGTGCACTTCTTTAACAATTTCACGAGCCTCGGACTCGCTCAGGCACCTTAGCCACATCTGATCGAAAGTCCTTCTGTATAACGTATTGTTTATTAATGTGTAAGACAGAGTTCTTTTCTTAATCTGATGAGCTAATGACTTATTGTCCGGTAAGTTTCCTGTTTGCATGTAGTCTATTAGTAGTTGACGCCAGTCCTCTATATTTTCTGTTACTGAAGCAATTGATTCTTCTTCTTTTTCTGACTTGTGTATCGTTGTTGACCTCATTTTTATAATGAGTCAATACCTTTTGACATAAAAAGTCAACTTTGGTCAAAATGGTCAAACCAGACCCAATGACCAATCCTGTTGACCCCATAGGTCAACATTTTGACCTAAAAAGTCAACTATGGTTAAAATGGTCAAACCAAACCCAATGACCAACCCTATTGACCATATAGGTCACCCTTTTGACCTAAAAAGTTAACTTTGGTCAAAATGGTTAAACCAGACCCAATGACCAACCCTGTTGACCCCATAGGTCACCCTTTTGACCTAAAAAGTCAACTTTGGTCAAAATGGTCAAACCAGACCAAATGACTAACCCCGTTGACCCCACAGGTCACCCTTTTAACCTAAAAAGTCAACTTTGGTCAAGATGGTCAAACCGGACTCCAATGACCAACCTTGTTGACCCCATAGGTCACCCTTTTGACCTAAAAAGTTAACTTTGGTCAAAATGGTCAAACCGGACCCAATGACCAACCCCGTTGACCCCATGAGTCACCCTTTTGACCTAAAAGTCAACTTTGGTCAAAATGACCAAACTAGACACAATGACCAAACCTGTTGACCCCATGAGGCAATCCTTTGACCCAATGACATGTTTAAAACCCCACAATGATAAAATCACAAATATTGTGATCAAATCAACCATGACAAAGTTGAAAATGGTCACATTAGACATCTTGAAATTAAATTGATCAATTTAGGCTGACTTGGGTCAACCTAAATCAAAATTGGTCAACACTTATCTATTTTAATCAAAATAAGTAAAAAATGAAATAAAAACAACAAAATTAATCAAATAATTAATTTAAAAATTATTTGATGATTAATTAAATTAATTAATGATTTAATTTTCAGTATTTTAATTAAATGACATAATTAATTAAAATGAAAACTAAATTAAAATCATAAAATGACAAAATCAAATAAAAATGATAAAATTAATCAATTAATTAATTTGAAATTATTTTCAATTAATAAATTGATTAATGAAATAATTTCCAACAATTTTTAATAACATAATTAATTAAAATGGAAATGACACATGGCCTTCCCATAATTAATTAAAGTTAAAATTAAATTAAACCCATCATAAGACATAATTAACACATGACAAAACTTAGCTTAAATTATGGCTAACCATGGGTTAACTCCCATCATGGTGAATAAAATGAGGTAGCTCTTTCTCCTTCATTCTAAGCCATGACTCACCTCTACTCAACAATGAGGTGGCCGGCCAACACTAAGGCATATTTCCCACCTCCTAAACTAACCAATGGGAAGGGAACAAAGCTTAAACTCCACTCCTCACCACGGTTAAATGAAATCATGAGGGGGAAACATATGCGTCACCATTTTCCAAAGCTAATGGGTGACTTGTAAGCTCATGAGGAAGAGAAATTACAGCTCATTTCAAAGAGCTAAACCACCTCATGCATGATCTAATGGAAAGGAGCCAAAACAATGAGCTTATGATGGAGAACTTTGGAGAGACAACCATAGTTATCCCCTCAGCCGAAATTTTATCTTCAATTCATTAATAGGGAAGATAACAACTCCCCTAGTACAGCCTAAGCCAAGCCATGGCCTCCACATGGCTATAAATAAGGCCATACCCGAGCCTTATTAAGAAGAAGAAAAAAATTTAGTGAGACCTATAGGCTGCTCAAATCTTCTGGCTCCCAACACAAAAACTCTTCCCAAGAGTCTTAGCAATCTATTTTGATCAAACCCAAGCCATATATTGAGCCCAATCGAGCCAATTTGATCAAAATTCAAAAACAGCCCAAACTAGCCACCTTCTTAAAATTCTCCTCTGAGGCCGACTTTTGAACCAAATTGGTGCAGCAACAATCTTCCTCTGGAATCTTAGAAGATGATTACAAGGTCTGATCAAGCTTGATTTACTTGTGGCAAAGGTATGAAATTATTTTTCTTAAAATAATTCATATTTTTGAAATATCATGTGTTATACTAGCCCAGAAATGTTGCATCACCGTATGGATATATTCTACATGTTTAGATGATTCCATAGGTTCAAAAATCACTCAATTTCATCAAGAAATGAGTGAGATATTAACATTTGAAGTTTAACGGTTATGAATTTTTCTGGAATTAAAATGGATTTATCACCGCCGTCCGTTCCCGTGTTTTGGAACGGACGGCGCTGATCAAACCGCGCGGTGTCCGCTGTTCGGCCTCTCGCAGCGGATTTTCCCGCTCTTCGACAGATCCGAGGACACGCGTCGGCGTGAGATCACTTTGGCGGCGGGAAATTGGTTAAAAATTTGTTTTAACTTTAAAACAATCGAAAATTCATAACTTTTTAAATATAAATCACAAAAATATAACAAAAATACCTCTAGAAAGAGCAAAATGAGAAGAAAATTATGAAATAAAAATCATAATTTTATTCCCATTATTTAATTTTTAAATAATTAAATACTCTCTGGAGTATTTTAATTATTAAAAATTATTTATAAATTAAAAAAATATGAAACTTTGAGGCATTTATCTTTATGCTCTTAGGAATGTTTCATGATTTTTCCAAGGACAGAAAACATGTCTAGGATGCTTTTTTCTAATTTTCAAGTAATTTTGTAATTATTTCAAATAAATAATTATAAAAAAAGAAAACTAAGAAAAATAAAATAAAAATGGTTAGAAATGTTAGGGCAACAGAGAATAACCCTAAGAAAATCATTTCTATGTCATAAAAATAATTTTGAATAATATGTTAAAATTTAGGACTAAAATTCTTTATTAATTAAATAATTTTAATCCTAAAAATCACCTTTTCATAAACTTAGCTTATTTCCTTCAAAAATCTAAGTTTGAAATGAATCTAGTCTATGTTAGGCTAATGACAAATAATTAATTAAGTCTAAAATGACAAAATTAGACTTAATTAGGTTTAAAACATCATTTAAACCTATTAAACCTTAAGCTTAATCAATTAAGTCTAAAATGACAAAATTTTACTTAATTAGATTTAAAACATCATTTAAACCTATTAAACCTTAAGCTTAATCAATTAAGTCTAAAATGACAAAATTAGACTTAATTAGGTTTAAAACATCATTTAAACCTATTAAACCTTAAGCATAATCAATTAAGTCTAAAATGACAAAATTAGACTTAATTAGATTTAAAACATCATTTAAACCTATTAAACCTTAAGCTTAATCAATTAAGTCTAAAATGACAAAATTAGACTTAATTAGATTTAAAATTCATTTAAACCTATTTAAATAAGTCTAAAATGACAAACTTAGACTTAATTAGGTTTAAAACGTCATTTAAACCTATTTAACAAAATTTAAACTTTAAGCTTAATTAATTAAGTCTAAAATGACAAAATTAGACTTAATTAGGATTAGAACATCTTTTAAACTTATTTAATTAAAGTTAAACCTTTATTACATTAAATTAAATCAAACATAAACCCTAATTAGGTCTAACCCATTAGACCTAATTAAACTATTAAGTCTTAACTAAATTAGACTTAATCAAACCTAAACCCTAATTAGGTTTAACCCAATAGACCAAATTAAACCAATAAACCTTAACTAACTAAGGTTTAATCAAACATAAACCCTAATTAGGTATAACCCATTAGACCTAATTAAATCATTAAACCTTAACTAACTAAGGTTTAATCAAACATAAACCCTAATTAGGTCTAACCCATTAGACCTAATTAAACCATTAAACCTTAACTAAGGTTTAATCAAACACAAACCCTAATTAGGTCTAACCCATTAGACCTAATTAAACAATTAAACCTTATTAAACCTTAACTAACTAAGGTTTAATCAAACACAAACCCTAATTAGGTCTAACCCAATAGACCTAATTAAACCATTAAACCTTAATTAACTAAGGTTTAATCAAACATAAACCCTAATTAGGTCTAACCCATTAGACCTAATTAAACCATTAAACCTTAACTAACTAAGGTTTATCAAACATAAACCCTAATTAGGTCTAATCTATTAGACCTAATTAAACCATTAAACCTTAACTAACAATGGTTTAATCAAACATAAACTCTAATTAGGTCTAACGCATTAGACCTAATTAAACCATTAAACCTTAACTAACTAAGGTTTAATCAAACATAAACCCTAATTAGGTCTAATCCATTAGACCTAATTAAACCATTAAACCTTAACTAACTAAGGTTTAATCAAACATAAACTCTACATTAGGTCTAATCCATTGGACCTAATTAAACCATTAAACCTTAACTAACAAAGGTTTAATCAAACATAAACCCTAATTAGGTCTAACCCATTAGACCTAATTAAATCATTAAACCTTAACTAACTAAGCTTTAATCAAACATAAACCCTAATTAAGTCTAACTCATTAGACCTAATTAAACTATTAAACCTTAACTAACTAAGGTTTAATCAAACATAAACCCTAATTAGGTTTAACCCATTAGACCTAATTAAATCATTAAGCCTTAACTAACTAAGGTTTAACCAAACCCAAACCTAAGTCTAGGTTCAACCTAACTTAACCAAAGTCCAAATCTTAACTTAAGTTCAACCCATATTGAACTTGAGTCAACCCTAAGCCTAGGTTCAACCTAATATGAACCTAACTTAACCTAAATCCAAACCTTAACTTAAATTCAACCCATATTGAACTTAAGTCAATCTTAAACCTAGGTTCAACCTATCTTGAACCTAACTTAACCTAAATTTAAACCTTAACCTAAGTTCAACCCATATTGAACTTAAGTCAACCTTAAATCTAGGTTCAACCTAACTTGAACCTAACTTAACTAAACCACATTCCCGACATGAACCTAAATCAAACTCGAACCTAACTTAAGTCTAACCTATATTAGACTTAAGTCAAATCATATTTAGGTTCAACCCGACATGAACCTAAATCTAATTTGAACCTAACTTAAGTCTAACCCATATTAGACTTAAGTCAAACTGAACTTAGGTTCAACACGACATGGACTTAAATTAAACATAAACCTAACTCAAGTCTAACTCACATTAGACTTAAGTCAAACCATACTTAAGATCCAACCTGACATGAACTTAAGTCTAACCCAAATCTGACATAAACTTTAATTAAGTCTATCACATTAGACCTAATTAAATCATTAAATCTTAATCAACTAAGGTTTAAATAAACACAAACCACGATTAAGTCTAAACAAATTTTGGATAAATCAAATTAGACTTAATTAAAACTTAAGCCTTACCTAAAAAGGACTCAGATGGTATATAAATTCTAATTAAGTCTAGTTTATTAGACTTAATTAACCTTTAAGTCCTATTTAAACAAGGTTTAAAACTTAATTAGGTCTATTCTGATTAAACCAAATCTTTTAACTTAAGTTCAGACAGACATGAACTCAAGTTAATTAGATTCAATCAACATTGAATTTAACTTATGTTCAACCAGACATGAACCCAAGTTAGTTCAATCAATATTGAATCTAACTTTAAACCTTTTAATTTAAGTTCACACAAACATGGACTCAAGTTAATTAGATTCAATCAACATTGAATTTAACTTAGGTTCAACAAGACATGAACCCAAGTAAATTAAATCAATATTGAATCTAACTCCAAACTTTTTAACTTGAGTTCAAACAGATATGAACTCAAATTAATTAGATTCAATCAACATTGAATTTAACTTAGGTTCAAACAGACATAAACCCAAGTTAATACAATCAATATTGAATCTAACTTTAATCATTTTAACTTAAGTTCAAACAGACATGAACTCAAGTTAATTCAACTTAAGATCAAACAGACATGAACTCAAGATTTAAGTTTAAATTTTAAACCAAAATCGACATAATCTACATAAATTTGACATTTCAAACAAAAATCGACAAAACCGACATAAATTCGACATTTCAAACATAACTGACATAAAATCAACATTTTAAACCAAAATCAACATAACTGACATAAAATCGACATTCTAAACCAAAATCGACATAATCAACATAAATTTGACATTCCAAACAATTAATCGACATAATCGACATAAATTCGACATTTCAAACATAACTGACAGAAAATCCACATTTTAAACCAAAATCGACATAATCGACATAAATTTGACATTTCAAACATAAATCAACATAACCGACATAAATTCGACATTTCAAACATAAATCGACATAAATCCGACATTCCAAACGAAACTCAACAAATTTGACATTTCAAATTAAATTTTTCGACATTAATCAACATTCCCAAACACAAACCGACATTAATCGACATTTCAAACTAAATTCAACAATCACTGACATTAAATGAAATTAATCGACATTTCAAACCAAATTAAACAATCACCAACATTAACTGACTTTAATCGACATTTTAAACCAAATTTAATAAATACCGACATTAAATGATATTAATCGAGATTTCAAACCAAACTCAATATATCTCGACATAAAACGACATAATTCTTAAAGTTCGATCTACATTGAACTTAACTCGATATAAAATTAAAAAATCGACAATCCAACCCAAATCAATATTCAAGATAAATAAAAATTTAATCATAAACTGACATAAACCTAAATCGACATTTCAACCAAACTCGGACATCTGACAACTTTGGATCAACAGATACTTTGATTAGGCAATCTAAATATCTTGATATGACATTGTTTCTAACTTTGTTTTCCTTGCAGGATGAAAATATGAAGTTTCGTTTAGATTTTCATTGCATGTTATAGGGTGTGCTAACTCTGTTTTACAGGACGTCGACAACGGAACATTGACGACAAAACCAGGACTTTTAGGATAGCCACAAAACCTAAACTTTCTACAAACAACAAAATAAAAATGACATGAAAACAAAGACAACTGGACTATTAGGTCAGACACGAAATCTGAAATAAAACGACAAAATCATTAACATTGACATCAACATACAACGACATTTCTATACCACAACAAAATGATGACATGACACTAAACCAAAACAAATACATGACAAAATGACATGACAAAATAAAATGACCACAAAACCAAAACTTAAAACAAAAGAAAATCATAAACAAAATAACAAAAATAAATAAATAATGATATCTTCTTGACATCATAGAAGGTATCTCATGACATAATAACATCTTCTTCTAGGAGATAAAATATCTCATGACAAATCAAGATATTAATCATGACATCTTATGACATTACGACATCACATTAAGACATGACATAAAATGATATGACACTATGATTCACATTAAGACATGACATAAAATGACATGACAATACGACATCACATGACATTACATACAATAATATGACACACATATTAAGACATCATGACATGACACCCGACATGACATACAAAATGACAAAATGACAAATATTCAACATAAACAAAATATTCTAGTAGTATCGATTCTTTAGAAATGTACTGTCACGACAACACTTACACTTTTTCGAGGACAAATGTTAACTTTAATCGGGAGTTTTCCTAGGCAGTATTACTGCTAAGGATGTAATTAACTATAGGAGCTTGCTTCTATAGGAGATTAAAGAACTCGGGATAGGTATTTCACCTACAGGACCTCTCTGGTTACCCAAGATCTTTATATGATTTTCTCATATAAAAAACTTCAGTAATTACACAATCTGAAGACTTGTTCAATGAGATTATCATAAGACTTCTGACAATAAGTCTAGGTAGGATAAGAATCAGGGCGATAGATAGAGAAAGAGAGTGGCGACTCCATGACATTAACATGATACGAGAATTGATAGTGATGTAAAATCGACTAAAAAAAAGAATTTCATCGCCATCAAAGAGTGGCGACTCTGCTGGGGACATTCTCTGTCCCCATCTTCGGTTAATCAATTTGTCCTCATGAGTATGATAATGTCTTTTGAAGTGCTAAATCATCCTTTCTTTTGTTCTATATCTTACTCGATCTCGAGTAAAATAGAACTAACACCTCTTCGATTCAAAGATTTGTTCACGACGAACAAATCCTAGAATCTTACATTTCCATAATTGACAGACCAAAATGACATAAATGACATACAAAAGTAACATGTGTTCCCTACCGGTACGGAGTGTTCATCGATTATGTTGTTAGACAGACTGATATTGTCGTTTTGAATAAGTTCAGGCAAATACATTCTCAGCCAAACATGTTCAGTTTATCTGGCTTGGTGGTTATTCCTTTTATAGCCTCTGAACCACTCCTTTAGGTTGTGCCATTATGGCTTATGAACCTATTCTTCGTGGTTATGCTTTTACAGCCTCTGAACCACTTCCCTAGGTTATGCCCTTATGGCCTCTGAACCTATTCTTCGTGGTTATGCTTTTTACAGCCTCTGAACCACTCCCTTAGGTTATGCCCTTATGGCCTCTGAACCTATTCTTCATGGTTATGCTTTTTACAGCCTCTGAACCATTTCCCTAGGTTATGCCTTTATGGCCTCTGAACCTATTCTTCGTGGTTATGCTTTTTATAGCCTCTGAACCACTTCCCTTAGGTTATGCCCCTATGGCCTCTGAACCTATTCTTCGTGGTTATGCTTTTTACAGCCTCTGAACCATTTCCCTTAGGTTATGCCCCTATGGCCTCTGAACTTATGGCCTCTGAACCTATTCTTCATGGTTATGTTTTTTACAGCCTCTGAACCATTTCCCTAGGTTATGCCTTTATGGCCTCTGAACCTATTCTTGGCGGTTATGCTTTTTATAGCCTCTGAACCACTCCTCTAGTTAATCTTTTCTTACCCTCAAGGTTCTGATTTGTCAATCTACCAAAGACTCTAAAAATCAAAATCATTAATCAAATTTTAGGAAGACGATCGCATTTGGATGAATTCCATCAAGGGTTTCCTTAGGACAGCTTTGCAGAAAGAAAGAGA
Organism: Papilionanthe hookeriana x Papilionanthe teres; assembly: GCA_022702705.1. Taxonomy (NCBI): domain Eukaryota; kingdom Viridiplantae; phylum Streptophyta; class Magnoliopsida; order Asparagales; family Orchidaceae; genus Papilionanthe; species Papilionanthe hookeriana x Papilionanthe teres. Next base: position 43,284,559 of record CM040435.1, on the reverse strand, counting down.
TCGACTGAAGATCTGATCTATGTTTAGTCTAGTTCTAGAACTAGTCAACTAGCATGTCCTTTGTGGAGAAATGAAAATTGATCTGTGAAGAGGGATGAAATTTGAAATCTTTGGATCTAATATCTTTGGAAATAAAACTCAAATTGATCTGTGAGGTAGAATGAAATTTGAAATCTTTGGATTTAATATCTTTGGAAATATTCTTCTCATTCACCTATTGACAAAAAGACAATTCAGAAAGGAAGAATTCAAGACAAAAATTCTGACATTTTGATAAGAAAATTATGATTTCAAGGGAAAAATGAAATTAATGCCTTAAAAACTGGGCCCTTTATCTTAAATCTTCAAACTTGGTCCTAAATGAAAAAAAAATATTGTGATCAAAAGGCAAGTAATTAACTAAAGATGTCACGAGCCTCTTAATCTTCTGCCATGTGATTGGGTCCTGACTTCTGAATGAGTTATAATATCCCAAAATTCGTCTTAAGAAATATTTGAGAAGTATTAATTAGGGGAGTTTGGACATTCAAAAACCTTAAAACATGCTCTACCAGATATAATAATTCTCTGAGAAGAAGCTTGAGGTGAGTAGCAAATCAAAAATTGGTTTTTGAGTTCAGGCATTCAAAATCATTAAAGATTGCCCTACCAAAAAAAAGAAAAAAAAAAGAAAAAAAAAGAAAGGTTTCTAAAAAGAAGCTTGAGATGGGCACAAAATCAAAAATTGGGGTCTCAATTCAAACATTCAAAATCTTTAACATGCTCCACCAGATATAGTAATTCTCTGAGAAGAAGCTTAAGGTGAGCATAAAATTAAAAATTCGTCTCCAAATTCTCCCCTAATTGATAAATCTTGAAAAATGTCTTAAGAAAATTCTTCCGATATTATATTCAGGAAAGAATTAAGTGATCTCGTATTTTGGTTAACTATTAATTGGTTCAGACATATCTTTAGAATATAAAAGATTTTTTGATCACATTTTCGAAAAAATTCCTAAGACCCAGAAAGAAAGAACTAAGGTAAATGGCTTTGTTATTGGAGATTAATGGAAATTATACTCTGAACTCATAATTTTCCAAAGATCCAACCCCAATCCCAATTTGGAAATGTTAAAGTGATTTTTGAAGGACAATCTAAATGATCTTTATAGAATTGGTGATTAATGGAAGCTTTATGAACCTATATGACTGACAAGCACTGTACGTGCCCATGATAAATTGGTTCACCCTAGGACACTCAGATCAGGGATTTAGATTTAGTACTTCAAACACCTATCCTCATGGGAGGGCCCATATGCTTGTTAAGAAGACACATTTAGGGAAATCCTGTCAGTTGGTAAACTATCAAGAAGACATAATACACACAATCAATGGGAAGTATTTGAAAAAGATGCGACATAAACAAAAATGAATGACTTGTTTTGTAAACTAGGAAACAAACAACTAAGAAAACGACATTGACATTTCTAATAGATGGTGTAAGACCTCCTTAAATGGAAGATGGCATCTATTCTCTTTCTCGCTATTGGATGTAAGACTATCTGAAATTGGCTTTCCTTTAGCAACATTTCTTTGGATAGGATAGCTTCATACGCATTCCTATTCCAAAATTGACATTTTGACATTAACATTTCTAAGAGATAGTGTAAGACCTCCTTAAATGGAAGATGGCATCTACTCTCTTTCTCGCTATTGGATGTAAGACCATCATGAAATTGGCTTTACTTTAGCAACCTTTCTTTGGATAGGATATAAGTCTCATACGCATTCCTATTCCAAAATTGAAATTTTGACATTGAAATTTCTAAGAGATAGTGTAAGACCTCCTTAAATGGAAGATGACATCTACTCTCTTTCTTGCTATTGGATGTAAGACCATCATGACATTGGCTTTCCTTTAGCAATCTCTCTTTGGATAGGATATAAGTCTCATACGCATTCCTATTCCAAAATTGACATTTTTGACATTGAAATTACTAAGAGATAGTGTAAGACCTCCTTAAATGGAAGATGGCATCTACTCTCTTTCTCGCTATTAGATGTAAGACCATCATGACATTGGCTTTCCTTTAGCAATCTCTCTTTGGATAGGATATAAGTCTCATATGCATTTCTATTTCAAAATTGAGATTTTGACATTGACATTTCTAAGAGATAGTGTAAGACCTCCTTAAATGGAAGATGGCATCTACTCTCTTTCTCGCTATTGGATGTAAGACCATCATGACATTGGCTTTCCTTTAGTAATCTCTCTTTGGAGAGGATATAAGTCTCATACGCATTTCTATTCCAAAATTGATATTTTGACATTGAAATTTCTAAGAGATAGTGTAAAACCTCCTTAAATGGAAGATGGCATCTACACTCTCTCGCTATTGGATGTAAGACCATCATGAAATTGGCTTTCCTTTAGCAACCTTTCTTTGGATAGGATATAAGTCTCATACGCATTCCTATTCCAAAATTGACATTTTGACATTGAAATTTCTAAGAGATAGTGTAAGACCTCCTTAAATGGAAGATGGCATATACTCTCTTTCTCGCTATTGAATGTAAGACCATCATGACATTGGTTTTCCTTTAGCAATCTCTCTTTGGATAGGATATAAGTCTCATACGCATTCCTATTCCAAAATTGACATTTTGACATTGAAATTTCTAAGAGATAGTGTAAGACCTCCTTGAATGGAAGATGGCATCTACTCTCTTTCTCGCTATTGGATGTAAGACCATCATGACATTGGCTTTCCTTTAGCAATCTCTCTTTGGATAGGATATAAGTCTCATACGCATTTCTATTCCAAAACTGATATTTTGACATTGACATTTCTAAGAGATAGTGTAAGACCTTAAATGGAAGATGGCAGCTACTCTCTTTCTCGCTATTGGATGTAAGACCATCATGACATTGGCTTTCCTTTAGCAATCTCTCTTTGGATAGGATATAAGTCTCATACGCATTTCTATTCCAAAATTGATATTTTGACATTGACATTTCTAAGAGATAGTGTAAGACCTCCTTAAATGGAAGATGGCATCTACTCTCTTTCTCGCTATTGGATGTAAGACCATCATGACATTGGCTTTCCTTTAGCAATCTCTCTTTGGATAGGATATAAGACTCATATGCATTTCTATTCCAAAATTGATATTTTGACATTGACATTTCTAAAAAGTAGTGTAAGACCTCCTTAAATGGAAGACGACATCTACTCTCTTTCTCGCTATTGGATGTAAGACCATCAGACATTGGCTTTCCTTTAACAATCTCTCTTTGGATAGGATATAAGTCTCATACGCATTCATATTCCAAAATTGATATTTTGACATTGACATTTCTAAAAAGTAGTGTAAGACCTCCTTAAATGGAAGACGACATCTACTCGCTTTCTCGCTATTGGATGTAAGACCATCAGACATTGGCTTTCCTTTAACAACCTTTCTTTGGATAGGATACAAGTCTCAAACGCATTCCTATTCAAAAATCGACATTTTGACATTGATATTTCTAAAAAGTAGTGTAAGACCACCTTAAATGGAAATTGACATCTATTCTTTTTCTCGCTATTGGATAAAAGACCATCAGACATTGGATTTCCTTTAGCAATCTTCCTTTAGATAGGATATAAGTCCTCTACGCATTCCTATTCCAAAATTGACTTTTTGACATTGACATTTTTTTTGAGAAAATTGAATATGACATTTGCTCTTTTTCCTCAATTGTCTACAGTATATCGACAGTTCCAAAAATGCCAAAATAAGAACTTTGAATTAAAAATGATATAATAAACAACTTGTGATGAATAACTTCTTCTGACCTATAAATCAAATCCCCATCGGATACACTCTTCGTTCTGAGTTTGCCACTCTCTTTATAGTTAATGGATATAAGTCCCTCCTGACACGGAAATATGGCATTCCATTAGTTAGGATGTAAGTCGCATAGCATTCCTTCTCAAGATCGACATTTGACATTTGACATTTGAAGAGATAGTACGACATATACTCTCTCTTTAATTATTGGATATAAGTCCTTTCCTAATACGGAATATGACATTCCTCTAACTTGACACCGACATTCGACATTTCTGAGAAATGGAATATGACATCCATTTTCTCTCTTTAGTTATCAGATGTAAGTCCATTCCTAACGCGGAAGTTATGGCATTCCTATAACTAGATATCGATATTTGACATTTCTGAGAAATTGAACATGAAATCCATTTTCTTTTTATAGTTATCGGATATAAGTCATTTCCTGACACGGAGGTATGGCATTCCTATAATCCATTTTCTCTATATAACTTTCGGATAAAAGTCCTTTCCTGCCATGGAAATTATGGCATTCCCGTAACTTAACATCTCCACATTTAACATGTCGACATTCTGACATTTTACTTATTGACATTTTGACATTTGACATACCAACCTTTCGACATTTAAATATCGACAATTGTTAACGACATTTGACATATCGACCTTTTGACATTTGACATATCAACAATTGTTATCGACATTTGACATATCAACATTTCAACATATCAACAATCGTTATCAACATTTGACACATTGACATTTCAACCTTTGAAATGTCAATAATTGTTATCGATGTCTGACATATCGACATTGCGACATTTGATATAGCAACATTTTGGCATTGACATTTTAACAATTGTTATCGACATTTGAGATACCGACCTTTCGACATTTGACAAATCGATAATTGTTATCGACATTTGACATATCAACATTTCTACATATCAACAATCGTTATCAACATTTGACACATCGACATTTCGACCTTTGATATATCAATAATTGTTATCGATGACTGACATATCGACATTGCGACATTTGACATATCAACGTTTGACACTCATCCTCTCCTTTGTTATCGGGTGTAAGTCCTTTCCTGACACGGAAAAGACATTCCTTTAACACGACATCGACATTGACATCTCGAGAAATGGTATATGACATCCATTTTCATCTAGAGGTTAAGGAAGTCCATAATGATGGTTTTAAACCGATCAAGTTCTATAAAACTTTTCTGTCTACATCTGAACCTTTTGTAATTCTTGGTGAAAATGATTCTAATGAATTAATGAAATTACCTTTTGGTTACTTTTTGTTGTGTGTACAAAAATTAATTCAAGTAGGACATGTGCCGAAGCAAATGCCAAAAAATAACCTACAATGTTTGGAAAAATTATGGGATACAAAAGGAAATAAACTCAACTAGAAAGGTCTTGGGTTTGGTACGACTGGACCCATCGATGACTCGGGAGTTTGTATGGTTGTTACTAGTCAGCTAGTGGAAGATTGCCTCGGCATTCAAGATGAGTTCGAAGATCAACCAATAGATGATGCTCCGCCAGAGTTCAAAGAAGAAATCAAATCAACAGTGGACGAATTAAAAGAATTTAATCTCGGGACTGAGGAGCAGCCCCGACCCAGTTTCATAAGTTTGTTACTCAACAACGAAGAGGTTGCAGACTTGGTCAGGTTACTGTCAGAATTTAAGGATTGCTTCGCTTGGAGCTATGAAAAAATGCTAGGACTATCCCTGGAATTCACTGTTCACCGACTAGGAGTGGATTGAAGTACAACGCCAGTAAAGCAAGCTCCTAGAAGAATGCGCCTTGAAATATAACAACAAGGTACGGCAGAAATAAAAAAATTAATAGATGCCAACTTTGTCCTAGAAGAATAGTATCTGACATGGTTAGCCAACATCGTGCCAGTCAAGAAGAAGAATGGACAAATACGAGTATGTGTCGACTTCAGGGACTTAAATAAAGCATGTCCGAAAGATGAATTTCCTTTACCAATACCAGAATTAATGGTGGACATTGCGTCGTCACATGAAATTTTCTCCTTCATGGATGGATTGTCAGGTTACAATCAAATCAAGATGGCTCCAGAAGATGCAACACTTACAGCTTTCAGAACTCCAATTGGGATCTACTGTTACACCGTAATGTCGTTTGGTTTGAAGAATGCCGGAGCTACTTACCAAAGAGCAATGAGGAAGATCTTTGATGACCTCATCCACAACCAAGTGGAATGCTATGTGGACGATTTGGTCATCAAGAGCAAAGTGAAGGAAAACCACCTATATGATTTGAATATCGTATTTGAACGATTACGGAAATATAATCTAAAGATGAATCCCTTAAAGTGCGCTTTCAGCGTTTCCTCCGAGAAATTTTTAGGATTTGTTGTTCGTCATCGGGGAATCGAAATTGACCCAGACAAGATTAAAGCTATCTTAGAAATGTCTCCTCCCACAACCTTGAAACAACTACGTTCTTTTCAAGAAAAATTAGCATACTTAAGATGCTTTATATCTAATTTGTCAGGAAGGTGACTACTATTTTAGAACTTACTTCAAAAGGATGTCACATTCATTTAGGGAAAGTCGTGTCAACGAGCTTTCGAAGATATTAAATGATAACTAACGACATCTCTTGTTTTGACCGCCCTTATCCTGGGTAGACCGTTGATACTTTATATCGCAACTTTAGACGAGTCACTCGAAGCATTACTCGCCCAAGTCAACGATGAGGGTAAGGAGAACGCACTCTGCTACCTGAGTCGACGTCTCATACCTGCGAATGTAAAGTATCCCCCTTTTGAGAAATATTGTCTAGCTTTAGTTTTTGTCGCTCAAAAGCTTAGACATTACATGTCGTCTTATAAGGTCAACCTGATTTCGAAAGTTAATCCATTGCAATATATGATGACCAGACCAACACTTTTCTGATGCTTAGCAAGGTGGTCGATGATTTTATTGCAATTTGATATAAATTTTGTGCCCCTTCGCTCTATCAAAGGGAGGATTCTCGCAGGTTTTCTTGCAGCACACCCACTACCAGCTGGGTCCCCACTTAACGACAAACTGCCAAACAAACAGATACTACAGGTAGATCAGCCCAAAGCCAAATGTTGGGAGATGTACTTCGATGGGGCGTCATCAGCCAGAAGAAACAAAGAATAACAAACAGTGATACCGGCAAAGCAGGAATTGGATTGGTCTTCATAACTCCGGATCAGGCAATACTGAGATTCCCCTACCACTTGACAGAGCTGTGTACCAATAATGAAGCAGAGTTTGAAGCTCTAATCATCGGTTTGGAATTGGTAATTTTAATGGAAATAACAAACACTTCCATTTATGGTGACTCGCAACTCGTCATACAGCAAGTGGCAGAACAATATAAGATTCTGAAGCTGAGATTGGATGAATACCATTGATACACGTTGAAATTGCTAGAACAGATTTCAAGTGTAACATTCTATATGATTCCTCGAGCAGACAATGCCCATGTGGACGCTTTAGCTAAACTCGCTAAAAAATTGGCTTGTCCTAGATATTACGGTGCAGGGATGTCAAGTTTTGTCAAAAATCGACCTCGACAGCTTGCATAAGGTTGGAAAAGAAGAAATAATAACTGTTATGTCAGAAGATAAGGAAGATTGGCACCAGCCGTTAATGGATTATTTACAAATCGGAAGGTTACCAGAAGATAGTCAGCAACTCATCAGATTCAGAAGAGGGCCTTATCGTCTGTACAGAAGATCCTTCAATCAGATGTGGCTCAGATGTCTTAGCAAAACAGAAGCACAAAATATCATTAAAGAAGTACATGCCAGATTGTGTGGAGCTCACTAGTCAGGACCAAAAATGAAGATGAAAATTAAGAGACTCAGATATTATTGGTTAGCAATGATGTCGGACTGCATGAATACAGCAAAGAGATGTCATCAGTGCCACGTACCAACCTCTGAATGTTCTACACCCCACGATTATCTCGTGGCCATTCAAGTATTGGGGCACGGATATAGTTGGTCTGATAGACTCTCCATCTTCAAATGGACACAAATTTATTCTCGCTGCTACGAATTACTTCTCGAAATGGGCAGAGGCAGTTCTGCTATGGGAAGTTAGAACACAGCAGATTCTACAGTTCTTCAGGAATCAGGTTGTCTACCGCTTCGGTGTGCCGCGAAGGATCATCTCTGATAATGGGTCCGCTTTCAAGAGCACGAAGATCAATAATTTTGTCAAAAGACATGGGATAGATTGGAGATACTCTACAATCTATTACCCAGAGCAAACGGCTTGACAGAAGCCTTCAACAAGAAACTCATGCAGATCTTAAAGAAGACACTCGACGACAACAAAAGAGGATGGCACGAGAAGTTACTAAAAGCTTTTTGGGCTTACAGGATGACAATCAGAACGCCGACGTAGTCTACACACTTTTGTACGAGTCCAAGGTGATTCTTTCGCTAGAAGTTCAACTACCGTCGCTCTGGGTCGTCGTTGCCAATCAAATCACAACAGAAGAAAATGCCAAAGTATGACTTGCAGAATTGGAAAGTCTTGATGGAAAAAGATTACTTGCACACAATAATTTAGAACTCTACCAAGCAAAGATGATTCAAGCCCACGATAAATTGGTCCGCCCAAGGTCGTTCAAAATCGGTAACCTCGTCCACGTTCTTAGAAAACCTATTCTTGCACACCGCAAGGTAGGTGGAAAATTTGAACCGATCTGGGAAGGGTTATTCGTGATGAAACAAGTTTACTCAGGACGGTTGTATCAGTTGGTGGATTCCCAAGGGGACAGACCCATGTTGCCAATAAATGAACGATATCTAAACAAGTATTATGCGACATCACATCTCTGAAGAACGATATAAATTATGATGTAGCCATGCGGCTAGTGTCTGTCACTGGGCCCAAATTTTTTAATAAATTAAAGTTTCTCACAAAATAAAGTGCACTCGCTAAATTTCTAATTCTAAATCTTTTAAAATCATATTAAATGTGATAATTGCATCAAGACAATTGCAAAAGAATTTTTAATAAATGATAAGAATAACTTTGTTATTGTTCTTGTTCTTGCAAAGCGTCAGCTACTGATATTTTTTCTGTCTTCTTATGCAGGAAGTGTCAGGTCGCGTGGCATTTGCTTTAAAAGACGGCTTGGACCTTGCGTCTTGAAGAGAAAGAATACATACTAGAAGACTGCATATATGAGATCGATGATGAAAAGCAGTCGTCGAGAGACCGGACAGACGTCAAGACATGGAGGCACTGGAGGTTTTGTTGACTCACACTTCCTCGCCAAGAGACACAGTCAGGTTCCATCCATGCTTACTACTCCAAAGGGTGATCTTGTTGCTGCTTTAGCTGAGAGAGTCTCAGATGCTTCGTTGGCACGCACAAAAAGAAGAAATGCAAATCGTCGCAAGCGTCACCTCTTAGACAGGATGGAGAGGAGACAGTCTCGAGAGTTAGCCGCCGAGCTACCACCCATTCCAGAAGATTTTTAAGACCCTCAAATGAAAGAAACTAATGACAGCGTACTGCGCACTGTTACTGAGCTAGAGACCACTGAGGATCTCACGCTGACATTGGATCCAATGGAAGAAATCTTAACTGGATGTTCGTCTTGCAACTCGGATTTACCCAGGCAGCCTTCAGTGACAGGAGCATTTTCAGAGTGTCCGCAGTGTCACGTTCTACAGTTAGAGGAGTATGGCACGTTCGAGGCATATACAACCGCCTCGATGCTACTCAGGAACAGGGACCATCCTGATGTAGAGCCATATGTACCATAGTTTGCTTTGTCGCCGCTGCAGCTAGGATTTCCAGACTACGTGATGGAAAAGATCAGAAGAATTTGAAAGAAAGAATTTCAACATTATGAAGAAATACAAGGGAAATTCGTCAACATCTTGGATGGCCTCGAGCTATATCCAGACGTTTTTTCGAAGAATGTTCAAGAAAATATTCTGGATTATGTCTTCGCTCTCCAAGACTTAGGCAGAGCAGGTCGTCTAAGGCCGAGGACATACACAAAGCTGACCAAATGGAAAAGAGGGAAGGGCAGAGTCATGATTCAGTGTGGCTGCTGCTACAATTTCGCTAAGGATCGACAGGGCAATCCCCTAGGGATTCGACAGCACGATGAGGTGGATCTGATGCCGCCACAAATTAAGAAGATGGTAAAAAGAATGGTCAAGTGGCACGTCCTTCCTGCAGACTGTATTCCTAACAGCTGCATTATAAATATTTATGAAAACGGGGATTGTATCTCGCCTCATATTGACCACCATGACTTTGTGAGGCCCTTCTGCACGGTCTCATTTGTAAGTGAAAGTAATATTTTATTTGGACGAGAAATTCAGATTGTCGAACGGGAGAGTTTTGAGGCTTTGTTGAAATCCCTCTACCAGTTGGATCAGTGCTGGTGCTGAAAGAAAACGAGGCAGATCTTTCAAAACACTACATCCCAAGAGTTACAGGACAGAGGGTATCAGTTACCTTCAGAAGAATGGATGAGGACAAAGCGCTGTTTTACTACGAGTCAGATCCAGAATTGGAAAATCTTCGGCCCTTACTGCTGTGACAACAGTACCTCCGGGTGTTCGTAAAGGGACTTTTCGTACCGGGGCGTAGCCATGGTAGGTTAGCTTGTTCACGGAACAGACTCAGACAGTAGAAATCTACTACCTCTACGATGATGTACAGCAGTCGTCCCTATTTTTGTGTCAGCAGAATATGATATGATGGATTTGTTCAGCTTTGTACGCTTGATCGACTTTTGGATGCTTGTCAGCATAAGATCAGTTGTACTGCTGCCTTCAGCAAGAATTAATGAAGATTTCTATTTCAGTTTGCCAAATTCGTTAGAAATGTCTCTTTTTGACATGATGGTCGAGAGTCAAAGATCATACATTGGTCTCAAATTAAAACGTACAAAGAACAATACAAAAGAAAAAAAGGATAAAATAATAAAAATAATAACAACTCAAAAAGGTTAAAACAAAATTCGATAAAATTAAATGAAATTGAAAGAAAATTAAATTTGAAATCAAAATTAAACAAAATAAAATCAAATGAAATTTAACAAAACAAATTGGAACAATATGATAAACTGAAAGCTAATGATGAACTAACTTTTTCTCGAGATTCCGAGTACTCCTTAAATCCTTTATTTTCGAAAGCATTACATGAAATTTGACACTTTCCACAGCGTCACTTCTCACAAATTTGAAAAGTCACGAAATTCTGTAAATCTTGTAATGGCTGCCAGTCTTGTCCGAATTGCACCAAGTCTACTTTCTCCAAAAAGTCAACATTAAGTTTTCTCCGAGTTTTTGAAATCCAATTGGCAGTACTTAAATTATGTTTACCTTCTGTCACCTTTTGGGTTGGATGTGAGTCCTTGAGCTTTCCTTCCTAATGTGACACTATGCTATTTTCGACCATTTTTATTTTTGAAAATAGATTGTTTTTTTAAATTTTAAATTTAGATATAATATATAATGTAATTTTGAATTTTGAGTTAGAAAATGATATTCTTTTTTTGAAAAATAACGAGACCGAATAGATCTCATATATCTAACAGTTTAAATAGTTGAGCACGATACTACAAGTGACATATCATTCCAAAAAATGAACATATCACTTGTCAGTACTATCTAAACATAAAAGATTTAGGACTCTATTTTGGTTTGCGAATTTTATAGCTGCCAAATTTCTCTATCTAATACACAGATTAGACAGGTGACCCGACTGCAATTACGCAAGTAAAATAGCTTATAAAATTATGGCCAAATGTGACCCCAAATTAGATTAAGCGGCTAATCTACAATAATTAAAGATTAAAGTTTTGATAAATAAAAATATAAATCGCACACTATGGGTACAACGCAAGTATACGTATCGTTTTAAATAATAAACGATTTTATAATTAAGCCCCATATATCAATCCCACGGGGAAGGTTAAGTATAAATAAATAAGAAAAGAAAGATGAAAAATCTATTTATAAACTAATCAACTTTCAATTATGAATATGCAAGTTATTTAAAGTAGCAGTTGGAAATAAAATAGTAATTTAAATTCTTCAACACAATAAACAAATATTATTTCCCCATACGAAATATTTAATGATTAGTAAACATATAATTTAGTTTGAGAACTTAAATAATGTGATAATGTGACGAATAGGAGCATAATTATTCTTTACCCTTGTTACAGCATCTAAAGAACATTGGCTAGTTTTAGAAGATAAGATCAGATGTATTATTAGTAGTAAGGGACGAAGTTCTAGGCTCTCACTTCTAGTTTCCCCACCATGGGTGCCTATGGTCGGGCCTACTAGTGACCCATCACCTCCTTTTAAACCAAATTGATAGGATTTAGTCTGTCACTCTAAAAACATATTCAATTTTACGCCCTTCAAAGATTATCTCCCTATCTACTTACACCTCTCCCTTTAAGGATTTACCATCTACCTTCCCAAGGGAGATGTGATAATTACAAGTTAATAATTCTTAGCCCACGGTCAAGTCTTAAGAACTCTCTACAGATTTTAATATTACAAGTGATCAAGTTGTAGTGTAAATAAAAATCGGGTAAAGTAACATCACAAATTATTAATGAAGAAAAATAAGTTCTCAAAACCAAATCAAATCTTTATTTTAATCATTTCATATTCGTAGAGAGAAAGATAAGAAGACTACTCATAAAGCATAGGATTCACACCACAAACCATATTTATATAATTTAATTTCAAACTACAAAATTTAAGAACTAAATTATAAATATTTATTTGTAATGATATCCAAGCAATCCTTTGAATTTTCTCTAACTTTGACTGACTTCTACAAAACTTCAACACTCTGAACTCTCACTAAGGAAAAATAAATAACACTAAACACTCTTTTTCTAAATGAAGTGGCACACTCCTTTCACTCTTATAACACTTACACACTCCAAAAAGACCACACATTGTGGTAGAATTGTCCTCTATTTATAGAACTTTAAATATGACCAGGGGTTGCTTCAGAAACTTTTCAAAATTCATCCAAATTTGTTAAATATTCTAGAAGGTAATTGCGGTGCCTAAGCGCCAGATCTGGCGCCTAGGCGCCAGTCTTCTGCGCGAATGGACGCATCCCTTCAGGTTTTGAGTCGCATCTCTTCGTTGAATAACTGATTCCATGTATCTAAATTCATTTTATCTTGCTTATAATATATGAGAAATTGTCCAGAGACTTCTAGATCGCTTCTGAGTCATCAATAACAGTCACAAAATCGTCCACAAGTGCTCTAGAATTCTCTGCTGAGTTTGGCGCCTGGGCGCCAAAGTCAGCCCTTTTTTCTTCTTTTCTTCAATTGACTCATTTTTGCTCCTTTTACTCCTTTTTTTATTATTTTTCTTCATAAACTTATTTTTTTGTATCTGCAACCAAAAATATAAGAAATATCTTTCATTAAAGCGTAATATCCTTAAAATATTAGTTAAAAATAAAATAAAAATTTAGGTAATTTTAAGGGTGATAAATTCTCCAAACTTAAACTTTGCTTGTCCTCAAGTAACTCTTAACTTTTTTTTACTACTAAAAATAATAATCTATGGAGAAAATTTTTCTTTAAGACTTCTATAACTGTTTATTTTATAAATAGAATAATGAAAAATTTTCTTTAAGACTTCTATAACTGTTTATTTTATAAATAGAATAATGAAACTTAAAAGCTGTTTAAATAACTTAGGCTAAAACTAAAATATGTAAAATATTTAATATGCAAGTGTTAAGAACTGTCTTCTCATATCTATTTCAAAAAATAATTGCAATTTGTCATATTAAGAATATGTAGATAATTTACAAGAAAATGATTTTCATAATAACTCTACTAGTAAGGATGCTTATACATATGACTTTAAGTAAAAAGTTGCATTAGGTCTCTTCCTATATGCTAATTACAATTTTTATTATTATCCCTTGTTATATATAAAAATACTTTTATAAATTTGTTATAGTATTGATGAAATCAACAGTATATCTATCTTAAATTAACTTTTCTTCCATAGTTTAGGTTATCAATTTTGAAAATATTGTTTACTAAGGACAAGTAAAGTTTAAATTTAAGTTCTTTTCTCTCCCCCAAACTTAGTTCTTTTAATAATGTTTAAAACATCTTGCACTTTGAAATATTAAACTAAGCAGGAAGAAGAAATTTAATATTCAAGGTATTTTAGAAAAGTAAATAATGCAAGCATAAACAACAATGTAAAAGAGTAGCAAAGTAAATAACAATAAGAAGACAAACACTCTTTCACATTAACAAAACAACAGGAGCATAAATAAGATTAAATTCTAAGCAATCTAATAACAGAAACAAACATAATTACTACAAAGTTCTCAAACAGTACAATAATACATGATCAGTAAAAACACACATAAAAAGCACATCATATGTAGAGAAATCCATGGTAAAAATTCAAAATAACTATGCCAAAGTGTAGATCTAACCTTGAGAAGTTGGAATCTAGTGTTTTTATACGTCGAAACTTCACTAATCAAGCATAATAAGGAGCCCTAGGACTGGTTTTCGCGGGTTTTAGGGAGGAATATGAGCTTAGGCATTAACAATGGTGTTGGGTTTGGTTATATGGCCGAATTTTTGGTTCAGGTGAACCGACGCCTAGGCGCCAGATTCGCCAAAAATTCCAAAAAATTCCCAAATTTTTTCACTATGTATTATTAGTGTTTTTTAAACCTCTGTATACTTAAAATTATGCTGAAAACTTCATTAAACATCTCCCAGAAATTAAAGATAATATCTAAGTCCAAAATATATTCCAAACACAATTTGATACCATCAAACTCAGGTTTAACTTCATTCTATTTCAGATCTTCAAGATAAAGTTCAAAAAATATAGAAAACACACATACACAACTTCTCACAATCCACTACAACACAACACTCACATAAATCACTTACACAATACATCAAGCAAATTACTTAACACTTCATATTCACAATCAATTTCTCCACATAAAGTCACCCTAAATTCAAGGATTCACATCAGAACCTTAGTTAGTTCCAAAAGGTAATTCACTGCGAACAAAGGAGTGAAAGAAAAGGACATGAGAAAATTCCAAGGCCGTCTTTTCATCAATTCATTTATTTTGAGCATACATGGTTACCTGGTGGTCTTCAAATGCAGCCAAATGGTCAGATTGTACCTTCATTTGTCATTCCATATGCTCATATTGATGGTACATCTCATGCATCCTTTCTCCAATATGCACCAATTCTCCTTCAATCTTCTCAAGTTGACCAAAAAGCTTCTCCAATGTCATAGCTAAGTAGCCATTGCAGAGGTTTGAGAATCTTTGTGCATAAACTTGGCTTTCCCTCCATTCTCCATTATAAGTCTCTCCATAAAAGCAATTCAACCTTTCTTTTCTCTCAAAAGTGTAATTCTAGGGTGGAAATTTGAGGGCCTGACGTTTTGGGACGAAGTAGTGTTTTATAAAGATTTGAGTGGGTAAAAACTGCATTTAGGCGGTTTTATCACGATCAAGAGCTGTGGCGCCTAGGCGCCAATTTTGGTGATTAGGTGCCAGGAATTCAGATGTCTAGCGCGTAGGCGCCAGTTCTGGCGCCTACGCGCTAGAATCCTGAAATTCACAGGTTCGCCCTTCATCAAATTTTCATAAGTTTCACTCCAAAATAGGGTATAAAAGTGGATCAAAAGATATGTAACTAAGTGAAGTTACATATAAAGCACACTTAATATCAAAAAAAATTAAATCATACTATGGGTTGCCTCCCATAAAGCGTTTGGTTTAACGTCGTCAGCCCGACATAACCAATAGTTTATTCCAAATGGGTTAAATATAGCACATCTTTAAAAAATGGCAACATTCCTCCAATATAGGGCTTCAATCTTTGTCCATTTACTTTAATTACAGAATTTGTTTTATGATCGATTATATCCACCGCTCCATAAGGATAAACTTTCTTAACAATAAAAGATTATGTCCATTTGGATTTTAATTTTCCTGGAAACAATTTTAATCTTGAATTATATAATAAAACTTCTTGTCCAGGCTCAAAAGTCTTTCTTAATATTCTTTTGTCATGTAGCTTCTTCATTTTCTCTTTATAAATTCGATCACTTTCATATGAATCATTTCTAATTTCTTCAAGTTCATTCAATTGCAATAATCGTTTATCTCCAGCATCACTTAAATTGTAATTAAACTCTTTAATCGCCCAATAAGCTTTATGTTCCAATTCAACATGTAAATGACAAGGTTTTCCATATATGAGCCTATATTGTGACATTCCAATAGGAGTTTTATAAGCAGTCCTATAAGCCCATAAATCATCATTAAGTCTATTAGCCCAATTAGGTCATTTTGAGTTAAATGTTTTCTCTAAAATTCTTTTGATCTCCTGATTTGATACTTCAGCTAATCCACTAGTTTGTGGATTATAAGCTGTTGAAATTCTATGGTTAATCCCAAATTTACTCATTAATATCTGAATCATAAAATTCTTGAAATGACTTCCCCATATGTGATAATTATTCTTGGCATTCCAAATCTAGTAAGAGTATTTTTAATTAAAATTTTTTCAACACTTTTAGCATCACATGAGGTAAAGCTTTAGCTTTAATCCATTTCAAAACATAATCAACAGCTAATAATATATAAATTTTTCCTGAAGAAGGTATAAGTGATCCCATGAAACCTAAATCCCAGACATCAAAAATTTCCACTCCCAAATTAAAATTTAGAGCCATTTCATCTCTCCTAGAAATATTGCCTATATGTTGACAGCGATCACATGATTTAACATAATTGTAAACAAGCTTAAATAATGCAGGCCAATAAAATCCGGATTGTAAAATTTTAAAAGCAGTTTTATCAATTCTGAAATGCCAGCTAAATTCAGAGTTGTGGCATTTTTGAATAATCTTGAAAGCTTTTTCATAAGGAACACATCTTTGTATAATAGAATCCTTACAGTGTTTAAACAGAAAGGAATTATCCCAAAAGTAAAATTTCACATCATGTAAGAATTTCTTTTTCTGTTGATGATCTAATTCATATGGTATAATGTTACTAGTTAAATAATTAACTATATCAACATGTCATGGGATTAATCCATCAGAAAGAGTATAAAGTTGTTCATCAAGAAAACAATCATTAATTTCTTCCTTATCATTCAATTGCTTATCATTTTCTATTCTTGAAAGATGACCGACGATTTGATTATCAGACATTTTTCTATCAACTACTTGAAAGTCAAATTCTTGCAAAAGCAGGATCCATCTAATCAATCTCGGTTTAGCTTCTTTTTTTCCTCAGATATTTAATAGCAGAATGATCCGTATGCACAATACATTTATTCTCAAGTAAATATGATCGAAATTTGTCAAAAGCATATACTATAACAAATAGCTCTTTTTCAGTAGTAGTGTAATTAATTTGAGCTTCATTAAGAGTTTTACTAGCATAATATATAACTTTAAACATCTTATCATATATTTGTCCTAAAGCTTCCCCTATAGCGTAATCACTCGCATCGCACAATAATTCAAATGGTTTTTTCCAATTAGTTGCAACTATAATAGGTGCAATGATTAATTTTTCTTTTAATAAGTTAAAGGCATTTAGGCAATTTTTATCGAATTCAAATTTTATATCTTTTTATAAAAGATGACATAAAGGTTTAGTAACTTAAAAAAAGCTTTAATATATCTTCTATAAAATCTAGTATGTCCAAGTAAACTTCTTATACCAGTTATATTAGTTGGGGGTTGCAATCCAGCAATAACTTGAATTTTTGCTTGATCAACTTCCATTTCATTTTCAGAAATTTTATGTCCCAGTACAATTTCTTTTGTAACCATAAATTGACACTTCTCCCAATTCAGAACTAAATTTGTTTCTTGACAGCACTTTAAAACATTAATCAAATTATGTAAACAAGAATAAAAAAAAGTTCCAAATACAGAAAAATCGTTCAGAAAAGTTTCAATTCCTTTTTCAATTAAATCAGAAAAGATAACCATCATACATCTTTGAAAAGTAGCAGGTGTATTACATAACCCAAAAGACATTCTACGAAAAGCAAAAGTTTCGTAAGGACTTGTAAACATATTCTTTTCTTGATCTTCAGGAGTTATAAGTATTTGATGATAACCAAAATATCCATCTAAAAAATAAAAATATGAATGTCCCGTAAATCTATCCAGCATTTGATCTAAGAATAGAAGAGGAAAATGATCTTTCCTGGTGGCAGTATTTAAGTTTCTGTAATCAATACAGATTTGTCAACCAGTAACTTGTCTTATTGGAATCAATTCATTATTTTCATTTTCGACAACAGTCACTCCTCCTTTCTTTGGAATGCAATGAATAAGAATAACCAAAGGACTATCAGATATTGGATAAATTATTCCATTATTCCAGCATCCAACCATTTTAACATTTCTTTCTTAAACATGTCTTTCATAACAGGGTTTAGTCTCCTTTGAGGTTCAATACTGGGTTTACTGTCATTTTCCAATAGTATTATGTGCATACATATTGATGGACTTATTCCTTTAATATCTGCTATTATTCATCCAAAAGCATTTTTATACTCTTTTAAAACTTCAATCAATTTTATCTCTTGTTTTGTAGTTCATTCAGAAGAGATAATAACAGGTAAAGTTAATGAATTCCCTAAAAAGGCATACTTTAAATGAGAGGGTAATTCCTTTAATTCTAATTTAGGAGCCTTTTCAATTGATGGTTTAAATTCATTACTTTCAGTTGTATCCAATATTTCCCAATTTTCATTAATATAATGAATATCTTTTACATCTTCAGAATCATCTTCATCACTTAAATTTTCAGGGTCTGAAAAACTCTTCTTCTTTAGAAATGATCTGACATTCTTCTTGATAGTGTTGTGCTATCCTGTAATAAAAAATATCCATTCTATAACACTTCTCCTTATTATGATATCGCATTGATTTAAGAACATTGAATGTTACTTCTTGATCATTAACTCTCATGGTTAGCTCCCTTTTTTGTACGTCTATCATAACACGTCCAGTAGCAACGAAAGGTCTTCCAAAAATAATAGGAATCTCTTCATCTTCTTCCATATCCAAAATTATAAAATCTATAGGGAAAATAAATTTATCCACTTTTACCAAAATGTCTTCTATCATTCCTCTTAGGTGAGTAGTAGATCAATCTGCTAATTGTAAGGTTACAGTAGTATAAGATATTTCTCCAAATCTAACCTTTTAAAAATGGATAAATGCATGAGGTTAATACATGCTCCTAAATCGCACAAAGTTTTTCCATGAAATTTATCTCCTATAGCACAAGGTATAGTAAAACTTCATGGATCTTTAAGCTTCTAAGGTAGCTTTTTCTGAATAATTGCACTACATTCTTCGCTTCATGCAATCGTTTCAAAAGCTTCAAATTTTATTTTCTTGTTAAGAATATCTTTCATAAATTTAGCATACTTAGGCATTTTTTCCAAAGCTTCAATAAATGGAATATTAATAGTAAGCTTATTGAATACCTCAAAAAATTTCGAAAATTGTTGATCTAATTTCTACTGTTTCAGTCGTTGTGGAAATGGGGGTCGAGGTTTTTCAAATTCATCATAAGATTGTTTTTCTTTTTCAGTAATTATTTCCTTGGGTTTCTCAACTTCTATCACTTCAGTCTCTTTTTGAAATTTATTTTCCTTTCCATCCCTTAGTTCTTTTCCACCTCTAAGTAATAGAGCTTTAATCTGTTCTTGATCTTTTTCATTTTCTCTTGGATTTACTTCAACAGTACTTGGAAGTGTTCCCTGTGGTCTGTTGTTAATTGCATTTGCAATTTGCCCCATTTGATTTTCAATATTTCTTATCGCAGCATTTTGACTTTGCAACTGACTACCCATTTGTAAAATTAATTCTTCTATAGATAGTTTCTTTTCCTTAAATTGCTGGTTATTAAAACCAGGAGGATAAGAAGGTTGATAGTTAGAATTACCTTGATTATTCTAATTTTCAAGTTGGTTATGTTGGTTATTGCCTCATTGTGGATTTGCGTTATTCCAATTTAAGTTAGGCTGATTCGTCCAACCTGGATTATAATAATTGGAATAAGGGTTATTAGTTTTGCGAGCGATAGCTTGCAATGTCTCTAAAGTTTGAGATTCATCAGTACTTCCAGAATTATCATTACTTAAATGCGATAATTGAGACAAACTATCTAATTTCTTAGATATTGCAACAACTTCAGATACTAAAATAGAAAAGGCTTCATTTTCTTGTATATCAGACACTCTTTTAGCATTTATTCTATCATAAGGCCATTGAAAATTATTGGTAGTCATTTCTTCTATTAAAGCATAAGTTACATCAAATGATTTAGCCATTAAGAAACCTCCAGCAGCAGCATCTACAATATATCTAAGAGAACCTATTAATCCATTATAAAATGTTTGTATAACTAGTCAGTCTGGTAAAGCATGAAGTGGACACTTCCTAAGAAGTTTTTTAAATCGTTCTCATGCTTCATAAATAGTTTATCCTTCAAATTGAGTAAATGAAGTTATATCATTTCTAAGTTTTGCAATTTTGGAAGGCGGAAAATACATAGCTAGAAATTTTTGAGCAATTTCTCCCCAAGTTTGAATAGATCCAGTTGCTAACGAATTTAGCCACATCTTAGCATTATCCCTTAAAGAAAAAGGAAAAAGTCAGAAATATTATCATACTTTAAAGTAGCACAAAGTTCTAGAAAACTAGCAATGTGTAAATTAGGATCTTCACTAGAAGATCCTCCAAACTAATTATTTTGAATCATTTCTATAATTGTAGGTTTAAGCTCAAATGAGTTTGCTGCTACAGCAGGGATTTAAATGTTTAAATAAATTTCATCAGTTATAGGGTTAGCATACGCTCTTAAAGGTCTATGTTGATTTTGATGTTCATTTTCTGCAATATTTTGTTGCATATTATTGTAAGGTATATAATCCATTTATAGGAAATTATGAATTCTTCTTTCTTTTCTAATTCTTCTTATAGTGCGTTCTAATTCAGAATTATAATGTATTATTCCTTCATATCTTGAACTTCGCATAAAAGAAATTAGAAAATATTATTTAATTATTTAAGAAAATTAAAATATAAATATTATATATAAACTAAAGTTATCTTTCCTTAATTATTTAATTTTTAGTGCTTATATTTGATTTCTCCGGCAACGGCGCCAAAAACTTGACATGACCGCAATTACGCAAGTAAAATAGCTTACAAAATTATGGTCAAATGTGACCCCAAATTAGATTAAGCGGCTAATGTACGATAATAAAATATTAATATTTTGATAAATATAAATACAAATCGCACACTAGGGGTACTACACAAGTATACATATCGTTTCAAGTAATATAGGACTTTCTAATTAAGCCTAAGATATCAATCCCACGAGGAAGTTTAAGTACAAATAAATAAGAAAAGAAAGATGAAAATTTTATTTATAAACTAATCAATTTTCAAGTATGAATATGCACGTTATTTAAAGTAGCAGTTGGAAATAAAATAGTAATTTAAATTATTCAACACAATAAACAAAGATTCTTTCCCCATACGAAATATTTAATGATTAGTAGACATCTAATTTAGTTTGAGAACTTAAATAATGTGATAATGTGATGAATATGAGCATAATTATTCTTTACCCTTGTTACAGCATCTAAAGAACATTGGCTAGTTTTAGAAGATAAGATCAGATGTATTATTAGTAGTAAGGAATGAAGTTCTAGGCTCTCACTTCTAGTTTCCCCACCATGGGTGCCTATGGTCGGGCCTACTAGTGACCCATCACCTCCTTGTAAACTAAATTGATAGAATTTAGCCTGTCACTCTAAAAACATATTCAATTTTACGCCCTTCAAATATTATATCCCTATCTACTTGCACCTCTCCCTTTAAGGATTTACCATCTACATTTCCAAGGGAGATGTGATACTTACAAGTTAAGAATTATTAGCCCACGGTCAAGTCTTAAGAACTCTTCACAGATTTTAACATTACAAGTGATCAAGCGGTCAAGTCTTAAGAACTCTTCACATATTTTAACATTACAAGTGATCAAGTTGTAGTATAAATGAAAATCAAGTAAAGTAACATCACAAATTATTAGTGAAGAAAAATAAGTTCTCAAAACTAAATCAAATCTTTATTTTAATCATTTCATATTAGTAGGGAGAAAGATAAGAAGACTACTCAGAAAGCATAGGATTCACACTACAAACCATATTTATATAATTTAAATTCAAAGTATAAAACTTAAAAACTAAATTATAAATATTTATCTCAAATGATATCCAAGCAATCCTTTGACATTTCTCTGACTTTGACTGACTTCTACAAGACTCCAACACTCTGAACTCTCACTAAAGAAAAGTAAATAACACTAAACACTCTTTTTTTAAATTAAGTGTCACACCCCTTTCACTCTTATAACACTTACACACTCCAAAATGACCACACATTGTTGCAGAATTGTCCACTATTTATAGAGCTTCGAAAATGACCAGGGGTTGCTTCAGGATCCTTTTCAAAATTCGTCCAAATTCGTTGAATATTCTAGAAGGTAATATTGGCGCCTAGGAGCCAGATCTGGCTCCAAAGCGCTAGTCTTCTGAGTGAATGGACGCGTCCCTTCAAGTTTTGAGTCGCATCTCTTCGTTAAATAATTGATTCCCTGTGTCTAAATTCATTGTATCTTGTTTATAACATATGGGAAATTGTCCAGAGGTTTCTAGATCGATTCTGAGTCATTAATAACTGTAACAAAATCGTTCACAAGTGCTCTAGAATTCTCTGCTGAGTCTGGCGCCAGGGCGCCAGAGTCAGCTCTTTTTTCTTCTTTTCTCAATTGACTCATTTTTGCTCATTTTACTTTCTTTTTTATTATTTTTCTTCATAAACTTATTTTCTTATACCTGCAACCAAAAACATAAGAAATACCTTTCATTAAAGATTAATATCCTTGAAATATTAATTAAAAATGATATAAAAATTTAGGTAATTTTAAGGGTGATCAACAAAGTTTAGATTAATCTAGGTTCTCAATTCCCTATAGAGACAAACCTCTATAGTTATTTACACCGCTCCATAAGGATAAACATAACCATAATTTGATGGTACTCCTTCGGTGACATCTCAAACCTAAACTATGATTGGGCTTTATATCTTTGAAAGTGAAATTATGTTTATGTTTTATTCCTGCAAATTATTTAAATGTTAGGGACTTATGTTTGCATATCATATGCAAATGGTCCAAAAAGATGGGAGGGTTTATGTCGTACTAAACGACTACCTCAGAATCGTAAAAGAGTTTAGGATTTCTATACAATCGTATAAAGTCTTAAAAGATAATTTGAGAATTTATGTCATATCAAACGACGACCTCAGCGCCCTAAAGGTGTTATATTATTTAGGTCTATGCAAATTCAGTTGAAACTCCTTTTTCTTGTTGTTATTGTCTCATTCCAAGAAGAAGGGAGATAAGAGAAAAGAGAGAGAAACCATGCCTCAAACGGCCTATCCTAGGGTTTTGTATAAATATACTAGAAAATTAATAATTATAAACAAACATGTATAATGTATGTATAAACAATGCTTTAAATGGTCTATCGTAGGGTTATGTATAAACATATTAAAGAGGTAGTACAAAAAAAAGTAAGTACAAATGAATATTTATAGTGTAACATAGTAAAGAAAAGGAACACAGAACATGCAGACCTTGTATAGTAAAGTACTATAAAAAGAAAAGACTAAAAGAAAACAAATACTATAAAGAAGACGAGACAGTGCAATAAAAAAAATCCAGTAGGAAAAGTAAAGAAATAAACTGAAACAACTAAAAGCGTACCTAGTTTATTATGTTGATGCTTCAGAACAGATTGCAATTGCATAATATAAAGAGATTAGATAAATATTTGCAGGTTATAAAGCAAAGGCTAAGTGATAAACATATGAAAAATTAAAGTGGGATATAAGATTTTAGTTTGGGGATATGCTCAGACTAGACTACCTTTTTTTTCTCTTTTTTTTTCTTTCGATCTCCCAGGCCACTGATATATTGAAGTCAACCTATCAATATCAATCAGAAGCCACCAACAAATCACTCCCACAGTTGGGCAACCCTAAACCCTATCATTTATTGCATTGGTGAATCCAAATAATATCTGGACTTATCATTAAAAGCAAAATATATCCATATGGGATAGTATTTGAATCTATCAGGGTGTGGTGCACTTACGTATGATGTTTAAATAAGTGATATGTATTATCTTATCTTATGGATGTCTAATAAACGATATTTATTATGTAGTGTCTGAACTTATCACTTAAAAAAAATGTGTAGTGTATTTACATGCAATGTCGAAAAATTAATCTTTATTACATAGTATTTAAATTGATTAATTAGAAATGTATAGTGTATATACATGTGGTGTAAAAGGTATATTATTTGGTATGTGAGGTGTTTAAATTTATGAATGAAGCGTATGATGTATCTATACGAGAGGTATGAAGTGTAATTTATGGTATATGGAAAGGGTATGTGGGTGATATAAACGTTTATATGTATTAACTAATGTGTGGTGCCTATGGTGTAGTGTCGTACCTGTTCTTTTCCTTTTTTTTTTTTTGCAAGTGTAGTATCTGTGTAAGATCTGCGGTATCTGTTCTTTTATAATTATTAATTCTCAAATCTTGTTAAGGAAGGGTTATGGTTACCGACGACTTAAGGAAGCAAAAGGGCATCTCCCTAATTGAATATTGATTTATATTTTCATCTATAAGAAAAACTGATATGATGTACTTTGCATCATTGTCTTTGCCCCGCACCTCGAAATTATAGGCCACTTTAACGTTTCAACTTCTCAAAAAAAATTTAGTAAAGTTCATTCGCTTTTAAATTTATATACTTGATATAAGCTTACATATGAATTTATTGATATATTCAATCCTATTGCATTTATATGCTTAATACAAACGATTTAGTAAAGTATATATAGAGGTCTATTGGTTATAACAAAATAAAGGCAAATTGGTGTTTCAAATCGATTAAATCAGCAAATCTCAGCAACTAAAGGGAAAAGAAAGGTTAAATAAAAAGATACTTCACAATAGTATTAAGTGTCATAATTCGTAAAACCAATTTTATGTAATCATTTATGGAGAGATTTACATGTGTATTTCTTAATTCTGATGTATTCATTCGTCTGACACCAAATTTTTAATTTACATATTTTGTCACTTTATATACACATGAAAATAATGGTGAAGCCATAAATATTTTCATATAGAAACAAATCATGAAGTAATCTATAAAGTAAATGGTCACATACCATGGTTATATATATATATTTTTTTATTTTAAATCAAGAAGTTGAAATTCCAATTCTTAAATATCTATGTGTAGCAAAAATCTGTAAATACAATATATTTATATTTAGGTATTAAATGTATACATACTTAAAGGTTTAAAATGTTACGTTCCTGAATACTAAATAGAAATCATAAAATTTGTACACTCAATTTTAAAATTTAGATATCATATTTATATTTACAAAAATTTAGGGAATTTTTTTATGATGTCAAATATGTAAATATGTTAAAATTAAGAAAACATTATGTGTACTTTTCTAATTTATGTTAAGCATATTTATGCAATGAAATTGCATAAATCGGTAAACTCATATGTAAGCTTGTAATGAATATATAAATTTAAATGTAAATATAAGCTCATACGGATTATCGATATTTGTTGGTGAATAACCAAGAGGCGATCCAGTCCATTGGGTTATAATGTCAGATAAGAAGTGAAGGAAGGAAGAAAACTAGGAAAAGGATTTCACATTCGTCGAGCCAATGACATAGAACACAAGTATTTCCAATAATCAGAATTCTCAAAAAATTTCACATAAATCGATGAAAACTGAAGTAATTCTTTCTAAGCCACCTTAACAAATTGATCTTGCAATATGACGAGAACATAATCCTTAGAAGGATACGAGGCATAGAATTTAGCCTTTCATGCATGAATAAAGTGGCGTATATATCTCTTCAACATAAAACAAAATTCACCACACCACCATGTTTGCAAATTTCTTACGATATTGAACAAAGCAAGGAATGTTCATATGCAATCACCAAAAGATATCAACCATAAATTAAAGAATAAGCTAGCTACAACTTCCACATAAAGGTGAATATCACATTAATAACCAAAGAAGAGATGAATGGAGGAAAAAAAGTTTTACTTATAGAAATTGTAAACCTTAAAGAAGGCAAGCAGCAGAAGTAAATTTGAACTAAGAAAATATTCAAATCCTCCAAACGAGAATATCAACCCCAAATTCTTTCATACCAAGTTATCAAGAACTCCCAAATGAGACAATTATTTAATTTGGTATAAAGAATAACAACTTCAAAATCCAAATATACCTTCCATATCGAAGCAAATAACCGTTGCAAATATTTTCAATCATGAACCCCAACTTCAAGAATTTTACAATCTTAATACTATCAGGCCTAACAAAGTGTATGCAATAGCATAATAAAGCATGCTAAGTGAAGTTCGGGAATCATATCATGTTTGCAACTAGTATCAGATCGAATAAGATAAAATCATAATATTCTCACTGATTTATGGAATGAAATCAGTTCAATTAATTTTATAAGAGGCTTGAAACATCGGCCTATGTATAACACTCTTTAAAACAAGATGCCACCCAAATAGCTATGCAAAACTGAAGACTCTAACCTCAATCCTTGATTACTCAAAGTAAAAAAAAAAAAAATATTGAAGATATTTCATGAAACAACTAAAGAAAGAAGAAGAAGAAGAAGAAGAAGAAGAAAATGAAAATAATAATCCTCAAAATCGTTCCAAATCATTTCTTCCTTTCTTAAATTAAAACAAAACAAATAATACACATGAAGGAGTACCATCAAATAAAACACCATTTATATGAGTCAACCAAAGACTCCCATAAATTTTAGCATTATAAAGATCCATGTATCTCAAAGATGCCAAATCAAAGAATGTATCTCATGAATCATCAAGAAACAAAGCCTACATATATATCCACTGATTTAGCTTAAAGAGAACATAAGAATAAGCTTTTGTCATCTCTTTTTCAAGGAAGGGATCAAAAATAAAAGGTGTATTCTCATAGTTTAAAAGCTGTAGAGAGCTTGCTTTCTTAAATTTTCATCACTTAAATAAGTATGTAAATGAATTTCAGTATAAAAACAAACACCACATTAGATGGCTAAAGAAGAGAGGAAAGGAAGAACTTGCCTCCAGAAAATTTGAAATTCAAAAGAAATCCCAAACGAGAAAATTCCCACTCTTACAAAAGAATCAGCAGCCCTTATACTCTTTCTTCTTCCTCACCTTAAAATTTGCTATCAAGGATGCAATAATTATTTAGAGAAATCAAGCTTGAGAAAAGAAATGTCAACAACAACCCCTTCTCTTCCCCAAAAAGGATCATATATAGCCAAAGAACAAGAGTAATGCACCTTACCAAAAGTGAGAAGGAGAAGAGAAGAAGAACTTCATCCCTCAACCGAAATGGAGAGGATTCGGCTAGGGCCTCGTGGCCGACAGCCATGTTCGGCCACTAGGGCCATACCAACGGATCGGGAGTGGAGAATATTGGAGAAATTCGAGAAACCTTCGCTTCGCACGCTAGATGGGGAGGTTCGGCCCTAGGGCTTGCGAATGGTAGGGGATCGGCTATGGCTTCGAACAAAAGGGGGTCGAACCGGGGAAAAAATTGCGTACGTAAACCGTACGCAATTTTTGTGTGCGGAATGGGGTACACAGAGGTTACAATCAGGTTACAATCGGGTTACAAGCGAGTTGTAACCCCTTTGTACCCTCTATGTAACTCACTTGTAACCTGCGCGCTTATATTGTAACCTTTGTAACCTACAACTAGATGAAATAGGAGCGCGCAATGGGGTACACGGAAGTTACAATCGGGTTACAATCAGGTTACAATCGAGTTACAAGCGAGTTGTAACCCATTTGTACCCTCCATGTAACTCACTTGTAACCTGCACGCTCATATTGTAACCTTTGTAAAATAGGAGCGCGCAGGTTACAAATGAGTTACATGGCTCGATTGTAACCCGATTGTAACCCAATTGTAACCTCCGTGTACCCCATTCCGCACGCAAAAATTGCGTACGGTTTACGTACGCAATTTTTTTCCGTCGAACCGAATGGGGGCCTTCGGCCTAGCGTGCGTGAGTTTATTTTATTTGTTTTTATTTAAGGAAAGTTATATTTTTATAATATTTAATATTACTGAAATTTGTCAATTTGTGCATTTTTCAACCCAACTCTAAACCCTATCGAATTACATGTCCTTCCTAGCTAAAATTAACGTTTTGGATGCATCGGCACAGTCCATTTTGTCATCCGGGATCACCCGGGAAAGTTCACGGTCGAGCGTACCAACTTTACATCAAATTTGCGCCACACAACAAATTAAATTATTTGGGTCCGATTGGAGCTGTTAAACGAGCAAATTGATAACCGATCTTCAATTAAATGAGGACCATAGTCAAATATTTTGCCCTCGGTAAAAAGTCAAACGCCGTGCGTATAAAAAAGTCGAACGTCACACTTCACAGGGTTCACTTATGACTTTCCGAGATTCCTACAGGAACTCAGTAAGAGTTTCAATACGTCGGCTTTAATCGACTCAATCAGATATTGAGGATTTAAAGTCGTCCATGTGAAACTTCAAGGAGCAAAGAAATGGCTTGAATTTCTAAATATGGTGGGTCCCAGTCTAGTCCTCTAAGAGAGTCATAAATTGAAAATCCTAGGGCTATATCCTAGGCTCTAAGAGGAGGAAAACAAAGGAAGACCTCAAAATTGAGGTCAACAACTGCCTCTTGAGTTGGATATGAGTCCCTGAGCATTCCTCCTCAATATGGTGAAAGATTCCTCAATATTCTCTATATTTTCATTTCCCTTCCGAGAAATTTTTCCGCCCATCCATGAAATTCTATGATAGGAGCTCGGTCATCTGATTCCTCAATATTCCCTATATTTTCATTTCCCTTCCAAGAAATTTTTCCATCTTCCATGAAATTATAGGATCAGAGCTCGGTCTTCCGATTCCTAAATATTCCATATATTTCCATTTCCCTTCCAACAAATTTTTCCACCCGCCATGAAATTTTAGGATCGGAGCTCAGTCGTCCGATTTCTCAATATTCCCTATATTTCCATTTACCATCCGAGAAATTTTTTCTCCTTCCTTGAAATTTTAGGATTTGAGCTCTGTCCTTCGATTCCTCAATATTCTCTATATTTCTATTTCCCTTCTGAGAAATTTTTCCGCCCTCCATGAAACTTTAGGATCGGAGCTTGGTCGTCTGATTCCTCAATATTCTCTATATTTCTATTTCCCTTCCGAGAAAATTTTCCACCCTCCAAGAAATTCTGGGATCAGTGCTCAATTGTCCAACTCCTTAATATTCTCTATATTTCCATTTTCTATCCGAGAAATTTTTTCCGCCCTCCATGAAATTCTGGGATCGGAGCACAGTCGTTTGATTCCTTCAAATTTCCTAAATTTTCCATATCCGTAAGATTTCGAGGTTAGTACCAAAATTCTGATTCTCATTTCTGAGACTGATATCTAAAAATTTGTTCTCAACCTTTAGGATCAGTACTTAAATTCTGACTCTCGCCTGCCGAGATTGGTACTGAAATTTTGATTTCCCCGCTGCACTCACTTAAAACTCAAAATTTCTTATGAGATTAAAAATTTTCAATTTCAAAATTTTGCAAATGCTAAATTTTCCATAAATTCCATTAAACTCAAAATTATATCCAATTCAAACTCAAAATTTAAATTGAAATCAAATTAAAATTTGAAATTCAAATCAAATCCAAATTCCAACTTCATAATCAATTCGGATCAGACTCCTTCAGAGTTTGGAGGCTTGAAATTCATAGCTTCCCTCATGAAGGTATTCCATTTTCCTTCCCCAGCAAAAGTTCCCGGGACTTGAAGGTTTCAACTAAATAATTGATGCGGGACTTATATTTTTGCAAGAAATTATGAACTCAAATTTATATATTTATAATGATTTAGTAAAGTCCAAGCACTCAACGCAAGTATACGTATCGTATCAAGTAATACAGGGCTCTAATTGAGTCCTGGTTATCGATCCCACAGGGAAGTATGAAGTATAAGAAAGTATTTCACAATATATAATATAGCACTGAAATTTGATATTTAAATTGCACTTAAAGTTTAATACTTACTTCTACTACCACTATGCAGAAAACAGTAACATTAAATTAAACTACAATTACTTCTAACAACTTTGAAAACAGAATTAATTAACAGACACACTAAACTATGTATATGAAAGGTTTTTTATATATGAGAAAAGTATCATTCCTCATGCAATAAGAATGTGATGTGTGATGATATGGAATAAATATCTATGTTATTGTGCCAAATAGGAATATAAATATTTCTTTACCCTTAAAAGAGTACCCCCCCCTCTTCTAAGCATGAAAAGAACATTGACATATCTTAAGTTTAGTCACTAAATCTAAGGCTAGGCTGGGAGGATACCTGCTCTCACTACGGAGCTCCCACTCACCCTTCACCTGAAAGCTAAACTTTGAGTTTAGTCACTAATCTTAGAATCAATTTGGGGATCTCAGCCTGTCACCCTGAAATCTCCAAATTGAAGTCAATCAAAACATATTTCCCTATTTATTTGCACTCAATTCCCATGAACTACGCAATTCAACCATGGAAATTGAATGAATTCTTCATTATTATTGTAGGACATTAAATCCTTTCAGAATTAATGTTCAAAAACATATTTTAACATTTCAATTGGCCAAATCGAAAAGTAAATTAAGTTCGAAATGAAAAACCATCACAATTTCTTTAATACATTAAAAGCACATCAAATCCACATCAATCCATCATCACATCTCTATGAAAGAAGAAAGACAAGGGATACTACTCAGAATTCATGAAGAAGATACAATAAAACATGGATTTTATCTATAAAAAAAAGTCATACAAACCATAAAAGAAAATGCAACTTATCTCTTTCTCTTCCGCAATGCAATTCCCTTGAAGTTCCTTTGAATTCTTTTCTCTCTTCTTGACAACACTTAATTCCCTCTTTAGAATGGAAAGGAAGAAGCAATCTCTCACTTTACTTCTTCTCCTTCACTCCTTAGAGAAGAATTCCTCTTAAATCCTCACTTCTACACACTCTTCTCCTAAACCCTAACACTTAACACACGAAAAGACCACCAAGAAAGAGCAAGAGAAACCAAGAGAGCCCCCCTATTTTCATCCAAAAACAGTTACTTATAAATTAGGAATGAAATCCCAAGAGTTTTCATAGGCATCCCTTCAAAAAGTAGCCAAAACTCTTCAAATTTGAATTCCACCGACTTTGGGCGCCGGCGGCATCTTATCGTCAAAATATTGCTGAAGTCTCTGGAAAATAGCGCCGACGGCGCCAGAACCTGTTTTCCTCCTTTTTGCTCTTTTTTACTCCTTTTTGCTCTAAATTTGTTCATTTTCATTTCTCTCAATTACCACATGACCCAATTTGATCGATTTAGCCCAATTTAACCAAAAGCCCCAACTTGACCATTTAACCCAAATGTGTCAAATTAAACCCAATGTCCACCCAATTGACATCAATCTTACCCAAATTCAATCCCAAACAAAAATTCAATATCCCCAATACCAATCTAAACCAAATCCAAGCTCAATTTGACCCACATTTGAGTTCAAATTCAACATAAAATCAAAATCCCCAATTTTGACCAAGTGACCCATTTCATCCAAATTGGACCCAATCTCCATCAATTTCCCCTCAATTGGAATTCCAAATTTTCCATGATACCCCCCTAGACCAAATGCAACATTCAGTGGCCCCCAATTTTGAACCTAAGCTCGACCTAAATCCATTTGCACCAAGCTCCCCCAAACCTTAACCCAAATTGAATATATGACCAAATTTTACCAAATTGACCTCCCCAATCCCAAAATTGGCACCCAATTTATGTTGAAAACTCTCATGATTTCCTTCTTGACCATTTTGACCCATAAATTGGGCCTTGGAACCAATCTAACCCAACCTAGACCCAAACTAATCCAAGGGTCCCCAAATTGACCAAAGTCTTAACTACTTCTTTCATTATTGGATTCAATCTCCTCTGCGGACCAACTCTTAGTTTATGTTCTTCATCTAATAAAATCATGTGCATACAAATCGAAGGACTGATTCCTTTAATATCTGTTAAAGTCCATCCAAAAGCCTTTTTTTATCTTTTTAAAATTTCCAAAAATTTTTGTTTTTGATATTTGTTTAACTCCGAAGATACAATAACTGGTAGGGTTGATGATTCTCCTAAAAACATATACTTCAAATGATTATCGAGAATTTTCATCTCAAGTTCAGGAGGTTTTATTATAGATGGAATTAAACTTTTATCTCCACCTTCCATAGTGTCTAATACTTCAAATCTCTTCTGAACTTACTATAAATCTTCATTCTTCTTGCTATCTGAATTTTCTTCATTTTCAATTCCTTCTTCAAACATATTTTCACTCCACTTCTTTTTCAAATAAATTTTCAAAATGATCCTATCTTAAATATTCACAGACCTCCATCCTAAAACATCCATCATCTTTTGTCATTGAGCGATACTTCATAGATTTCAAAATATTAAAGGTCACCTCTTGATCATTAACCCTCATAGTTAATTCTCCTTTTTGAACATCAATCACTGCTCTCCCAGTAGCAAGGAATGGTTTTCCTAAAATGATTGGAATTTCTTTATCTTCTTCCATATCAAATACAATAAAATCCACAGGAAAGATAAATTTATCCACTTTCACTAACACATCTTCCACCACTCCTTTAGGGTAAGTAATGGAACGATCGGCCAACTGAAGAGTCACAGATGTTGGAGAAATTTCTCATATTCCTAACCTTTTGAAAGTTGATAAAAGCATAAGATTAATACTAGCTCCCAGATCACATAAGGCTCTTCCGAAAAAATTTTCACCTATAGCACACGGGATAGTGAAATTATCAGGATCTTTAAGTTTTTCCGGAAGCTTGTTCTGAATAATTGCACTACACTCTCTGCTAAGTGGAACAATTTCATGATCTGTGAACTTTCTTTTCTTTTTGAGAATGTCCTTCATAAACTTGGCATAATCAAACATCTGTTCTAATGCTTCAATAAAAGGAATATTTATCGTTAATTTTTTAAGGATCTCCAAAAAATTTTCAAATTTGTTATCCCTGTTTTGTTGCTTCAATCTTTGAGGAAATGGAGGTGGTGGCTTTTCAACAGTAATCTTCATTGGTTCAAGAGGATATTCCATGTATGGATAAATCTTGTTTGGAACCTTTTTCAATATCCACCTTTTATTTCTCTATTTCAACTTTTTTTTTGTACTCTTGTCTCCAATTCCTTTCCACTTCTTAATTGAATAGCCTTAATTTGTTCCTTGTTTTAATCTTTTGGATTGATCTCAACATTACTTGGAAGTGTTCTAGAAGGTCTATTATTAAGTGCACTGAAAATATGCCCCAATTGATTTTTAATATTTTTCATCGCAACACTTGAGCTTGTAATTGATTTCCCATATTTAGAATCATTTCTTTAGTAGACAACTTCTTATCCTTAAATTGTGGGATACTATTGAATTCAGGAGGATAAGAAGGTCTAAAATTGGTATTTGCTTGATTGTTCAAATTTCCAACTGGATTTATAGAACTGTTCCCCCATTGTGGGTTAACATTAGCATTGCTATTATTCCAGTTGAAATTTTGGTGATTCTTCCAACCAGGATTATAATAATTTGAATAAGGATTATTAGGTCTATTAATAGCATTCAAAGTCTCATAAGGTGTTTGAGATTATGTTATCTGTCCAAATGAATTTTCTCTAACACTTGGGGTGGTTGAGAATAATTCATTCCATACTGATCTATTTTCTTAGAAAGGGCTGCAATTTGAGAAACTATCATAGTCATCATATCTGAATCATGAACACTAGCTACTCTCTTAGGATTTACTCGTTCAGAGGGCCATTGAAAATTATTAGTAGCCATTTCTTCTATTAATGATTATGCTTCATCAAAAGGTTTTAAAACTAACGATTCACCAGCAGTAGGATCTATAATCGATCTCAATGATCTCACTAATCTATTGTAAAATGTTTGAATTATTAACTAGTTTGGTAAAACATGATGTGGGCACTTCCTAAGAAGACCTTTAAATCTTTCCAAAGCTTCATTTATTGATTCCCCTTCAAACTGACTAAAAGTTGTGATATCATTTCTTGGCTTAACAGTCTTTGATGGAGGGAAATATTTTGATAGAAACTTTTGAGAAAGTTCTCCCCAAGTTGTAATAGATCCAGGTGCTAACGAATTTAACTTTGTCTTAGCTTTATCCCTTAATAAAAAAGGAAAAATTCTAAGTCTGACAGCAACATTCGACACTCCGTCATATTTAAAAGTAGCACACAGTTCTAGAAAACTAGCGAGATATAAATTTGGATCCTCATTAGGTGTTCCTCCAAATTGATTATTTTGTACCATTTGGATAATAACAGGTTTAAGCTCAAATGAATTAGCAGTAACATCAGGATTTTAAATAGTCAAATGAATTTCATCTACTATTGGCTTAGCATAATCTCTTAAAGGTCTAGGCAAATTTCCAATATAATTTCTCTGATTATCTTGATATTCGCCATTTCGCAAGGATTCTCAATTTGTTTTTGTTGTTTTCTAATTTTTCTAACAGTACGCTCTAACTCCAAATCGTAAGGTACTAAACCTATATATCCACTACTACGCATATAAAATCACACAGATACTCTAACAAGTAAACAAACACACAATTACACACTATAAAGAAAAGGTTTTCAGTTGCTATATTATCAATAGATACCGTTTATACCATCCCCGACAATGGCGCCAAAAACTTGATGCAAACTTTTTATTATGCAAGAACTTACGAACCCAAATTTATATATTTATAATGATTTTTTAAAGTCCAAACCTCAATGCAAGTATACGTATCGTATCAAGTAATACAAGGCTCTAATGGAGTCCTGGTTATCGATCCCACAGGGAAGGCACATTCCTTACAGTAGATAGCGTAACACTGAAATCCAATACTCAAATCACAATTAATGTTTAAGTTTACTTCTACTTACAAGATGCAGAAAATAGTAACAGTTAAGCAAACCACAATTACTTCTAATATCTTTTAACAGAATTAACTAACACACACACACTAAGCTTTATATTTGAAAGGTTTTGATATATATGAAAAGTGTCTTTCCTCTTGCAATGAGTATATGATGTGTGAATAATATAGAATGATTATTTATTGTATTGTGTCAAATAGGAGCATAAATGTTTCTTTAGCCTCAAAAGAGTACCCCCTCTTCCAAGCATGTAAAGAACATTGACATATCATAAGTTCAGTCACTAAATCTAAGGCTAGGCTAGGAGGATACCGGCTGTCACTACGGAGCTCCCACTCACCCTTCACCTGAAGGCTAACCTTCGGCTTTAGTTACTAATCTTAGGACCAAATTGAGGATCTCAGTCTGTCACCCTGAAACCTCCAATTTAAAGCTCATCAAAACACATTTCCCTATTTATTTGCACTCAAGTCCCATGAACTACACAATTCATTCATGGACATTGAATGGATTCTTCATTTTTGTTGTAGGACACTCAATCCTTTCGGAGTTAATGTACAACAACAGATTTTAAAAATTCAATTGGCCAGATCGAAAAGTAAATTAAATTCGAAATGAAAAACCATCACAATTTCTTCAATACTTTAAAAGCACTTCAAATCCACATCATCACATCATCACATCTCTATGCAAGAAGAAAGATAAATGAGGCTACTCAGAATTCATAGAGAAGACACGATAAAATCATGGATTATATATATAAAAGAAAAGTCATACAAACCACAATAGCAAATACAACTGATCTCTTTCTCTTATTGACCACAAGAAAATGTATTAAGAAATTCATACCCATTTTATATGAAATTGCACTTTAAAAAAGGTATTTTCTATGTTTTAATGCAGGAATGAAGATTTATAGGTAATGGGAGCAAAAAGATCAAAAAGGAGTGAATCTGGAACAAAAATGACTAAAATAGATGAAAATTGAACTATCACGCCGATGACGAGGAAGAGGCCGCCGGCGGTGAGATTTTCCCGAGAGCATTTGAATATATTACAAAGGATCCTGCCGACGGCGAGATCGAGCCCGCCGACAGTGAGACTGAGCGGTTAGCCATTCTTCTAGAAGCCCGCCAACGGCGAGATCGAGCCCGCCGACAGCGAGACAGTTGATTCAAGCCAAATACGTTGAATCTGGACACTTTTTGAAGAGGTGCTTAAGCAACCTTTGGAAATATGACTCCTTCTATATATAGAAACAATTTTTGTGTCATGGTGTGTCGTTAAGTGTCATTTAAGTGCAATCTGAAAGTCAGTAGTGTGTTTCAGAGTGTTTAAGTTAGTGTCTTGGTAAGTATTTGAAGTGTGTTGTAAAAAAAAGGAAGAGTCAAAGGAACTTCAAGGAGCCTGCTTGGGAAGAAGATTCGAGATAAGTATATTTGTTTATTGTTTTATAACTTTAAATGAAATCTAAGTTTTGTGTTATTCTTCCTATGCATTCTGAGTAGTTTTCTTTGTCCTTCTTCTTGTTGATGAGATTTCGTGAAATGAAGAATTAAAGTAGTTGTGCTAACAATATTAAATAAAGATTGTGATAATCTTTTTACTTAAATCTTAATTTACTTTCAATTTGGCTAATTGAATTGTTAACATATGTTGAATTATCAACTATAGTAAAGATTACATCCAAAATTCAGGGAAGTCAAAAGTCTTGGAAGGAGGGTGCAAATAAATAGGGAAATATTAATTATCGAGCGTAGAATTGGACATTTTAGTGTGACAGACTAAAATATTTAATTCGGTCCTATTGTTTAGGAGCTGAAGTGTAGATGTTAGCCCTCAGGCGAGGGGAACGCGGGAGCTCTGAAGTGGCAGCCGGTATCCTCCCAGCCTAGCCGCAGATTCAGTAACCAAACATAGAATTAGTCAGTGTTCTTTGCACCTGGACCAATGGATAAAGAATAGGAATGCTCCTATTTGGCACAATATAATTCTAAACTCATTTAATTCTTCATTCACTTAATTCTCTTAACAAGGAGAAAGATACTTTTCTAAATTGCAATCTTCTATTTAATCTTTAAGTAATAGTTTTTAGTATAAGCGTTCTTAATTTCCGTATACTAGATCAGTAATTACAATTGTTGAACTTAGTCCTTAAGTCTCTAATTTCCTTGTGGGATCGATATCTAGGACTCCATTAGAGCCCTTTATTACTTGAGCGATGCGTATACTTGCGTTGATAAATAGGGGAGGGCGTACAATTACTATTTTACTTAAAAAACATTTATAAAGCTTAACAAACATATATTCCCTCAAATTTCCGCCCTGCTCTCCCCCGAGCCGGTCAAGTTTTTAGCGTTATTGCTAGGGATTTATATCTCTTAGTAATCGTGCTGAATACTTATATTTATAACAATTACTGCCGTGCGATCAAGTTTTTGGCATCGTTGCTGGGGAAGCAAAGTAATTATTAAGGTAATCACTAAAATAATTATTAAAGATAATTACTAGAGTAACGGACTATTTTTAAATTTTACTTAAAATTGTATGCGTAAATTTGGAACCAAAAGTTTAATACCTTACGATTCAGAATTAGAGCGCACTATTAAAAGAATTAGAAAACGAAATAGAGAAATTATAAATTTAACTCAAATGGCAAATAATCCAAAAATTGAAAATACAAGCCAACCAAGACCTTTGAGAGATTACACTAACTCTACATTAGATGAAATTCACTTAACTATCCAAAACCCTGATGTAGCGGCTAACTCATTCGAGCTTAAACCTGCAATTATCCAAATGGTACAGAATAATCAATTTAGCGGTTCACCAAACCAAGATCCTAATTTACATTTTGCTAGTTTTTTAGAACTATGTGCTACTTTTAAATATGACGGAGTATCTAATGATGTTGTTAGACTTAGGCTTTTTCCTTTTTCTTTAAGGGATAAGGCTAAAATGTGGTTAAATTCGTTAGCACCTGGATCTATTAAAACTTGGGGAGAATTATCACAAAAATTTCTATCCAAATATTTTCCTCCTTCAAAAACTGCAAAACTTAGAAATGACATAACTTCTTTTAGTCAGTTTGACGGAGAATCAATATATGAAGCTTGGGAGAGATTTAAAGATCTTCTTAGGAAATGCTCACACCATGCGTTACCATATTGGTTAATTATACAAACTTTTATAATTGATTGATAGGAACACTTAGATCTATTATAGATGTTGCTGTTGGAGGATCATTAATGTCAAAACCATTTGATGAAGCTTATTCATTAATTGAAGAAATGGCTACTAATAACTTTCATTGGTCTTCTGAAAGGTTAAATCCTAAAAAAATAGCCAGTATACATGACTCTGATGCAATTTCTATGTTAGCTTCTCAAATTGCTACTACATCCAAGAAATTATATCATTTTGGAATGAATTATTCTCCTAATACTATAGAAGAAAATTCGTTTGGACAATTTATAGACGCTCAACCTTCATATGAAACTTTAAATGCTATTAATAAATGACCCAATAATCCTTATGCAAATTATTATAACCCTGGTTGGAAGAACCATCCAAATTTTAATTGGAATAACAACTCTGCTAATCAGCAATGGATGAACAACTTAGTAAACCCAGTAGGAAATCCATCTAACCAAGGAAATTCTAATTATAAACCTTCTTATCCACCTGGATTTAATAATAATTCTCAATTTAAGGATAAGAAGTTATCTATGGAAAAATTAATATTAAATATGGGGCAACATTTGCAAAATCAAGGTAATCAATTACAAATTCAAGGAAATCAATTACAAAACCAAGGAGCTGCAATTAAAAATATTGAAACTCAACTTAGACATATCGCTACTGCACTTAATAATAGAATTACTGGAACTTTTCCTAGTAATGTAGAAATAAATCTTAAAGATCAAGGAAAAGAACAAATTAAAGCGATACAGTTAAGAAGTGGAAAAGAAGTTGAAACAAAAATGCAAAAAGAAATGGAAAATCAGAACGAGGAAGTGGAAATTGAAAAAGAGAAGAATCAGCAAGATCAAAATGAAGAATATCCACTAATACCTATGAAAATTTCGGTAGAAAAACCACCACCACCATTTCCTCAACGACTAAAGCAACATAAAAAAGATAAGCAATTTTTTAAGTTTCTTGAAATCCTAAAGAAATTAACGGAAAATATTCCTTTTGTCGAAGCATTAGAACAAATGCCTAATTATGTGAAATTTATGAAAGATATTTTAAATAAAAAATGAAAGTTCAGAGACAATGAAACTGTTGCACTTAGCGAAGAGTGTAGTGCAATTATTCAGAAAAAGCTTCCTGAGAAATTAATAGATCCTGGTAGTTTCACTATACCTTGCGCTATAGGAGAAAAATTTTATGGAAAAGCTTTATGTGACTTAGGAGCCAGCATAAATCTTATGTCTTTATCAATTTTTAAAAGATTAGGATTGGGAGAAGTTTCACCTACTTCAGTAACCCTTCAGTTAGCTGATCGTTGAGTGACATATCCTAAAGGAGTTATTGAAGATGTGTTAGTAAAAGTAGATAAATTTATCTTCCCAGTGGATTTTATTGTTTTAGATGTGGAAGAAGATAAAGAAATACCCATAATTTTAGGAAGACCCTTCTTAGCTACTGGAAAAGCTATGATTGATGTTCATAAAGGAGAATTAACTATGAGAGTAAACGATCAAAAAGTATCTTTTAACATTGCAAAATCAATGAAATATCCTGCTATAGAAAAAGATGATGAATGTTTTCGAATGGACATTCTTGAACATTTGCAAAATGAACATTTTAAAGAATACTTTGAAGAAAAACTAGAAATAGAAAATATGGAATTAATTGAAGAAACACATGATGAAGAATTAGATTATATACAAGAAAGATTTGAAATGTTGAACAATACAGACAACGCTGAAAAGAATATAGTTCCGTTGATTATTAAACCTCCTGAACTTGAATTAAAATTTTTACCTACTCATTTGAAGTATGCTTATTTAGGTAACTCTTCAACCCTACCGGTTATTATATCGGCAGAACTAAACAAATCGCAAGAGCAAAAACTTCTGGATACATTAAAAAGTATAAGAAAACATTTGTTTGGACCTTAGCAGATATTAAAGGAATTAGTCCTTCAATCTGTATGCACAAAATTATTTTAGATAATGAACATAAACCGAGAGTTGATCCCCAAAGGAGATTAAATCCAATAATGAAAGAAATAGTCAAGAAAGAAATATTGAAATGGTTAGATAATGATATTATATATCCTATTTCGGACGGTTATTAGGTAAGCCCAATTCATTGTGTTCCTAAGAAAGGAGGAGTGACTGTTGAAGCTAATGAAAATAATGATTTAATACACTATAAGACAAGTTGCTTGGTTGGTGTATATGTATTGACTATAGAAAATTAAATTCGACGCACGGGAAAGATCACTTTCCTTTAACATTTTTAGACCAAATGTTAGATAGACTAGCCGGGCATAAATATTTTTGTTTTTTAGATGGATGTACCGGTTATCATCAAATTCTGATTGCTCCTGAGGATCAAGAGAATACAACATTTACCAGTCTTTATGGAACATTTGCTTTTCGAAGAATGCCTTTTGGATTATGTAATGCACCTGCAACATTCCAGAGATGTATGATGTCTATATTTAGTAAATTAATTGATGATGGAATAGAAGTATTTATGGATGATTTCTCTGTATTTGAAACATCATTTGACGCATGCTTGAATCATCTTGTAAAAGTCTTAGAGATATGCGAAAAAACTAACTTATTTCTAAATTGGGAGAAATGTCAATTTATGTTTGCAGGAGGAATTGTATTAGGGCATAAAATTTCAGAAAATGACATGGAAGTAGACCCTGCAAAAATTCAAACAATAGCTAAATTACCACCTGTTGACCTCATAGTTGATGAGGTCTTTGGCTTCTCTCTTTAGTACTTAGGATCTAGCCTTAGGCTTTTCCTTTGACTAATCTTAGAGGACTAGAAATAGAACCCACCCTTTAGAAATTCAAACTACTTCTTAATTCCCTATAAACCCCACAAACTTGATTGTATACCTAATCATCTAGAGGGTTGAAATCAAATGTGGAGGTTTAAATAATGAGTTCCCTATAGGACTTTTTGGCCTTAGGAATAGCCTGGGTGGCCTGGTCTGGTGAGGGTTGACTTGCACATACACTAAACTCTCACACACATTCCAAGTCCTAAAACCACACTCTCACCCAACTTGACTTCCTGACTCATGTAGGTAATTCATATGAATGGTCCTTAACCCCGAAGCCCCTAGCTAAGAGGGTTACGAACAACATAGTGAATGCCTCAAATGAGTCCTCTCATGGCTCATATGGGCTTAATATGGCTTCATGGCTCAACCAAAATGATTTCATTTCACTCACACTTGATCAATCTTCCTTTTTTCAAAATTTAAATTTCTGACCCCGGGGCCCCGGACCCCACCAAACCTACCAAATACCCTTGAAATGACCCAAAATTTGCAAAATTACCTAAATTGCCCAAGATCCCTCAAAATCAATCCTAAACACTTCCCACCACTCAAATTGACCATATTAGGCCAAAAATACCAAAATTTCCAAAAATACCCCCCAATACCCTCCAAATGCCCAAAATACCCTTTTACCCCAAAAATCCAAAAATTCCAAAAATTCCCAGAAAATTCCAAAAAATTTCAAATATTACCAATTTCATTTTGTTCAACTACACCATGAGCCAATTTTGCCAATTTACCCCACTTTTATCAAAACCCCCAATTTGACCCATTTTTAACCCAAGTGACCCCAATGTCAAACCAAACCACCCCAATTGACCTCAATTCTGGTCCAATTCAATTCTAAACATCAATTCAATATCCTCAATATCAATTTAGACCAAGTCCAACTCCAATTTGACTGACATTTGGGCCCAATTTCAATTTGAAGTCTAAGGCCCAATTTGGACCCATGACATAAACCTAGCCCAAACCTACTCAATTCAAGTCCAATTGGCCCCAAATATTTTCTAAAGCCTTCCTAACATCCCCATAAACAAAACACTAACTTGATTTGCCCAAAATTTGAACCTAAACTCCACCCAAACCTAACCCAAAACCAAAATCCCTTAAATTGATCTAAGCCCAAACCTAACCCAAATGGGCCCAATCCCAAAATTGAAAACTCTTTGTAACACTCCCATAAACATTTCCCAACATTAATTTTACATCAAATCCAACATTAGCCCAACCTTAACCCAAGTTAGCCCAATTTGGCCCACCTTGGCCCCTTTACCAAAAGAAACCAAATTAAACCCAATTCTACTCCAAATCACACCAAATTGATTTCAAACCACTCATGACACATGCCTAAACCAATTGCAACATTTATTTGGCACAATCCTTTACAAAATATTCATCCTAAATTTACTTTAAATCCAAAAGGTCACTTCCTTAAACCACTTTAAAAGCCCATCCAAAATGATTTAAAAAAAAAAACCCAAAATCAATCCAAAGCCCACATGACAAATTCTTCTCATCATACCTTTAATTGAAATCATCCCTAAGTCCTAAATCAATAATCAAGCCATTCCAAATCAAGCCACATGCCAAATTACCCCTAAATGCCAAAAATTTCTAAAACCCATTTTCATGAAACAAGTCAACCTTTTCCAAGCCAAATGTAAGCCAAATCTGAGCCATTTACAAGCCATATGAAGCCATGAGAGTTTTGACACCTCACCGTGTCATTTATGGAAAATGGAGGGGCCCCTTTCTTAAGCCTTCCTTAAGCCTTTTTAACCTCATCCATGATACACACTAAACCATGCTTAGCCACCTCACCATGGATGGAGACTTCTCCACTCCAATTCGAGTGAGCCATATGATTCCCTTCGAGTCCAAATCAGGCCTTGGTGGGTGCACCAAACCCAAATCCATGCCTTTGACCAAACCAAGCCCAAAATGATCCCTTCCCCTTCCACTTTGATTCAACTCCTTTACACTTGGCATTTGCCGATTGAACTCACAAAACTCAAGCAATGACCTCCACTGACCACGAGGGTGACCCATGCACGGCCGGCCACCACCACGGCCGCCGGAAACCACCGAGGCCGAGAGGCTTGATTTGAATCAAAAATTCAATTTGAACTAGCTGACTTGTCCCAACCTAAATGGCCATTGCAGCTGTTCTTCCCTTGCCCTGAGCAGTTGATCCAAGCCTCCAATTGCCCCTGGGAAGCCCTCCAGCCACCTCTATTTAAACCCACTCACCTCTCGGCCAAACAAAGATGATGAACCAGACCTTAAGGAAACTCTGCCAAAATTGCTTCCAGACCTTCCCTTAACCCAGAGCAGTTGATCCCCAGTGTTCCTTTGTCCTAAACCCCATTAACAGAGCTCAATTTCTGAGTTGGAAATCCACCCAAAAAAATAGGACACTTCACCAAAGTGAGCCAATCTTCAAATTGATTGACCCTACACCTTCACCAGACCAAGAGGAGAAGTTCCCCAGCAAAAGCCCCCTCACCAGGCCAGCCATTGCTTCCAGCCTCCAAGCTTTGTGATCGGCCTTGCTCACTTTCATACTTAGTTAATTCCCCAGAGCCAGAGACTTCATCTAGAGCTTGCCTGGACTCAATCGAAGGTGACACAACCCTTAGATCGAAGCTTCACTTCTCTGAGCAAAGGTATGAACTCATTCTTCCTCAAGAGCTTCCAGCGATTCTCCATTTTGTTTGGGTTACTTTCATAGCTTATAAACCGTATGGATGTGTTCGTCTCTTCAAGACGAATCGATAGAGTATAAGAACTCGAAAATCCATTGAAAATCGAGACATATATTAGGGTTTGAGTGTGGACGGTCACGGGTGCACACCAGTCGTAGACGAT
Source organism: Papilionanthe hookeriana x Papilionanthe teres (assembly GCA_022702705.1). NCBI lineage: Eukaryota > Viridiplantae > Streptophyta > Magnoliopsida > Asparagales > Orchidaceae > Papilionanthe > Papilionanthe hookeriana x Papilionanthe teres. The sequence continues at coordinate 43,240,485 of CM040435.1, read as the reverse complement.
GACCAGGAGTCGTTGGATCGCGCGTGTATCGAGCGGACGGTCGAGATCAAGCCGGACAGTGGAATGTTACGTGAACCACGGGCCCCTGGAGCGCTGAGTCAGATGGCGGCGCCGAATCACAGAGCAACGCGTGGGCTTTCGATCCGCCATAGGTTGACGCGGCGCCGAGTCAGATATGTAGGAAATTAGGGTATTTTTTAATTATTTAAATACTAAAACTTCAAAAATTCATATCTTTGCATAGAAAAATCAAAAAAATAAAATAAAAATACCCACTTGCTTAGTGAACAGAGGAGAATAATATGGAAAAGAAATCAAGTTAATTGGATGAGTATTTTATTTTTAATAATTTATTTACTATTTCCAATGTTTTGATTCTCCATTTGCATAGATAATTCACCATGGCATGAGACCATAGGGCTTTTGAAGCCTCTGATCTTGGGAATATTCCCTGAATTTTTCAGGGTCCGATGCCATCTCTGTGAAAAGTTATTGATTTTCCAAGTTCATGTCACTCTTTTAGGTATTTTAATTTCAATAATTAGCATGTTGTAAAATAAATTCTAGGAAAATTTAGTGATGTTTCTTAGGACAAGGGGACCCTATGAAAAATATATTTTGAGTTAATTCATTCATAATAACCTTAATTGGCCTAAACCCCTAAAATTGAAATTGAATTAATTAGATTTAACCACACATCAAATTGACTTGAAAACAATTCTCCATTAATCTTTAGAGTCAGTGGAACATTACATAAAATTTTAAAATCAATTGGGCCTGATTAACCCCACCAAATGGATTGATTAAGCCTCATAAGCAAAATTGAACTTTAAAAATTCATAACTCCAAAATACTTTTCAAAAATTCACAAAAATGGTTTTGGAGCTTCTCTGATATCAGGGGAGTTCAGGAAAATTAAAATTGGAATTTTCTAAAAAAGTTGATTTTTCACAATATTTTAATATTTTAATAATTAAAAAATAATAAAAATCACAAAAATATTAAAAAGCATAAAAATGTCATATTTTGACTCCTAATCATTTAGGAACAAACCAAATATTTTTCCTAAGTCCCTAGGATAAGATATTGAATTTTAAAGGCTTAATGTAATTTTTAATATTAAAAAAAATGAATTTTCAACCTTTTTCACTAAAATAATTCTAATAAATCAAAGAAAAATCAAAAAATTATAAAATTTATTTCTCTAGACTCCTTGAGGTCAGAGAAATTTAAGAAAAATATAAAATCTATTTTTCAACTTTTACTTTATTTTAAAATTAATTAATACTCTAAAATTCAAAATAATTATAATAAATAAAATATAATTCAAAAAATTACAAAAATTGGTCCAAGTGGTTCGCTGGTCATTAGTAATATTCCATATTTTTCTTAAGAATAGACACCTTTCCTTGGTCATGTTGTTGAATTTTCTTTTAAAACCCCTATTTTCTACTAAAAATAATTATATAAATAAATTAAATTCAGAAAAATCACATTTTCTCCTCTAATGTCTTAATTGACATGTGAGTGAGGTGACATAAAAATTTCAAATTCATTTGAGCTCAATTTAGTGAGTTATGAAATAAATAAGCCTAAAAAGGCATAAAGGTAATTAAAAATTTTAACCCTTAATTAAAACTTTAGGTTTAATCAAAAGGGGGAGGTAAAATATTTGATTTTTTAATTTTCTCTTGGATGATTGAAACTTAGGGAAATTAAAAGGTAGAAACCCATTTAACACTTTGAAAATATCAAAATGAAACCCTAATTAATTAAATAATTTAAAATTTGGAAGGAATATATTTAAATTTGGATTATTAAAATAGGGATATTATTAAAAGGATATTTATTCTTTAATTTAAAAATCCCTAAATAAGTCACTTTAACAATATTTAGTTCTTAATTAAAAATTAAAATAATAATCCAAATTAAATAAATTAAAAATTAAAAGAAGATAACCTTTAAACGAATTAAAGTTTAAAATGTTAAATGGTCTAATAATTAAAAATCAAATTTAAAATTTTGGAATTAAATTAAATTAAATTAACTTAAGTCAAGTCAAATTTTAAATAAAACTAAATTAACACCTTAACAATTAAATTAAATTAAATTTAAAATTAAACTAAAATTAAAATTAAGTTAAATTAAATTAAAATTTAATTAAAATTAAAATTAAACTAAAATTAAAATTAAATTAAAATTAAATAAAATTAAATTAAAAATTAAATTAAATTAAATTAAATTAAATTAAAATCACTTAACAACAAACCTAAATGAAATAATTAAGAGTTAAATCAAAATATATCAATTATTTCAATACTTCTTTCTATCTAAGTAAATTTAAAACATGAACATCAATCTGAAATACTAAGATAATTTAAAGTGTAAAGATTTAAATTAAATCTAAAATAATTTGAACACTATTCCAAACTTAAAATTATTAATTAAAACCTCATAATAAAATTAAATCACTTTAAACCATTAACTCAAACTTTAAATTAAAAATGATTAAAATTCTCAACAACCCAACTTGCCCTTAAAGGCTTTAATTATTATAACTCTTAAATAGAGTATTAAGTGAGATGTCACTTCATTCATCAGGTAATCAAATACCCAAGTTCACTGAGCAAGAGACAAAGTTTAACTAAACTCTCGGATGATTAATTCACCTGTGCAATTAAATTTACTTGGACTCAAAATAATCCCAGAAGTATTGAAAAGATGTTTAGGACTCGTCCTAAGCACTTCTTCAATATGACGGGGTGTTTTGGAAGAACAATTGAATTTAATTGTTCTTTGATGAACAAAATCATCATTAAACCAAACCAACAACCTAGATGTCATAGGAAATGACTAGTTATAAGATTAGGAATTTGGTACACAACCAAAACCCTTTCCCTTAGCTTTACCTAGGTATTTCTTGCAAAATATGTTTAAATGCTCCAACATGTGTTTCAAGTGTAGCTTGGGATGACGGGAAGACCTTCCAGGTACGCTTTTATTTTATTGCAATTTACTTTATTGCAATTTACTTACATGCATTGCGCTTTACTTTTTTTTCTTGCATGATAAATAAGACTGTTGCATGAAAACCAAAACCTTTAGGATAGTCCCTGAAATGAAACCAAAACAAAATTGAAAGTCATTACAAGATAAAATTCACCGCCACAACATTCCAAAATATAAAACAACTCAAATTTTAATCACAAACAAAACAACAAAACTACAATTGCAACTAAATTAAAACTTCTTGTTGAATGATCGGGAATACCTCGGATGATGTAACCCACGCGTTGCTAACGAGATTTCCCACGGTCTAAATGAAAGTGTGAAACTCATTCAGTTGAGTTTAGCAAATTCATCTGAACTAAGTGAATTCGATGAAAATAATGGTGCCGGGATGACGGAACCGTGGGATCTTAATCGGTTCTATTTAAACAACTTTAAGATTTGTTTTAATTAAAATATTAAAAACGCTTGGATTTTAAGATTTTCTCTAAACCAAAACACTTCTCTGATCTCCTGATTTATGACTTCTAAAACTAAACCTCTGCAACAACAAGGAGCTCGGAGCATGGTGGGCAGCTCGGCCATCGTCATCAGCAAAACTCAGATCTACTTCAACAAAACTTTCTTAGAATTAAATAACCAAGCCATAGGACTTCGAGGTAGTTTGCTTAGTGCAACATAAATCCTCAACTCTTCGTTAGGCATTTGCATAATCATGTTATGCAAGTTAAGCCCTAACCGGTCTTAGGACTCCGAGGTAGTCGTTCGGTACGACATAAACCCTCATATCTTCCAGGTTATTTGTATGATCATGTCATACAAATATAAGTCTTAATTAATTAAAATTGACAAGATTGCAACATCAAATAAAATTCCTAAATCTAAGCCAAACAATAGGATAGTTTGGGAAGTTGCCAAGATTCTACTTGGATCCTCAACTTCTCCTACTTTTCTTCCTTTGGACTCCTCAAATTAATTGTTCCAAACTTGATCCATTCCCTATTGAAATTCCAAAATTCAATCCTTTGAAACCTTAAACTTTGAAATTCTTGAGAGCAAAACCACTAATCATTATCGAGAGTTTTCTTAAATGATTCCCGTCATTTAAGATGTAATTAACTATAGGGGCTTGCCCTTATAGAGAACTTTAAGTACCCAGGTAATATAAACCTTGTTTAATTTCTTTATTTTAAACAGGGGAACTTGTCGGCTTATAAAATTGATTCGTAGACCAAACGAATGTCACAAATCTTCTAGTTTATTTAACCTAGCCCCATCATCGAGCAAAGTGTCTATTCTTTGGGATAGATACACGGTTTGTGATGTGGTGCTCGTTTATATAAACTATTCTGGGATGTGAGATCGGCTTTGATTTCATATCTTAAAATTATTTTCAAAATCAAATGCTACTTTTTAAATTATATATATATATATATATATATATATATATATATATATATATATTTAAATTAAATATAAAATCTAAAATTCGCCGACAACTTCTGTAGGCGACCCCTTTTTTAAAATACAACACACAAACCTAAAAAATATGCCGACAATTTCTGGCGACTACGCTGGGGACATAGTTCCCCTCTCCATTTTGATTAGATGGTTATATTTGATAAATCGGTAGTGTATCCATGTCCCTAGTGGAGCAAACTACCATTCTTCCGTTGGAATACCCCCTTCATTTCTGTCTTGAACGAGTATAGCCAACTCCTCTCGGATTTAGGAGCCACTGTTTAGACACCCCTAAACGGAGAGGTTCCGAAATCCTTTTACTTTTTTTTTGAGGTGGGGTGGACCCCCAATAGGTGTTATTTTAGGAGCGGTCCTTCGAGTTGAGAAGTCTTGCATAAGACTTTCTCTTCCTTTCCAATTCTAAATCGGGCCCTTTACCTTTTCTATAACCCTATTTCCTTTAATCGTTTTGTTTCTAACGAACGAACCCGCTAATAAACAACCTTCTAATAAACAATCTCTTTTAAAAAAAATCACAAATACACTAAGATAAACGAAAATGTGTTCGGACTCTTTCTTTTTTTTTTGTCCTAAACTTTACGCTGAAAGGAAGTATAATTTGGGACTGACATTTGGAATCTGCCCTGTAGAAAATGACTGCCCCAAAGTTAATCTTCTTCTTCACCAATGGAATGGACTTCACCGTTTACAAGGATGAGCTGCGACAATGGGATCATCCGTTTCGGACAAGGATTCGGCAACACAGATGTCAAGTTCGCTGATGTCACTCTCTTCACACTAATGGACAAAGTGTCAGAAATTGAGAAACCCCTAATTGAGTTCAACCTGAAATCGGCTCAAGAATTCCCTCCCCTACAAAGGATTCCAGTGAAAAAGGTACTACTGCTCGTAAGAGGACTGTTGTCTCTACCCCCACCGGTCTAGTCATCTCTGCACCTACCCCGACTTCTACCAAACTGAAGGGGAAGGAAATCCAAGTCTGTGATGAGCCTGTCACCGTGGAGGGTACAGATTTTGCTACAATACCAGCTGTTTTTGAGATTGGGTCCAGTTCAAGAGTTGCACCCCTAACTCGGACTCAAAGGAGAAATAGAAGCAGAAAGATCGCCAAGACCGAGAAAGCCAAAGCTGCTGAAGTTGCATTTCTAAAAGAAATCCCTGAGGAAAGAGAAGAACTGCCTGAGTATATACCTCTGTTGGAGGGGAGCAGGTTTCACCCTCTCACTGCCGCATCAGATGAAGAGAATGTCCATAGGATCGCCGCTGCATTACCCCGACCTGCGTACTACAGCAATTACAAGATGAAAAGGGATAAGACTACGCCATTGGCTCGACTGCAAGCTGTGATAGAAAGATTGGCAAAGAAAGAAAGATGCCCTGTGTCAGAATTCTTAAGAAGGATAGGACGAGTGCCAGCTAAATCCCGCCTCGGACCGTAAATAGAGCCTGTTGCTGCCACAGAGAAACCAAAGAAGAAGATAAAAACTAGTTCACCCGTTGTTGTATCGGGTCTACAAATTAGGGAGGATACCACCTTCCAGCATATAGCCGACAGATCATCCGGTCCTAGGCTTCCGGCTGCGAGAAGGATGGTATGGCGACCTACTACTGGCGAGCTAAGACCAAAACAATGTCCTGAGAAGAAAGTTCTCGTCACGAGACTTGAATCTGAAGAAAGTGCTACTGCAATAAAGGGGACTCCCGACAAGGAAGTTCAACAACCGTCACGAGACAACTGCGAGACCGTTCGGAAAAGGCCACTAAAGGAAGCCATGGACAATTTAAGGACCGACATCCGACGGTTAGCAAAAGAAAGGGAAGAAAAACTAGAAGATGAAGTTGACTCATCAGAGTTCATGGATGAGGAATATGCAGAGATCAACATGGTTGAGACGCGAGCATCATCCGCTTCACAAGGTGCTCCAGCAGCTGCAGAAAGAGATGAACCGGAAGTGATGAGGGCACGGCTTCGGGAAAGAGATGACACAATTTCCCAGATGGCAAAGAGGATGGAAGAGATGGCTGCTGCCTTAGCCACTCTCCAGAGTCAGGTACAACCTCAGAAAGAAATAACCCGACCGCGGCGCTTAATGCAGTAATGTTTGCTTCCAAAAGATAGCCAAAAAGCTTTGGCTCAATTTATAAATAGCGGCTAGCGTATAAAATTAATATTATATAATTTAGTAATATTTTTACACACTAGTGGGTACTACGCGAGTATGCGTATCGTTTCGAAGTAATATAGGGTTTTTAAACAAAGACCCCGATATCGATCCCATCGGGGAAGATTTATAGAAATAAATTTTCTATGAAGTGAAAGCGAAATAAAATAGTAAAAATATTTTTATTTTATCTTTTAATGTAATTATAAATTACTATTAATTTACTAGATGTAATTAAAGAAAACAATAATAAGAAAATGATTTTATGAATTCTATATAAAATAAATAACTTTCTTTCCTTCAATTAATCTAAGATTTTTAAGATAATTTAATATTCGTTGGAGAATTTGATTTATGGTATTGTGCCAAATGAAGCATTCATATTCTTTACCCTTTGATCCAGGCGCAAAAAACATTGGCTAATTTACAGAATAGGTCCGGATGCATTGTTAGTAGAATGGGTTAATCTAGGCTCACACTTCTAGATGTCCAAGGGTGGCTATGGTCGGCCCTACTAGTGACCCTTTCCTAGTCTATAAATCAAATTATAAGAATTTAGTCTGTCACTCTAAAAACTTATCAATTCTACGCCCTTTAAATATTATCTTCCTATTTATTTGCATTTCACCATGAATAGCCCGCACATGGCCTTCGACTACCCAAGGATTCATGTGACATTTACAAGTTAAGAGTTCTTCTCCTTCAAGGTTTCTAAACTCTTAAACAGGTTTTAACAATTCAAACGGCCAATTTAAAAAGTAAAGTAAGATCAAGTTTTAATGTCATCACAATGTTTTGAAAATATTTTGAATTTTAATTCTCCATCGAATCTTTATATTATCTTATCTATCTCTTCATAAATGAAGTAAGAAAGTAACTAACTACTCGTAACACATTGAAAATAAATAACAAAACATGATAATTAAACTTTGAATCAAATGTAAAAATATACTTATCTCAAATATTTCTTCTACAGATCTTATGATTCCTACTGACTTCACAGTGTAATGAACTTCAGATGCAATAACTTGAAAATAAACTCACTAAACTAAACAAAAGTGGCCCTAAATTTCTCTCTCTAATTCTCTCTCTAAGGATGAGAGATCCTAAAGTAGATAAGAGAAAGGGGTACAATGGGAGGGGCACGTTTTCCGAAGAAATGGACCTCTATTTATAGGCTTCAAGAGTTGCCTTGAGGCACCTCTTCAAAACATGTCCACATTCAATGAATCTTCTAGAAGGTCGGTCTGGCGCCTAGGCGCCGGACACCGCGTCCAGTTCTTCGCACCTCTTCACTTTAGCTCGCACCTCTTCGCGATTAAAACCTTTTTGGAGAGTCCAAATGCAATGTATTACATGTTCTATTATCAAGGAACAACTGCCAGCCTTCTAGAATGTCCAATAACCGCTCACTCCGTCAAAATAACTGATCAAATGTTGTCAAAAACTTGACAGTTTTCGTATCGAGTCTGACGCCTAGGCGCTTTTTTTATACTTTTGATATTTTGCTCCATTTTTGCTCCTTTTTGCTCCTTTTTCCTTCTTAGAACTTTTTACATTACCTACATCCAAAAACACAAAAAATACCTTTCATTAAAGCATAATATCCTTAGAAATTAATAAGAATTAGGACATAAAGAAATAGGTATTTTTTATAGATCAAAATCCCCCAAACTTAAATGTTACTTGTCCTCAAGTAACTCTTTTTACTACATAAAATATAACTTTTGGAAATAAAAGATAAATATTTAAGATTCCTTATAATTTTTGATTTTATAAAGTCTTTAGTAAATTATTAACCCAATTTCACTAACTAGGTTTAATTTTAAGAATTTAAAGAATATTTAACTACCAAATCATAAGATTTCAAACTTTTCATTCATTTTGAAAATAATAGAAGTCTATTATATTAAGCTTTCATAGATTATTTACAAGAAAAAGATCTTCTTGAAAAATCTTTTCTAAATAAATAATTATGTATAAAAATTAAGCAAAGTATGTAACTAGTTTTCTTCCTATAAGATAATTCAAGTGAAGCCAATTTTTGATTAGGCATTTCCTCAAGCTTCTCCTCTCTATCTTTTTTTTTATTTATTTATTTTTTTTTTAATTATAGAGATGATTACTATATCTGGATAGCCTGTTAATAGTTTTGAACTTCACTATCCTTAACTTATATTTTCAAAACTTATACATCTCCACTTAATTATTATAACATAAATAAAAATTCAAAAAGAATTCCAATCTTTTCTTTTTTAAGTGATAATTTTTTTGATTAGTTAATATTTCTAAAATTCTATTATTTCTACCATGAATAGAAAAATTCTTTATCTCATTCTTCTTTAAGTTAAATAATTCTATTCTTAAAATCAATCAAGGTTAGTAAAATTTTGGTTAATTTCACTAAATTGTTTATAATTTCAAAAATAAAAGTGATCTCAAATAAATTCTTCATTCCTTAAGTTATGTTAAAAAGTTTTTATTTTTAAGAAAATATTAGCTCTTTAAGGACAAATAAAATTTAATTTTGAATGGATTTTCCCTTCCCCCAAACTTAAGTTTTGGTATACTATGATAATTTGAAAGTATGAGAGAAAGAAAATCATAAGTATTTTTAGTAAGTATGTTAAAACAATCTTAAAAAGAAAAATTAACTTCTAATCATGCTTTTATGAATAATTAAGATAAAATTGAAGCATGTATATAGAAAAGTAAGCTGGCTAATTTTATGATGATATTAAATTTGAAACAGAATTAAAATATAGCAAAATAATTAAGTACTAAATATTAAACTAAAACACATATAAATTAATTCTAAATTCAGTCTCAACAAAACAGAATCCTAATACTAAACAGTCAACATACATCAAATACAAAACTAACAAACAATCCAAATAAAACAAACTAACAGAGTAACACATCAAAGAAATCTATAATAACTAATCACTAGCTGTAGCCTCATCATCATCTTCATCACCATAGGAAAATTCTACGTCTTTAAGATCAACAAATGGTGTGAAACTAGGAAAAGTAGGAAAACTAACATCAAGTTCACCCTTCAGAAATCTGACTAGGGCTTCATCATACTCAGCATCATAATTACTCTTCCTCTGGGTATAATCAGATAAATGATCTAGTTTTCTATCAATAGTATCAATCTTGCAGTGAGTTTGAAATAACTCCTACTGCTGCTCTAAAACCGATCATGCATCGATTCCCGTAAATCCGATGGTGGCTCGCCAGAAGTAGAGGGTCTAGAAGTAGAAGGTCTACCTGAAGTATGTGCAGAAGTAGAAGGAGCAGTCGATCTCTTCCTTCGAAGATGATCATAGATACTAACACTCTCATGCCCAATTGGCTTAGTAGACTTCAGCTTCTCCTCAGAAATATCAGCAGTGACTCCATTACTAACACATAGTGAGTAGATCAAAGATGGAAATCCCAATCCAACAGAAGTGCTGGATCTCGCAGTAGACTCCACCGAATCATAAATAATGTTCCCGACATCAATTGGCTTCCTCTCCTGAATGCAGTAATTTAAGATCGCTCGATCTCTAGTCACTTCGCTCAGGTGGTTGGAAGGTAACAATCTTGCAGAAATAAAGTAGTGTCATGCTTTAGATACACCATTTAATTCGTAGGATTCGAAGTTTACCCTCTTTCCATTCCCGATCTTCCAAGATCCAAGCATCGTTAGTCGATAAGCAATAATCATGTCCAAATCTACCTCGATGGTGATAATCCGAATAATAAGCACTCAATAGTTGGTGGCGGGCCATAAAATATGTTGATTCTTTCGGACTAAATCCTACTCCGATACCTCCGACAAAGACTTCATAATCCTCGACATCCGGAAAATTTGCATAAAATTCTCGAACAATCGGGATAACGAAGAATGAAGAAGTAAAATAACAAAATCGTTGCCGGTTGTGCGCAACAATAGTGTTTTCAATCATTTCTCCAAGATGGTAGAAACTTCATTCATAAATAAACTTTCTGGACGTCGCAAATTCATGGAAACGAAAATGCGCAGCCGCAGTAGAGAATTTGCTGCTATCAAAGTTACCTCGTGCCTTCCCGCGTTTAGATTTTGGAGCCATCTAAACGTGAAAGAAAACAAGAACAAATTTAGGAATCAAAGATTTAAACTCTTTTTAAGTTTATAAAACTTAAAATAAGTTTAGAAATCCAAAGAAATCACTAAAAATCGAATATTTTTTTTTTCAAATTTTCAGTTCTTAGCAAAACTTAGGGAAATCTATGGTAAAAATCGAAAATAAATGGTTTAAAGTGTAGATCTGACCTTGAGACGAAGAAATAAAGTGGTTTCGCGCTCAAATATTTGATTTTTTTACCTCAAAATGGATCTAGAGGATGTATTTTCGTGAAAATGGGGAAGAAGATGAAGCTTAGGCGTCAAAAATGGCTTTTGGGGGTTATTTAAGTAAATTTTTTGGTACAGTCCGAACTGGCGCTTAGGCGCCGAATTCTGGCGCCTAGGCGCCACACTCACCTTTCACAAAAAAAAAAATTTTTAATTTATTTTCCTACCAAAATTCATAAATTCAACTTCCAATTACTCATATAAGAGTAGAGCTTCAGTTTCTAACTTCCACAACATTTTTCAAAAATTTATAAAAATTAAATATTGAATCCACCAATCAAACATAAGGTTTTCAATCGAACTCACTAATTTCCATTTAAAATCTTCAATTTTGACTCAATACATTCCAGATAAGTACTACATTTGATTCAAGTTCCTAATACACACTCAATCATAACAATTTCAAAGTAAATACAACACACATTGAACATGAAAGCAAATATACTAACAAACACAATCGATTCTCTAAATCGATACAACGACTCAACAAACCATAATAACTATCTCTTTACCAGAATATTCTAATCTTCACAAATTGTGTATTCCACTTGGAAAGAATACTAACACTCTCGGGAAATCCGTAGCCGTCTTTTCATCAATCCACTTGTTCTTCGCATACATTTCAACTTGAGCATCTTGATAAGTCGCAATATGATCAAATTGAAGTTTCATTTGTCATTCTAGATGTTCAACTTGATGAAACATCTCATGAAGGCGATCTCCAATACTTTTAAAATCTTCTTCAAACTTATCTAAACGACTAGAAATTTTATCTAAACATACAGCGATGAAACCATTGAAGTAGGGTTGAGGATCCCTTGAGACCTTGTCTCTAGCCTCTTCTCCATGATTTCTCCTTTCCATTTCTTCAAAAATTTCTCAAATCTCTGAAGAATGAAATGTAAGGGACGTAATTTTGATTGTTTGATGGTTAGGGAAGAAGATGGGTTGCTTTAAAGGGGATAATCGTGTGACAAACTGAAAATTTTCGGTTTTTGCACGACCCAGTAACCGTGGCGCTTAGGCGTCGAATCTGGCACCTAGGCGCCGGACTTATTGATACATAGTTGATTCTGGCGCTTAGGCGCCGAATTCTGGTGCCTAGGCGCCGGAACTATGTTCAACTCCATTTCGCCTAATCGTCAAATTTTCAAAATTTCGTTCTCCAAGATAGGTAAATTATACTGGTAAGAGTAATTTAGACTCGATAACTCACATTGTAAACTATCATAATGAAGGTTAACTTGATATCCTTTTTACACATATTTAAAATAGAGTGATCCTATTTTTAAATCTTACATACCTCAAAATAATTTTCAGCCTAAGTCAACCAAGACTTATGAGGATCAAAGTTTTCTAAAGTAATATAAAATTAATCAAGATCGAGGCATAACCTTACATTAAAACACAAAAACACAAGATAATTATGGGTTGCCTCCCACAAAGTGCTTGGTTTAACGTCGTCAGCCCGACTTAAGTAAATCTTTAATCAAGTTGACTCAATTCATAAGCCTCTTTATAAATCTTTTTAATATCTCCCAAATAAGGCTTCAATCTTAATCCATTTACTTTAAAAATTTTTCCAGTTTTGGGATCTTTAATATCCTCAGCTCCATAATGGTATACTTTCTCAACAAAATATGGTCCAATCCATTTAGATCTTAATTTTCCAGGAAAAAGTCTTAAACGAGAATTAAACAGTAAAACTTTTTGTCCAGGCTAAAAAATTTTTCCTGAAATTTTCTTATTATGCACCATCTTCATTTTCTCTTTATAAATTCTCACATTTTCATACGATTTGTTTCTAATTTCTTCCATCTCATTTAGTTGCTATAATCGTTTTTCTCCTGCTTTATTCAAATTAAAATTAAACTCCTTTATCGCCCAATAAGCTTTATGTTCAAGTTCTACAGGTAAGTGACAATGTTTACCATAAATTAACTGGTAAGGTGACATTCCGATTGGTGTCTTATAAGCTGTTCTATAAACCCAATCAGTTCTTTTAGGATTAACAGTCTTTTCTAAAATTCTTTTAATTTCTCTGTTTGATACTTCAGCCATTCCACTTGTTTAAGGGTGATAAGCAGTTGCAATTCTATGTTTGATTCCAAATTTTTGTAGTAATGATTGAATTCTTATATTCTTGAAATGACTTCCACCATCAGTGATAATTACCTTAGGCATTCCAAATCTTGAAAATATCATTTTCTTTAAAAATTTTGAAACACTTTTGGAATCACAGCTTGGTAAAGCAATAACTTCAATCCACTTTGAAACATAATCAATTGCTAATAAAATATAAATTTTTCCAGTATGATGGAACAAATGGTCCCATAAAGTCTAATCCCCATATATCAAAAATTTCAACTTCCAATATATAGTTTAAAGGCATTTCATCTTTCCTAGATATATTTCCCATCCTTTCGACATCGATCACATGTTTTCACATATTGTCTCACATCTTTAAATAAGGTAGGCCAATAAAATCCAGAATTTAAAATTTTAAATGCAGTTTTATCTATGCCAAAGTTTCCTCCAAAATTAGAATCATGACATTTTTGAATAATAGCAAAAGTTTCCTCATAAGGTACACATCTTCGAATCATAGAATCTTTACCAATTTTAAATAAATGAGGTTCTTCCCAAATATAAGATTTAGCATCATATTTAAATTTCTTAATAAATTTGTTATCCAAGTCATAAGGCAAAATATTGCTAACTAAATAATTAACAATATCAACATACCACGATGTGTTGTATCTTTGATTAACATATAAAGATTCATCAGGGAATTTTTCATTTATATTTTCTTCCGAAATAATATCATTTTTAATTTTAGACAAATGATCAGCAATTTGGTTTTCAGTTCCTTTTCTATTTACTATTTGAAAATCAAATTCTTGTAGAAGTAAAACCCATCTTATAAGTCTAGGTTTAGAATCCTTCTTAGATATTAGATATTTAATAGCAGAATGATCAGTATGAACTATGCATTTAGTACCAAGAAGATAAGGTCTAAATTTATCAAAGGCATATACTATCGCTAGAAGCTCTTTCTCAGTGGTAGTGTAATTTCTTTGTGTTTCAGTGAGAGTTTTACTAGCATAATATACAACTTTGAAAATTTTCTGATATTTTTGTCCTAATACAGCTCCAATTGCAAAATCACTTGCATCACACATTAATTCAAAAGATTTATTCCAGTCAGGTGAAACAATGATAGGTGCAGTTATTAATTTTTCTTTTAGAATATTAAAAGCATTAATACATTCTTCATTAAATTCAAATTGTGCATCTTTTTCTAATAAATGACAAAGAGGTTTAGCAATTTTAGAAAAATCCTTTATATATCTTCTATAAAATCTAGCATGACCTAGAAAACTTCTCACATCAGTAACAGTAGTAGGTGGTTGCAATTCAGCAATAATTTACACTTTTTCTTGATCTACATCCATCCCTTTTCGTGATACTTTGTGTCCAAGTACAATGCCTTCTGTGACCATGAATTGACATTTTTCCCAGTTAAGAATTAAATTTGTTTCTTCTCATCTTTTCAGAACTTTGGCTATGTTTTCCAAACAAGATTCAAAAGAAGTTCCAAAGATCGAAAAATCATCCATGAATATTTCAATTCCTTCGTCAATCAAATCACAAAATATTGACATCATACATCTTTGAAAAGTTGCGAGTGCATTACATAAACCAAAAGGCATTCTTCTAAAAGCAAATGCTCCATAAGAACCCGTAAATGTTGTCTTTTCTGGTCCTCGGAGCAATAAGTAATTGATGATAACCAGAATATCCATCCGTAAAACGTAAATATGAGTGTCCAGCTAATTTATCAAGCATTTGATCCAAGAAAGGTAAAGGAAAATGATCCTTTCTAGTGGCTTTATTTAGTTTTCTATAGTCAATACAAATTCACCATCCAGTAACTTGTCTTGTGGGAATAAGTTCATTTTTATCATTAACAATGACAGTTACACCTCCTTTCTTCGGAACACAATGAATAGGACTTATCCATTGACTATCTGAAATATGATAAATAATACCAGCATCTAACCACTTAATAATTTCTTTTTTAACAACCTCTTTCATAATAGGATTTAATCTTCTTTGCGATTCTATAGTAGGTTTAAATTTTATTCCATTAAAATTCTATGCATGCAAATGGAAGGGATTATTTCTCTTATATCAGCAATAGTCCAACCAAAAGCTTTCTTATAATTCTTTAACACACCTAGTAATTTTTCTTCATGATCTTTACTCAGCTCAGAAGAAATAATAACAGGTAAAGTTAACGAATTTCTAAGAAACGCATATTTTAAATGGGAAGGTAACATTTTTAATTTCGAATCTGTGTGCTTTTTAATTGAGGGTAAAAGTATATCATTTTGAGTTATGTCTAAAGTTTCCCAATTATCTTTAATAAAATGAGTCTCTTCTTCTTCTACTATTTCATCTTCATCAGTTAAAAATTCAAATTTTTCTTCAGAAATAACTTTACATTTTTCTTAATAATGTTTTTCAATTAAATAATCAATTATATCCCTTTGATAACATTTCTCTTTATCAGGGTACTTCATTGATTTAAGAATATTGAATTTAATTTCTTGATCATTGACTCTCATGGTTAATTCTCCTTTTTGCACATCAATCATAGCTCGTCCGGTAGCTAGAAAAGGTCTTCCTAAAATAATAGGTATCTCTTTATCTTCTTCCATGTCAAGTACTATGAAATCTACAGGGAAGATAAATTTATCCACTTTAACAAGGACATCCTCTATAACTCATTTAGGATAAGTGATAGATCTATCGCCTAACCGAAGAGTTACGATGGTGGGAGTAATATCTCCTAAATCTAATCTTTGAAAGATATAAAATGACATGAGATTAATACTTGCTCCTAAATCACATAAAGCTTTTCCGCAAAATTTTTCTCCAATAAGCACGAGGTATAGTGAAACTTCCAGGATCCTTAAGCTTTTCAGGTAATTTCTTTTGAATTATTGCACTGCATTCTTCACTTAATGCAACAGTTTCAAAAGCTTCAAATTTTTTTTTGTTGCTTAAAATATCCTTCATAAATTTTACGTAAGTTGGAATTTGTTCCAAAGCTTCAGCAAAAGGTATGTTATTAGTAAGTTTCTTAAAAATTTCAAAGAACTTAGAAAATTGATGAACAAGTTTCTGTTGTTTAAGTGTTTGAGGAAAAGGTGGTGGTTTTTCAACTTACACATTAACAGGTATAACAGACTGATCTTGACTAGGAGAGAGAGTTTCTTTAGGTTTTTCAATCTCTTCAACCTCAATCTCTTTTTCAATTTCATTCTGCAATCTTTCTTTTAATTCCTTTCCACTTCTAAGTTGCATAGCTTTAACTTGATCATGTTCTTTTCCAGTTTCCTTTAGATTGATTTCAACATTACTAGGAAGTGTTCCTACAGTGTCCGTTATTAATTAAAGTAGCAATTTGCCCCATTTGATTTTCAATATTACGAATAAGCAAGATTTTGATTTTGTAATCGATTATTCATTCGCATAATTAATTCTTCTATCGATAACTTTTTCTCGTCGATTATTAAATCCACGAGGTTTATAATTTAAATTAACTTGATTATTTCAATCTCTAGTGGGATGAGATTGATTATTACCCCATTGTTGTTGTGAATTATTCCAATTAAAATTAGGATGATTTTTCCACCCAGGATTATAATTATTTGAATAAGGATTATTTTTACTTGCAATAGCTTGTAAAGTTTCAATAGTTTGAGAATCTTCAATATTAGCAAAGTTATTATGCGAAATATTAATTGCAAAATTATCTAATTTCTTAGACATTGCCGCAACTCGTGAAGCTAAGATAGAAAAGGCTTCATTATCTTCGAATATCGGCCATCTTTTTAGTGTTAATCCTTTCTGAAGGCCATTGAAAAATGTTATTAGCCATTTCTTCAATTAAAGTGTAAGCTTCTTCAAATGATTTAGACATTAAAGAACCTCCAGAAGCAAGCATCAATAATCGATTTTAAAGATCCAATTAATCCATTATAAAATGTTCGAATAATCAACCAATCGTGTAAAGCATGATGAGGACATTTTCTTAATAGTTCTTTAAATCTTTCCCAAGTTTCATATATTGTCTCCCGTCAAATCGACTAAACGAAGTAATATCATTTCTTAATTTAGCAGCTTTTAGAAGGAGGAAAATATTTAGCAAGGAATTTTTGTTCCATTTCAATCCATGTTTTAATAGAACCGATCGTTAATGAGTTTAACCACATCTTTGCTTTATCTCTTAAAGAAAAAGGAAAGAGTCTAAGTCTAATAAGCATCATCGAAAAAATTGTTATATTTAAAGGTAGCACAAAGTTCTAAAAAACTAACAAGATGTAAATTTGGATCCTCATTCGGTGATCCACCAAATTGATTGTTTTGCACCATCCGAATAATAGACGGTTTAAGTTCAAAAGAATTAAGCATCTACAGCTGGGTATTTGAATACTACTATGAAGTTCATCAACTGTAGGGTTAGCATAATCCCTTAATGGTTTATAAACATTTTGATCATAAAGTTCAATTGGATTTTGTAAAGTAGCCATTTCTTGAAATTTTTGAATTTGTTTTCCCTTCTTAATTTTTCTAATTGTTCTTTCCAATTCAGAATCTAAAGGTATTAATCCTTCAGAACCAAATCTTCAAATAAAACAAGCAATAAATATAAAATTTAACTATTCTATTTCTTTCTTCCTTCGATTTCTTCCCCGGCAACGGCGCCAAAAACTTGACTCGACCGCGGCGCTTAATGCAGTAATGCTTGCTTCCAAAAGATAGCCAAAAAGCTTTGACTCAATTTATAAATAGCGGCTAGTGTATAAAATTAATATTACCTAATTTAGTAATATTTTTACACACTAGGGGTACTACGCAAGTATACGTATCGTTTCAAGTAATATAGGGTTTTTAAACAAAGACCCCAGTGTCGATCCCACAGGGAAGATTTATAGAAATAAACTTTCTATGAAGTGAAAGCGAAATAAAATAGTAAAAATATTTTTATTTTATCTTTTAATTTGATCATAAATTACTATTAATTTACTAGATGCAATTAAAGAAAACAATAATAAGAAAATGATTTTATGAACTCTATATAAAATAAACAACTTTCTTTCCTTCAATTAATCTAAGATTTTTAAGATAATTTAATATTCATTGGAGAATTTAATTTATGGTATTGTGCTAAATAGAAGCATTCCTATTCTTTACCCTTTGATCCAGGTGCAAAGAACATTGGCTATGGTCGGCCCTACTAGTGACCCTTTCCTAGTCTATAAATCAAATTATAAGAATTTAGTCTGTCACTCTAAAAACTTATCAATTCTACGCCCTTTAAATATTATCTTCCTATTTATTTGCATTTCACCATGAATAGCCCGCACATGGCCTTCGACTACCCAAGGATTCATGTGACATTTACAAGTTAAGAGTTCTTCTCCTTCAAGGTTTCTAAACTCTTCAAGAGGTTTTAACAATTCAAACGGCCAATTTAAAAAGTAAAGTAAGATCGAGTATTAATGTCATCACAATGTTTTGAAAATATTTTGAATTTTAATTCTCCATCGAATCTTTATATTATCTTATCTATCTCTTCATAATTGAAGTAAGAAAGTAACTAACTACACGAACACATTGAAAATAAATAACAAAACATGATAATTAAACTTTGAATCAAATGTAAAAATATATTTATCTCAAATATTTCTTCTACTGCATCTTCCGATTCCTACCGACTTCACAATGTAATGAACTCCAGATGCAATAACTTGAAAATAAACTCACTAAACTAAACAAAAGTGGCCCTAAATTTCTCTCTCTAATTCTCTCTCTAAGGATGAGAGATCCTAAAGTAGATAAGAGAAAGGGGTACAATGAGAGAGGCACATTTTCTGAAGAAATTGACCTCTATTTATAGGCTTCAAGAGTTGCCTTGAGGCACCTCTTCAAAATATGTCCACATTCAATGAATCTTCTAGAAGTTCGGTCTGGCGCCTAGGCACGGGAATCGGCGCCTAGGCGCCGGACACCGCGTCCAGTTCTTCACACCTCTTCACTTTGGCTCGCACTTCTTCGCGATTAAAACCGTTTTGGAGCGTCCAAATGCAATGTATCACATGTCCTATTATCAAGGAACAACTGCCAGCCTTCTAGAATGTCCAATAACCGCTCACTCCGTCAAAATAACTGATCAAACATTGTCAAAAACTTGATAGTTTTCGTATCGAGTCTGGCGCTTAGGCGCCAGGCTATATTTTTTTATACTTTTGATATTTTGCTCCATTTTTGCTCCTTTTTGCTCATTTTTCCTTCTTAGACATTTTTACATTACCTACATCCAAAAACACAAAAAATACCTTTCATTAAAGCATAATATCCTTAGAAATTAATAAGAATTAGGACATAAAGAAATAGGTATTTTTTTATAGATCAAGAAACAACCCTAGAAATTATCCATATTGCAGATGGAGGAAAAGAGATCACATCCGTCAACGGAGACGAACAACCAAAGAAAGATCCCGCACAAAGCATGATTCCGTAAAAGGACATTAAGAGCATGGTAGAACAGCAAGTGCGAGAAGCCCTAGCACAATCAAAGAGTGGAGCATCTATTCAGACGGGTAGATCTTACGCCGAAGAGTTCGATGCAGTCCAATACCCGAAAGGCTTCGTACCACCTCTGTTTAAGACTTTTGATGGGACGGGAAACCCCCGGCAGCATGTCACACATTTTCGTGCTAGTTGCTGCAATGCCGGTGGGAGTGATGCTCTACTCTTCCGTCAGTTCGTCAGCAGTTTATCAGGGATTGCCTTCGACTGGTACGCAGAATTGCCAAATGGTTCAGTAAAGACCTTTTCAGAACTAGAGAATCTCTTCGTTAAGCGGTTTGCCGGGGCTCAGCACCACATCACTATCGGTGATCTAGTGGTGGAGCAACAAAAGCCGAACGAGACTTTAGTGGATTACATACTTCAATGGAGAAACTTAAGTATGAAGTGTGAACCACAGCTTCAAGAATAACATGCAGTCGGCATCCTACTTAAAAGTATCCATGGCCCGATAGTACTTCTCCTTAAAGGATTTACAATCAAGACTTTCGAGAAGTTGCTTAGCAAGGCCGGGAGCTTGCAAGAAGAGGCAAAGCAGTTGAGTTTCATGAACAAGAACGATAAGCAAAAGCCCGTGAAAACATTCGAAAAGAAATGTGGAATTGTCGCGGTAGTCGATGAGGGCAACCAGCCAGTGCAGATACAGTCAGAGCGGCCACAGCCTAGTTATCAACCACCGCAACAGACTTATCAGCAACCTCAGCAGGGCTATCAGCACCCTCAGCAGGGCTATCAACAACCTCGTCCGAGCTATCAGTCGCCTCAGCATTATGAACAATCGCCTCGTTCATCGCATACCTTAAGAGAACTTCTAAATAGAGAATATCCATTCAAAACTGAAGCAATAGCAAAGATGTTCCGTAGCTTAATGAAGACACCAGATTTTCAGCTGCCAGAGCCCAAGAAGCCGGAGGAAGTCAATAAGAAAGATCATCCGAACTATTGCCCTTACCACCAGTTGCTCGGACACAAGATAGAGGATTGCATCACTTTCAAAGTTGGCTTGATGATAATCTCCGGAATGGGAACATAACGATCCCAAAGGAATACATGAAGGAGCCCCAGAAAGGAGGTTCCGTCAATATTATTTCAACGGATCCCATTGTTCTGATAAACCCGTACACGACTGATGATGGATGGAGTACTGTCTGGACAAGATCATCGAAGAAAATTTTGGATCACATCCAGACCGCTTCGGTACGTGCTTCAACTCAGAGTTTAAAACCTGTCGAGCCGACACTATCACTTGCGATTGAAGAACCGCCCCCGAAGGAGGAGAAGATCGTGGAAGAAAAGAAGACCGAGGCTCCGAAGGGTAGACTAGGAGCTGCTTATCCTAGGATGGTTGTTTCCGATTCAGGGGAGAAATCCCTCAAACTCCTGACTCTATATGATTATCTGCTCGCCCGGCGGGATCTTATAATCATAAGGGTTATGGCGTTGGCTATGTTTTGACTGTTTCTAACGATTACGTAACTAGCGACAACCGGCTTAATCTGGATCTCGATTCCAATACAAATAACAATTCTCAAATCATACATAACCTCGATGACCATGACGAAGAAGATATTCACAAAGGAGGCTACGAAAGCTCAACAAGCAACAAGTCCATTTATGAATTTCGAGGAGCTCCAATCGCGATAGAATTAGAACCATCAGACACCGAAGCAACAACAAAATAGCCAGTTGTTCTGATTCAAGAGGAGACACCAGTAAATTTAGAAGAGATAACAGAGGTCAATCTAAGAAGCAGAAAAGTTCTACCTCCGAGAATGGGTCCAAAGGATAAAGGAAAGCAGGTGGTTGCTCAAGAAGAGCCAACCCCAGCAGAGGAACTGCCCATTCGGGAAGAAACCGAGGAACATGGTAATAAAGTGGACTACGACGTGCTAGCCCATCTTAGGAAGCTACCAGCCAAACTAAGCATATACGACGCTCTGATCCTGTCAAAGGAGATGAGGGAAGCTCTGATCAAGGCTTTACTTAATCCAGAGATTTGTTTAGCTCCAATGGTCAGTAATTCCTTCGACGAGGTTTGCTCATTAAGAGAACAGCGAGGTGTTACCTTCATAGACAAAGATCTACTACTCGGAACGGCTGATCACAATCGACCGTTATACATTTCAGTCACTATTGGAAAGTTTACGCTCTCCAGAGTGTTGGTTGATCCGGGAGCATCAATCAACATAATGAATCTTCGGACACTGGCATATTTGGAAATTGATGCTCGCGAGCTTGAAGAAGACAACATGCTATTAAGAGGGTTCAACCAGAAAGGAGAAAGAGTTCTCAGATCAATAACACTGTTAATGAAGACCGACGATTTAGCGAGGACAACCGCAAAATTCCATATAATTGATTCTAAAACATCGTTCAACGCTCTACTTGGCCGATCGTGGATCCATGAGAACTGGATGGTACCGTCGTCTCTGCACCAGTGCATAAAGTATTACGAAGGAGGAGAACAGTGTATCAAAGGTGATTTGCAACCATTCTCCGTACACGAGATTGGAATTCATGAAGATGCGGCCTACTACGCGCCTCTGAAGAAAACAATCTTTTCCAGAAATACCATACCAAATGAAGCAAAAGAAATTCGAGACGATGAAGAACCTGAAGTTCTAGTCCAACAGTTACTCACCACTCCCTTACGGCTAGATGGTGAAGATTTCTCCAGAACTCGCACCCGAGGTCGAGGCCGGGGACAAAGACGTGGAAGAAACGTTAGAACAGTTGGACAGAAGAAACTGGTCATTGATATTGATTGGGAGAATAGTTCCGGAGAAGAAGAAGAAATTGAGAAAGAAACAACGACAATAAGTCAGAAGGAACCACAATTCAAGATTTCTCTCGAAGATAAAAAGAATGAAGAATATAAATCAATGTACGAGAAGATTAACCATTATGTACATATTATGACCCTGACCCCGACCTATTCTAATAAAATCGAGGGTATGGTGGTCAAGGAAGTGCATGGTGGTGGTGCTAAGCCGATCAAGTTCTACCGTGGTGCTTCTTCTTCTAAAACTAAAAGTGATGTACAATTTGAAGATGTTACTTCATCTGAATTAATGGAACTACATTTTGAGTGGTACTCTCCATGTGTTCAAAATTTAATTCAACGCGGTGTCTTACCTCGACAATGGACAAAAGGCCGATCACAACACTTTGAAAAATTATGGAATAATGCCGGTCGACCTCCCAATTCAAAACATGGTCTCAGATTCGGCACGGTAGGATTAGTTGACGATGCGGGATTTTGCTTGGTTGTCACTTGCAAGCCTAATGAAGACTGCTTGTAAGCTTCAGAAGATCTCAAAGATCTACCAATCGGAGATGCTCCGCCAGAATTTGTAGAAGAAATTAAATCTACAATAGACGAGTTAATGGAAGTTAACTTAAGTACTAGCGAAGAGCCTAGGCCTACCTTTGATAGCTCCTTGCTCAATAAAGAAGACTCTGAAAACATAATCAAGCTATTGATGGAATTCAAGGACTGTTTTGCTTGGAGTTATGATGAAATCCCAGGATTAGCTCCAGAGGTCGCAATTCACAAATTATGAGTGGATCCCACTGCTGTTCCAGTCAGACAAGCCCCCAGAAGAATGCATCTAGAAATTGAGCAACAAGTAATAGCTGAAGTTAGGAAGCTAATAGACGCTAAATTTGTCCATGAAGAACAATACCCAACTTGGTTAGCCAACGTGGTACCAGTCAGAAAGAAGAATGGTCAGATCCGAATCTGCGTGGATTTTAGAGATTTGAATAAAGCATGTCTAAAGGACGAATTTCCACTACTAATCCCAGAACTGATGATTGACATCGCTTCAACGCATGAAATCTTCTCATTTATGGATGGACCGTCGGGATACAACCAGATAAAGATGGAACTAGAAGACAAAAAGCTCACGGCATTCAGAACGCCGATCGGAGTGTATTGCTACACAGTAATGTCATTCGGACTAAAGAACACAGGAACAACATACCAAAGAGCGATGACGAAGATTTTTGATGATCTCATTCACAACCAAGTCGAGTGTTACATGGATGATGCGGTCATCAAAAGTAAACTGAAAGAAGATCACCTGTATGATTTGAGAATTGTTTTCGAGTGACTAAGACAATACAACCTTAAGATGAATCCCTTGAAATGCGCCTTTGACGTCACCTCCGGGAAATTCTTAGGATTTGTCGTCCGACATCGCGAGATTGAAATCGATCCGGAGAAGATTAAAGCTATTTTAGAAATGCCTCCTCCCAAAACTTTGAAACAACTACGTTCCTTTCAAGGGAAGTTGGCATATCTTCGACGATTTATCTCGAACTTGTCAGGTAGGTGTCGACCCTTCTCGGCATTGGTTAAAAAGGACGCCAAATTTGTTTGGGATGAGAAATGCCGGCAGGCTTTCAAGGATGTTAAGCAATATTTGATGACACCTCCTGTCTTAGCAGCCCCAGTCTCAGGTAGATCGTTGATACTTTATACCGCGGCTTTAGACGACTCCCTTGGAGCCCTGCTAGCCCAGGTTAATGACGAGGGAAAAGAAAACGCTCTCTACTACCTAAGCCGTCGTCTAATCCTGACGGAAGTAAAGTATCCTCCGATTGAGAAACATTGTTTGGCCCTGATCTTCGCCGCTCAAAAGCTCAGGCATTGCATGCTTTCTCATAAGGCCAACCTTATTTTGAGAGTTAATCCGTTGCAATATTTGATGACTCGACCGACGCTTTTCGGCAGACTTGCTAGGTGGTTAATGATACTATTGCAATTCGATATAACTTTCGTTCCTCTTCGTGCCGTAAAGGGGCAAGTCCTAGCGGACTTCCTTGCAGTACACCCTTTACCGGCAGATTCGCCTCTCGACGACGATTTGCCTGACGAGCAGATAATGAGCCTAGAAGACCCTGATGATCGACGTTGGGAACTGTACTTCGATGGCGCATCCTCAGCGCAGAAAGATCAAGAATCGCAAAAGATAGTGCCCGGTAAGGCAAGAGTCGGACTAATCTTTATAACACCGGAGCGGGGAATGTTAAGATACTCCTACCACTTAACAGAACTGTGTACAAACAACAAGGCAGAATACGAAGCCCTTATAACCGGATTGGAATTAACCATTCAGATGGGATTAACGGACATCAACATCTACGGAGATTCTCAGTTGATCATTCAACAGGTTGTCGGACAATACAGAATTTTAAAGTCAAGACTCGAACAATACTTTCAATATACCATGAAATTGTTGAAGCAAATTCCAAACGTAACAATCTACAAGATTCCCAGAAAAGAAAATGCTCTCGCCGATGCGCTAGCCCGCCTTGCAAAGGAATTTGCCTGCTTGCAGGATGAGTCAGTTGAAGTGTCAGTTTAAGGACGACGAGTCCTATCACAGCTCGACATGGATACAATACACAAATCGGCGAAAAAGCGAAGAAACAATTGCAGCGAGTGACGAGAAAATACGTAAGATCGGCGGCGGCCACTAATGACTTCTTGCAAACGAGAACCTACGGACGATAAGTCATTAGCCCATCAAATCAAGAAAAGAACTTCGTCTTACGCATTAATAAACAACATGTTATACAGAAGGTCTTTCGATCAAATGTGGCTAAGATGCCTGAGCGGGTCTGAGGCTCGTGAAATCGTTAAAGAAGTACATTCAGGACTTTGTGGCGCTCATCAGTCGGGTCTGAAAATGAAAATGAAGATTAAAAGACTAGGGTACTACTAGTCTTCAATGATGACCGACTATATGAAAGTTGCCAAACGTTGTCACCAGTGCCAAGGGCACGGAGTGGTTCTACACCAACCTCCAAATGTGTTACATCCGACAATCGCATCATGGCCGTTTGAATGTTGTGGCATAGATATTGTGGGTCCGATAGAACCGCCTTCTTCAAGAGGACATCATTTCATTCTTGCAGCTACAGACTACTTTTCTAAGTGGGCAGAAGCTATACCGCTCAGAGAAGTGAAAGCACATCATGTACAACAATTCTTCAAGAACCAAGTCGTCTACCGTTTTGGGGTACCGCGCAGGATCATTTCAGATAATGGGTCTGCATTCAAAAGTACAAAGATCAACAATTTTGTCAGAAGACACGAGATCGATTGGTGATACTCAACGATCTACTACCCAAGAGCATACGGCTTGGCAGAGGTTTCTAATAAAACTCTCATTCAAATTTTAAAGAAAACTTTGGACGACAACAAGAGAAATTGGCACGAGAAGTTGTTAGAAGCCTTATGGGCCTACAGGACAACTTTTAGGACTCTTACTCAGTCTACGCCTTACACTCTAGTGTACGGGTCCGAGGCCATCTTGCCCCTGGAAGTTCAGCTTCCGTCACTCCGAATTATAGTTGCAGAAAAGATCACTGCAGAAGAAAATGCCAGACTACGACTGGAAGAATTGGAAAGCTTGGAAGGGAAAAGACTTTCAGCACACCAGAATTTGAAACTGTATCAGGCTAAGATGATCCAGACCCATGATAAATTGGTCCGCCCAAGAACTTTCAAAGTCGGTGACTTAGTATTGGTTCTCAGAAGACCTATTCTTGCACACCGCAAGATAGGAGGTAAGTTTGAACCAACATGGGAAGGGCCGTTCGTGGTAGAGACAGTCTACTCGGGAGGTTCCTACCAACCGGTGAATCGCGTGGAGAACGACCCATGCTTCCAATCAATGGACGGTATTTAAAGAAGTATTACGCAACCTGATGTTTCGAAGGATGGCCTCTAAAATAGAATCTTATCCCTAGAACACGGGTGAAGTAATCACTTTGTGACTGGGTCCGAACCCAAAACAAAATAAAATGGATGATAAAAAAAAATCTCATCAATGAAAATGTTAAAAAGAAAACATGGGAAATCATAATAATAAAATGTCAATCTTTCCTTTTAAATCCATTCATTCCTGATATTTTCTCATCTCTTCCTACTTCCTTTAAATTTAAAAGAAGTGAATAAGAATTTTTAAGTGTTTTCCTTATTGTTGTTGTTCTTAGTACAACCCCTAATCTTTTCCTTGTTTTTTCGCAGGGAAATGTCGAACGGGCGGTTGGTTCTAAACTTTAGAAATGGCGTGAGTCTAGCACTTGATGAAAGGAGGGTGAGGGATGGAGCAGTGATAGAGATTAACTCAGACTTCACACCAGCCGGCTTACAATATGAAGAAAATGATTGGATCCCAGTTGATCGAGAAGAACTTCACAGCCAAACAGTGATGAAAATGGATGGCCCAAGCCACCAATCCAGCAACAAGAAAAGGAAAGCAAACGCCGCGCATACAACCGGAGAAAATAAGAAAATTAAGTTCGTGGTCGCCACAGCAAAAGGTAGGCTTGTCAATGTCGCGCCCGCAGAAATTCAAGGGGTAAGGAGAGCTACTCTCACTGCTACCTAGCAAAGAAATAAGAATCGTCGCATTCGCAAAATGTTGGCCAAGTTAGCAGAAGATCAATATAAACAGACAGTGGATACCGTTAGTGCAAATGCTCCAAGGAGACCGGTTCGTCAGGAACCAGAAAGAAGAAAGTCAACTCCAAGAAGGTCGGAACAGATAAAAGAAATACCAAGAAAAGCAGAAATAGAGTCAGTACCTCGATGCCGAGCATATGTACCGGATCCGAAGAGTCTTGTTGCAAAAGCAGCCCCGGAGGATGTCCCTACGGAGACTATCCCCGAGGAGCCGAGACATGCAGAAGAACATGCTGGGGTTGAGCCATACATCCCGCAGTATGTTACTAGACACCGAGGACTTCAGATAATCCTGAAATACGAGCTGGAGAAAATGCAATTAGTTGAGAAGAAAACCTTTGAATACTTTGAAAGAATTGGAAACAAGAGGGTCAACATCTTGGAAGGCCTCGAGCTGCATACAGATGTTTTCTCAGATTATGAGCAACAACAAATTGTGGATTGCATCCTTGAATTGCAGAAAATGGGTCGAGCTGGCCGCCTGAGAGAAAAGACATATTCAGAACCCCGAAGATGGATGCCAGGAAAAGGAAGAGTTACAATCCAATGCGGATGTTGCTACAATTTTGCCATAGACAGAAAAGGAAATCCACCAGGGATACTCCGTCGCTGTGAGGTGGATCCGATGCCAAAAATCATTAAGAGAATGGTGAAAAGGATGATAACATGGAGGGTACTGCCTGTAGATTGCATACCCAACAGCTGCATTATTAACATCTACAAGGAAGGCGACTGCATACCTCCGCATATAGACCATCATGACTTTGTTAGACCCTTCTGCACAGTATCATTCGTCAACCAGTGCAACATCATGTTCGGATCTAACCTCCGGATTGCAGGCCCCGGTGAGTTCCGAGGGCCGGTGGAGATACCACTACCGATAAGTTCCGTCCTGGTGTTAAAAGGAAACGGAACAGACGTTGCGAAGCATTGCATTCCAGGAGTGCCTGTGGAGCGGATCTCAGTTACCTTTAGAAGAATGGATGACAGAAAAATGCCTTACCACTTTTAGCCAGATCCAGAATTGGAGAGTCTCTAGCCCTACGAGCTGTGAGTTACATGGGAAATAGCACACCTCCAATACACATCCATGCGGCATTCCTGCAAAGGGTGGCTTGGAAGGTGATGTTATTGCCCATGTTTCTTACTATTCAGACATGGATTTTTGACAGACGCTTTTGGATGGATCAACAAGAATCTCACACAATCCGTTTTGGATTTACATGTATTGTATGAGACATAAAATTTCCGAGAAAAATGTCATCAAGATTAGATCAAGTTGTATGATGTATTTTCAGCAAGTTGGAATGAAAACGACTACGTCATATTTTGCCTTCACCTCTTTTTGTGCAAATTGACTGGGAAACGCCATTAGAGTTAAATGAACTTTGAACGAAGAACAGAAAGAAAAGAAAATAAATGAGAACTTTTCCTAAAAATCTGAATATTAAAATGAACTTCAAATTCACATGAACACTAAATAAACAACACAAAAATAAAAAATGGGATCGTTAAAGGACAAACAAAACGAATCTAAATCTCAAATTGAATTCCGATCTGAATCCTCTGATGCGAACCTTTCAGTTCTTTCCTCAATTGAAATCTGTTTGAAACTCTTTTGAAATTTGAATATTCTGTTCGACTTGTTGTTAAGTCAAGTCTTTTCAGCTTTGTACACTTACCAGCTCCTTTCAATTCTCTTGCTGCTGTGTCTTAGAGGATCGACTAGTTCTATTGACACGGAGCCACAAACTTTGTTCGATTTGGTTCTGATGGCATGGGATTGGGTCCCTCTTCATACAGATAAATCTTCGAGATTGGAACCAGTTTCCATTTCTCATTAAATTCCGAGACTGGTACCTAAATTCCAGCTCTCATTCCTAGATTGATACCTAAATTTCGATTCTCTTTCGAACTGATACCTAAATTTCAATTCTAAATTTCCGAGACTGGTACCTAAATTCCAGTTCTCTTCCTTCGAGGTCGGTACCTAAATTCTGACTCTCATTCGAGATCGATACCTAAATTTCGATTCTCTTTCAAATTGATACCTAAATTTCAATTCTAAATTTTCGAGACTGGTACCTAAATTCTAGTTCTCTTATTTCGAGGTCGGTACCTAAATTCCTACTCTCATTCGAGATCGATACCTAAATTTCGATTCTCTTTCGAATTGATACCTAAATTTCAATTCAAAATTTCCGAGACTGGTACCTAAATTCCAGTTCTCTTCCTTCGAGGTCGGTACCTAAATTTCGACACTCATTCGAGATCGATACCTAAATTTCGATTCTCTTTTAAATTGATACCTAAATTTCAATTCTAAATTTTCGAGACTGGTACTTAAATTCCAATTCTCTTCCTTCGAGGTTGGTACCTAAATTCCGACTCTCATTCGAGATTGATACCTAAATTTTGATTCTCTTTTAAATTCATACCTAAATTTCAATTCTAAATTTCCGAGACTGGTACCTAAATTCCAGTTCTCTTCCTTCGAGGTCGGTACCTAAATTCCAACTCTCATTCGAGATCGATACCTAAATTTTGATTCTCTTTCGAATTGATACCTAAATTTCAATTCTAAATTTTCGAAACTGGTACCTAAATTCCAGTTCTCTTCCTTCGACGTCGGCACCTAAATTCTGACTCTTATTCGAGATCGATACCTAAATTTTGATTCTCTTTCGAATTGATACCTAAATTTCAATTCTAAATTTTCAAGACTGGTACCTAAATTTCAGTTCTCTTCCTTCGAGGTCGGTACCTAAATTCTGACTCTCATTCGAGATCGATACCTAAATTTTGATTCTCTTTCGAATTGATACCTAAATTTCAATTCTAAATTTCCGAGACTGGTACCTAAATTCTAATTCTCTTCCTTCGAGGTCGGTATCTAAATTCCGACTCTCATCCGAGATCGATACCTAAATTTCGATTCTCTTTCAGGTTTGATACTTAAATTTCAAATCTCACTCTCTCGAGATCTGTACCTGATCTATAAAAAATAACCTATTTCTTTATGTCTTAATTCTTATCAATTTCTAAGGATATTATGCTTTAATGAAAGGTATTTTTTGTGTTTTTGGATGTAGGTGATGTAAAAAGGTCCAAAAAGCAAAAAGGAGCAAAAAGGAGCAAAAATGGAGCAAAATACAAAAAGTATAAAAAACTATGGCTTGGCGCCTAGGCGTCGAGGTCGGCGCCTAAGCGCCGGACTCGATACGTAAGCCGTCAAGTTTTTGACAACGTTTGAACGGTTATTTTGACGGAGTGAGCGGTTATTGGACATTCTAGAAGACTGGCAGTTGTTCCTTGATAATAGGACATGTGATACATTGCATTTGGACGCTCCAAAATGGTTTTAATCGCAAAGAGGTGCGAGCCAAAGTGAAGAGGTGCGAAGAACTGGATGCGGTGTCCGGCTCCTAGGCGCCAGATTCCGGCGCCTAGGCGCCAGACAGAACTTGTAGAAGATTCATTAAATGTGGACATGTTTTGAAGAGGTGCCTCAAGGCAACCCTTGAAGCCTATAAATAGAAGTCCATTTCTTCAGAAAAATGTGTCCCCCATTGTAACCCCTTTCTCTTATTCACTTTAGGATCTCTCATCCTTAGAGAGAGAAATAGAGAGAGAAATTTAAGGCCACTTTTGTTTAGTTTAGTGAGTTTATTTTCAAGTTGTTGCATCTGGAGTTCATTACACTGTGGAGTCAGTAGGAATCAGAAGATCTGTAGAAGGAATATTTGAGATAAGTATTTTATATTTGATTCAAAGTTTATTTATTATGTTTTGTTGTTTATATTCAATGTGTTCTGAGTAGTTAGTTTACTTTCTCCCTTCAATTATGAAGAGATAAATAAGATAATAAAAGATTCGATGGAGAATTAAAATTCAAAATGTTTTCAAAAAATTGTGATGACATTAATACCTGATCTTACTTTACTTTTTAAATTGGCCATTTAAATTGTTAAAACTTGTTGAAGAGTTTTGAGACCTAGAAGGAGAAAAACTCTTAACTTGTAAGTGTCACATGAATCCTTGGATAGTCGAAGGCCATGTGCGGGCTATTCAAGGTGAAGTGCAAATAAATAGGAAGATAAGATTTAATGGGCGTAGATTTGATAAGTTTTTAGAGTGACAAACTAAATTCTTATAATTTGATTTATAGATTAGGAAAGGGTCACTAGTAGGGCCGACCATAGCCACCCTTGGACATCTAGTAGTGTGAGTCTAGATTAACCCATTCTACTAACAATACATCCGGACTCGATTTGTAAATTAGCCAATGTTCTTTGCGCCTGGATCAAAGGGTAAAGAATAGGAATGCTTCTATTTGGCACATTAACATAAATCAAATTCTCCAACGAATATTAAATTATCTTAAAAATCTTGGATTAATTGAAGGGAAGAAAGTTGTTTATTTTATATAGTTTTCATAAAATCATTGTCTTATTATTGTTTTATTTATTTGCATCTAGTAAATTAATAGTAATTTATAGTTAGATTAAAATATAAAAAGATTTTTGAAATACAATATTTAGAAAATTTATTACTATAAATTTTCCCCGTGGGATCGATACTGGGGTCTTTGTTTCAAAGCCTTATATTACTTGAAACGATACGTATACTTGTGTAGTACCCAAAAAGTATATAAAATATTTTCTTTTTAAAATTATATTTTGCTATATAAACATATATTTAAAAAGTTTTTTTTGGTACACATCTATATAGCAAGTTATTCCAGGTCAAGTGTTTCGCGCCTTCGCCAGAAATTAAATTTTCTAGCAGTGGTAACAAATTCTTGTATTTGGAAGTACAAAAATCGGGTCAGTACCTAAATTCTGATTCTCATCCTTTTTTCCGTCGATACTTAAACTCTGATTTTCACTCCGAGGCTGGTACCTAAATTCCAATTCTCTTCGCAATCCCGAGGTTGAAACCTAGGTTTCAATTCTCATTTCAAATCCAAATTTCAAATTCAAAATTTCCTTAAATCGATTTTAAATTAAAACTTCAATCGAAATTGAAACTCAGAACAAATCGAAATCTAAACTCACACATTGAAACTTGAAATTTAAAAGAAAAATGAAATCTAAATCGAATTACCCAGATCTTGTGATTTGGAGTTCACCTCCTTTTCCATTCCCTAGCGAGAGTTCAGGAATCTTCAGTCTTGGAAATATACCTGATACTCCCCAGCGGAAATTCTTCTACTTCGTCTTGAGTTTGTCACTTGGACATCTGTGCTGGTTTTGTTGATCGCTTCAGTCAACGCCAA
Source organism: Papilionanthe hookeriana x Papilionanthe teres (assembly GCA_022702705.1). Classification (NCBI taxonomy): domain Eukaryota; kingdom Viridiplantae; phylum Streptophyta; class Magnoliopsida; order Asparagales; family Orchidaceae; genus Papilionanthe; species Papilionanthe hookeriana x Papilionanthe teres. The sequence goes on along the minus strand of CM040435.1, from coordinate 43,208,026 downwards.
TACGTGTGGTGTTCTTGGTTAACACACTACACCTATTTGGGGTCCATTTGTTGACCTCATTTTTGATGAGGTCTTTTGCTTCTCTCTTTAATACTTAGGATCTAGCCTTAGGCTTTTCCTTTGACTAATCTTATAGGACTAGAAATAGAACCTACCCTTTCAAATTTCAAACTACTTCTTAACTCCCTGCAAACCCCACAAGCTTGATTGTAGACCCCTAATCACCTTGAGGGTTGAAATCAAATGTGAAGGTTTAAAGGATGAGTTCCCTATAGGACTTTTTGGCCTTAGGAATACCACCGGTGCCACGGTCCGGTGAGGGTTGACTTGCACATATACTACACTCTCACACACATTCTAAGTCCTAAAACCACACTCTCACCCAACTTGACTTCCTGACTCATGTAGGTAAGTCATATGAATGGTCCTTAACCCCTAAGCCCCTAGCTAAGAGGGTTAGGAACAACATAGTGAATGCCTCAAATGAGTCCTCTCATGGCTCATATGGGATTAATATGACTTCATGGCTCAACAAAAATGATTCCACTTCACTCACACTTGATCAATCTTCCTTTTTTCAAAATTTCAATTTTTGACCCCCGGGGCCCCGGACCCACCAAACCTACCAAATACCCTTGAAATGACCTAAAATTTGCAAAATTACCTAAATTATCCAAGATCCCTCAAAATCAATCCTAAACACTTCCCACCACTCAAATTGACCATCTTTGGCCAAAAATATCAAAATTTCCAAAAATACCCCCCAATACCCTCCAAATGCCCAAAATACCCTTTTACCCCAAAAATACAAAAATTCCAAAAATTCCCAGAAAATTCCAAAAAATTCCGAATATTCCCAATTTTATTTTGTTCAACTACACCATGGGCCAATTTTCCCAGTTTACCCCACTTTTACCAAAACCCCCAATTTGACCCATTTTTAACCCAAGTGAACCCAATGTCAAACCAAACCACCCCAATTGACCTCAATTATGGTCCAATTCAATTCTAAACTTCAATTCAATATCCCCAATATCAATTTAGACCAAGTACAACTTCAATTTGATTGAAATTTGGGCCCAATTTCAATTTGAAGCCTAAGGCCCAATTTGGACCCATGACATAAACCTAGCCCAAACCAACTCAATTCAACTCCAATTGTCCCCAAATCTTTTCTAAAGTCTTCCTAACATCCCCATAAACAAAACACTAACTTGATTTGCCCAAAATTTGAACCTAAACTCCACCCAAACCTAACCCAAAACCAAAACCAAAATCCCTTAAATTGATCTAAGCCCAAACCTAACCCAAATGGGCCCAATCCCAAAATTAGAGCCCAAACAAAATTGAAAACTCTTTGTAACACTCCCATAAACATTTCCCAACATTAATTTTACATCAAATCCAATATTAGGCCAACCTTAACCCAAGTTAGCCCAATTTGGCCCACCTTGGCCCCTTTACCAAAAAAAGCCCAAATTAAACCCAATTCTACTCCAAATCACACCAAATTGATTCCAAACCACTCATGACACATGCCTAAACCAATTGCAACATTTATTTGGCACAATCCTTTACAAAATATTTATCCTAAATTTACTTTAAATCCAAAAGCCCACTTCCTTAAACCACTTTAAAAGCCCATCCAAAATGATTTCAAAAAAAAGCCCAAAATCAATCCAAAGCCCACATGACAAATTCTTATCATCATACCTTTAATTGAAATCATCCCTAAGTCCTAAATCAATAATCAAGCCATTCCAAATCAAGCCACATGCCAAATTACCCCTAAATGCCAAAAATTTTCTAAAACCCTTTTTCATGAAACAAGCCAACCTTTTCCAAGCCAAATGTAAGCCAAATCTGAGCCATTTACAAGCCATATGAAGCCATGAGAGTTTTGACACCTCACCGTGTCATTTATGGCAAATGGAGGGGTCCCTTTCTTAAGCCTTCCTTAAGCCTTTTTAACCTCATACATGATACACACTAAACCATGCTTAGCCACCTCACCATGGATGGAGACTTCTCCAATTCAATTCAGCTGAGCCATATGATTCCCTTCAGTCCAAATCAGGCCTTGGTGGGTGCACCAAACCCAAATCCATGCCTTTGACCAAACCAAGCCCAAAATGATCCCTTCCCCCTTCCACTTTGATTCAACTCCTTTACACTTGGCATTTGCCAATTGAACTCACAAAACTCAAGCACTGACCTCCCTAACCCTGAGGGTGACCCATGCCTGGCCGGCCAGCCACCACAGCCGCCGGAAACCACCAGACCGAGAGGCTTGATTTGAATAAAAAATTCAATTTGAACTAGCTGACTTGTCCCAACCTAAATGGCCATTGCAGCTGTTCTTCCCTTGCCCTGAGCAGTTGATCCAAGCCTCCAACTGCCCCTGGGAAGCCCTCCAGCCACCTCTATTTAAACCCACTCACCTCTCGGCCAAACAAAGGTGATGAACCAGACCTTAAGGAAACTCTGCCAAAATTGCTCCAGGACCTTCCCGTAACCCAGAGCAGTTGATCCCCAATGTTTCTTTGCCCTAAACCCCATTAACAGAGCTCAATTTTTTAGTTGGAAATCCACCCAAAAAAAACAGGACACTTCACCACAGTGAGCCAATCTTTAAATTGATTGACCCTACACCTTCACCAGACCAAGAGGAGAAGTTCCCCAGCAAAAGCCCCCTCACCAGGCCAGCCATTGCTTCCAGCCTCCAAGCTTTGTGATCGGCCTTGGTTACTTTCATACTTAGACAATTCCCCAGAGCCAGAGACTTCATCTGGAGCTTGCCTTAACTCAATCGAAGGTGACACAACCCTCAGATCGAAGCTTCACTTCTCTGAGCAAAGGTATGAACTCATTCTTCCTCACGAGCTTCCAGTAATTCTCCATTTTGTTTGGGTTAATTTCGTAGCTTATAAACCGTATGGATGTGTTCGTCTCTTCAAGATGAATCGATAGAGTATAAGAACTTGAAAATCTATTAAAAATCGAGAGAGATATTAGGGTTTGAGTGTGGACGAACACTGGTGCACACCAGTCGTAGACGATGACCAGGAGCCGTTGGATCGCACGTGTATCAGCGGACGGTCGAGATCAAGCCTGATAGTGGAATTTTACATGAACAGCGGGCCCCTTAAGCGTTGAGTCAAATGGCAGCACCGAATCACAGAGCGACGAGTGGGCTTTCGATCCACCGTAGGTTGACGCAGCGCCGAGTCGGATAAGTAGGAAATTAGGGTATTTTTGAATTATTTAAATACCAGAACTTCAAAATTTCATATCTTTGCATAGAAAAATCACAAAAATAAAATAAAAATACCCTCTTGCTCAGTGAACAGAGGGGAATAATGTGGAAAAGAAATCAAGTTAATTGGATAAGTATTTTATTTTTAATAATTTATTTATTGTTTCCAATGTTTTGATTCTCCATTTGCATAGAAAATTCACCATGGCATGAGACCATAGGGCTTTTGAATCTTCTGATCTTGGGAACATTGCCTGAATTTTTTAAGGTCAGAGGCCATCTCTGTGAAAAGTTATTGATTTTCCAAGTTCATGTCACTGTTTTAGGTATTTTAATTTCAATAATTATCATGTTGTAAAATAAATTCTAGGAAAATTTGGTGATGTTTCTTAGGACCAGGAGACCCTATGAAAAATATATTTTGAGTTAATTCATTCATAATAACCTTAATTGGCCTAAACCCTTAAAATTGAATTTGAATTAATTAGGGTTAACCACACATCAAATTGACTTGAAAATAATTCTTCATTACTCTTTAGGGTCAGAGGAACCTTACATAAAATTTTTAAATTAATTGGACCTGATTAACCCCACCAAATGGATTGATTAAGCCTCATAAGCAAAATGGAACTTTAAAAATTCATAACACCAAAAATACTTTCAAAAATTCACAAAAAAGTTTTTGGAGCTTCTCTGATATCAAGGGAGTTCAGGAAAATTAAAATTGGAATTTTCTAAAAAAGTTGATTTTTCACAATAATTTAATATTTTAATAATTAAAAAATAATAAAAATCACAAAAAAATTAAAAATCATAAAAATGTCACATTTTGACTCCTAATCATTTAGGAACAAACCAAATATTTTTCCTAAGTCCCTAGGATAAGATATTGAATTTTAAAGGCTTAATGTAATTTTTAATATTAAAAAAAAATGAATTTTCAACCTTTTTCACTAAAATTATTCTAATAAATAAAAAAATCAGAAAATTATAAATTTTATTTCTCTGGACTCCTTGAGGTCAGAGAAATTTAAGAAAAATATAAAATCTATTTTTCAACTTTTAATTTATTTTAAAATTAATTAAAACTCTAAATTAAAAATAATTATAATAAATAAAATATAATTCAAAAAATCACAAAAATTGGTCCAAATGGTTCTCTGGTCATTAGGAATATCCCATAATTTTCTTAAGGATAGAAACCTTTCTTTGGTCATGTTGTTGAATTTTCTTTGAAAACCCCTATTTTCAACTAAAAATAATTATATAAATAAATTAAATTAAAAAAAATCACATTTTCTCCTCTAATGTTTTAATTGACATGTGAGTGAGGTGACATAAAAATTTCAAATTCATTTTAGCTCAATTTAGTGAGTTATGAAATAAATAAGCCTAAAATGGCATAAAGGTAATTAAAAATTTTAACCCTTAATTAAAACTTTAGGTTTAATCAAAAGGGGGAGGTAAAATATTTGATTTTTTAATTTTCTCTTGGATGATTGAAACTTAGGGAAATTAAAGGGTAGAAACCCATTCAACACTTTGAAAATATCAAAATGAAACCCTAATTAATTAAATAATTTAAATTTTGGAAGGATTATATTTAAATTTGGATTATTAAAATAGGGATATTATTAAGTGGATATTTATTCTTTAATTTAACAATCCCTAAATAAGTCACTTTAACAACATTTAGTTCTTAATTAAAAATTAAAATAATAATCCAAATTAAATAAATTAAAAATTAAAAGAAGATAACCTTTAAACGAATTAAAGTTTAAAATGTTAAAGGGTCTAATAATTTAAAATCAAATTTAAAATCTTGGAATTAAATTAAATTAAATTAAATTAAGTCAAGTCAAGGTTTAAATAAAATTAAATTTAACACCTTAACAATTAAATTAAATTAAATTTAAAATTAAACTAAAATTAAAATTAAATTAAATTAAATTAAATTAAAATTAAATTAAACTAAAATTAAAATTAAATTAAAATTAAATAAAATTAAATTAAAAATTAAATTAAATTAAATTAAATCAAATTAAATTAAATTAAATTAAATTAAAATCACTTAACAAACCTAAATGAAATCATTAAGAGTTAAATCAAAATATATCAATAATTTCAATACTTCTTTCTATCTAAGTAAATTTAAAACATGAACATCAATCTGAAATACTAAGATAATTGAAAGTGTGAAGATTTAAATTAAATCTAAAATAATTTGAACACTATTCCAAACTTAAAATTATCAATTAAAACCTCATAATTAAATTAAATCACTTTAAACCATTAACTCAAACTTTAAATTAAGAATGATTAAAATTCTCAACAACCCAACTTGCCCTTAAAGGCTTTAATTATTATAACTCTTAAATAGAGTATTAAGTGAGATGTCACTTCATTCATCAGGTAATCAAATACCCAAGTTCACTGAGCAAGAGACAAAGTTTAACTAAACTCCCGGATGATTAATTCACCTGTACAATTAAATTTACTTGCACTCAAAATAATCCTAGAAGTATTGAAAAGATGTTTAGGACTCGTCCTAAGCACTTCCTCAATATGACAGGATGTTTTAGAAGAACAATTGAATTTAATCTTTCTTTGATGAAGAAAATCATCCTTAAACCAAACTAACAACCTAGACGTCATAGGAAATGACTAGTTATAGGATTAGGAAAATGGTAGACAACTAAAACCCTTTCCCTTAGCTTTACCTAGGTATTTCTTACAAAATATGTTTAAATGCTCTAACATGTGTTTCAAGTGTAGCTTGGGATAACGGGAAAACCTTCCAGGTACGCTTTTATTTTATTGCAATTTACTTTATTGCAATTTACTTACATGCATTGCGCTTTACTTTTTTTTCTTGCATGATAAATAAGACTATTGCATGAAAACCAAAACCTTTAGGATAGTCCCTGAACTAAAACCAAAATAAAATTAAAAGTCATTACAAGATAAAATTCACCGCAATATTCCAAAATATAAAACAACTCAAAATTTAATCACAAATAGAACAACAAAACTACAATTGCAACTAAATTAAAATGTCTCGTTGAATGATCGGGAATACCTCGGATGATGTAACCCACATGTTACTAACGGGATTTCCCACGGTCTAAATGAAAGTGTGGAACTCATTCAGTTGAGTTTAGCAAATTCATCTGGACTAAGTGAATTCGATGAAAATAACGGTATCGGGATGACGGAATCGTGAGATCTTAATCGGTTCTGTTTAAACAACTTTAAGATTTGTTTTAATTAAAATATTAAAAACACTTGGATTTTAAGATTTTCTCTAAACCAAAACACTTCTCTCATCTCCCGATTTATGACTTCTAAAACTAAACCTCTGCAACAACAAGGAGCTCGGAGCATGGTGGGCGGCTCGGCCATCGTCATCGACGAAAACTCGGATCTACTTCGACAAAACTTTCTTAGAATTAAATAGCCAAGCCATAGGACTTCGAGGTAGTTTTCCTAGTGTAACATAAATCCTCAACTCTTCGTTAGGCATTTGCATAATCATGTTATGCAAGTTAAGCCCTAATCGGTCTTAGGACTCCGAGGTAGTCGTTCGATACTACATAAACCCTCATATCTTCCAGGTTATTTGTATGATCATGTCATACAAATATAAGTCTTAATTAATTAAATTAACAAGATTGAAACATCAAATAAAATTTCTAAATCTAAGCCAAACAATAGGATAGTTTGGGAAGTTGCCAAGATTCTACTTGGATCCTCAACTTCTCCTACTTTTCTTCCTTTTGACTCCTGAAATTAACTGTTCCAAACTTGATCCATTCCCTATTGAAATTCCAAAACTCAATCCTTTGAAACCTTAACCTTTGAAATTATTGAGAGCAAAACCACTAATCATTATCGAGAGTTTTCTTAAATGATTCCTGTCATTTAAGATGTAATTAACTATAGGGGCTTGCCCTTATAGGGAACTTTAATAACCTGAGTAATATAAACCCTGTTTAATTTCTTTATTTTAAATAGGGAACTTGTCGGCTTATAAAATTGGTTCGCGGACCAAACGGAAGTCACAAATCTTCTAGTTTATTTAACCGAGCCCCATCATCGAGCGATGTGTCTATTCTTCGGGATAGATACATGGTTTGTGATGTGGTGCTCGTTTATATAAACTATTTGGGATGTGAGATCGGTTTGATTTCATATCTTAAAATTTTCAAACTTAAAATTATTTTCAAAATCAAATGCTACTTTTTAAATTATATATATATATATATATATATATATTTAAATTAAATTTAAAATTTAAAATTCGCCGACAACTTCTGTAGGCGACCCTTTTTTAAAATACAACACACAAACCTAAAAATATGCCGACACCACCTCCTACTACAGTGAGAGGGGTAAGAAGTTTTCTTGGACATGTCGGATTTTATAGACGCTATATAAAAGATTTTTCAAAAATTACTAAACCTCTATGCCAACTTTTAGAAAAGGACAAGAAATTTGAATTTACTGATGAATGCTTAAGAGCTTTTGAATTATTAAAAGATAAATTAATCACAACACCTATAATAGTTTCACCTGATTGGGAGAAACCATTTTAACTTATGTGTGATGCTAGTGATTATGCTGTAGGAGCTGCTCTTCGACAAAGATATGATAAAACTTTCAAAGTCATATATTATGCTAGTAAAACTCTCAATCATGCCGAAATTAACTATACAGTTACTGAAAAATAATTATTAGCAATTGTATATGCTTTTGATAAATTTAGATCTTATTTAATTGGAACTAAATGTATTATGCATACTGATCATTCTGCTATTAAATATTTAATGCAAAAAAGGATATTAAACCACGATTAATCAGATGGATATTATTAATGCAAGAATTTGATTTTGAGATAAGTAATAGAAAAGGAACTGATAATCAAATTGCAGATCATTTATCAAGACTAGAATATTGTGAATTATCTGACACTGACAATGAAATTACAGATAGTTTTCCTGAAGAACAACTTTATAATATAAATAAGTGGAAAATACCATGGTATGCTGATATAGTAAATTATATTGTGAGTGATATTTTACCACCCATGTTAACTATTCAACAACAAAAAAAATTCATTCATGATGCTAAAACATATTTTTGGAATGAACCATATTTATATAAGCAATGTAAGGATCTAATAATTAGAAGATGTGTGCCTTATGAAGAAACTAAACAGATCATTCAAAAATGTTACGATTCTGAATTTGGAGGACATTTTGGGATAGATAAAACTGCTTATAAAATTCTACAATCTAGATTTTATTGGCCTACTCTTTTTAGAGATGTTTATAGATATATCAAAACTTGCGATAAATGCCAACGAGTAGGTAATATATCTAGAAGAAATGAAATGCCTCTGAATTTTATATTAGAAGTTGGAATTTTTTATGTTTGGGGATTAGATTTTATGGGACCATTTATACCTTCATTTGGAAACTCATATATATTAGTTGTTGTTGATTATGTTTCTAAATGGATTAAAGCACAAGCCTTACCTCGTTGTGATGCTAAAAGTGTTTCAAAATTTTTAATGAAAAATATTTTCACAAGATATGGAATGCCGAGAGTGATTATCACTGACGGAGGATCTCATTTTAATAATAAATATATTCAGAAATTGGCAGAAAAATTAAACATTATTCATAAGATATCAACTGTCTATCATCCACAAACTATTGGATTAGCCGAAGTTTCTAGTCAAGAAATTAAACGTATTTTAGAAAAGACTGTAAACCCTAGTAAGTTAGATTGGTCTACAAGACTAGACACTGCATTATGGGCATACAGGACTGCTTATAAAACCCCGATTGGAATCACTCCTAACAGGCTTATTTATGGAAAAACTTGTCACTTACCAGTTGAATTAGAACACAAAGCGTATTGGGCAATTAAGGAATTCAATTAAAATTTAAAAGATGCTGGTGAGAAGAGATTGTTGCAGTTGAATGAATTAGAAGAATTAAGAAATGAATCCTATGATAACGATAGAATTTATAAAGAAAAAATGAAATTATGGCATGATTGAAAGATTAACCAAAAAAATTTTGAACTTGGACAAGAAGTTTTACTTTATAATAAAAGATTGAAATTATTTCCTAGGAAACTAAAATCTCGATGGTTAGTACCTTTCACTATAACTCAAATATTCACATACGGAGCTGTAGAAATTGAAGATCAAAAGACTGAACACATATTTAAATTAAATGGACACAGATTAAAATCATATTTTAAAGGAAGAAGACCAAATTTTAAAGAAGTTTTAATGCTCAGTCAACTTGATTAATAACCAGAATAGGTCGGGCTGACGACGTTAAACCAAGCGCTTTATGGGAGGCAACCCATAGTAGTCTTTAATTATAATCTATTTACGTGATTTATTAATAATTATAATATAGAATAAATTCTACTACTCATATTTATCTTTATAAACATCACAAAATTAAGTTTATAAAGAGAAATCAGAAAATATTTGGATCTAAGCGAAATTGGGCAATTTTGCCTTAGCTCGCCAACGGCGAGATCGACGCCGCCGACGGCAAGATCAGCGCACCTAATTTCAGTTTAAATTATTAACTATCCCGCCAACGGAGAGATCGTTACCGCCGATGGTGAGATAGTTGAAGAGCGGTTTTTGGGAGTTATTTTGGCGGTTTTTGGCAATTCTAAGTATTTTTCTCTTTAAAGGACGCCTAGAACTCGAAATCTTTACATTATACTTCCTAGAAACGAATAGAAATCCCTCAAAAACATAGTATTATGGCATCCAATCCACTTTAAATCACTAAATCCCGAGTGTTTAATCGACGAAAATTTGTCAGTTATGAGGCCCGACAGATATTCAACAAAGTTATGATGAAGAAGAGATTGATTAAAGAAAGAGGATTCATCAATAGAGGAGTGGAGAATTCAACAACACCTATTGAGGAGATGATTGTTCGACGACGTTGGGAAGTATTATGCTATATAACTTCTGCAGTAGGCATCCCCGTAGTCAAAGAATTCTACTCCAATCTTCATGGAATCAAGAATGGAAGCGTATATGTACGAGGCAGATGGGTAACTTTCACTCCTTCAAGAATTAATGAGTTGTATTCAATTGAGAATACGCATGTTTGTCACTATTCCAATTTTGTTCCTACAAGATATAATATGAATGAGATATACCGATATTTGAATGACGAATCTGAAGATTGGGAAATACGAGAAGACGGGTATGTCAGTTTTTCTACACTTCTTAACCCCGTCTCTAAGCACTGGCACTTCTTTTTTTCTTCAAAATTATTACCCACGATGATGGTAAATAAAGTTTCTAAGGAGTGTGCAATTTTAAATTACTGTATTCAAAAGGGATTACCCATCGATGTTGGATCTATTATTGTGAAGTCTGCCCTAGGCCTGATTGTGCATGGATCGATTCTTGGACTTGGACATCCTTCAACAATGTTTGCATTATGTAGTCAGTACCAAATTTTCTATGAAGCCTGGGAAAAAGTACTTTTACCTTGGAAACCATTAGATCCTACTGATGTGTTTCCTACTTTGGATAATGATAATGATACATCTATTATTGCAGATCAAGCATCTCAAAGCAATCTTTCAATCAGGCCATTTACTGATAAAACTAATCTGATCTTTCGAAAACTCAAAGAATTGGAGAAGGATATACAAAACGTGATGAATTCTATCAACAATATCTCTGATTTATTTGATCATATTGACTGGAGAATGAAAGAACACTTTGATCATTCCGGACATCTCGAGGCTAGTTTCATACGACTTTTGAGAAGGAAAGGATGGATTGAAGAAGATTCTACAGAAGAATTTCCTTACAGGCCTTTCTATAATCTGTTCGTGCACTTACGTTCTATCGGAGATATCAGAGATGATTTTAGTACCGATCATGATGAGTAGAAGATATTTATTCGTATTTATCTGTGTTATGCTAGTTTGAATTTAGTTTATTATGTTATTTGCACTTTGGATATTTAATCTCAGTATAGATGAGATTACGTGTTATTTGTTCAGTCTTAGCATTTTGAGTACTGTTGTTTGGATTGCGACGCTGAATTGTGTGTATTAATATTTTAAAAGTACTTTGTTAGTAATGTAGTGTGTGTGAAATTTGTAAACACTTGGATTTCATATATAAAGTTATGATGTTTTGTGTTGTGTGAATTTATGTGTTAAAATAATATCTAATCACAATGAAATGTATTTAATAGATTGATCGAACATTATTGAGGCTTAAAATAAATTAAAAACATTATAAATAAATAAATAAATAAATAAACTTAAAATTTTTGAAAATCCTGCCGACAGCGAGATCGATCCCGCCGACGGTGAGATTTTCCTGAAACTTTTGACCTCTTTGAATTAATTAGCTCGCCGACGGTGAGAATTTTTCCGCCTACAGCGAGATCTCGAAAAACATTATATTTTGACCGGTCAACCGTCACTATTCATCGTCCCCTTCCCCAAAACTTCAAAAAACCGACTTAGGGCTTGAGAGATCTTGCATTTGGAGCGATATCAACTCATTTTGACACCGGATTTTATCTTCCCTTAGTAAGAGCTTCCCTCCTATGTAAAACTTTTTTATTTTCACCATAGATTTCTTCCACATTGAGTAATTTTGGAAAATGTGAAAATGTGGAGAAAAGACTTGGAAGAAGTTCATGGAACTTGATTTAGATTGTTTTAAGTCACCTTTGGAAGCCATTTTAGTGTTATTCTGGAGTTTAGTTAAGATTTTTTGTAAATTTGGTAGATCGAGAAATGGCTCTGCGACAGAAAAGGCGACTGGATTTTGATGAAACACGATTCGTGAATGCTAGAGCACAATCAAGATACAACCTCAATATCAAAGCAAGAAAGTATATTCAGGAAGTAGAACGAACGATAAGAGAGAGAAGATGGGAGAATTTCTGTTATACAACGAATAGAGCTGTTGTTGAAGTCGTGATAGAATTTTATGCCAACCTGACTGAGATAGAAGATGCACCAATAAAGGTTAGAGAATTTTTAGTTGATTTTAATGCTGCAAGAATCAATGCTTTCTACGAAGTACAAGATCAGCGTACCAGCGAATATGATACTTTGGAACAATGGAAGGACTACTGGATGAAGTGATTAACTTTCTCACTGATGGGAAAGGAACTTGGAAGATTAAGCAGCGTGAACGGGTAAACTTCCCTCTCTCTATGTTAAATGCAACATCTAAGGCTTGGCATTATTTTATTTACTCTACTTTGTTACCTACCTATCACCATAGTGAAGTAACAAGAGATAGAGCAGTTCTGAATTTCTGTATTTAGAACCAAAAAAGTATTAATGTGAGAAGTATTATTTACAAGAATATATTAGCCACCACACGAAGTGAAAGTGAAGGAGGACTAAGACATCTTGGTCTAATTTATGCACTATGCCAATTGTCTGGAGTAGAGACTAGAGCACAATCAAGATATGAGGAATGGGTAGAACATATGAAACCCATTACCCAGGTTAATATAAAAACCTATGAGTCCCACAAAGGATGGAGATCTGGGACTATGAGCTATGCACCTTAAACTAGTAGGGATATTCCCTTTACCAGTTATGACCCTCCTACCTATAGTTCTCCTATCCTTTATGATTTGATGAATGAAATGACTTTGCAGTGGAAAAGTTTTGAAAAAATTGAAGAAAAATTGGAGCATATAGATCAGAGGATTAGAGGCTTAGAGCGAAGGCACGATTATGACAGCGATTATCTCCAGAGACATTCTGAGTTTGAGATAGCCTACTATGATGCTGAGAATCGTTATCGGAGAGGAGAGCCGATGTTGTATTTCACGAGTGCCCTCGCTATACTCATTATCAACCTACTCCACTTGCTGATCAAGGAGATGATGATATTGTTTGGGATTTTAGTGTTGATGATTAGATTTTCTGATTAGATATTTATGTTGTGTGATTGTTTGTTTGTTTTCTTAAATTCAGTATTAATGTTTAGTTTGTGAACTTAGTTTGTTATGTTGTGTAAGAAATTTTAATATGGTTGTGTAAGTTAAATGTATGTAGTTTATAAATTTTTAATATTTTCAGACTGCTATTGTAATCTTGGATTGGATTAGTAAAATGTATGTGGATGTAGTGTGATGTTTTAGTATAAAATATGGTAGTATGTGTAAAACTTCTTTACCTAGCAATTTTTTTGATATTATATATGTGTAGAAAGTTATTAATAGTACAGGTTAATTAAATGATGGAAAGAACCTGCAGAACTTCAAATAGAAGAAATACCTAAAGCACGAAGGTATGATTTAAATTTACATTTTATTTTCTTTTCACCCTGTATAAATAGATAGAAAACTTTAAGTTTGGGGGAGGGAAAAACAAACAAATTTAATTATTAAATTGTTCTCAATTTATATTTTCAAAAATTTATAAAATGATTTTCTGTAGTAATTTTTTAATTCAGTAAACTAGAATTAATTTATGTAATTATTATTGAAGGTTGAACAAAATTTTTCTAATAATTAAAATAATTTTGTAGATTAAGATATTTAGTATAAGAGAATAAGAATACAGTTAACTATTTAAAGTAAGGAAAACTATATTTTAAATATGAAAATTCTTAAGTATTTAGTTGAAAAGGAAAAGATTGAAACTCAATGAAGTAAAAACTTTGAAATATATATAAGGTAAGTAAATGTTTCAAGTTTCAAATTTAGGAAGAGGAAAATGAAGTTAAAAATTATTAACAGGCAACCAAAAATAGTGATCCTCACTTGAAAAAGAAAAGAAAAAAAGAGGATTATATATATATATATAACCACAAAAAGGTAATTTTATTAAGTAAAGGTGGCTTTATTACATCTGACATGAGGAATGGCTAATAAGTCCCCATGCAAAAGAGCTCTAAAAACAGAAAAAGAAGAAGATAGAAACTCGAAGAAGAGCTGGAGTTACAAATTTTTTCCTTATATATATATATATATATATATATATATATATATATATATATATATATATATATATATATATATATATAAGTAAGGAGAAGCTTGAGGAAATGTCTTATAAAAAATTGGCTTCATTTGAATCAACCTAAAGAGTAAACTCAATTACATTTCTGAACTTATATATATGAATTAGTATTTTACTAAATAGTGTTTTCATGAATTTCCTATTATTTGAATATCTTAAGTAATTTAATATTGCAAAATATAGTCTCTCTTGAAATAAATAGAAGACTAAAAATCTTAAACTTGATGACTAAATAGCCTTATATCTATAGAATTAGTTTAATTGTTTAAAAATATTTTTATTTAACTTTACTATAATATTTATTTAAATCAAATTCATAGTATTTACGAATTAAAGTTTTATTATAAATAATCATTACTTTTATGTAGTATCAAAATTACTTGAGGACAAGTAATAGTTAAGTTTGGGGGATTTTGACCACAAGAAATTGTATTAAGAAATTCATACCTATTTTATATGAAATTGCACTTTAAAGAAATGTATTTTCTTTGTTTTAATGCAAAAGTGAAGATTTATAGGTAATAAGAGCAAAAATATCAAAAAGGAGCGAATCTGGAACAAAAAGGACTAAAATAGATGAAAATTGAACTATCCAGTCGACGGCGATGAAGAGGCCGCCGACGACAAGATTTTCCCGAGAGCATTTGAATATATTACAAAGGATCCCGCCGACGGCGAGACTGAGCCCGCCGACGGCGAGATCGAGCCCGCCGACGGCGAGATCGAGCCCCCCGACAGCGAGACTGAGATGTTAGTCATTCTTCTAGAAGCCCGCCGACGGCGAGACAGTTGATTCAAGCCAAATACGTTGAATCTGGACGCTTTTTGAAGAGGTGCTTAAGCAACCTTTGGAAATATGACTCCTTCTATATATAGAAACGATTTTTGTGTCATGGTGTGTCGTTAAGTGTCATTTAAGTGCAATCTGAAAGTCAGTAATGTGTTTAAGAGTGTTTAAGTTAGTGTCTTGGTAAGTATTTCAAGTGTGTTGTACAAAAAAGAAAGAGTCAAAGGAACTTCAAAGAGTCTGTTTGGGAAGAAGATTCGAGATAAGTATATTTGTTTATTGTTTTATAACTTTAAATGAAATCCAAGTTTTATGTTATTCTTCCTATTCATTCCGAGTAGTTTTCTTTGTCCTTCTCATTGTTGATGAGATTTCGTGAAATGAAGAATTAAAATAGTTGTGCCTAACAATATTAAATAAAGATTGTGATAATCTTTTTACTTAAATCTTAATTTACTTTCAATTTGGCCAATTGAATTGTTAACATATGTTGAATTATCAACTATAGTAAAGATTACATCCAAAATTCGGGGAAGTCGAAAAGCCTTGGAAGGAGGGTGCAAATAAATAGGGAAATATTAATTATCGGGTGTAGAATTGGACATTTTAGTGTGACAGACTAAAATATTCAATTCGGTCCTATTGTTTGGGAGCTGAAGTGTAGATGTTAGTCCTCAGGCGAAGGGAACGCGGGAGCTCTGAAGTGGCAGCCGGTATCCTCCCAGCCTAACCGCAGATTCAGTAACCAAACATAGGATTAGTCAATGTTCTTTGCACCTGGACCAAAGGGTTAAGAATATGAATGCTCATATTTGGCACAATATAATTCCAAACTCATTTAATTCTTCATTCACTTAATTCTCTTAACAAGGAGAAAGATACTTTTCTAAATTGCAATCTTTTATTTAATCTTTAATTAATAGTTTTTAGTATAAGCGTTCTTAATTTCCGTATACTAGATTAGTAATTACAATTGCTGAATTTAGTCCTTAAGTCTCTAACTTCCTTGTGGGATCGATATCTAGGACTCCATTAGAGTCCTTTATTACTTGAGCGATACGTATACTTGCGTTGATAAATAGGGGAGGGAGTACAATTACTATTTTACTTGAAAAACATTTATAAAGCTTAACAAACATATATACCCTCAAATTTCGCCTCGCTCTCCGCCGAGCCGAGTCGAGTTTTTAGCGTTATTGCTTAGGGATTTATATCTCTTAGTAATCGTGCTGAATACTTATATTTATAATAATTACTGTCGTGCGATCACTTCCCCAAGAAAATCCCTTGAAGTCCCTTTGAATCATTTTCTCTCTTCTTTGCAACACCTAATTCCCCCCTTTAGAATGGAAAGGAAGAAGCAATCTTTCACTTTACTCCTTCTCCTTCACTCCTTAAAGAAAAATACCTCTCAAATCTTCACTTCTACCCTCACTCTTCCAAACCCTAACTCTAAACTCTCCCCTTCTCTACTTCTACACTCTCCTTTCGTCCAAAAACAGTTACATATATATTAAAAATGAATTCCCAAGAGTTTCCTTAAGCATCCCTTCAAAAAGTCGCCAAAACTCTTCATTTTTGAATCGCACCAACATAGGGCGACGACGACGCTCTTTCATCCATTTAATTCTGGAGTCTCTGGAAGTTGGCGCCGGCGGCGCCCATTCTGGCGCCTACGTTGCCAGTAGCTGTTTTCTCCCATTTTGCTCCTTTTCTCTCTAAATTCGTACATTTTTTGCTTCTTTTTGCTTCAATCACCTAAAATCATCATACCTACAACAAATTATGAAAAATATCTTTCTTTAAAGTGCAATATTACAAAAAAAGGGTAAAATTATATAGCACAAATAATATATATTTTTGGTGCATCAATTACCAACAGATATTTCGGTTGCTTATTAAAAAATCTCATCAGTTAACAACCCGCCTAATGGTGGGTCCTAAATAACCTACGAATAATGGCTGTCAATTAATCATCGTTTATAACCGACAGACCATTTTATTGGTAATAATATAAACGATCGGTAGAAATACTATTGTAGCTAAGCGTCGATATATCCTGTAGTTAAGCTGTCGCTAATAGTCGACCTGATAAACAATCGTTATGACATAATAAATTGGTATATCTTTTTTGACGTATATTTTGGTTTTCGGTTTTACCATTGGTTATACCTCATTTTTCTATAGTGGAAGGAGGAGTAGGAGCGATTATGAGAAGTGTATGGCTAAGATGGAGGAAGGAGGGAAATAAAGGGCTTTGACGGAGGAGAGAGGAGTTGGAGAGGCAAATTGGTGATTTGAGAAAATGTGAGAGGCGAAGGTGGATTGGTGAAGTGGAAAGACGACATTGGTCGGATGGAGGAGGTTAAGGGGGGAATGGAGGGAAATGATTGAAGGACATGGAGTGGATTTTCAAAAAAGGCTAGTATCTAGGTAATTTACTAAGGTTGTAAGGGTAGTTATAGCAAAATGCAAGTCATTTGAAGGAGCATGAAATAAGGAAACAATGGTGCAAACAATTTTGAAAAGGTGGTCTCTAGCTCAAGTTATAGGCTTTTGAAGTAGTTATTTTGCTAAAAGCTGGTTACAAGGTGGTTAAAAGTTTATTGTGGTTAAAAGTTTGACTTGGGCTTATTGGGTAAAAAAAAAATACAAGAAATATGTTGATGTAAGTGGCTTTGATCAAAATAAGTACCATCTCAAGATATTTCAAGTCAATGTGGACCAAAATCATTTGAAGTGAGAAAATGGTAGATACTGAGTTGGAATTTTTAATTAATTTTATTAACCAGAATTGTGTAGTTTTTAATTTACATTATCTTTAGTTGTAGTCCGATTTCATATTGAGTTAGTTATGACCAAATATCCTTTTATCATAAATAGTATTATTTTTCTCTCTCTTGACCTTGGTTCAACGAATCTCTAAATAGAATCAGATTTTGACGCTGAGGGGCTTATTTGAAAAGTTAAACAAGACGGATGCAATGGTGAAGTCTGTTTTAAAAAATAATACCTCGTTGAAAAATTTTTATGTGGGATCATTTTTCATGCAAGAAGACCCTAAATATACACTTTTACATAAAAATAGTCAGGTGACTACCAAACTAGTTTGCAACTTAACAAAATATAATTTAGATCACTAGGCTTATGGAGAAAAAGATATTATTAGGGTTAGTGGGATAACACTATTCATGCATGAAAATTGAACTTGATAATTTTTTGAAAATTTTATTTTAAACAATCTTCAAACTTATTTTCATGGTCTTTATATATGACAAAAAGTATCATGTATTTTTCATAATGATTTTTTGAGTTCTGCAATGTCCTCGCGAGGGAAAACAATAATCGCAAGGTTTTGGTTGATTAAGGCTGATTTCAGGTCAACTTCAAAGTTTAATTAATGATTTGCTATATTTAAAGTTTGTGTGGGTTAGTTTTAATTTTGTTAAGTTAAATCTCAGTTTTATAAATTAGGGTTTGATCGAGATTCAACTCAAGTAGAACTCAATTAAAACATGAGCCAAGTAAGGAAATGACCGTCAAATGAGGTCAAAATGTGTGTCTACTCGATCCTGTAGTATGCTGAGATGCTAATTCATTTATCTACCGACATGAATTCTCTGGCACACATCACTAGTCATATTGGATATTGACATTAATGCCTCATAAATGGAATTGTAAAATCTCATATAATTATAAGGACATCACAATCTTCTATTGTTTTTTCTCATGCTATATGTCCAATATAAAATTTTGTTAGGAATGTATGCTCAAATTCATATCATACTCAATAGCTTTATATGGGTTTTTAAGTTTGAAATGGATTTAAAATAAATTAATCTCAATAAGTAAAAATCAATACTTTTTTAATAGGTCCTTTGAGATTTTTTTGTTTTTATTATTTTATTTTGTTTATGTTTTATTTAAAATGATATAACACATTTAACATATTTAAAAAACACAAATTTAATTTTTAGATGTTTTTAAGTATTTTAAAGAAAAGTTAATTTATTTTAAAAAAATATACTAGATAATTATTTTTTATAATAAAATAAAAATAAAATTAAAACTAAAAGTAATCCCAAATAATACCAAGGTTCTTCGCGTCCTCATGCTTTCTTACATTGGGTTTCATTGGTTTTGATTTGATTTTTCTAATTTAAAAACATAAGAATAAATTATCTTCTACGTGGTCCTTATCAACAGGTACAGCATAAACCTTTAATCCCCAAAATATGCTTTAAAAGTCTAATTGCCTGGCAATCGGAGTCATTGACGATTTCTTTAATATGAAACAATATGAATTTCTAAATTAAATTTATTTTAAATTTGTCTTATGCCGGCAGTCTGTAAGATAGCTGATGTGACTTTATGAAATAAGTAAACATTTTATTTAGTGGCATTTGCATACATACTACACAATACTTGTATATTTAAGTTTTCATATTTAGCATAATCCTTGAATTCATAACCTTACATTAAAAAAATCACCCTTAACAAAGGTGCAAGTTAACACAAGCAAGATCTCGACTCAGTCAATGAGCTCATGAGTCCAAATCATCGAGCCATGATCGAGCTTCGGTTTAAGCTCCTATATTATATGTACTTGAGGTTGAATTTTGCTCTACTCCGCTTGATAGCTTATTGAGTCAGCTCGATTACATTAATCTATAAATTAATCTTATTTTTTGTATAATAAATTTATTTTAAATATTTCATGAATTTTAATATATTTTTTATTAAAATTTAGTATTCAAACCAAGCTCGAGCGGAGCATAACAACATTGAGCCGAGTTTGAGTTCTTGTTCTAAATTTGAGCTCCAGTTATTAAATTCAAGAGATTTTGTAAGAATTTGAGAAAATTATATATTTAGTATGAAGTTTTATAAATACAAAGTAAAATATGAATAAATTTAAAGTTTATATTGTTGTTCATTTTGATTGAATTTAAAATTTCATCTATTTGATCGAATTTGAATTACACAATCAATGTAAAATGTTATGGATAGTCTGCTGCCCACTGCCTGTCATTGCTGCCCACCACCACTGTTAGTTCACCGCCGCTGCCAGATGCCCCTTTTGCCGTTAGCCAAACTTTAGCCGCTGGCCACCCATCGTCGTCACCTTCACTTTAGCCGCTGGTCATCTGCCATGCAGCCCTATACATTATTTTCAATAAATTTTAAATAAAAAAATTTATTTTAAAGCACCACGAAATAGGAAAAGATAGGGGTGAGAGCTGACACTGATGTTGTTTTTTAGTTGAAAAGGAGACTAAATGCGTGAAATCACTGTGCTCTGATAGTGAAAACTAATGATAGATTCCCCTTCTCAACTCAAAGGAAAAGATAAACTAATAATTTATTAAATTCCATGCAATATTAGAGTGACATTTTGTCCTAATTTACTTTTTAGCTGAAAAGTTTATGGATGATTCAACATCAGGGTCTAACCGTATGCATCCAACAGCTGCGTGATCGTTTAAATGTTGAGGAACATATATTGTCGATCCCATAAATCTATCATCTTCTAAGTCACTACCAATTATTTTTCTAAGCAAATAGACGTTATACCGCTTAGGGTGGTTAGAGTGCACCGAATCTTGCAATTCTTTAAAATCAAGTCGTCTAATTTGACATCTACTGAAGTATAATCTCCGACCAATATGTTACATTCAAGACATTGAGATCAACAGCTTCGTTAAAATGTATCGGAATGACTGGAGGAACACGACAATTTACTATTCGAAAGATAATGATCTTCAACAAGATGGTCATTCAGATTTTGAAGAATACTCTAGATGACAAAAAGAGAATGACATGAACAACTATCGGAGGAACTGTGGCTTACTAAAAAATTTTCAGGACATCCACGTAGTTCACGTCATATGCTCTAGTGTATTGGTCTGAGGTTGTAATTTTGATCGAAGTGCAACTTCGACACTTAAAATTGCAGTTGACAAAAAAAATAACGGACGAAGAGAATGTAATGCTCCAGTTTGAAGAACTTGATAGTTTGGAAGGCAAGCATCTGAGGGCTCAACAAAGGTTAGAGCTATATCAAGCCAAAATGATTGAAGCATATGATTGTTTGGTTCATACAAACTTTTAAAATTGGTAACTTTGTGTTTGTGTTGCGAAGTCCTATTCTTGCACACTATAAGATAGGATTCAAACTTGAACCGACTTGGGAGGACCGTTTGTTCTTGAAAAAGTATATTCTAGAGGACCATATCGACTTGTTGATTTTTAATGAGAAAGATAAATATTTATGATCAACGGACGATATTTGAAGAAATATTATATAACGTGACATTTTCAACAACAAATTATAAAAATAATTCATTATTTTGAAAACCATGAAATTGCACTTATCTCTAACTGAATCCCAGTTAAAAGAAAGTCAAATTAGCAAAAGTAAAGAAGAAGTTAAATGCACAATTCTTATAAAACTTAAAATAAATAAAAATTCATTGTTCGGTCTCTTTGAAATCTCATTCATAGATCTTAGAATTCTTCCCTTGATACTAATACGCTCTTTTGTAAATTATCTCAAAATAATAATAATAAAAATTGATAAATAAAATGAAATCCCCTAAATAATATTTTTTAAACATTTAATTATAAGTGCTTTGCTGATACAACTCAGCAGAATGATGTTTTGCCTGTATTTTAGAAAAAACGTCGGATCTACGACTTGTCATACTTTGTGCAACGACATTAATCTTGCATTAGACAAGACTTGTATTGAGTTTCTTAATCATTCACTTTGACCTTAGCTTCATTCAAGTTAAGTTACTCTACGAAGGACCACTACAAAGTATAGTCAGCCGAGATGAAGTCAAAGGGAAGAAGCCAGTGTTAGGCTTCAGAGCCCGAGAAGGAAGTTTTTAAAGAGAAAAATAGAGAATATTCTCAAAGAAAATTTTGAAGTCACAGCCAGCCATGAGGTCGGGACAATGAGGATCAAGTCAGTGATTGTAGTCGCCACTAAAGAGCTAGTTGACGCTCTTGTTGTAGGCCCGCAAAGGCTGAAGTCGAGAATGAAAATGACACAGAAGAGAAATAAGAACCAAAAAAATAAATAAATTCCATGAAAATGAAGAGAAAGAGAGGAAAAAACTATGAGTAGCTGTAGCAAAGGAAGAACTCGATACCCTTAAGTATGATTTTCCAGATTAAACTCCATAAGATGTCTACCTCATAAGAGGATGAAAGAATTGAAAACAAAATGGTCGAGCCATGTGTGGCTTAATTCCTCAAGCCATATGTACCATCTTTCATCACGCTCCGACACAATTTCTCAAAGACAGAACTTGAACATTTTCAAAAATAGCACTGACAAAGTTATGAATATTTTCATCAAGTGGATGGCTGGTACATCAATATTCTTGTGGGATGGGAGCTGCACACGAAGGTATTTTTAGAATAAAGTCAAGAGAAAATAATTAAATGCATATTTAGAATGCGTGATAAAGGTAAAACGGGCTATCAAAAGAAAATAACTTATTCTGAGCTAAGGAAGTGAAAAGGAGGCCATGGTGAAATTACCATCCAGGGATGTTGTTGCAACAACATTGCTGTCGACATAGAAGATAATCCCTCGAGGATTATTTTGAATGACAAGGTTCATCCTATGTTGTTGATAATATAAAAAATAATTAAGGGATTGTTATCATGTTACATTGTGTCACAAACTATATTCTGAATATTTGTATCGTCATTATCAACGAGGAAGGGGATTATATTCCACCTCATATCAACCACCATGACTTTTGAGGTCTTTCTACATGGTCTTGTTTGTCAGCCAAAGCAACATAATGTTCGGGACACACCTTCAGACCTTTGGACCTCAAAAAATTAGAGCATCGATGGAGATTCTGTTGCTAGTGGGATCTGTTATGAAATTGAATGGAAATGGAGTTTTTTTTTTAAGGAAATAAAATCCATTGGATTAAGAAGTAGTTCAAAAAAGAGATGGGAACCCTAAATAAGTAAAGTTAAGATTATCCCCATGTAGCGAAAAATCTAATGAAGGAAAGGGAATGAAAACAAAAAATCTGCCTAAATAAAGCACAGGCCTTAGCAAGCTAATCTTTAGGTATATTTGCTTGCTTGAAGGTATTTGTCCATCTGATCTGACATCCAGGATTTGTTATCGAAATCTCTTTAAATGTAGTTTTAATACTCCAAGGGGTAGCCACTACATGAGTGAGATGCTTTGATAAAGTGAAAGAATCCTTTTCAATGATAATCATAGAAGAGCTAACAATAGTGGCAAATTTGAGGGCGGAGCTTTAGAAAACATCGTTGAATTAGCTGTGGATGGAAGAGAAGACGGCCAACAACTTACCATTGAAATTTTTATATACAACTCCAATACAAACATTTTGTTTGAAGCTCCCATCAACATTGACTTTCACCCAAGATTTCTCTAGTTTCATCCATCTTATCAGCTTCAGAATATGGTTCTACTTGTTATTGTGTGTAGGCCTTGATATATTAAGTTTGGTAGCTATCTCATCCGATCTTTAACTTTGGAAAAACTACCAATCTTAAGGTTATAGGTAGTATTTTGCAAACAGTAGACTTCTGACTTCTACTTGGGCATCAAACTTGATGCTGTTCCTAGTTATCCACAAGAAGCAAGAGACTATACAAGGTAGATAAATGATGACAGGATTATAATGACCAAGCTAAGACAACCATAATCATATTGTCAAAATCCCTCAGCAGGAATATGAAGTTCAAGGAACTCAATAACCTTGAACCAAACATGAGAGGCATCCTACAAGATAAGAAAAAGTGAGTAATAGACTCTTCATCAACCTTACACAAGTGGCGGACTGAGGGAATTTTAATTCTCTTAACCTTAAGAATATTATTTGTAGGGATAAAATCATGAAATATTCTCCAATTGAAGAAGATTATAGATGGTTTAAAAAGGTTTTTCAAAGCCATCTAGCTTTAGCAGTAGGAGCATGGGTGTAAAAAAGAAAGAGTACATATTTTTAAGGATGGAGCACCCCAACCGAGTTTTCAACAACACGACGTCTTTATAATCATGCACCAATGGACTTCTTGAAGTAGATAAAACTTCAAACTTATCCAACACTTTAAGGAGAGCAAAAATTTTCGATTTGTGATCAGTCCAAAAATTAACCCCTTTCACCTTATGTTGACCTCACTTTTCGTGAGGACTCATTCCACCCACTTGTAAATGACACTAAATTAGGATTATGTTTACTTAAACTCCACCTATAAAAGCTCAAGCCCCTAACCATTTGATTGAGTTAGTTTAGTGTTTTGACCAGGTGAAAACCTAAATTCATCACAGGGGTCCTTTATGCATTAGGTGAACATAAATTGACTACTAAGGGCTAGACATGCCCTAAGTCACCCAAATTAACTAGAAAACCTAGGGACTTGTCTATGAACTCTAGAAACTACTTTGAAAACCAAATCTACCATGGGAGAAAAGTCTACATGAATTGATCCTTAACCACATCAAGGGCCTCCCTAACCCTACCAAACCCTATCAATTAGACCAAAACCCTAATGTTCCGTTTTGATCCCAAAGTTTAACGATACTCTAAGATGGTCAAAATCAATTTTGGAAAACCCTAATTTGGACCAAATTTGATCAATTGACCATCTTGCCCCAACCCAATTTGACCCATCCACCATATGGTCAACCCATCCACCATATGGTCAACCCATACACCATATGGTCAACCCACCACTATATGGACTATATGGTCAACCCACCACCATATGGACCATATGATCAAGCTACCATCATATGGTCAACCCATGACCATGTGGTCAACTTAACCATCATATGGTAAACTCATGATCATATAATCAACTTCATCATTCTCTTAATTAATTAGTTTTTAATTAATAGGATTTAGCCTAGGTCCATACCCAACGTCTAAATCTATAACCCAGCCCATGCATAAAGTCCATGGTCCAAACCCATGAACCAAGCCCCTGACCTATTTCTAAATAAGACATTCATAACTCAAGCTAACCCAGGAAGATATGGATGACTTATATCCTAATCAATTCCAAATAAAATGAAAATAAAAGTAAAAAAGGGGGAGACGAGACAAAGGAAATCACACCTACCTGATGCACCAAAAATATGTCCACTTTTTGTTATATGATTTTACTCATTTTTGGTGATATTACACTTTAAAGGAAGATATTTTGTATGTTTTTCAGTTTTAGGTACAAGAAATGTGATTGGAGCAAAAAGAAGCAAAAATGGTACAATTTGGAGCAAAACGAGCAAGAAAGTAAATTTTGACTTGACACTTTTCGATAAG
The DNA here is from genome assembly GCA_022702705.1 of Papilionanthe hookeriana x Papilionanthe teres. Lineage (NCBI taxonomy): Eukaryota > Viridiplantae > Streptophyta > Magnoliopsida > Asparagales > Orchidaceae > Papilionanthe > Papilionanthe hookeriana x Papilionanthe teres. The sequence continues at coordinate 43,182,582 of CM040435.1, read as the reverse complement.
TCTTTCTATGTTTAATCTCTTTTACACTTCTTGTATATTTTTAAATGAGATTACACTTTAAAGAAATGTTGTTTTTATGCTTATTTTGTAGGGTTATCTGTTAGGAATGCAACACAACTGAAAAGGGGCGAATCAGAGCTGAAACGGAGCCAAATAGAGCAAAATGGTGGAGCTGCGCAGGATGGGCGCCGGGGGCGGCCATACTGGCGCCGGCGGTGCTAGAAACCCGAGAGCACAAAAAATAGGGCGCCGGCAGCACCCTATTCAGTGTCGGCGGTGCCCGAGATGGTCTGGATGCGATATTGGGCGGTTTTTGGCCAAATACATCGAATCTGGACGCTTTTTGGAGGGTTTCTTCATGCGCCTCTTGGGAAATTCGTCCCTACTCTATTGTAAACCGAACTTGAAGCCAAAAATGAAGAAGAGAAGAGGGGAAAACTTGGAGAATACTTAGAGATCTTAGAATAGGAGTAGAAATATAGATTTTTACCTTTTTGGAGTGATTGGTGAGGGTATTTGGAGAGAATCTGTAAGGGAATGTTCTAGCATTGCATGGATCCGCGGGAGACTTTATGGGAGAGATTTTCATCTTTCTTTCAAAGGGAAAAAACTAAGTATTGTGTTCTTTATTATCTTATAATTTTGTAAACACTTATTTTGTAGATTTTCTTTGAAATGAAGTTTTTCGTTATGTTTTCTTCGTACTTTGCAATGTCTTTCTCTTACTCTTTCTTCTTGTTTGGAAATAGTGACATAAGAAATTTATGCCATTTTTTTCACTCTACTTTACTTTTGCTATGAGTAGGATTCATGTTTAGGATATTGGGATGCTTTCTAAAAGAATTTTAATTATAAATGTGATGGTTTTTACTTGCACTTCATTTACATTACAAAAAAGGCCCGTTGTATTGTTAAAATTAATTGTAATTGCCTTGTCCCAAAAGGGAGGTGTAATTCTTAACAACGTGAAACCACATTCAATGTCCATGAATGAATTGCGTCGTTCATGGGGATTGAGTGCAAATAAATATGGAAATATAGTTTCATGGGCGTCAAATTGGAGGTTTTAGGGTGACAGGCTGAGATCCCTAATTTGGTCCTAAAGTTTGGTAACTAAAGCTAGGATTAGCCTTCAGGTGAAGGGCAGTGGGAGCTCTGAAGTGAGAGCCAGTATCCTTCCAGCCTAACCATGGATTTAGGGACTAAGCTTAGAATTTGCCAATGTTCTTTATAGCCCTCTAAAGAGGGGGTACTCGGAAGAGGGTAAAGAATAAGATTGCTTCTATTTGGCACATACAATATTTAATGCATCTCATTCTTAAACTTTATCCAATTCATTACATAAGAATAGTAGATTTCATTATCTCAAAATTCATCAAACCAATTTCCCCAAAAAGGGTTATCTTTAGAAGTATTATTTGCATTTAGTAGTAGTTATTATCCTTACATATAATTATCTGCATTTAGGAGTAGTTGTTAGAAACACCACTTATATCACCCTTCCAAACTAAGGCTGTTGGTAGTAGACTAGAATTTGACTAAGAACCTCTTATCTCGCTTCCCTGTGGGATCGATAAACGGGACTCCATTAGAGCCCTGTATTACTTGATAGAATACGTATACTTGCGTTTGAAATTGTGACTTAACAAAATCTTTATAAATATATAAATCTGAGGTCATAAATTCTTACATAAAAAAAAGTCGCATCACTACCCCCCTCCCCGTCCCCCTTTTCCACATGGCAAGTCCAATATACTTAAATCTCTTCTTTCTTGGGTTAAGCCAGACCATGGCTAAAATCAATAGCCCCTCCTCCAACTCCCTCCAATGCACACAAGCCTTGGAATTTCTCTCTCTTCCCCATTGGAGCCCCCATGGTCAAGCTGGCCAAAAATAGGAAATGACACCCCTAATTCATCCAAGAAAGCTTTACATGTCTCTGTAAACTCATAGACGATCTACCCAAGCCTTCTTAGGCCCTGTCAAGCCCTCTCATGCCAATTAAAAGAGGAACACGAGAGCTAAAACACGCTACCAAGTTCTCTATCAAGCTTTCCAAATCCTTGCCTCCAAATAGAGAAAATTTTCCTCCAGACTTAGCCATTAAAGCTCCTCCCTCTTTAGCCAATCAACCCTACCAAGAAACCCTAAATTTGTAATTGCAATCAAGGGTAAATTTTAGAAATAACATGTACTCTTAAAAAACTCCAAGTTACCTCCTCCAAATGCTTCTCTACTCTTCACAAAGACAATCCCAATCAAAATCAAGCATTTCCTTGCACTCAAACTTATCGCAAGGCCAAACCAAGCCACCATTTGGCCTAGCATATAGTTAGAGTCAATTTCAATCCAAATTGAGCTAAAGAGAATCTTCATGAGGTTAAGGTGATCGATTCTGTCAAACTTAATCGAGGCTACACATCTTGAGATAAGTGATACACAAAAAAATGTTCAATATTATATATACATTTTATGCTTAAATTTAGTGATATTTCATTTTAAAGAAATGTATTTTCATGTTTTGTTACAGGTATATTAAGTCTAGGCACTTGGAGCAAAAAAGAAGGAAAAATGACAATCCCAATCCCAATCAAAATCAAGCATTTCCTTGCACTCAAACTTATCGCAAGGCCAAACCAAGCCACCATTTGTCCTAGCATATAGTTAGAGTCAATTTCAATCCAAATTGAGCTAAAGAGAATCTTCATGAGGTCGAGGTGATCGAGTCTGTCAAGCTTAATTGAGGCTACACATCTTGAGATAAGTGATACACAAAAAAATGTTAAATATTATACATACATTTTATGCTTAAATTTAGTGATATTTCACTTAAAGAAAAGTATTTTCATATTTTGTTGCAGGTATATTAAGTCTTGGCACTTGGAGCAAAAAAGAAGGAAAAATGATGAAATTTGAAGTCAAATGAAGCAATTTTCAAAATTGCACTAGAGCCAATGGCACCAGAACTAGCTCTGGTTTTAAGAGAGTAGAATGTGCACTAGCGCCAACGACACCAGAATCCAAAGAGCAACACCATATTCCAGATTTTGGTGCCAATGGCACTTGATTTCGACGCCAGTGGAGCTAGAAGTGGTTATTCTCCTAAATTCATTAAATTTGGAGAAATTTTAAAAGGATGTTTAAGGAAACTCTTGAGAAATTTGTCCTTGCATTATAAAAAATTTTGTTTAAGTTAGAAGAAGTGTCCTTTGTGAGTGTCTTGTGTATTTTTGTCTTTTGGTCTCTATTGTGTGGGAAGTGCGAGTTAAGTTTGGTGTGTGAGAGAGTTTAGAGAAGATTTTCTCTAAAAGGTGTAAGAGGAGAGGGAAAGTGAGAGATCTCTTCTTCATTACACTTCTAAGAGAGAATTTAGTGGAATCATAAAGAGAGAAAGGTATTCAAAGGAACTTCAAATGATTTGCTCAGGGAGAAGATTGAGATAAGTTGTATGCTTTCCTTTTTGTTTTGTAAACTTGTTTTCATATATAAAATCCATGTTTTGTTATTTCTTTCTCATGAATTCTGCGTAGTCTTCTTTCTCCTTCTCCCTACAATAAGACTTAGTTATGTGAAGAATCAAGAATGTTGTGCAATAATTAAATGTTCATAATTTTCATGATTCAAACTTCAAACTTCATTTACTTTTCGATCTGGCCAATTAAATTGTTAATTTTTTTGTGAAACATATGATCCAAAAGGACTATGCTTTCTACAATGAAGTAAGAATCACATTTAATTTCACGGATGAGAATGTAGTCCATTGGGTTAAGTTTAAATAAATCGGGAAATATACTTTGTTGGACGTAGAATTTAAGATTTTAGGGTGACAGACTAAAATCCCCGATTTGGTCTAAGTGTTTAGAAACTAAAGCGAGATGTTAGACCTCAGGCGAGGGGAACGTAGGAACTCTGGAGTGAGACCCAGTTTCTTCCCAACCTAACCGCAGATTTAGGGACCAAACTTTAGTCTAATCAGTGTTCTTTTCACCCCTAAAAAGGAGAAAGAATATGAATGCTCCTATTTGGCAAAATACAATTTACAACAATTGCATTCATTCACTGACTATAACCTCATTGTAAAGGGGAGGGATACTTTCTTAAACTTAAACTCTTCATCACAAAACATAGTTTAGTCTTAGTAAATTTAACATTAAAGTTTAGATATTAGTTCAGTAAACATAGTTCTTTAGCTACATCAAAACCAATTTTGACTTATTTTTCTTACTTGAGTTTATATAGTTTGAATATTGTGTTTTTGCATTATTATCATAAGAATTACCACCTCCATGTGAAATCGATAGTTAAGACTCCAGTAGAGCCAATTATTACTTGGGTGATACGTATACCTGCGTTGCATCCTAGTGACGAATTAAAATTAAAAATACACATTAATTCACTAAGGATGGCAGCTTAAAGATTTTAAAAGATTAAACTAATTATACTAAAGTAAATATTATTGTGATTGATCTGTATAATTTCTAATTTAGCTGTCGTGTGTGTTGTAATGTTTAAAGACATTTATAGCACACTATATACAAATATCGCTCATCAATCTTTTGGCACCGTTGTCGGGGAGATGACGATAAATTACGTTATAAATTAAAAGGCATTCTTTGAACTATAAAACATTTATTAAAAAAAATCGTAGTATAATAAGTATTTTTACATTCTTGTGTGACTACTTATTTTAATTTGTTAATTGTGTCTATGTATGCGTAGTTTAGGATTCGAAGGTTTAGTACCTTACCATTCTGAATTAGAAAGAACTATAAAAAAATTTTGAAATAACAAAAAGAACATGAGAATTTGAGCAAAATTACGAACAACTTAAAGAATTAAGGAATTGAAAATGAACATCAACAGAGACCTTCAAGAGATTATGCTAATCTTCTAGGAGATGAAATACACCCGAGTATACAAAATTTTTTTGTTTCTAATTTATTTGAGCTTAAACCTCTATTATCCAAATGGTATAAAATAATCAGTTTGGAAGAACAGCGACTAAAGATCCTAAGTTACATCTTGCTAGTTTTCTAGAATTATGTGCTACATTTAAATATAACGGAGTGTCGAATGACGTCGTCAAGCTTAGACGTTTTCCTTTTTCATTGAGGGATAACGATAGATGTGGTTAAACTCTTTAGCACCTAGATCTATCAGAACTTTGGGAGAATTATCAAAAAAAAATTTTGTCTAAATATTTCCCACCATCAAAAACTACTAAGCTTAGAAATGATGTCACAATTTTTGTCAGTTTGAAGATGAGTCATTATATGAAGCTTGGGAATGATTTAAAGATCTTCTTAGGTTGTGTCCACAACATCCTTTACCAAATTAGTTTATAATTCAAACCATTTATAATGGATTAGTGGGATCTCTTAGATCTTTTATAGATGCTGCTGCTGGTGGATTGCTAATGTCAAAACCATTTGATGAATGGTATACTTATAATATATAGTATTTTTATACATATTTTTATACCTATTTTTGATGATATTGCACTTTAATGGAATGTATTTGTGTGTTTTTTTAAGGTACAATTAAATGGACTAAATATGTCAAAAGGATTAAGAAAGGATCAAATTTGGAGAAAAACTGAAAAATGTGTTAAAATGAACTGGGGCGCCTAAGCGCCAGCAGATAGAGAAGGTCGCGCCTAAGTATCAAAGACCCACGCTTAAGCACAGGGTAGTTACTTTGTAATTTCAAGGATTTGACAAATTTTGAAGAGGTGTTTTAGGCACCCTTTGGTACAAACGTGGATAACTGATCTAGGGCGCCAAAAGTTATTCACATTCACTTGAAAGGATGCATCTGTTGGGAAGATTCATTAATTATGGATATATTTTGAAGAGACTCCAAGGAACCTTTTGAGAAAATATAAAAGAAAGGAGTTGAGAGAATAAAAAGAGAGAGTTTTTACAGAGTTTTTAGAGTAATTAGAGAGGGTAGTTATAGAAAGAAGTTGTAGGATTCTTACTTAGGGTTTTTTCACACTTACATCATTCCTAGTGAATGGGAAGGTAAGTAGAGATTTCTAAGTAAAAATTCATTTTTTTAGAGAGATTTAAACCCTTTAGGGTTGGGAGACCAGTCCTAGGGAGTCTTGCAAGAGGAAGGAAGATATTCAAAGGAACTTCAAGGGATTGGTGGAGAGGAACTCGAGATATGTTTTTATCTTTGTACTTTATTTGGTTTTAATTGAGTCTTCTTGTGTTTTCCACATGGTTTCTAGTTTTAAAACTACTTGTTATTATGTTTTCTCTATGGATTCTGAGTAGTATTTTTTATCTTTTTTCTTAAAATGAAAAGTAATTAAGTGTTGAATGGAAGTTGTGGAAACATTGATTTTTAATGTTGGAAGAAGTTGTGTTGGATTAATCATTACACTTAATTTACTTCTTGATTTGGCCAATTAAGATATTAACATTGGTTGTGAGAACATGTAAGATCCTATTAGGTATTGTCTCAATCAACAATAGGTAAAAATCACATGAGATTGTATAAATGAGAATGTAATTCATATAATTTTGTGCAAATAAATAGGGAAATATACTTTGATGGGTGTAGAATTAGAGGACTTTAGGGTGATAGACTAAAGCCTCCAATTTGGTTTATTGTTTTAGGTTTTGAAGCAAGATGTTAGCCCCCGGGTGGAGGGAAAGGAGGGAACTCTAGAGTGAGAGATAGTATTTTCCCTACCTAACCCTCTTCAAAACTATTTATCAGTCGTTAAAGATTTAGAATTTGTCGCTCGTCGGAATAAGTATCCCGACGGCCGATTTAAAATGTTTAATTTATGTATGTATGTATATATATATATATATATATATATATATATATATATATATATATATATATATATATAATTTGTAAAATATCATTTTAATTTTAAAAATATGAAATCAAGCCGATCTTATACATATAATAATTTAAATAATCAAGCACTACACCACAAGTCATATCTTGATCAAAATAAAAACTAAAGAATCCATGACATCCGTTTGGTCTGCGAACCTTTATGTTGATCGACAACTTCCCCTATCTAACATGAAGCAATTAGATAGGGTTTAAGTTTCCTATAAGGGCAAGCCCCTATAGTTTATTACATCTTAAATAACTGAAGTCACCTAAGAAAACTCTTGATTTAGATCTGGATATATTATTTTTACGACTTCAAAAAGGTAGAGTTCTTCAAGGTAATATGTTAATAGGAAATTCAATAAGTGAGTGGCTTAAGTTTGGAACAGCTATTATGGGAATCCAAAGGGAGAGAAATTAGGGGAAAACACAGCTCCAAGAAGAATCTTGGTTGTTTCCCAAACTATCCTTTTGTTTGGCTCTAATTTGAGATAATTATTTAGTGTTTCATCATGTTAATTTTATTATTTAGGGCTTACATTCACTTATCACCGATCATGTGAATAGCCTGAAAGATAGGAGGACTTATGTCATATCAGATGACAACATCGAAATCCTAAGACAATTTAAGGCTTATATTGCACGAGTTGTAAAGGCCTAAAGAGATAAAGTGAGGATTTATGCTGCACTAGACAAACTACCTCGGAGTCCTATGGCTTGTTGTTTATTTTGAAGGAATTTTGCTGTTGAAGATGGTTGTGCTGCCCACTATGTATGCTCCAAGCTCCATGTTGTAGCAGGTTTAGTTCTAGAAGTGTCAAATTTAGGGGTTTAGAGAAGTATTGCATTTTAATAATATTTAAATTGAGTTATCTTAATGTCTTATTACACCGGTTAGGATCCCATGGTTCCCTCGTTCTGGTACCATCATTTTCTTCAGATTAACTTAGTCTAAATGAATTTACCAAATTTAACTAAATTAATTCAGTACTTTCATTCAGACCGTGGGAAATCTAGTTAGCAGCCATAGGTTGCCTCATCCATGGTATTCTTGATCACCCAAAGAGACGTTTAATTTATTTCACTTGTGATTTTTGTTTTGTTCATAATTAAATTTTGAGTTGTCTTATATTTTCATTGTTGTGGTGGTGAATTTTATCATTGTTTTGTTTTAATTTTAATTTTGGATTTGATTCTATGACTATCCTATTAGTTTTGGTTTTGACATGCAGGGTGACCTTGTTGTTTATCATGTAATTTCACAAGCAGAAAAGTTACGGGAAAGTAAATGAAAGTAAAATGTAGTGCAATAAAATAAAAGTGTCCCTGACTTTCTTCTCTTTCCTTCACCTAAATGTTTAGGCTTGCAATGCATATATAATTTTGTGGGAATTGAAACATGCTAGAAAGCACAAAATTAAGTTTGAAGTGTACCCATTAAATCCTATATCATAACTTGGTGGGTCCTATTTTAAATGAATAGATTATTCCTTAAAAAAAGCATTATAAGTTTAACCATCCTCCAAGGTATTCAAAAGAGTATGAGAAAGGTCCAAATTTCGGGACCCAGTCATCACACAATCCTTTGAAACGTCTCGACTTCATTCAAACTTATTATGTTGCCTAATGATTCATCTCTATCATACCCTTTTGCTCAATGAACTAATGTTTTGATCATCCTAAAGAGTTGGGAAATTATCACTTCATATTCTATTTATAAATTAAATGAGTGGGGACTTTAAAATGTAGAAAAACACAAGTTGCTCAATGAAGTTGTGTTTTCTCCTTACAATCTCATGTGATTTCTAATAATTTTTGTTCTTGATATTCAATTAATTCCAAAGATACAATGACTGGTAAAATAGAAGATTCTCCTAAAAATATATACTTCAAATGATTAGGGAGAATTTTTAGCTCGAGTTTAGGGTGTTTAATGATAGATGGAATTAAACTTTTATCTCCATTTTCCATAGTATCTAATCTTTCAAAATTTTCCAGAACAAATTCTAACCTTTCATTCTTCATATCATCTAAATTATCTTCACTTCCACTTTCATATTTATCCTCACATTCCAGATTTTCTTCAAATACTTCTTTAAAATGATCTTCTCTAAAATAATCGCAAATTTCCATTCGAAAGCACTCATCATCTTTTTCAGTTGAAAGGTATTTCATGGATTTCAGAATATTGAAAGTTACCTCTTGATCATTGACTCTCATAGTTAATTCTCCTTTTTGAACATCGATCATAGCTCTCCCAGTAGCAAGGAATGGTCTTCCCAAAATAATTGGAATTTCTTTATCTTCCTCCATATATAATACAATAAAGTCCACAGGAAAGATAAATTTATCCACCTTTACTAATGCATCTTCCACAACTCCTTTAGGATAAGTGATAGAATGATCAGCCGGTTGAAGAGTCACAGATGTAACTGAAATTTCTCCTATTCCCAATCTTTTGAAAGTTGATAAAGGCATAAGATCAATACTACCTCCAATATCACATAAAGCTCTTCCAAAAAATTTCTCACCAATAACACACGGGATAGTGAAACTACCTGGGTCTTTTAGTTTTTCAGGAAGCTTCTTCTGAATAATTACACTACACTCATCGTTAAGTGCAACAGCCTCGTGGTCTTTAAACTTTCTTTTCTTTTTAAGAATATCTTTCATAAAATTTGCATAATCAAGCATCTGCTCTAATGTTTCAACAAAGGGAATATTTTTCGTTGATTTCTTAAGAATTTCCAAAAACTTTACAAATCTGTTATCTCTGTTTTGTTTCTTTAGTCTTTGAGGAAAAGGAGGAGGTAGTTTTTTAACAGTTATGTTTATTGGCTTTAGCAGATATTCATCAAGATATATCTTATTAGAACCTTTCTCAATGTTCACTTCCTCTCTTTCAACTTCAACTTCTTTTTGAACTCTTGGTTCCAATTCTTTTCCACTCATTAATTGAATAGCCTTAATATGGTCCTTTTTTTTATCTTTTGGGTTGATCTCAACATTGTTAGGAAGATTCCTAGAAGGTCTATTATTAAGCCTAGTAAAGATATGTCCCAATTGATTCTCAATGTTCTTCATCGCAACATTTTGAGCTTGAATTTGATTACCTATATTCAGAATCATTTCTTTAGTAGGCAACTTCTTTTCTTTAAATTATTGATTCCTATTAAAACCAGGAGGATAAGAAGGTCTATAATTGGTATTTACTTTGTTGTTCAGATTTCCAACTGGATTCATAGGATTGTTTCCCCATTGCAGGTTAACAACAGTGTTATTCCAATTAAAGTTCAGTTGATTCCTCCAACTAGGATTATAATAATTTGAATGAGGATTATTGACTTTGTTATTTATGGCATTCAATGTTTCATAAGACAATTGAGAGTCTATCATCTATCCTGATGAATTTTCTTCTTACACTTGGGGTATTAGAGAATAACTCATTCCATATTGATCTATTTTCTTAGAAAGTGCAGCAATTTGAGAGACTGTCATAGTTATCACATCAGAATCATGAATACTAGGATTTACCCGCTTCTAGGGCCATTGAAAATTATTAGTAGCCATCTCTTCAATTAACGAATATGCTTCATCAAAAGATTTAGAGATTAATGATACACCAGCAGCAGCATTGATAATCGATCTCAAAGATCCAACTAATCCATTATAAAAGGTTTGAATTATTAACCAATCTGGTAAAGCATGGTGTGGACAATTTCTCAGAAGATTTTTGAATCTTCCCAAGCTTCATATATGGATTCTACATCAAACTGACTAAAGATGTGATATCATGCCTCAGCATAGCAGTTTTGGAAGGAGGGAAATATTTTGACAGAAACTTTTTTGAAAGCTTTCCCCAAGTTCTGATAGATCCAGGTGCTAACAAATATAACCAAGCCTTAGCCTTATCCCTTAATAAAAAGGAAAAAGTCTAAGCCGAGCAAAGATCGTTTGACACTCCATCATATTTAAAAGTAGCACACAGTTTTAGAAAACTAGTGAGATGTAAGTTAGGATCTTCATTAGGTGTTCCTCCAAATTGATTATTTTGTACCGTTTGGATAATAGCAGGTTTAAGCTCAAATGAATTTGTAGCAAAATCAGGGTTTTGGATAGTTAAGTGAATTTCATCTACTGTTGGATTAGCATAATCTCTTAAAGGTCTCGGTATGTTTTCATTTTGATTGTTTAAGTTGTTCATCATTTTGTGAGGATTTGTAGATTGTTTTTGTTGTTTTAGAATTTTTCTAATAGTACGCTCTAATTCAGAATCGTAAGGCACTAAACCTATAGATCTGATATTACACATACAAACATAATAAGCACAATAACAATAAAATAACACACACAATTATGACTTGTAATTCAAAAGTAAGATTTCAAATACTACAAAATTAAATTTTAGCAGTTACCTTTTCTTACCTCCATGGCAACGGCGCCAAAAACTTGGTGTGATTTTTTTAATTTGCCAAAATTTATGAACTCAGATTTAGATATATATATATATATTGATTTATTTTGATAATGAGTTGCATAATTAAACGCAAGTATACATATCGCTCAAGTAATACAGGGCTCTAATGGAGTCCTGGATATCGATCCCACAGGGAGGCTTTAATTTTATGGAATAGCACAGAAATCGCTTATCGAATCACAACACAATTGTAAGTAAGTTCAATTCTTAAAATAAAGACAAACAGTTGTAATTACTATTTCTAACAAAGTACGTTCTAAACTCTAGCAAGTTAAACTAAAACAAGACTAAATTTATAACAAAGTACAGTTGTAAGAAAGAGTCTTCCTCCTCTCCTAAGTTTAGTCCCCAAATCCGTGGCAAGGTTGGGAGGATACTGACTCTCACTCCAGAGCTCCCACTTCCCTTCACCTGAAGGCTAACTCTCGCTTCAGTTTTTAAACATTAGGACCAAATTGAGGATTTCAAACTATTACTCTGAAATCTCCAATTCTACGCCCATCAAAGTATATTTCTTTATTTATTTGCACTCAATTCCCATGAACTACATCTCTCATTCATGGACATTGAATGTGACCTTCACTTTTTTTATGGAACTCATAATCCTTTCAGAACATATGTTTCCCAACAAGTTTTAATAATTCAATTGGCCAAATCAAAAAGTAAATGAAGTTCGAAGTGAAAAGGTCGTCACAAATTCTCCATAATAAATTGGCACATCATATACATATCACAACATCAACATATCACATGAAAAAGAGAAAGCCAAAAAAATCTACTCAAGACTCATGAGGAAAAGATGACAAAACATGTAATTTATATATAAAAACAACGTCATACAAACAAAGTAAAGAATAAACAACTTATCCCAAACTCTTCCCCAAGAGAATCTCAAGGAATTTCTTTGACTCCTCTTCTTTCTTCACAACAACACATAATTCTCTCTTTAAATAAGTAAGGAAGAAGAAATCTCTCACTTTCCCTCTCCTCTTACAGTTCTTAGAAGAGAAAACATAAAACCTAGATTTCCTAAACAAAATGGAAAGACCTCTCTAAACTATAAACTCTTCTATCTTCTTCTCGCTCTTTCCTAAATTGGCTTCAAAGAAGTTTAAATTTGGCCAAAACTGATTTCCATAGAGTTTCCTCAAGCAACCCTCCAAAATCCTGCCAAATACATTGAATCTAGTTTGAAATTGGGATAGGGCACGGTCCGGCGATGGATAGGGCACCGTTTGGTGCATTATTCCGCCAATTTGGTCGCAACTCTTTGTAAAATAGCGCAGTCTGGCACTGGTGACAGTGCTGTTCGGCGCTAGTTCAATAAAATGCACTTTTGTCCCTTTTTGCTCCAAATTTGTTCCTTTACGCTTCATTTTGCTCCAAAGGCCTAAAATCATTGTACCTTTTTTGAAATTATGAAAAATAATTTTCTTTAAAGTGGAATATCATCAAAAACAGGTATGAAATGAATTGTAAAAAACTATCAAATTTTCACTGGATCACCCATCCACCATTTGGTCAACCCATGCTCCATATGGTCAACCCATCACCATATGGTACCAATGACAATGTGGTCAACTTAAACATCATATGGTCAACTCATAACCATATGGTCAACTTCATCATTCTTTTAATTAATTAAAATGATGGTTTGAAAGCCCATTAGGTTTCAGCTTAGGTCCAAACTCTAGGTCTAAATCTATAACCCAACCCATGCATAATGTCCATGGTACAAGTTAATAGTCCAACCCCATGAACCAAGCCCATGAATCATTTCTAAATGATTCATCCATAACCCAAGCTAACACATGAGGAAATGGATGACCAATATTCTAAACAATTCCAAATAAAATGATAATCAAAATAAAAAAAGGAGAAAGAGAAAACAAAAATAACACCAACCCACCCCCTCTACACATGGCAACCAAGTCCAATATACCAAAATCTCTTCATGCAGGGGTCAAGACAAACCACGGCTGAACTTAGCAACCCCACCTACAACTCCCTCTAATTCCATCAAGTTATGGAATTTCTCTTTATTCCCCATTCTAGTCTCCATGGTGAAGCTTTCCAAAAGTAGGAAATGACACACCTAATTCATCTAAGTAAGCTTTACGTGTCCCTGTAAACTCACAAAGGAACCACTCATGCCTTCTAAGGCCATGCTAAGCCCTCCCATGGACTGTTGACCACATTTTTATGATAAGGTTAACCCTTGACCTAAAAAGTCAACTTTGGTCAGAATGGTCAATCCTGACCCAATGACCAACCCTGTTGATCCAATATGTCAACCTTTTGACCTAAAAAGTCAACCTTGGTCGAAATGGTCAATCCTAACCTAATGACTAACCCTGTTTACCCAATAGGTCAACCTTTTGACCTAAAAAAGTCTAACTTTGGTCAAAATGGTCAATCCTGACCCAATGACCAACCCTGTTGACCTAATTTTAATGATAATGTCAACCTTTTGACCTAAATAGTCAACTTTGGTCAAAATGGTCAATCCAGACCCAATGACCAACCCTGTTGACCCAATAGGTCAACCTTTTGACCTAAAAAGTCAACTTTGGTCAAAATGGTCAATCTTGTCCCATTGACTAACCCTATTGACCCAATAGGTCAACCCATGACTTAAAAAGTCAACTTTGGTCAAAATGGTCAATCCTGACCCAATGACCAACCCTGTTGACCCAATAGGTCAACCTTTTGACCTAAAAGTCAACTTTGGTCAAAATAGTCAATTCAGACCCAATCACCAACACTGTTGACCCAATAGGTCAAGCTTTTGACTTAAAAAGTCAACTTTGGTCAAAATGGTCAATTTTTGACCAAATGACCAAATATTGACCCAATGACATGTTTAAGACCCCGAAATGACAAAATTAATCAAAATAATTAATTTCAAAATTATTTTGATTAATTAAATGAAATTGACTAATAATTTAATTTTTAATATTTTAATTAATTAAATGACATAATTAATTAAAATGGAAATTAAATTAAAAGTCATAAAATGACAAAATGCACTAAAATGAAATGAAAATGACAAAATTAATCAAATAATTAATCTCAAAATTATTTTGATTAATTAATTGGCTAATGATTTAATTTTTAAAACTTTAATTAATGACATAATTAAAATGAAAAATTAAATTTAAAATCCATAAAATGCATAAATTAATTAAAAATGATGGAATTTATCAAATAATTAATTCAAAAATTATTTTTAATTAATTAATTGACCAATAATTTAATTTTCATATTTTAATTAATGACATAATTAATTAAAATGAAAATTAAATTGAAAAGTCATGAAAAGAGACAAATTTCAATTTTAATGACATGAATATTAATCAAATAATTAATTTGGAATTATTTCCAATTAATAATTGATTAATAAAATAATTTCAAACATTTAATTAATGACATAATTAATTAAAAATGGAAATTAAATTAAGAAGGGTATTAAATGGAATTTTTAAACCTATGACATTTTGGTTTTTTAAAAATTCCAAAACCCCTGTATGACATCACACATGACCTCATATGGGTTAGACACAACCCATATGACCCATTAAAGAGAAAACAACCCATGGATGACTCATATTTAACCATGGTAAAGGGGCATAATGACATGAAAGTGAGGTGGCAAAACCATGGTGATTTGAAGTATGACTCACCCCTTTGAAAAGTGAGGTGTCTTGCCATGGTGAGATGAGTTTAGTCACCTCCCTTGCCCCAATGATGAGAAGACAAGGCTTTAACCATTCTCCACACCATGGTTAAGCTCATCATAACATTTTATAAAAAAAGTTAAGGGGGGGAGCTAATGAGTCACCACCACATGAAATGATAAATGAGGTGTGGCAAGGAGAAGGTCTCAACCATTTGAGTCACCATTAACCTCTCCCTTAGCTAATGAAATGGGAATAAAGAGATCAAGAGATTATCATGACAATTTGGATCCATAATTTCCATGAAATGTGCACTTGCTTAAGTGGAAAAATTCTCATGGGAAATGAAGAGGTGATGGTTGGATTACATGGGGGAGGCTGTACTCCACAGCTCTAACCATATCTTGATAAAAACCTAAGCTAACCAAGGTTGAAACATAGCTATCCATGGCTATAAAAGGACCCCTTGGCCGAAATTTTAAAGAAGAGAGAAAAAATCCATAAAAACCTATAGGCTACCAAAATCCCTTAGCTCCCAACACAAAAAACTTTGCTAAGGACCTCAGCAACCTATTCCAACCAAGATCAAGCCATAGGATCAGCCCAATCAAGCCAATTTGGCCAAAATTCAAAATCCGCCAAACCTAGCCACTTTGCGAAAATTGCTCACCAAGGCTAGCTACAAAACCAAATTGAAGTGACAAAGATCTTCTTTGGGAATCCTATAAGCTGACCATCAAGGCTGATCAAGCTCAAGATTATTGCATTTAAGGTATGGATTTAGTTTGTACAAAATAATGCATATAATCAAGAAATTATGGGTTAAACTAGCCCAAAAATGTATCATCACCTATAGATATAATCTATACGTCCAGATTCCATAGCTTCAAAAATCACTCAATTTCATTGAGAAATGAGTGAGATATTGAGCTTTGAAGTTAGACAGTTCGAAATATTTTCAAATTTCTGGGGATTAATCTCCGCCGTCCGTTCCCGTGTTTTGGAATGGACGGCGCTGATCTGGAGATCCCATGTCCGCTGTTCAGATCCGGACAGTGGATCTTCCCGCCCTTCGACGCGTACGAGGACGCGTGGCAACGCCTCGTTTTTCCGGGCTAAGGCTAATCCATATTAACCTTAAAGACTTCAAAAAAATCATATCTTTTTATCGAGAGCTCCTAAAAATAAAATAAAAATACCTATGGAAAACTCTTAAAGAGAAGAAAATTATGAGACCAAAATCATAATTTTATTCTTAGTATTTAATTTTTAAATTATTAAATACTTTCTGGAGTATTTTAATTATTAAAAATTATTTATAAATCAGAATAATGTGAAATTTTTAGGGAAGAACCTTTAATTCATTAGACACATTTCCTGATTTTTCCAAGGCTAGGATAGCTCTCTAGGATGTGATTTTATAATTTCTATGATATTTTGTAATTATTTCCAAAAATAATTATAAAATTTGGAAAATTAGAAAATTAAAATTCAAAATGATTGAGAATCTTAGGGTGACAGATAACAATCTTAAAACAACAATTCTCAAGCTATCAAATCAATCTAAAAGACATTTCAAAACAAGGTTAAGGTTTATTAATTATAAAATTAATATTTCAAAACCTTTTCTTAATCCATTTCATAATGGACTAAGCCAATGATGAATCCAAACTCAAATGAACTCAAATCAAACATTAATTAGGGTTAAAGACAACTTAAGCCTAATTAACTCATTAAATCTTAGGGTTCAATACAAAATCAAAGCTTTAATTAAGTTTAAGGATATATTAAACTTAATTAATCCATTAAACCTTAACTAAATTAGGTTTAATAAAAAATCAAGATTTAATTAAGTTTAAAGATATATTAAACTTAATTAACCCATTAAACCTTAATTAAATTAGGTTTAATACAAAATCAAAGCTTTAATTAAGTTTAAGGACATATTAAACTTAATTAACCCATTAAACCTTAACTAAATTAGTTTTAATACAAAATCAAAACTTTAATTAAGTATAAAGACATATTAAACTTAATTAACCCATTAAATCTTAACTAAATTAGGTTTAATACAAAATCAAACTTTAATTAAGTTTAAGGACATATTAAACTTAATTAACCCATTAAACCTTAACTAAATTAGGTTTAATACAAAATTAAGATTTTAATTAAGTTTAAAGACATATTTAACTTAATTAACCCATTAAACCTTAACAAAATTAGGTTTAATATAAAATTAAGATTTTAATTAAGTTTAACGACATATTAAAATTAATTAACCCATTAAACCTTAACTAAATTAGGTTTAATACAAAAATCAAAACTTTAATTAAGTCTAAGGACATATTAAACTTAATTAACCCATTAAACCTTAACTAAATTAGGTTTAATACAAAATCAAAGCTTTAATTAAGTTTAAGGACTTATTAAACTTAATTAATCCATTAAACCTTAACTAAATTACATTTAATACAAAATCATGATTTAATTAAGTTTAAAGACATGTTAAACTTAATTAACCCATTAAACCTTAACTAAATAAGGTTTTTATACAAAATCAAAGCTATAATTAAGTTTAAGGACATATTAAACATAATTAACCCATTAAACCTTAACTAAATTAGGTTTAATACAAAATCAAAACTTTAATTAAGTTTAAGTACATATTAAACTTAATTAATCCATTAAACCTTAACTAAATTTGGTTTAATACAAAAATCAAAACTTTAATTAAGTGTAAGGACATATTAAACTTAATTAACCCACTAAACCTTAACTAAATTAGGTTTAATACAAAATCAAAACTTTAATTAAGTTTAAGGACATATTAAACTTAATTAATCCATTAAACCTTAACTAAATTAGGTTTAATACAAAATCAAGATTTTAATTAAGTTTAAGGACATATTAAACATAATTAATCCATTAAACCTTAACTAAATTAGGTTTAATACAAAATCAAGATTTTAATTAAGTTTAAAGACATATTAAACTTAATTAACCCATTAAACCTTAGCTAAATTAGGTTTAATACAAAATCAAGATTTTAATTAAGTTTAAAGACATATTAAACTTAATTAACCTATTAAACCTTAACTAAAAATTAGGTTTAATACAAAACCAAACTTTAATTAAGTTTAAGGACATGTTAAACTTAATTAACATCTTAAACATTAGGTTTATGACAAACCTTAACCCTAATCAGGTCTAACCCATTAGACCTAATTAAAGCATTAATTCTTAACTAAATTAGACTTAATCAAACCTAAACCCTAATTAGGTCTAACCCATTAGACCTAATTAAACCATTAAGTCTTAACTAAATTAGACTTAATCAAACCTAAACCCTAATTAGGTCTAACCCATTAGAACTAATTAAACCATTAAGTCTTAACTAAATTAGACTTAATCAAGCCTAAATTTTAATTAGGCCTAACCCAGTAGACCTAATTAAATCATTAAGTCTTTACTAAATTAGACTTAATTAAATCTAAATCCTAATTAGGTCTAACCCATTAGACCTAATTAAATAATTAAGTCTTAACTAAATTAGACTTAACAAAACCTAAACCCTGAGTGGGTTTAATCCATCCTAAAATCAAACAAAATCAAATTTAAATCATAATTAAGTCTACCACACTAGACTTAATTAATCTATTAAACCTTAACCAATTAAGGTTTAGTCAAACTCAAACCAAAAACAACTTTTAACTTAGGTTCAACACAACATGAACCCAAGTTCAACCTTTAACTTAGGTTCATACCCGAGTTCAACCTTTAACTTTGGTTCAACACAACATGAACCCAAGTCCAACCTTTAACTTAGGTTCAACAGAACATAAACCCAAGTTCAACCTTAACTTGAGTTCAACCCATATTGAACTCAAGTCAAACTTAATTCTAGGTTCAACCTAACTTGAACCTAACTTAACTCAAACTTAAATCTAACTTGAGTCCAATCCATATTGAACTTAAGTCAATCTTAAGTCTAGGTTCAACTTAACTCAAACCTAACTTAACTCAAACCCAAATCAAACTTAAACCATAATTAAGTCTTCTACATTAGACTTAATTAAACCATTAAAACTTAACTAACTAAGGTTTAATCCAATTTAAACCATAATTAAGTCTACCACATTAGACTTAATTAAACCATTAAACCTTAACTGACTAAGGTTTAATCTAATCTAAACTCTAATTAAGTCTACCACATTAGACTTAATTAAATCATTAAACCTTAACTGACTAAAGTTTAATCAAACCTAAACTGTAATTAAGTCTACCACATTAGACTTAATTAAACCATTAAAACTTAACTAACTAAGGTTTAATCCAATCTAAACCATAATTAAGTCTATAGAACTACAAACTTTTAAAAACAAATTCTTAGTTTATAAACAAGTCAATAATATTCATTTTTTTCTTGAAATTTCAGAAAAGTTGCAATGGATTCTCCGAATTCAATCTTTTCTTATTTTCAAGACTTCGATATACCAATAGAGGAAGATCTTTCCTTTTATTAGAATGATTATGGATCGTTTAGTGAAACAGAATTTACATTAGATAATTCAGATCAAATTGATATACACTCTTTTGAAGAATTTGATCTGCAACCTTTGAAGACTTTCTGATTTTTACAAAAGACCTACCTGAGTGTACATCTGAAGAGCCTTATACTCTTAAAGAAATGAAAAGAAAATTTGACAACAAAGGAAAAAAATCTATGACGAGGATGATGTTCCACCACCATCCACATACGAAGTTGGATCTTTTTCCAAAATTATTCATAAAAATAATGCTCATCCGCTTAAAAGAAAAAAAAGGTGGAATGAAAATGATAATTTTCAAACACCTGAATTTGAGCAAAGTGTTTTCAGAAACCCTTCCTTTTCAGAAGAAAATCGGTATATTCCAATTCCTGTTGAATATACTGATAATTTCTTTCAACCTAAGAGTTCTCCCTCAATTCATGCTATACATTCAGTGTTTAAAAGATTAGCACGAAAAGATAAATGTTCAATTTTTTTATTGTTGGATAAAATGGGATGTGCAGTCTCTAAAACAATGAAAAGGAGAATTCTAGCAATAGAGAACTCTATTTATGAAGAAACGGGTTATCAATCTCCAACAAAATATCAATGTACTCGAGTGCCAGTAAAATTCCGATTAGGGCCAAGAGTAAAAGATGTGACAATTACAAAAGACAAAGCCAAATATGACAAACTTATGTTAGAAGTGGAAGATACATATACTAAAATGACAGATTTGGTCCATATGTTACAACATGCAGATTATTCATATGATGATACACCACCTAGAGGATCTCGTTCGATACTAGAAGATAATGTATGGAAATGAAGATCATTTGAACGAAATTCAGATGCTATGAGCACTCCTGCAGACAGTTCACAAGAAGGAACTCATAAAGAACATCTTGCAAAATCATTTGAAGAAAGACTGAAAAAGTTAAAAAATGATATCAAACAATTCTCTGTGCCAGGAAAGAAAGACACTTCTCACATTTCGAATGAAAATGTTGCCAGCATTAATGTGGTAGAAACACGATCTACTTCTTTAGGACGAGAACTAAATGAAGAAGATCCAACAAACAAAGTACGAGCAATTATAGAACAGCGAGATGAACAAATCAGTCGTCTTGAGCATAAAAGGGAAGAGTTGGTAGCAACTTTGCAAAATCCACCAACAAATCCATCACCGACCGTTGAAATCGTTAGGCCAGAGGCTGTCCACATTTTAGAAGACAAAGGAGAGCCAATAGTTGTTTAATAAAGCGCTCAAAAGAAAAAGGATTCCCCTCGTAGTGGAATTCCAGAAAAAGATATCACACAACTCGTGGAACAAAAGATAAAAGAAACAATGACCCAGGTAAAGGCTGGATCATTAATTCCAATGGGTAGACCATATCCAGAGGAATTTGATTATGTACAATACCCTAATGGTTTTTTTCCTCCTGTCTTTAAAATGTTCGATGGAACAGGTAATCCCCGATAAGCACATTTCAGAGCAAGCTGCTGCAATGCGGGGGAAGAGACGCTCTTTTATTCCGACAATTTGTTAACAGTCTCACGGGTGTTGCCTTTGAATGGTATGCAAAATTTCCTAATGGGTCTGTTAAAAATTTTGTAGAGCTTGAAAGTCTCTTCATACAATGATTTGCTGGAGCTCAACATCACTCTACAGTTGGTGATCTAGTAGTGGAAAAATAGAAAATAGGAGAAAGCTTAGTGGATTACATTTTACGCTGGAGAAATCTCAGCATGAAGTGTGAACCACAACTTCAAGAACAACACGCTATTGAAATCCTGCTTAAAAATATCCATGGTCCTATAGAATTTATGCTTAAACGATTTACAATAAAAACTTTTGAAAAATTGCTCAGTAAAGCTGCCAATCTTCAAGAAGAAGACAAGCAGATGAGTGTAACGGAAAAGACTGAAAAGACAAAGACTGTCAAGACATTTGAAAAGAGGCCAAGAAATGTTGTGAAAAATGGTAAACAAGTGATGCAGGTTCAACCTGAACCAATGAAGCAACGACAAAATCTATCAACATCACAGACGTCGCCTCAATTACAACTTCAACAACCAATCCCAGTACCGACAGATAAATGAACAATGGCCAAAAGAATAAATAAAGAATATTCATTTAAAATGGAAGCCGTCAGCAAAATAATTCGTAGCTTTCTTAAAATTCCAGAATTTAAGCTACCAGAAGCTAAAAGGCTAGCAGAAGTATACATGAAGGAAAATCCCAATTATTGTCCTTATCATAGAATGCTCGGACACAAGATTGAAGAATGTTTTGTCTTCAAATATTGGTTAGAGCACAATTTTAAAGAAAGAAATATAGTAATCCCAAAAAAATATTTGAAAGAACCTGAAAAAGGTTCAATCAATATGATTTCAGCGGAAAAATTTAATTCCAAAAGCAAGAACAAAGACACTATTCGAGGTAAATCTTCTGAGGAGATCCTTACCGAATATCAGGTTACAAAGCCTCCCAAGAAAGAAAAGAAAAAGAAAAATAAAGAACCGAAAAGGATTAGAGGTCTTCCAAATATAGGGACTGTAGCTCCTTTTGTACCCTCTCGTTCTTATGTTTCCTCATCTTCTACTAAGATAGTTATATCGAATGAAGGTTGAAAAATACTTAAACCGATGACTTTGTATGACTTCCTTTTTGCTCCTACTATGAATAATAATAATTCCAGTTCTGCTTACATTCTTTCTATTTTGGGTGATGCTTCTGAAAATGATCATTTAAATCCTAATCCTGTAGACAATACTCAAATCGTATATGATCTTGATCAATCTAAAGACAACCAAAATGACAAAAACATTGATGAAAATTCTGACAATGACAAAGATGAGAATGACACTGCTACACTCCAATTACAAGGAACCCCGATTTCCATAGAATTGGAATCTTCAGACTCGGAGATAAAAGAGTTGGATGAAGAGATAGTTGAAATAAATTTGAGAAGTGGAAAGGTTCTACCTCCTAGAATAGCTCCACAAGAAAAGAAAAAACAAATAGTCACATCAGAAAAGATCATTCCTCTAATACATCCTCAACTCCCTGAAAGAGATAAGAATGATCTTCATAATAAAGTGGACTATAATGTACTAGTTCATTTGAGGATATTCCAGCAAAATTGAGCATCTATGATGCTCTTATGCTTTCCAAAGAAATGAGAGAATCATTGATAAAAGTCTCTTTTAGATCCAGATATTTGTCTAGCTCAACTTGCTAGTATTACTTAGAATGAAGCTTGTCCATTAGTAGAATCAACGAAGATTACCTTCTCTGATAATGACTTGTTGCTCGGAACAGTTGAACACAATCGTCCACTGTTTATCGCAGTAAATATAAATGACACGACACTTTCAAGGGTTATTATTGACCCAAGTGCCTCAATAAACATTATGAATTTGAGAACTCTTGCATATCTGGATATTGATGCCTCCCAACTATCAAGAGATACGATGATGTTACGAGGATTTAATCAACAACGAGAACAAGCTCTGGGATCAATAATATTGCTCTTAAGGATAGCCGACTTGACGACAACTGCATATTCCTTATCATTGATTCAAATACCTCTTTTAATGCCTTACTTGGCAGACCATGGCTTCATGAATACAAAATGGTTCCTTCTTCGTTGCATCAATGAATAAAATAGCTACGAAAAGGACAAGAATGTTGTATTGTAGGAGATTTGAAACCATTTTCAATCCATGAAATTGGTATATATGAAGATGCAACATATTACACTCCTATAAAGAAAAAAAATTCTCCAAAGAGATAATGTTGAATATGAAAGAAAAAGACAAAGAAAAGAAAATAAACAAAAAAGATCATTTCTCTTCAATAAAGACAAATGGAGCTAATTCCCGTCAGACTCATACTCGAGGCCGAGGCCGAGGACGAGGACGAGGGAAAGAAGATCCGATTGTTACAATGAAGAAATCATTGAAATTCAAAATTCACCTGGACTCTGAAGAAGAAATGACATCGGTGGTTTTAAAGGAACCTCAATTCAAAATACCTCAAGAAGAAGAAGACAAAGAAAGACAATTTGAATATATGTATGACAAAATCAATCATTATATACATTTTATGACTCTAACTCCAATCTCTATGCTAAGATTGATAATCTAGTAGTCAAAGAAGTATGTAGTGATGACAAAAAGCCAATTAAGTTTAGACTTGGCTCTCCTTCTTCTAGTACTGAAACTGATGTAAAAATAGAAGATGAAAATCTTCTGAAATCAATGAAAATTCCTTTTGAGTTGTACTCTCATTGGGCACAAAAATTTATTCAAAATAGTCCAATGCTAAAATAATGGTCTTTGAAACAACCACATTTTATTGAACAAATGTAGAATAATATCAAACGAAATCCTAACTTCAAAGAAGGTGTTGGATTTGGTACTCTGGAACCATTAGATGATACGAAATTTTGTCTAGTCATCACTGAAGAACATAATTTCGAACTAATATCTGATCTTCTAATCGAAGATGCTCCTCCAAAATTGGAAGAAGAACTTAAATTAACAATTGATGAATTAAAAGAAATAAATTTAGGAACTAATGAAAATCTGAAACCAACTTTCATTAGTTCATTTCTTAATGATGAGAAAGTAAAAGACATAATTCAATTGTTGACAAAATACAAAGACTGCTTTGCTTGGACTTATGACGAGATGTCTAGTTTATCTCCATAAGTCGCAGTCCATAAACTTGAGATAAATCAAATCACAATCCCTGTTAAACAAGCTCCAAGAAGGATGCATGTTGAAATAGAGCAACGTCATTGCAGAAGTTAAAAAATTGATAGAAGCCGACTTCATACGAGAAGAAAATTATCTGACATGGTTAGCCAATGTGGTGCCAGTTAAAAAGAAAAATGGTCAGATAAGGGTCTGCATAGACTTCAGAGACTTGAATAAAGCATGTCCAAAAGATGAATTCCCTTCAGCAATTCCTGAATTAATGGTTGATATAACATCGAAACATGCAATATTTTCCTTCATGGATGAATCATCAGGATATAATCAAATAAAAATGTTTTCAGAGGATGAAACAAATACAGTCTTCCGGACACCCATAGGGGTATATTGCTACAAGGTTATGCCATTTGGACTAAAGAATGCTGGTGCAACCTATCAAAGAGCCATGACACGAATATTTGATGAATTAATACACAATCAAGTCGAATGTTATGTGGACAATCTGGTTGTCAATAATATACGATTTGAGAATTGTCTTTGAACGACTACGACAATACAATCCTTAAATGAATCCCTTAAAGTGCGCTTTCGGTGTCACTTCAGGAAAATTTTTAGGATTTGTAGTTCGACATCGTGGGATAAAAATTGATCCTCTCAAAATTGAAGCGATCCTAAATATGCCTCCTCCTAAAAATCTAACTCAATTGAGATCATTCCAAAGAAAGTTAGCATATATAAGACGTTTTATTTCCAATCTGTGAGGTAGGTGTCAGCCTCTTACTGCGCTAACCAGAAAAGATACCAAATTTGTGTGGGATGAAAAATACCAACACGCCTTTAAAAATATCAAACAATACCTGACAACCCCTCCTGTTTTAGTAGCCCCTGTAGTAGGGAGACCTCTAATCCTTTACACCGCAACATTGGACAATTCCCTTGGAGCACGAGGGAAAAGAAAATGTGTTATAATATTTAAGTCGTTGTTTGGTTCCAACAGAAATAAAATACCCGATAATTGAGAAACATTGCTTAGCCTTGATTTTTGCAGTTCAAAAACTAAGGCACTATATGCTTTCTCATAAAGTAACTCTTATTTCAAGAGTTAACCCACTACAAAATTTAATTGCACGACCGACACTTTCCGGGAGATTAGCAAGATGGGCAATGATCTTACTCCAATTTGACATAACATTTGTACCATTACGTGCTGTCAAAGGACAAATCTTGGCAGATTTCTTAGCAGCACACCCAATTCCAACTGGATTACCTCTCAATGATGATTTACCTATGAACAAATATCAGAAATAAAAAATTCCAATGTACAATGATGGGAACTCTACTTTGACGGAGCATCATCTGTACGGAAAGATAAAGACAAATAGACAATTTACCAGGCAAAGCTGGAGCAGGATTGATTTTCATCACTCCAGACAAAATGATGATGCCTTTTTACTATCATCTGACAGAACCATGCACAAATAATGAAACTGAGTATGAAGTGCTCATAACTGGTCTAGAATTGACAACACTAATGGAAATTAAAAATATTGACATCTATGGAGACTCTCAGTTGATTATCAATCAAATCATTGGCAAATACAAGACTCTGAAACCTCGACTTGAACAGTATTCTTGTTACACTCTGAAGCTACTTCAGAAAATTCCTGATGAGACATTTTTCTTAATGTCGAGATGAGATAATTCTCTAGCGGATGATTTGGCAAAACTTGCAAAAGAGTTTGCCTGTCCAGAAGAAGAAGACATACCGATTTCTATAAAAGGAAGACAAGTTCTTTCTCAAATTGACATGGATAATCTGCATTAAATTGTTGAAAACATGGCAGTGATGACAAATGACAAAAAGGATGATTGGCGACAACCAATTATTCAATATTTACAAACTGAAAGGTTACCTGAAAATACTTCTATTGCCACTCAAATTAAATAAAGAGCATTATCATATGATCTAATAAATGATGTCCTTTATAAACGATCTTTTGACGAAATGTGGTTAGATGTTTAAACCAAGTTAAAGCTCAAGAGATTGTTAAGGAGGTCTTATCCACTTAAAAAATACCCATTTTTATGCCTTATTTATGATTCAATTCTTAAGGATATTATGCTTTAATGAAAGGTACGTTTATGTTTTTGGATGTTGGTGATAAAAAAAGAGTTCAAGAAGGGAAAAGGAGCAAAAAGGAGAAAAAATGGAGCTTAAAAAGCAAAGTTGTCGAAATTGTAGGCCTGACGCCTAGGCGCCAGAATCCGACGCCTAAGCGCCTGTTCTATACAGACGCAGACAAGATTTTTGAATACTTTGGTCAGTTATTTTGACGGTGTTAAACAGTTATTAGAGCTTCTAGAAGACTGTAAGTTACTCCTAATATATAGGACATGTGATACAATGAATCTGGACATAGGGAAACAGTTTTAATCGCGAAGAGGTTCGAAGACCTGGTTATGAAGTCCGGAGCCTAGGCACGACAGTTACCTTCTAGAAGATACATTGTATTTGGATGAATTTTGAAGAGGTACCTTAAGCAACTCCTAGTCAAATTCAGAGCTCTATAAATAGGAGCCCATTCTACAGAGAAAATCACTCCTTTCACCCCTTTCACCCCTTCTAGCATCCTATAGTCCCCAAGCACCATATAGCCATCCAATTATTTTAGGGAGCCACCTTCTTTATTATTTAGTGAGTTTATTTTTAGTTTATTATGAGTGTTAAGTGTGAGATTACTATTATTGTTGTTGTTTAAGTCTTTCATCATTGCATTGGAGTCAGTAGGAGTCAGCGGATCACTTGAAGGAACATTCTAGATAAGTATTTGTAACTTGGTTCAAAGTTTTATAAATATGTTTTATATTGTGAATTCAATGTGTTCTGAGTAGTTATTTTTCTTTCTCCTTTCAACTATGAAAAGATAATAAGATAATTAAAATTTGTTGGAGAATTTAATTTAAAATATTTATAAAAATTGTGATGATATTAATACCTGATCTTAGTTTACTTTTTAAACTAACCATTTAAATTGTTAAAACCTGTTGAAGAATTTTGAGACCTATCCAGAGATGAGCTCTTAACTAGTAGAGATCACATGAATCCTTGGGTAGTCGAAGGCTTTATGTGGATTATTCAAGGTGAAGTACAAATAAATAGAAAGATATCATTTATTGGGCGCATAATTAATTAGTTTTTAGAGTGACAGACTAAATTCTAATAATTTGGTTTATAGAAAGGCAACAGGTCACTGGTAGAGCTGACCATAGCCACCCTTGGAAATCTAGTAGTGTGAACCTAGATTAACCCATTCTACTAATAAAACATTCTGAACCGATCTATAGATTAGTCAATATTCTTTATACCTGGACCAAAGGGTAAAGAATATGAATGCTTCTATTTGGCACAATACCGTAATCTAAATTTTCCATAAATGATAATTATTCTAAAAATCTTAGATTAGTTGAAAAGGAAAAGGTTGTTTTATTTATATCTGCATTAATCTTTATTTAATTATTGTTTACTTACATTTAGTATAAATTTTATTAAATCTAAAATCTAAACTTTGAAAAGAAATAAAAATAATAATTACTCTTAATTTGAAAAATCTAAAAAAAATTACTTAATATTCTAAAAATCTTCTTTGTGGAATTGATAACCAGGACTCCACTAGAGCCCTGCATTAGTTGATACGATACGTATACTTGCGTTTGAAATTGTGACTTTTTCAATAATTATTATAAAAATCTAAATATAAATTCATAAATTCTTTCATAAGTAAAAGTCAAGTCACATCAAGATTTTGACACCATTGTCAGGGATTAAACCTTCTAGCAGTGGTATCAAATTCTTGCATTTGAAAGTATATATAAAGCCCCGTTAGGCTGAGTCACATGATAATTTTGACACCTATCTTCGTTCTTAATCAAATAGAAACCTTAATTTTGACCATAGCAACCTATTTTGGAAGAGTTAAGAGGAGTTTGGAAGCAATGGATAGAGGAAATTATGAAAATTAGGTAAGAGACAAATCCCCCAAAGATCCTTAACGTTATTTTAATTGTTTTATGGCTGTTAGTATGGAGAGATTGTTTAGTCGTTTGGAAAAGATTGAAGTGGAACTTCAAAGCATTGGGAATCATTTGCATGAAATGTATCATCAAATTGAGCACATGGAATGACAAACGAAACTTCAATTTGATCATATGGCAGCCTATCAAGATGCTCAAGTAGCAATGTACGCGAAGAACAAGTGGATCGATGAAAAGACGGCTTTGGAATTTCCAAGGGCGTTGGTTTTCTATCTCGGCGGTCCTAGAGAACTTCAATGCAAAAGAGATGGAAATTGAAGATCGGTGTTGAATAGATCTCTTATGTGTTCTAGGTGTGATTGAGTCAAGTTCTAGTGTGTCGATTGTCTAATTTGTGTGTTTGCTTAATTATTCAATATGTGTTGTTGGATTTGAAATTTGCTTTGAATTTATGTTCTTTGTGTTATTTATAGAATGATGAACCTTGTTATAGTCTTGTTACGGAATTTATTGAGTTTGGAATGAAAATTGTGAATTAGTATTGAAGAGTTTAGTTAAATTTTGTGTTTGAATGTGGATTTTAGTTATCATTTTAAATTGATTGTGGAAATGTTTGGAGGATATAAATTGGATTAATACTCTCATAAGACTAATTAGGTGTCAAATTTGATAAGTTTTGTTGGAAAATATAAAATTTAAATCAAATTTTTGGAAAGGCGAGTCTGGCGCCTAGGCACCAGAATTCGACGCCTAAGCGTCGGTTCGGCCTGAACACGAAACTTCATCTTCTTAAACCCCCCCACACCATTTTTGACGCCTAAGCTTCCCTTTCCTCTGGTTTTCGTGAAAATAGATTCTAGAGATCCCATTTGAGGCCGGATTTTCAAGTTTTTGAGCTTGAAATCACTCAATTTCTTCATCCTAAGGTCAGACCTACATTCTAAACCAATTACTTTCGATTTTCACCATGGATTTTGCTCACATTGAAGAAAATCAAAATTTTGAGAAAAATTTTGATTTTAGAGTTAAATCCATGAATTTTTAAGCTCTTTCAAGTTTGAAAAGCATAAATTAGTTTATTTTCTTTGATCCTATGAATTTATTTTGCATTTTTATTTAACGTTTATATGGCACCAAAATCTAAGCAAGGAAAGGAACGAGAAAATTTTGATTGTAGCAAGTTTATCACTGCTGCTGCACATTTTCGGTACAATGATTTTGCTACGACTCAGAAGTTTATCTCGAAACAAAGTTTTTACTATCTGGGAGGAAGAATTGAGGATACGATCATTGCACTCAACTGGAAACGATTCTGCTATTTTACTGTTGTTTCTGTTATCCCTGTCGTTAGGGAGTTTTATGCCAATTTCGTGGATGCTGAAGAGTACGAGATTTTCATTAGAGGAGTTGGAGTAAGATTCACTCCCCAGCGTATCAACATTTTCTACGGTCTGCCGCCGAACATCGAGTGTTATTACTCTGTATTATCTCCACCAAAGGGAGATTAAGATATGATTATTGCTTACCTGACTAATGGTACTGGAGCTTGAAAGATCCGGAACAGAAAAAGGGTAAATTTTTCATCTTCTAAGCTTAGCGGTGTTTCAAAGGCATGGCACTACTTTATTTATGCTCGTCTCTTTCCATCCAATCATTTGAGCGAGGTTACCAAGGCTAGAGCTATCCTCAACTACTGCATACAAGAGAGGAAGCCAATTGATGTAGGGAGTATCATTTATGATTCTGTAGAGGCCACTGCTCGTTCTAACACATCTATTATACTTGGATTTCCATCTTTGATATATTCTCTGTGTGAAAGTACTGGAGTAGTTGCCGAGCTTTCTGAGGAAAAGCTCAAATCTACAAAGCCCATAGGAAGAGAAAGCGTTAGTATCTATGATCGACTTCGAGGTAAGAGTTCTACTACACCTTCAAGTTCATTACCTGCGTTTGGTAGAGCTTCTACTTCTAGACATTCTACTTCTACTGCTGAGCCACCATCTAGTTTCTGGGAATCCATGTAAGATCAGTTTATGGAGCAGTAGAATGAGTTATTTCTAACTCATTGTAGAGTAGATACGATCGATAAGAAGATCGATCATCTTTCTGAGTATACCCAAAGGAAGAGTGATTATGATGCTGAGTATTCTGAGTCTTTAGTTAGATTCCTGAAGGGTGAGCATGATGTTCAGTTTCCTACCTGTCCTAGATTTTCACTGTATGTTGATCCGAAGGATATAGAATTTTCTTTTGGTGATGATGATGTCGAGGCTATAAATAGTGATTAGTAGCCAGATTTACCTCTTGAGATGTGTGATTCTATTTTTAGTTTATTTCTGTTTGTTAGAACAGATTATTGTGATTATATTGTTGTTTGCTAGTGTCGATTTGTTTAAGTAACTTTGTGTGGACTTTTCATATTGAGACTGTTTTAGAGCATCTGATATGTTATGTGTTTAAGACTGAAATATGGATGAATTTTTATTTTCTATGATAAATGTTTATTTTTGTTTCAGCCTACTGTTTAGTATTCATGAATAGTTAGTAATTTTGCATGTTCAAAAAAAAAATTAATAAAATTTTTTTTCAAAAATTAACTCCCGCTCTACAAACTTTTCTATATATTCTTAATTATTTATGTTATATACTTATTAAAGCATGTGTAGGATTAAAAATAAATTTTTCCTTACTACGTTATCATTGTACCTAGATAAATTCATGTTTATTTTTTTCTCTCATGCTTTAGAAGATTTTATGATTCATTTATATACTAAAGCTGAAGTTTGGGGGAAGGGAAAACATTTTTCAAATTTAAATATTATTTGTCCTTAATGAACTAATATTTTCTTTAAAAAAAATATTAACATAACATAAGGAGTGAAAAATCTATTTAAGATTACTTGAATTTTTGGAATTTATAAATAATTTAGTAAACTTAACTACAATTTCAATAATTTTGATTGATTTTAAGAATAGAATTATTTAACTTAAAGAATAATAAGATTAAGAATTTTTTTATTTATAGTAAAGAGAATTGTATCTTAGAAATACTAAGGAATCAAGATTATTACTTGAAAAAGAAAAGATTGAAATAATTTTTGAAAAATAGTTATTAATAATGTCATATTTATTAAGTAAAAAAATGTATAAGTTTTTAAATATAAGTTAAGGTTAGTGAAGTTCAAAATCATTAACAAGCTATCCAAAAAAGTAATCCTCACAAATAAAATAAAAAAAGGAGGATTGAAAAATATCCTTAAAAAAAGAGAAAAAGAAAAGAAAAAAAATAAAAAAAAAAAAATGTGAGGAGAAGCTTGAGGAAATGCTTAATAAAAAATTGACTTAACTTAAATTATCTTATAGGAAGAAAACCAATTACATTTTTTAACTTAATTTTTATGTACAATTATTTTTTACTAGAAAAATGTTTCATGAAAATATTTTTCTTGTAAATATTCTATGTGACCTTAATATAATAAATTATAATTATTCTTGAAATAAATGAAAGATTGGAAGTCTTATGATTTGGTAGTTAAATATTCTTTAAATTCTTAAAATTAAACTTAATTAGTGAAATTTAGTTGATGATTTACTAAAGCTTTTATAAAACCAAAAATTAAAAGAAATCTTAAATATTTAAAACTTCATTCCAAATATTATATATTTTATGTAATTAAAAGGGTTACTTGAGGACTAGTAATGTTTAAGTATGAGGGAATTTAATCCACTTAAAAAATACCCATTTTTATGCCTTATTTATGATTCAATTCTTAAGGATAGTATGCTTTAATGAAAGGTATTTTTATGTTTTTGGATGTAGGTGATAAAAAAACGTTTAAGAAGGAAAAATGAGCAAGAAAGAGCAAAAATAGAGCTTAAAAAGCAAACTGTCGAAATTGTAGGCCTGGCGCCTAGGCGCCAGAATCCGGCGCCTAAGCCCTAGTTCGATACAGACACAGACAAGATTTTTGACGACTTTGAGCAGTTATTTTGACGGTGTTAAGCAATTATTAGAGCTTCTAGAAGACTGGAATTTACTCCCAATATATAGGACATGTGATACAATGCATTTGGACACAGGGAAATAATTTTAATTGCAAAGAGGTGTGATCCAAAGTGAAGAGGTGCAAAGACCTGGTCACGGAGTCCGGCGCCTACGCGCCAGATCTCGGCGCCCAGGCGTGACAGTTACCTTCTAGAAGATACATTGTATTTGGACAAATTTTGAAGAGGTGCCTTAAGCAACCCCTGGTCAAATTCAGAGCTCTATAAATAGGAGCCCATTCTACAGAGAAAATCGCTCCTTTCACCCCTTTCACCCCCTTCTAGCATCCTATAGTCCCCAAGCACCATATAGCCATCCAATTATTTTAGGGTTCCACCTTCTTTATTATTTAGTGAGTTTATTTTTAGTTAATTTTGAGTGTTAAGTGTGAGATTATTATTGTTGTTGCTGTTGAAGTCTTTCATCATTACATTGGAGTCAGTAGGAATCAGCGTATCACTTGAAGGAACATTCCAGATAAGTATTTGTAACTTGGTTCAAAGTTTTATAAATATGTTTTGTTGTGTGAATTCAATGTGTTCTGAGTAGTTAGTATTCTTTCTCCTTTCAACTATGAAAAGATAATAAGATAATTAAATTTTGTTGGAGAATTTAATTTAAAATATTTATAAAATTTGTGATGATATTAATACCTGATCTTAGTTTACTTTTTAAACTGGCCATTTAAATTGTTAAAATCCGTTGAAGAATTTTGAGACCTTTCCGGAGATAAGTTCTTAACTAGTAGATATCACATGAATCCTTGGGTAGTCGAAGGCTTTATGCGGATTATTCAAGGTGAAGTGCAAATAAATAAGAAGATATGATTTATTGGGCACACAATTAATTAGTTTTTAGAGTGACAGACTAAATTCTAATAATTTGGTTTATAGAAAGGGAACAGGTCACTGGTAGGGCCGACCATAGCCACCCTTAGATATCTAGTAATGTGAGCCTAGATTAACTCATTCTACTAATAAAACATCCTGAACCGATCTATAGATTAGTCCATGTTCTTTATGCCTGGACTAAAGGGTAAAGAATAGGAATGCTTCTATTTGGCACAATACCATAATCTAAATTCTCCACAAATGATAATTATTCTAAAATCTTGGATTAGTTGAAAAGGAGAAAGTTGTTTTAATTATACCTGCATTAATCTTTATTTAATTGTTGCTTACTTACATTTAGTATAAATTTTATTAAATCTAAAATCCAAACTTTGAAAAGAAATATAAATAATAATTACTTTTAATTTGAAAAATCTAAAAATATTACTTAATTTTCTCAAAATCTTCCCTGTGTGATCGATAACCAGGACTCCACTAAAGCCCTGTATTACTTGATACAATACTTATACTTGCGTTTAAAATTGTGACTTTTTCAATAATTATTATAAAAATCTAAATATAAATTCATAAATTCTTTCATAAGTAAAAGTCGAGTCACATCAAGATTTTGACACCGTTGTCAAGGATTAAATCTTCTAGCAGTGGTATCAAATTCTTGCATTTGAAAGTATATATAAAGCCCCGTTAGGCTGAGTCACATTAAGGTCCATTCAAGTTTATGTGGCACACATCAATTTGGACCTAAGATGAAAATGAAAATAAAAAAATGGGATATTATTGGCCGACAATGATGACTGATTGTCTTGACGTTGCAAAGAAATGTCATCAATGTCAGATACATGGGGTAGTTTTACACTAGCCTCCAAATGTCTTACACCCAACTATTGCATCTTGGTCATTTAAATGTTGGGGTACCGACATAGTGGGCCCTATAGAACCTCCATCATCTTAGGTTCATCGATTTATTCTAGCAGCCACTGATTATTTCTCTAAATGGGCAAAAGCAATACCTCTTAGAGAAGTCAAGGCAGTACTAGTCCTTTATTTCTTCAAGATACATATTGTTTATATATTTGGAATCCCTCGAAGGAACATATCAGACAATGGATTGGCCTTTAAAAATGTGAAAAATGAACAACTTTTTCCAAAGACATGGGATAGACTGGAGGTATTCCAAAATCTATTATCCTAAAGCCAATGGTTTAGCTGAAGCTTTCAATAAAACATTGGTTCAAATTTTGAAAAAGACATTAGTCAACAACCCAAGACAGTGGCATGAAAGATTAATTGAAGCTTTATGGGCTTATAAAACTACATACAGAATGAAAACATAATCAACACCATTTGCTTTGGTATATGGTTCTGAGGCTATACTACCACTCGAAATCCAAATCCCTTCTCTTAGAGTTGCAATAGCAAATAAAATAACTGAAGAAGAGAATTCCAAACTACGACTTGAAGAACTGAAGAGTTTAGAAGGTAAATATCTACAAGCTCAGCAAAATCTCGAACTGTATCAAGCAAAAATGATACGGGCCCATGATAAATTAGTTTGCCCACGAATCTTTCGAATCAGTGAATTAGTTTTAGTTCTTCGATGACCTATACTAGCTCATTGAAAAATAGGTGGCAAATTTGAACCAATATGGGAGGGCCCATATGTAATTGAAAAGACATATTCAGAAGGATTTTACCAACTGGTGAATTATCAAGGAGAAAGAAGCTTGCCTCCAATCAATGGCCGTTTCTTAAAGAATTATTACGCGACATAAAAAAATGAATGATGACTTGTTTATAAACTGGGATAATAAAAAATCTTTTCTCAAAATCATCTTTGTGATATGAATTTTGACTTTTATGTCTTGAAACATCTGTTTCTCTTATTAAACAAATGTTTATAAGCATCGTGCCTTAACATAAAAAAGAGGTCTAAAATGTTACATTATCTGTTGTTTTCAGGAAAAATGTCTAACGAAAGACTTCTTTTCACGTTCCGAAGTGGTGTTTGTCTCGCCTTGGACTGACTATGTGTTGAAAAAGTATGTAGGATTCACTTCGATTTTGAACTCTCCCATGTTGAATTACCCTATGACGGACCTTTACTATCCATTGCTAATCAACAAGAAGCAAAAGGAAAACCATCCGTATTGGAGTTCAAGCTTTGTCAGTAAGCTAACGAGACAGAAAATCCTATTGACAATGGAAAACTGAAGTCAGATGGAATGGCATCCACTAGCGGGGTAAAGAAATCAGCTTCTGGAATGACAAGAGCCCAAAGGAGAAATCACAATAAAAGGCTCAAGAAGCTGGCAGAAAAGAAAGACAAGACATGAAACCAATGGAAGAAGATGATGAATTCAAATTTCCAATACTTGAGAACATCTCCAAAGAGACGTATTATGTCTTAGGAGAAGAAATGATCAAAGAAGAGGAAAGGATTGAAAGGACAATATTCACTCCCGTTCCTTATGAGCTAGCATTGGATCTCTCGATGACAGAAGTAGTAAATGAAAAAAGAATTGCTTCTCGAGAGGAAGTGAGATGTATTAGAGCTGTTAGGAAACAAACATTTGAACAATTTCAATATATTAATGGCCTAACCATTAATATATTAGAAGGCATTCAATTGTTCACCCAAGTTTTTGACAAAGTGGAACAAGGTGCCATTGTCGAGCATGTGATGGATGCACGTGATCAAGTACGAGCTGGACAACTAAAAAGAAGGACATATTCCAAATCGAACAGATGGATTCATGGAAAAGGTCGCATGACAATTCAATATGGATGTTGTTACAACTACGCTGTGGACAAGGACGGCAATCCCCCAGGGATACTACGACATGAACAAGTAGATCCACTACCGACAGTCATCATTCAAATTATCAGACGACTCATAATGTGGAATATAATGCCTGCTGATTGTATTCCAAACAGTTGCATTGTTAATATATATGAGGAGGGTGACTGTATACCACCTCATTTTGACAATCAGGACTTTGAAAGACCGTTTTGCACTCTCTCCTTCGTGAACAGATATTCTATTCTTATTGGAAGAGAAATACAAATTGTGGGCCCTGGAGAATTTCATGGATCTTACCAGATTCTCT
Source organism: Papilionanthe hookeriana x Papilionanthe teres (assembly GCA_022702705.1). NCBI lineage: Eukaryota > Viridiplantae > Streptophyta > Magnoliopsida > Asparagales > Orchidaceae > Papilionanthe > Papilionanthe hookeriana x Papilionanthe teres. Next base: position 43,146,278 of record CM040435.1, on the reverse strand, counting down.
TACCACGAGGATCAGTTTTAGTCTTGCAAGACAATGGAGCTGATGTCTCAAAACACTGCATACCGAGTGTGAGTCGACAGCGCATATCGATAACACTAAGGAGAATGCACCCTGAGAAATGTTCTGAGGGATATCGACCGATACTAGAATTGGAAGAACTACAACCTTTAGAGCTGCCATGACCCCATGAAGGTTTAAACGCCTAAGACATATTTAATGAACAATGTCTCGGAGTGTTAGACATTTTGTGGTAGGTCTATCAGTATCTGAGAACTTTTGACATAGTAGTTTGTAGTGTGTAATACATAACGTACCATGAACTTTTGATATCTATGTACAATATTGTAAGTGGAATGAAATCTTGTGAGATATTTCCTAGCTGACTACAATACATCGTCAGGTCCAAGAATGCCAAAATGAACTGAAATGACATGATGAACAACTTGCGATAACTAATATGAGAATTATCATTCGGCCTATACAGGTCAAATCCCCAGCGGATATCCCCAGCAAATATCTTAGTGAGTTCGCCACTCTCTCCGGTTATTGGATGTAATTCCTTTCCTGACACAGAAATCATGGCTTTCCTCTAACTAATATTGACATTTCAAGAAATGGAATATGACATCCATTTTCTCTCTCTGGTTATTGGATGTAAGTCATTCCTAACACAGAAATCATGGCTTTCCTTTAACTAAATATCGACATTGACATTTCGAGAAATGGAATATGACATCCATTTCTCTCTCCGGTTATTGGATGTAAGTCCTTTCCTGACACAGAAATCATGGCTTTCCTCTAACTAATATCGACACTTCGAGAAATGGAATATCACATCCATTTTCTCTCTCTGTTATATGATGTAAGTCCTTTTCCTAACACGAAAATTATGGCTTTCCTCTAACTAAATATCGACATTGAAATTTTGAGAAATGGAATATGACATCTATTTTCTCTTTCCGGTTATTGGATGTAAGTCCTTTCCTGACACGGAAGTCATGGCTTTCCTCTAACTAATATCAACATTTTGAGAAATGGAATATGACATCCATTTCTCTCTCCAGTTATTGGATGTAAGTCCTTTCCTGACAAGGAAATATTGGCTTTCCTCTAACTAATATCGACATTTTGATAAAAAGAATATGATATCCATTTTCTCTCCGGTTATTGGATGTAAGTCCTTTTTCTGACACAGAAACCCTGGCTTTCCTCTAACTAATATCGACATTTCGAGAAATAGAATATGACATCCATTTTCTCTCTCCAGTTATTGGATGTAAGTCCTTTCCTGACACGGAGATCATGGCTTTCCTCTAACTAATATCGAAATTTCGAGAAATGGAATATGACATCCATTTTCTCTCTCCGATTATTAGATGTGAGTTCTTTCCTGACACGGAAATCAAGGCTTTCCTCTAACTAATATCGACATTTCAAGAAATGAAATATGACATCCATGTTCTCTCTCCGGTTATTGGATGTAAGTCCTTTCCTGACACAGAAATTATGGATTTCCTCTAACTAATATCGACATTTTGAGAAATGGAATATGATATCCATTTTCTCTTTCGGGTTATTGGATGTAAGTCCTTTCCTGACATGGAAATCATGGCTTTCCTCTAACTAATATCAACATTTCGAGAAATGGAATATGACATCCATTTTCTCTCCGGTTATTAGATGTAAGTCCTTTCCTGACACGCAAATCATGACATTACTCTAACTAATATTGACATTTCTAGAAATGGAAAATGACATCCATTTCTCTCTCCGGTTATTGGATGTAAGTCCTTTCCTGAAACGAAAATCATGGCTTTCCTTTAACTAAATATCGACATTGTCATTTCGAGAATTGTAATATGACATCCATTTCTCTCTCCGGTTATTGGATGTAATTCCTTTTCTGACACGTAAATTATGGCATTCCTCTAACTAATATCGACATTTTGAGAAATGGAATATGACATCCATTTTCTCTCCCCGGTTATTGGAAGTAAGTCCTTTTCCTGCACAGAAATTATGGCTTTCCTTTAACTAAATATCGACATTGACATTTCGAGAATGGAATATGACAACCATTTTCTCTTTCCGATTATTTGATATATACCCTTTCCTGACACGAAAATTATGGCCTTCCAATAAATACCCTTCTCAGAACCAACATATGAAACATCTGACATTCTTTAGGAACGGTATGAGACCCACTCCTTATGAGACATTTCTTCAGACCACTTCGGTCAACACCAATATGTGCAGCATACTTATGCAGTATTCCACGCATATTGAGGGCCCTTTTGTTGACATCATTTTTATGATAAGGTCAACCCTTGACCTAAAAAGTCAACTTTGGTCAAAATGGTCAATCCTGACCCAATGACCATCCCTGTTGATCCAATAGGTCAACCTTTTGACCTAAAAGTCAACCTTGATCAAAATGGTCAATCCTGAACCAATGACTAACCCTGTTGACCCAATAGGTCAACCTTTTGACCCAAAAAGTCAACATAGGTCTAAATGGTTAATCCTGACCCAATGACCAACCCTATTGACCTCATTTTTATAATAAGATCAACATTTTAACCTAAAAAGTCAACTTTGGTCAAAATGGTCAATCTAGACCCAATCACCAACCCTGTTGACTCAATAGGTCAACCTTCTGACCAAAAAAGTCAACTTTGGTGAAAATGGTCAACCTTGTCCCATTGATCAACTCTATTGACCCAATAGATCAACCCATGACCTAAAAAGTAACTTTGGTCAAAATGGTCAATCCTGACCCAATGACCAACCCTGTTGACCCAATAAGTCAACCTTTTGACCTAAAAAGTCAACTTTGGTCAAAAAGGTCAATTCTAACCTAATGACCAACCCTGTTGACCCAATAAGTCAACCTTTTGACTTAAAAAGTCAACTTTGGTCAAAATGGTCAATTTTTTACCAAATGGCCAAATATTTACCCAATGACATGTTTAAGACTCCAAAATGACAAATTAATCAAAATAATTAATTTCAAAATTATTTTACTTAATTAAATGAAATTGACTAATAATTTAATTTTCAATATTTTAATTAATTAAATGACATAATTAATTAAATTGAAAATTAAATTAAAAGTCATAAAATGACAAAATGCACCAAAATGAAATGAAAATGACAAAATTAATCAAACAATTAATCTCAAAATTATTGTTATTAATTAATTGGCTAATGATTTAATTTTTAAAATTTTAATTAATGACATAATTAAAATGAAAAATTAAATTAAAAAGCCATAAAATGCATAAATTAACTAAAAATGATGGAATTAATCAAATAATTAATTCCAATATTAATTTTAATTAATTAATTGACCAATAATTTAATTTTCATATTTTAATTAATGACAGAATTAATTAAAATGAAAATTATATTGAAAAGTCATGAAAAGAGACAAAATTTAATTTTAATGACATGAATATTAATCAAATAATTAATTTGGAATTATTTCCAATTAATAATTGATTAATAAAATAATTTCCAACATTTAATTAATGACATAATTAATTAAAAATGGAAATTAAATTAAGAAGGGTATTAAATGGAATTCTTAAACCTATGACATTTTGGTTTTCTAAAAATTCCAAAACCCTTTTATGACATCACACATGACCTCATATGGGTTAGACACAACCCATATGACCCATTAAAGAGAAAATAACCATGGATGACTCATATTTAACCATGGTAAAGGGGCATAATGACATGGAAGTAAGGTGGCAAAACCATGGTGATTTGAAGTATGACTCACCCCCTTTGCAAAGTGAGGTGTCTTGCCATGGTGAGATGAGTTTAGCCACCTCCCTAGCCACCCAATGATGAGAAGAAAAGGCTTTAACCATTATCCACACCATGGTTAAGCTCATCTTAACATTTTATAAAAAATGTTAAGGGGGTGCTAATGTGTCACCACCCCATGAAATGATAAATGAGGTCTTGCAAGGAGAAGGTCTCAACCATTTGAGTCACCATTAACCTCTCCCTTAGCCAATGAAATGGGAACAAAGAGATCAAAAGCTTATCATGACAATTTAGATCCATAATTGCCATGAAATGTGCACTTGCTTAAGTGGCAAAATTCTCATGGGAAATGAAGAGGTGATGGTTGGATTACATGGCGGAGGCTGTACTCCATAGCTCTAACCATACCATGATCAAATCCTAAGCTATCCAAGGTTGAAACATAGCCATTCATGGCTGTAAAAGGACCCCATGGCCAAAATTTTAAAGAAGAGAGAAAAGATCCATAGAAACCTATAGACTGCCCAAATCCCTTAGCTCCTAACACAAAAAAACTTTGCTAAGGACCTCAGCAACCTATTCCAACCAAGATCAAGCCATAGGATCAGCCCAATCAAGCCAATTTGGCCAAAATCCAAAATCAGCCAAGCCTAGCCACTTTGCCAAAATTGCTCACCAAGGCTAACTAAAAAACCAAATTGAAGTGACAAAGATCTTCTTTGAGAGTCCTAGAAGCTGATCATCAAGGCTGATCAAGCTCAAGATTATTGTGGCCAAGGTATGGATTTATTTTGTCCAAAATAATGCATATAATCGAAAACTTTTGGGTTAAACAAGCCCAGAAATGTATCATCACCGTATAGATATAATCTATACGTCTAGATGATTCCATAGGTTCAAAAATCACTCAATTTCATTAAGAAATGAGTGAGATGCTGAGCTTTGAAGTTAGACGGTTCGAAATATTTTTGAATTTCTGGGGATTAATCTCCGCCGTTCGTTCCCGTGTTTTGGAACGAACGATGCTGATCTGGTGATCCCGTGTCAGCTGTTTGGCTCCGGACAGCGGATATTCCCGCCCTTCGACACGTACGAGGGCGCATGGCAACGCCTCATTTTTTCGGGCTAAGGTTAATCCATATTAACCTTAAAGACTTCAAAAAAATCATATCTTTTTATCCATAGCTCCTAAAAATAAAATAAAAATACCTCTGGAAAGCTCTTGAAGAGAAGAAAATTATGGACCAAAATCATAATTTTTTTCTCAGTATTTAATTTTTAAATAATTAAATACTCTCTCGAGTATTTTAATTATTAAAAATTATTTACAAATCAGAAAAATGTAAAATTTTTAGGGAAGAACCTCTGGTCCTTAGACACATCTCATGATTTTTCCAAGGCTAGGATAGCTCTCTACGATGTGATTTTCTAATTTCCATGATATTTTGTAATTATTTCCAAAAATAATTATAAAATTTGGAAATTTGGAAAATTAAAATTCAAAATGATTGTGAATCTTAAGGTGACGGATAACAATTCTAAAACAATAATTCTCAATCTATCAAAGCAATCTAAAGACATTTCAAAACAAGGTTAAGATTTATTAATTAAAAAATTAATATTTCAAAACCTTTTCTTAATCCATTTCATAATGGAGTAAGCCAATGATGAATCCAAACTCAAATGAACTCAAATTAAACATTAATTAGGGTTAAAGACAACTTAAGCCTAATTAACTCATTAAACCTTAGGGTTTAATACAAAATTAAAACTTTAATTAAGTTTAAGGATATATTAAACTTAATTAATCCATTAAACCTTAACTAAATTAGGTTTAATACAAAATCAAGATTTAATTAAGTTTAAAGACATATTAAACTTAATTAACCCATTAAACCTTAATTAAATTAGGTTTAATACAAAATCAAAGCTTTAACTAAGTTTAAGGACATATTAAACTTAATTAACCCATTAAACCATAACTAAATTATGTTTATTACAAAATCAAAACTTTAATTAAGTTTAAAGACATATTAAACTTAATTAACCCATTAAACCTTAACTAAATTAAGTTTAATACAAAATCAAACTTTAATTAAGTTTAAGGACATATTAAACTTAATTAACCCATTAAACCTTAACTAAATCAGGTTTAATACAAAATCAAGATTTTAATTAAGTTTAAAGACATATTAAACTTAATTAACCCATTAAACCTTAACTAAATTAGGTTTAATACAAAATCAAGATTTTAATTAAGTTTAAAGAAATAATAAACTTAATTAAGCCATTAAACCTTAACTAAATTAGGTTTAATACAAAAATCAAAACTTTAATTAAGTTTAAGGACATATTAAACTTAATTAACCCTTTAAACCTTAACTAAATTAGGTTTAATACAAAATCAAAGCTTTAATTAAGTTTAATGACATATTAAACTTAATTAATTCATTAAACCTTAACTAAATTAGTTTTAATACAAAATCAAGATTTAATTAAGTTTAAAGACATATTAAACTTAATTAACCCATTAAACCTTAACTAAATTAGGTTTAATACAAAATCAAAGCTTTAATTAAGTTTAATGACATATTAAACTTAATTAATCCATTAAACCTTAACTAAATTAGTTTTAATACAAAATCAAGATTTAATTAAGTTTAAAGACATATTAAACTTAATTAACCCATTAAACCTTAACTAAATTATGTTTAATACAAAATCAAAGCTTTAATTAAGTTTAAGGACATATTAAACTTAATTAACCCATTAAATCTTAACTAAATTAGGTTTAATACAAAATTAAGATTTTAATTAAGTTTAAAGACATATTAAACTTAATTAACCTATTAAACCTTAACTAAATTAGGTTTAATACAAAACCAAACTTTAATTAAGTTTAAGGATATGTTAAAGTTAATTAACATCCTAAACCATTAAGTCTTAACTAAATTATACTTAATCAAACCTAAACCCTAATAAGGTCTAACCCATTAGACCTAATTAAACCATTAAGTCTTAACTAAATTAGACTTAATCAAACCTAAACCCTAATTAGGTCTAACCCATTAGACCTAATTAAACCATTAAGTCTTACCTAAATTAGACTTAATCAAACCTAAACCCTTATTAGGTCTAACCCATTAGACCTAATTAAACCATTAAGTCTTAACTAAATTAGACTTAATCAAGCCTAAACTTTAATTAGGTCTAACCCATTAGACCTAATTAAATCATTAAGTCTTAACTAAATTAGACTTAATCAAACCTAAATCCTAATTAGGTCTAACCCTTTAGAACTGATTAAACCATTAAGTCTTAACTAAATTAGACTTAACAAAACCTAAACCCTGATTTGGTTTAATCCATCCTAAAATAATAAAATCAAATTTAAATCATAATTAATTCTACCACACTAGACTTAATTAATCTATTAAACCTTAACCAATTAAGGTTTAGTCAAACTCAAACCAAAAACAACATTTAACTTAGGTTCAACACAACATGAACCCAAGTTCAACCTTTAACTTAGGTTCAACACAACATGAAACCGAGTTCAACCTTTAACTTAGGTTCAACACAACATGAACCCATGTTCAACCTTTAACTTAGGTTCAACACAAAATAAACCCAAGTTCAACCATAACCTATGTTCAACCCATATTAAACTCAAGTTAACCTTAAGTCTAGGTTCAACCTAACCTGAACCTAACTTAACTCAAACTTAAATCTAACTTGAGTCCAATCATTATTGAACTTAAGTCAATCTTACGTCTAGGTTCAACCTAACTTGAACCTAACTTTACTTAAACCCAAATCAAACTTAAACCATAATTAAGTCTACCACATTACTTAATTAAATCATTAAACCTTAACTGACTAAGGTTTAATCCAATTTAAACCATAATTAAGTCTACCATATTAGACTTAATTAAACCATTAAACCTTAAATGACTAAGGTTTAATCCAATCTAAACTCTAATTAAGTCTACCACATTAGACTTAATTAAATCATTAAACCTTAACTGACTAAGGTTTAATCAAACCTAAACCATAATTAATTCTACCACATTAGACTTAATTAAACCATGAAACCTTAACTAACTAAGGTTTAATCCATTCTAAACCATAATTAAGTCTATCACATTAGACTTAATTAAATCATTAAAACTAACTAAGGTTTAATTCAACCTAAACCATAATTAAGTCTACCACATTAGACTTAATTAAACTATTAAACCTTAACTAACTAAGGCTTAATCAAACTTAAACTCTAATTAAGTCTACCACATTAGACTTAATTAAACTATTAAACCTTAACTAACTAAGGTTTAATCAAACTTAAATTCTATTTAAGTCTACCTTAGACATAATTAAACCATTAAACATTAACTGACTAAGGTTTAATCCAATCTAAACTCTAATTAAATCTATCACATTAGACTTAATTAAATCATTAAACCTTAACTAACTTAGTTTTAGTCAAACCTAAACCTTAATTAAGTCTACCACATTAGACTTAATTAAATCATTAAACCTTAATCAACTAAGGTTTAATCAATTCTAAACCAAGCATAAACCATAATTAAGTCTAACACACTAGACTTAATTAGCTAAGGTTTAACTAAATTAAGTCTAACTAATTAGGCTTAATTAATGTTTAAACCTTACTCAAATAAATCCCGGTTAAATTAAAGTAGACTTAATTAAAACTTAAGCCTTACCTAAAAAGAACTTAGATGGTCGATAATTCTAATTAAGTATAATTTAGTTAGACTTAATTAACCTTTAAGTACTATTTAAACAAGGCTTAAAACTTAATTAGGTCTATTCTAATTAAACCTAACTTTTAACTTAAATTCAAACAGACATGAACTTAAGTTAATTCAATCTACATTGAATCCAATTTTCCAAATGAACTTGAACTCAAAATTTAAGTATTAAACTTAATTTGAATTTAAGTTAAAATTTTAGTTTGATCCACATCAAACTTAACCCGACATCAAATAGAAATAAAAAATTGAACAAAAAAAATCAATGTAATCGACCTAAACTTGACATTTCAAACAAAAATCAACGTAATCGTCATAGATTTGACATTTCAAACAAAAATCAAGGTAATCAACATAAATGTAACATTTCAAACAAAAATCGACATAATCGACATAAATTTGACATTTCAAACAAAAATCGACATAATCGACATAAATTTGACATTTCAAACAAAAATCAACATAAATCTGACATTCCAAACAAAAATCGACAAAATTTGACATTAATTTGACATTCTAAATATAATTAAACATAATTCAACATTAATCGACATTTTAAACCAAATTCAATAAACACTGACATTAAATGACATTAATTGAAATTTTAAACCCAACTCAATCGACATGATTCGACATAAGTCGATATTCAAGACATGCTAAATAAAACTTGGACATCCTACAAATTCTGAGACAAAGAACATTTCATGATATTATTTCTGACAATGTTTCCTTTGCAGGATGAAGACAAGTTTCGTTTAGATTTCCTTTGCATGTTACAGGGTGTGCTAACTCTGTTTTACAGGACGACATTCTGTAAATGAGACGAACAATAAAACAATGACATTGAAAAAACAAAACAAAACAACAACATTGACAATACAAAATAATGACATTAACAAAAAAACAATGACAAAACCAAAAACTTTTAGGTTAGCCACAAACCTAAACTTTCAACAAACAACAAAATGACATAAAACCGACATGACAAAATGACATTTGCGGTTGATGGTGGGTACATCTTTCCCTAAAAACAAAAGTTTCTAGACAATAAGTGATCAACATTAATCAGAAGTTTTCTTAGACAATGACAAATTGCCTAAGATGTAATTAACTATGGAAGCTTGCTTCTATAGGAGAAGTAAAATAATCCGCAATAGAAATCTCTGGTTAACACTTCGAGATTTTCCTTATATAGAAACTCTAGGATATGGCATTCTAGAATCTTCTTTAAGGATTATCATAAACATTTTTTTTTCTCTGTTTTATATTCGCTCTAAAATTTCTTAATTCCTTTATAGGATTTACAGAAATAAGATTAGGGCAATATTAAAACAGAGTGGTGACTCCTTGACATCGAAAATTGATGGAGACGACCACCCGCGCATCCGTCGCCATCATGGACATTATAAGGAGAACTCGATAGCTCAAACACACTACCGACCTCCCTATTCCTTGCCTACCAACAGAAAAAATTATCCTCCTGAGTTAGGAAAAAAATACCCTCCCTCTTTAGCCAATCAACCCTACTGATAAACCCTAAATTTTCCATTGAAATCTATGGCAAATTTTGGGCATAACATAATCTCTTCTAAAACTCCAAGTTAACTCCTCCAAAAGCTTCCCTAAGCTTCATGAAGAAATCCTAATCAAAATCAAGCCTTCCCACGCACTCAAACCTATCCCAAAACCAAACTGAGCCATAATTTGGTCGTCCACATATTTAGAGCCAATTTTTATCCAAATTGAGCTCAAGAGAAGCTTCATGAGTTTGAGGCGATTGAGTATGTCAAGCTCAATCAAGGTTATACCTGTTGAGATAAGGTATGGATCAAGAACCCTAAAATTTACTTCGGGCTTGGAGTTTTATGAAGGAAATGAAAGCAACATGCTTGATCATTTGTATAGGTGTGTTCTTCTAGGTTAAATGAAGCTTTAGAAAAACCACATGAGGTTTGGTGAAAAATCCAGAGTGATCTTGGGGTTTAAGAGTGAACTATTATCAGTTTTTCATCTCTTAGGGATGATGAATCGATACTGTTCATTTTCATGTATTAGAAATGAATAACAATGATTAGATCAGAGCATCAAAACATGGAGGGGAGAAGCATTGGACCACAGACACAACAGCATTGACGTGGAAAACGTCGTAAACCAGGAGAAGACGCGTGGACATTTCAAGCTGCTGAGGATGGTGGGGATGCCACATGGATAAGTAAGAAATTTGTAATTTCCTATTTAAATAAATTCATAAAACTCCTAATCACTTTAAAAATGCATAACTCTATGTAGAAAAATCACAAAATAAAAATAAAAATACCACTGAACACAATGAACAAAAAAGAAAATTAATTAAAGTAAAATTAAATGTAATTAAAACATATTTAATTTTTAATTAATGAAATACTCGAGAGAGTATTTATTTATTAATAGTTATATATAATCCAAAATTATGACAATTTCAAGGAATGTTCCTCACATCTTTGGGAATATTTTCTGATTATTCCATGGTAAAGTGCTCTCCCTAAAATTGAAATGACCAATTTTATGCTAAATTTATAGTTATTCTAAAAAAATAAATCTAATTTTAAACATTACGACAACCTTAAGACTATTTTTTTAGAGGGTTAACAACATGGTTACTCTTTTAAGCATGAGGTCCTCTTAATAACCTAGGGTTAGTTCAATTTGAATCTAAACCAAGTTTAGGCATAACATAACCTAAACTTAGCCCAATAAATCTATAATTGAACTTACTTTATTTAAATTTAAGTCTAAGTGCTAATCAGGTCTAGACTTAACCTTATGTGTTGGGTATAAACACCATAGACCCAACCAAAATTCTAGGTGTTGGGTCTAACCATCATAGACCTAACCTAAACCCTAGTTGTTGGGTCTAACCATCATAGACCCAACCTAAACCTTAAGTGTTGGGCCTAAACAACCTAGATTTGATTTAACCCTAAATCCTTAAGCTTCAATTCAAATTAGACCTAACCCAAGGTCTAAACCAACTTGGACTTAACCCTAAATCCTTAGGTTCGACCTAAATTGAACCTAACCCTAGGTTCAACCTAACCTAAGCCAAACCCTAACTCTCAATGTTCAACCTAAATTGAATCTAAACCCTAAGTCTAACCTATATTAAACTTAGCCAACTTCTTAGGTTCTACCCAAATTGAACCTAAACTCTTTGTCTAATCAACATTAGACTTAGCTAAGCTCTTTAGATTTAACCTAGATTGAACCAAAATACTAAGTTTAACCTATATTAGACTTAGCCAATTGACCCGACACACAACTACATAAATATTAAGTTCCAAATGATGGTAAAAAACTTGACCTAATTTATATTCAGCAGCTAGTGTGCAAAATGGACATGTTATGGAAATTAGAATTTGATTTATAGTTTACACACTAGGGGTACTGCGCTAGTATACGTATCGTTTCAAGTAATACAAAGTTTTCTATAAAAACCCCAATATCGATCCCACAGGGAAAGAGAAACTATATTTACCAACATAGAAAAACACTACTTAAACTGCAAACAAAATATTTTAGGAAAATAATGCTGAAGAGTTTGTAACTGGTTAAAAACTAATATCAACTGATTCTTTTTTAAATATAAAAAGTAAATGCAGGGTTTCTAAACTAGTTTTGCGTAAAGCAGTTCGAATAAGATGAAAAGTTTTTTCCCTTGCAAAGAGATCATAATTAGTGTAGTAATCAAATGTTTAAAGTTTTATATTAAGTTTTGTGACAAATAGGAGCATATCTATTCTTTACTCTCTCCCGACTGCATAAAGAACGTTGGCTACTCTAAAGTTAAGTGCCTAATTGACATGGTTATGTTGGGTAGGTTTTTGCCACTCACTTCCATGTTACCCACTATGCCCTCTCTATAGGACTAACCAGGACTGTGTTCTATACTCTTGACTGAATTGGTTAATGTTTTAGTCTGTCACCCAAGAATCAATAATTATACGTCTATCAATACTTATCTTCCTATCTATTTGCACCCCCTAAACTAATTTTTCTGCCATTCTAACGGTTAATGTGATTTTCACTAGTTGTGTGAAATCATAGCCCTCCCTTTATCTATTAAATTTAAAATTCATCACGATGGATTTTAACATTACAAATGACCAGTTTGCAAAGTAAATTAAGAACAGACGAAAATACCATCACAATTTTGGAATAAAATAAATCTTCAAACCGTTCTAATCCCACACATGATTAATTATTATTGCAAGGAAAAAGATAATAAAAACTACACAGAATTCATGGGGAAAACACAACAAAACATGATATATATTAAAAGTCAAGTTTACACAATAAAAAAAAATTTTGAACAAAAATACAAGGTACTTGTCTTTGAATTCTCCCTTAGTGAATCCTTTGGAGTTATTTTCATGACTTCCTTCTCCAATAAACACAAAAAAACAGACATTAAAAAGCTTCTCACTCATATGCCCACACAGAAGACTCTCTCCAAAGAAGCAAGCCAAGAATAGACTCCAAAATCTCTCTAAATGGCCCAATTAAAGAGAGCTCTCAAAATCACCAAGAGTCACTTCAAGCACCTCTTTAAAATTCATCCAAATTCATTGCACAAAATCCAAAAGCATCTCTAGTGCCTAGGTGCCCAATAGTGGCACCTAGGTGCCAACCTTCTAAAAGCTAGTGGTAACTACCTGGCGCCCAGGCGCCATATCTCCTAGGCACTAGGTCAATTTTTGTTCCTTTACTCCATTCGACCTCTTTTCACTCCTGTTTTTCTCCTTTTGTTCTTTAAGCTCAATCGTTTGTGCATGTAATAAAAAACACACAAAATACATTTCATTAAAGTGCAATATCTTTAAAAATGAGCATCAAATGTATATATAAAAAAAGCACAATGTAAGGCATGTCAATTCCCACAAACTTAAACGTTACTTGTCCTCAAGTAACTCATTTATTAAATAAATGCTTTAACTTATGGTAGTGGGTTTTATTAAAAATTACTATACTTTTATTCAATAAATATGATAGTGAAACTTTAGAAATAATTTTCAACAAGTCATGATAAAACTGGTATAAGAATATTTAGTAATCAAGTTAGGAACACTTGTTTTCTATTCATTTCAAAATTAATTCTAATTTGTCAAACTTATGAATCATAGAAGAATTAAAGTATAGAATCATATGAGATCTCTTCTAGTAAATATTTGACAACTACATTTAACATTAAAAATAAGTTCGTAAGTGTAAATAAATTTCTTTCTTTAAGATAATTTAAGTGAAGCCAATTTTTAATTAGGCATATCCTCGAGATTCTCCCCACATATTTATCTTTTACTTTTCTTTTTCTTTTAATTTTTTTTCCATTTTAGATCATTTCTAATACTTTTTTTTTCTTTTTATGTGAGGATTGCTATAGCTGGATAGCCTTTAACGATTTTGAACTTCACTATCCTCCTCTTAAAGTTAAAAAATTTTCAGATTTCTTTACTTTATAATATGTATTAGAACAAAAATGATTTTTCATAGAGTCTCTAATATTTTTTAAAGTGTAGATCCAAGATCTATAGTATTTTAAAAATACATTTTTTCCTACTCAGAATAGTAAAAGACTATTCCTGTACTTTTATAACAAAATATCTTAACCGTACAAATAGCTTTTATTACTAAAATTTTTTAACTAAGTATACCATAAAATTCATAAAATTAAAAATATAATTCTCTAAAGATAACACCACATACAACCAATTATGGTAAAATAATTTTTAAATATAGTTTATTGAGGAGAAATAAAGTTTAACTTTTTAAAGTTTTTCTCCCTCCCTCAAACTAGAATTTTTAAATCGCATAAACTAGAATTTTTAAATCGCATAAAACATTACAGTACAAAACAGGTATGAAGAGAGAAAATTTAAAAGATTTATCTATCACAAGGTTCTAACATGAAAATAATACAAGTACTAGAAGTAAAAATAGGGTGTGTAGCAGTAAGTAGATATCTAAAAACAGGTTTTGCATGAAAAGTACAAAGTAAAGGACTACTATGACTCACAAGCAGTATTATATAAACTGTTTAAAAAGGAAAATAGTAGTAAAATGAAAACTAAAAGTCTAGAAATCACATCAATATAAAACACAAATAACACTTGTCCAGTACAACAAAAATACTAGTAGTTAACTGTTGACCTCATTTTTGATGAGGTCTTCTCTCTTCTCTCTCTCTCCCTAGTACTTAGGATCTAGCCTTAGGTTTTCCTTTTGACTATCCTAGAGGATTAGAGATGGAACCCACCATTTATAAATTCAAACACCTCTTAACTCCCTTTAAACCCCACATGCCTGATTGTAAACCCCTAAGCCACTTGGAGGGTTAAGATCAAATGTGGAGGTTTAAAGGATGAGTTCCTTATAGGACTCTTTGGCTTTAGGACTACCCTGAGTGGCCTGGTCTGGTGAGGGTTGACTTGCACACACACAAACACTCCCACACACACATTCCAAGTCCTAAAACCACACCTAAACCCAATTTGACTTCTTGACTCATGTAGGTAATCCATATGGATGGTCCTCAACCCCCAGCGCCCCGGCAAGCAGGGTTAGGAACAACATATTGAGTGCCTAAAATGAGTCCTCTCATGGCTTCTGTGAGCTTAATATGGCTTCATGGCTCAACCAAAATGATCCCATTTCACTTACATTTGATCAATCTTCATTTTTCCAAAATTTCAATTTTTGACCCCGGGGGTCCTACACCCGTCAAACCTACCAAATTGCTTGAAATAACCCAAAATTTGCAAAATTGCCTAAATTACCCAAAATTCCTCAAAATCAATCCCAGACATTTCCCAACACTCAAATTGATCATTCATAGCCAAATACACCAAATTTTCCAAAAATATCCTCCAATTTTCAAAAATACCCAAAATACTCTTTTAGCCCAAAAATCCAAAAAATTCCAAAAATTTCCAAAAATTTCCAAAAAATTCCAGAACATCCCAAATATTCTCCATTTCATTTTGTTCAACTACACCTTAGGCTAATTTGGCCAATTTAACCCACTTTTACATAAACCCCCAATTTGACCCATTTTTAACCAAAGTAAGCCCAATGTCAAACCAAACCACTCCAATTGACCTCAATGTTGATCCAATTCAATTCTAAACTTCAATTCCATATCCCTAATATCAATTTAGACCAAATCCAAGCCCAATTTGATGAACATTTGGATCCAATTTCAATTTGAAGCCTAAGGCCCAATTTTGGCCCATAACCTAAACTTAGCCCAAACCAACCCAATTCAACTCCAATTAGCCCGAAATCTTTTCCAAAACCTTCCTAACATCCCCACAAACAAAACACTAACCTTGTTGGGTACACCAAGACCATTTCCATGGGTTGACCAAACCAAGCCCAAAATAACCCTTTCCCCATACCATTTAAATCAAGCAACTTTACACATGTCCAAGCCTAATTGATTTCACTAAACCCCAGCCCTGACCTTACTGGTCAAGATGGAGACCTGACCCTGGCCGGCCAGCCACCACAGTCGCCGGAAAACTCCATGGCCGAGAGCTCCATGTGAGCCAAAATTTTGAATTCTTCCTCATCGAGCCGTCCCATGCCTAATGGTCACCATGGCTGTTCTTCTCTTGACCAAGGCAGCTCATCCCAGCCTTCAACTCCCCCTGAGAGGCCCTCCAGCCACCTCTATTTAAACACCACCACCTCTCGGCCAAAGGCGGTTTTGAAAAAAAACTTAACAAAACTCTGTTAAAATTACTCCAGACCATTCTCTATACATAGAGCACTTGATATCCACTGAAATCCAGCCCCAGTTTCCTCTAGATGAGCTCAATTTCAGAGTTCAAACTTAGCCCCAAAACCAGGACAACTCTAAAACCTTCACCAAAATCAAATTAAACTCACCCACACCGGCACA
Source organism: Papilionanthe hookeriana x Papilionanthe teres (assembly GCA_022702705.1). Taxonomy (NCBI): domain Eukaryota; kingdom Viridiplantae; phylum Streptophyta; class Magnoliopsida; order Asparagales; family Orchidaceae; genus Papilionanthe; species Papilionanthe hookeriana x Papilionanthe teres. Next base: position 43,129,793 of record CM040435.1, on the reverse strand, counting down.
AGACCAAAAGAAGGAGTCCCCCAGTGGAAGCCCCCTCACCAGGCCAGCCATTCTCTCTATCGGCCAAGCTTTGAAATCGAGCTTGGTGGAAGTTGCACCTAGACAATTTGCCAGGGCCAGAGGCTTCATCCCTAGGCTCCTCCAACTCCAACGAACGTGCCGAGCACATTCAGTCGAGGCTTCACCTCCTGAACAAAGGTATGTCGATTTCTCTTAGCCCGAGCTTCCAGCGATCCATCATTTAATTTGAGACAATTTTGATGTATGTTAGCCATATAGATGTGTAGCTCTAGGCTGGACGAACATGTAGGAGAAAACTGCATGCGATTTGGTTAACTATAGCTCGAGATCTTAAGGTTATAGTGTGGACAGTTCTCGGGTTAGGGCACTTGGGGACGATGAACGGATGTCGTCCATTCGCGCGTGTATCGAATGGACGGTCCAGATTGTGCCGGATCGAAGGATGGAGCGAGACCACGGGCTGCGTGGCATCCGAGTCAGATGGCGGAGTCAAATGGGAGCACAACGCGTGGCCTTTCGGAGCTGCCGAGGTTGACGCGGCGCCGCGTGGATAAGTAGATAAATAGGTTATTTTCTATTTATTTAAATACCAAAAATTTAAAAAATCCATAACTTTGCATAGAAAAATCAGAAAAATAAACTAAAAATACTCTCTTGCTCATTGAACAGAGGAGAATAATGTGGAAAAGAAATCAAGTCATTTTGTTGAGTATTTTATTTTCAATTATTTATTTACTCATTTTAATGTTTTAATTTTCCATTTGCATAGACAATTCACCATGGCATGAGACCATAGGGCTTTTGTAGCCTCTGATCTTGGGAACATTCCCTAAATTTTCCAAGGTCAGAGGCCATCTCTATGGCAAATTATTGATTTTCTAAATTTTTGTACTTGTTTTGATATTTTAATTTCCATAATTAGCATGTTGTGCAATAAATCCTAGGAAAATTAGGAGAAGTGTTCTGGGACCAGAGGACCCTAGGAAAATTATGGTTTGAGTTAATTCATTAAGAATAACCCTAATTGGCCTAAATACTCAAAACTGAATTTTAATTAATTTGGGTTAACCACACATCAAAATAACTTGAAAACAATTCTCCACTGGTCTTTAGGATCAAAGGAAGCTCACATAAAAATTTGAGATCAATTGGAGGTGATTAGCCCCACTAATGGACCAATTAAGTTATACGACCAAAATTAAACTTTAAAAATTCATAACTCCAAAAATACATTTTAAAAATTCACAAAATTGGTTTTGAGACTTCTCTGATGTTAGGAGAGTCTAAGAAAATTAAAATTAAAATTTTCTAAAAATTTTCATTTTTTTAATCATATTTTCAATAGTTAATAATTAAAAAATAATAAAAATCACAAAAATATTAAAAATCACAAAAATGTCACATTTTGCCTACTAATCACTTAGGAACAAACCAAATATTTTTCCTAAGTCTCTAGGTTAAGAAATTGAATTTTAAATGCTTAAGACAATTTTTAATATTAAAAAAATGAATTTCCTTACATTTTCACTAAATTAATTCTAATAAATCAAAGAAAAATCAGAAAAATATAAAATTTGTGGTTAGAGAGATTTATGAAAAATATAAAATCCATTTTTCAACTTTAATTTTATTTTATAATTAATTAACACTCTAAAACTAAAAATAATTATAATAAATAAAATATAATTCAAAAAATCACCAAAATTGAACCAAGTGGTCTATTGGTCTTTAGGAACATCTCATAATTTTCTTAAGGACAGAAACCTTGTCTTGGTTATGTTGTTGAATTTCTATTGGAAACCCTCATTTTCTCACAAAAATAATTATATAAATTAAATTCAAAAAAATCACATTTTCTCCTCTAATGTTTTAATTGACATGTGAGTGAAGTGACATAAAAATTTCAAGTTCATTTGAGCTCAATTTAGTGAGTTATGAAATAAATAAGCTTAAAAGAGCATAAAGGTAATTAAAAAATTTAACCCTAATTAATATTTTAGGCTTAATCAAAGGGGAGGGTAAAACATCTGGTTTTAAAATTTTGAAATCTAGGCAATTAGGAGGTAGAAACCCACTAATTACTTTAAAAACATTTAAAGTAAATTTTTATTAATTAAATAATTTAAATTTTGGAAGATTAAATTAAAATTTGGATTATTAAGGGTAGGGATATAACTTTAGAAGATATTAATTCTTTAATTTAAAATCCCTAAATAAATCACTTCAATAAGATCTGATTCTTAATTAAACTTAAAATAATAATTGGAATTAATAAATTAAAAATTAAAAGAAAATAACCCTTAATTTAATTAACATTTAAAATATTAAGTGATTTAACAGTTAAATTAAATTAAATTAAAAAATTAATTCAACATCACTTAATAACGAACTTAAAGCAAATTTGAAATATTAAATAATATTAAAACACTCCACAATTAAGCATATAAAATAAATTAAGCTAATCAAAACTAACCTAAAATATCATAATTAATTTAAATCAAACCATCAAAAATATATGAATAATTCAAACACTTCTATGTAAATTTAAAACATCAAAATTAATTTGAAACATTAAGATAAAAAAAAGTTTAAAGATTTAAACTATATTTAAAACAATTTGTACACTATTCCAAACTTGACTAAACTTGACTAAACTTCTGGAGGATTAATTCACTTGTGCAATTAAATTCACTTGGACTCAAAACAGTCCCAGAATTATTGAAAAGATGTTTAGGATTTATCCTAAGCACTTTCTCAATATGATGGGTAGTTTTAGAAGAACAACTGAACTTAATTGTTCTTTGATGAAGAAGATCATTCTTAAACAAAACACAAGAACCTAGACGTCATAGGAAATGACTAGCAATATGATTACGAATTTGGTAGACAACCAGAACCTTCCCTTAGCTTTACCTAAGTATTTGTAATAAACATTTAAATGCTCTTAACATGTGTTTTAAGTGTTGCTTGGAATGACGGGAAGACCCTCCAGGTACGCTTTTATTTTATTGCAAGTTACTTACATGTACTGCGCTTTACCTTTCTTGCATGTTAAACGAGATTGTTGCATGAAAACAGAAATCTTTTAGGATAGCCACAAAACTGAAACCAAAACTAAATTAAAAATCGACACAAGATAAAATTCACCGCCACAATATTCAAAAGATAAAACAACTCAAATTTTAATCACAAACAGGACAACAAAACTACAATTGCAATTAAATTAAAACATCTCGTTGGATGATCGGGAATACCTCGGATGATGTAACCTACTTGTTCCTAACGGGATTTCCCACAGTCTAAATGAAAGTGTGGAACTCATTTAGTTGAGTTTACCAAATTCATTTGGACTAAGTGAATCCGTTAAAAATAACGGTGTCGAAATGATGGAACCGTGGGATCTTAACCGGTGTTGTTATAATCAACTTTAAGATTCCCCTAATAAAACATTAAAGACATTTGAACTTTAAGATTTTTCTAAGCCAAAACAATTTCCTCATCTCCTGATTTTCTCCTTCTAAAACTAAACCTCTGCAACAACAAGGAGCTTGGAGCATAGTGGGCAGCACGGCCATCGTCGTCAGCAAAATTGGAATCTTCATCAGCAAAACCTTTCCTATTTTTAAATAACCAAGTCATAGGATTTCGAGGTAGTTTGCCTAGTGCAGCATAAATCCTCAACTTTGTTGTTAGGCATTTGCATAATCATGTTATGCAAATTAAGCCCTAACCGGTCTTAGGATTCTGAGGTAGTCGTTTGGTACGACATAATCCCTCACATCTTCAAGGCTCTTTGTATGATTGTGTCATACAAATATAAGTCCTAATTAATTAAAATTGGCAGGATTGAAACATTAAATAAATATTTTCAAATTCAAGCCAGACAATAGGATAGTTTGGGAAGTTGTCAACCTTCCTCTCGGATCCTCAGCTTCTTCTACCTCTCTTCCATTGGACTCTTAAAAAAAACTGTTCCAAATTCGAGTTATTCCCTCTTGAAATTTCCAGAATCCAATTGTTTAAAAACCTTAAACTTTGAAATTCTTGAGAGAAAAACCACTGATCATTATCGAGAGTTTTCTTAAATGATTCCCGTCATTTAAGATGTAATTAAATATAGGAGATTGCCCTTATAGGGAACTTTAAGAACCCAGGTAATATAAACCTTGCTTAATTCATTTATATTAAGCAGGGGAACTTGTTGGCTTATAAAATTGGTTCGCAGACCAAACGGATGTCACAAATTTTCTAGTTTATTTAATCGAGCCCCATCATCAAGCGGTGTGCCTATTCTTCGGGAGAGATACACGATTTGTGATGCGGTGCTCCTTTATATAAACTATTTGTGATGTGAGATCAATTTGATTTCATATCTTGAAATCTTTAAACTTAAAATTATTTTCAAAACCAAATGCTACTTTCAAGTTATATATAATTATAAATTAAACACATAACCTAAAAAATATGCCGATAACTTATGGCGACTCCGCTGGGGACTAGTTCCTCTCTCTATTTTGATCATATGGTTTTGCTTTCATAAATCAGTAGTGAGTCCATGCCCCTTGTGGACTAAACTATCATTCTTTCCGTTGGCATACCACGTTATTTCTGTCTTGAACGGGTACAGTCAACTCTCTTGGATTTTGGAGCCACTGTTTAGACACCCCTAAACAGAGAGGTTCCGAAATCTTATTGCCTCTTTCTAAGGTGAGGTGGACCACCAATAGGTGTTGGCTTAGGAGCGGTCCTTTGGGTTGGAAGTCTTACAAGACTTTCTCTTCCTTTCCAATTCTGAATCAGGTCCTTTACCTTTCCTTTACCCTTCCTCCATTAATCATTTTCTTCCTAACAAACAAATTCTCTAATAAACAACCTTTTAATAAACGAACTCTTTTAAATCGCGAATATACTAACATAAATTAAAAAGTGTTCGGACTCTTTCTTTTCTGTCTTAAGTTTTGTGACAAAAGGAAGCATAATTTGGGATTGATGTTCGGAATTTACCCTGCAGAAAATGACTGCACCAAAGTTAATTTTCTCCTTCACCAATGGAATGGACTTCGCCGTTTATAAGGATGAACTGCTCGACAATGGAATCATAGGTTTTGGACAAGGATTCGACAATACAGATATTAAATTCGCTGACGTCACCCTCTTCACACTAATGGATAAAGTATCGGAAACTGAGGAGCCCGTGATTGAGTTTAACCTGAAGTCGACTCAAGAGTTCCCTCCCCTGCAAAGAGTCTCAGCTGAAAATAGTACCACTGTTTCGTAGGAGGACTGTTTTCTCTACCCCACCAGTCTAGTCATCTCTGCACCTACCCCGATTCATGTCAAATTGAAAGGGAAGGAAATCCAAGTCTGTGATGAGCATGCCACCGTAGAGGGTACAAATTTTACTATAATACCTCCTGTCTTTGAGATAAGGTCCAGTTCAAGAGTTACACCCTTAACTCGGACTCAAAGAAGAAATAGGAGCAGAAAGATCGCCAGGATCGAGAAGGCTATGGCTGTTAAAGTTGCTTTTCTGGAAGAGATTCCTGAGGAAGAGGAAGAACTACCCGAAATTTCACCGCTGTTGGGAGGAAGTAGGTTCCACCTTCTCTCTACTGCATCGGATGAAGAAGATGTTCGATGGATCGTCGTTGCATTACCCCGACCTGCGAACTATAGTGACTGTAAGAGGAAGAGGGCCAAGACTACGCCGCTTACTCGACTGCGAGCCGTAATAGAGAAACTAGCTAAGAAGGAAGGATGCCCTGTATCAGAGATCTTAAGAAAAATGGGACGAGCGCCAGTCAAATCCTGCCTCGGACCGGAGTAAACCCCGTCACCGCCCCGGAGAGTCCAAGGAAGAAAGTGCGAGCTAGTTCGCCTATTGTCGTATCGGGACACCATATTAGGGAGGACACCACCTACCGACGCACAGCCGATAGACCATCTGGTCCTAGGCCTTCTACTACGAGAAGGATGGTGTGGCGATCTATTATTGCTGAACCGATACAAGCACAGTGTTCTGGAAAGAAGAGTCTCGTTAGAAAGCCAGAATCTGAAGAAAGTGCTACTGCATTAAAAGAAACTCCCGAGAAAGAAGTCCAACAGTCATCACAAGACAACCGTGAAACCGTTTGGAAGAGGCCACTAGAGGATGCCATAGGCAAGCTAAGAACCGACATCCGACGGTTGGCAAAAGAAAGAGGAGAAAAATTGGAAACTGAAGTAGATTCATCAGAGTTTATGGATGAAGATTATGCTGAGATCAACATGGTTGAGACACGAGCATCAGCTTCAAAAGGTGCTCTGGCAGCAACAGAAAGAGATGAACCGGAAGTGATGAGAGCACAACTTCAAGAGAAGGATAACACAATTTCCCAAATGGCAAAAAGGATAGAAGAGATGGCTGCCGCTTTAGCCACTCTCCAGAGTCAGGTGCAACCTCAGAAAGAAATACCCCTGGAGATCATCCATGTTGTGGACGGAGGAAAGGAGTTCACATCTGTTAACGGAGATGAGCAACCGAAGAAGGATTCTACACAGAGCATGATTCCCGAAAAAGACATCAAAAACATGGTAGAACAGCAGGTGCGAGAAGCCTTAGCACAGTCTAAGAGCGGAGCTTCTATTCAGACGGGTAGACCTTACCCTGAAGAATTTGATGCGGTCCAATACCCAAAAGGCTTCGTACCACCTCTGTTCAAGACTTTTGATGGAACGGGAAACCCCGGCAGCATGTCGCACATTTTCGTGCTAGTTGCTGCAATGCCGGTGGGAGCGATGCTTTACTCTTCCGTCAGTTTGTCAGCAGTTTGTCAGGGATCGCCTTCGACTGGTACGCAAAATTGTCGAATGGTTCAGTTAAGACCTTTGCGGAACTAGAAAATCTCTTTGTTAAGCGGTTTGCTCGGGGCTCAGCATCGCATCACTATCGGCGATCTAGTGGTGGAGCAACAGAAACCAAACGAAATATTGGTGGATTACATACTTCGATGGAGGAATTTAAGCATGAAGTGTGAACCACAGCTTCAGGAACAGCACGCAGTTGGTATTCTGCTTAAGAGTATCCATGGCCCTATAGCACTTCTCCTTAAAGGGTTTACAATCAAGACTTTCGAGAAGTTGCTTAGCAAGGCCGGGAGCTTGCAAGAGGAAGCAAAACAGCTAAGTTTTGTAGACAAGACCGATAAGCAGAAGCCTGTAAAAGCATCTGAAAAGAAATCTGGAATCGTCGCGGCAGTAGATAAAGGCAAGCAGCCAGTGCAAATACAGCTAGAGTAACCACAGCCCAGTTATCAACCACCACAACGAACTTACCAACAACCACAACAGATTTATCAGCAACCTCAGCAGGACTATCAAAGACCTCGACCAAGCTATAAGTCGCCTCAGTATTATGAGCAACCGCCTCGTCCGCAACTGATCACTGAAAAATTTATTAAGAAATTCATACCTATTTTTGATGAAATTGCACTTTAAAGAAGGGTATTTTCTTTATTTTATTGCAGGAATGGAGAATTTAGGTGATAAAAGCAAAAATCATAAAAAGGAGCGGATTTGGAGCAAAAAGGAAGAAAATAATGCAATTTGTCTTGAGTCGCCAACGGCGAGATCGAGCCGCCTACGGCGAGGTTACGAGGAGACATTTCGAAGGATTTATAACCTGTCTCGGCGACGGCGAGCCCGAGCCCGCCGACGGCGAGATAGCGCGGTTTGAAGATCTTCAGAAGCCTCGCCGACGACGAGGTAGTTCGTCGCCGACGGCGAGCTAGTTCAAATGGCACGGATACATTGAACTTGGACACTTTTGAAGAGATGCTTACACACCTCTTGGACCTTTGCTTACCTCTATATATAGAGGCCGAAAATTAGTCTTTTGTGTGCAGTCTTTTGTGTCTTTTGTGAGTTCTAAGTGTGTTAATTTGTGTTCTAAGTGTGTTATTTTTTTGTGTTGGGTGCAATCTTTTAGTCTTTAGTGAGTTTAGTGAGTAATTAGTGAGTCGTGCTGTACTGGAAGGAAGAGTCAAAGGAACTACGAGGAGTCTGTTTGGGGATAAATCAAGATAAGTATTTGTATTTATTGTTTTTAACTTTAAATGAAATCCATGCTTAGTTTAGTTCCCATGCATTCTGAGTAGTTTATTTAGTCTTTCTCCCTATTTATGAAATTAAGTGACTTGATGAAATTAAAATAGAGATACTTTTATATTAATAAATTGTGATAATTTTTACTTAAAACTTAATTTACTTTTCAAACTCGGCCATTTGATTTGTTAAAATATGTTGATTTACAACTATAGTAAAAATTACATCCGATATTTGGGGAATTCAAAAGCTTTGGAAGGAAGGTGCAAATAAATAGGAAATAATATCACTTGGGCGTAGAATTGAGCATTTTAGTGTGACAAACTAAAATATTCAATTCGGTCCTATTGTTTGAGAGCTGAAGTGTAGATGTTAGCCCTCAGGCGAGGGGAGTGAAGTGGCAGTCGGTATCCTCCCAGCCTAGCCGCAGATTCAGTAATCAAACATAGGATTAGTCAATATTCTTTACACCTGGACCAAAGGGTAAAGAATAGGAATGCTCCTATTTGTCACAATACCTTTAAATTATCTATTTAAATTCATCAATCACTTAAATTTCTAAACAAGGGGAAATATACTTTCTCTAAATAGTTAAGACTTATTTAGTTTAATTTCCTGCACTTTTAATACGTATTAATTCTCTACTTAGTTAAAGTTACCTGATTAGAATACTTAGTTTACTTTATTGCGCTTAAATTTAGAATTCCAAATTTTTGTATACTAGTTTTATTATTATTATTATTTTAAAATTAGTTGTTATTTAAATTTCTCTTTCCCTGTGGGATCGATAACCAGGACTCCACTAGAGCCCTGTATTACTTGATACGATGTGTATACTTGCGTAGCATCCGCAACATAAACAATTACAATTCTATACATATAATATAGCGGGGTCAAGTTTTTGGCGTCGTTGTAATTAAATTAAAAAAATATCATAATATAAAATTGTGGATCAAGTTTTTGGCGCCGTTGCCGGGGAAAGTAAGAAAAATTTACTAGAGTAACGGACTATTTTAAAATAATCATAATAAATAAATTAATATCTATTCAAAAATTGTATGCACAAATTTGGAAATGAAAATTTAATACCTTACGATTCTGAATTAGAGCGTACAATTAAAAGAATTAGAAAACAAAAGAAACAAATTATAAATTTAACACAAATGACAAATATTCCTGAAATTCAAAATATGAACCAACAAAGACCATTAAGAGATTATGCCAACCCTACATCAGATGAAATTCATTTAACTATTCAAAACCCTGATGTAGTTGCTAATTCATTTGAACTTAAACCTATAATTATCTAAATGGTACAAAACAATCAATTTAGTGGTTCACCTACTGAAGATCCTAACTTACATCTTGCTAGTTTTCTAGAACTTTGTGCTACTTTTAAATATCAAGGAGTATCTGACGATGCTATAAGACTTAGACTTTTTCCTTTTTCATTAAGGGATAAGGCTAAAATGTGGTTGAATTCGTTAGCACTTGGATCTATTAAAACTTGGGGAGAATTATCACAAAAATTTCTATCCAAATATTTTCCACCATCTAAAACTCGCTAAGTTTAGAAATGATATAACTTCTTTACGTCGGTTAGATGGAGAATCAATATATGAAGCATGGGAGAGATTTACTGAACTTCTTAGGAAATGCCTACATCATGCGCTACCGATTAGTCGATTATTCAAACCTTTTATAATGGATTAGTAGGATCTTTAAGATCAATCATCGATGCTTCTTCTTGGAGGTTCATTAATGTCTAAACCATTTAATGAAGCTTATGCACTAATCGAAGAAATGGCAACAAATAATTTCCATTGGCCTGCTGATAGACTAAATCCGAAAAGGATAGCCAGCATTCATGAAAACGATGCAATATCTATGTTAGCTTCTCAAATTGCTGCTATATCTAAGAAATTAGATAATTTTGGAATGAACTACTCTCCTACTTTAGAAGAAAACTCATCTGGACAAATCATAGAATTTCAATCTGATTATGAAACTTTAAATGCTTATTAATAATAGAACTAATAACCCTTATTCAAACTATTATAATCCTGGTTGGAAAACTCATCCAAATTTTAATTGGAATAACACATCTAATCAACAATGGATGAATCAACCTAATCAAGCAAATCCAAACTATAAACCTAATTACCCACTCGGATTTAATAACAATAACCCTCAATTCAAAGATAAGAATTATCTATGGATGAATTAATTTTGAATATGGGTCATCAACTACAAAATCAAGGAAATCAACTACAAATTCAAGGAAATCAACTACAAATTCAAGGAACATCTATTAAAAATATCGAAACTCAACTTGGACATATTGCTACTGTGCTAAATAATAGAATACCTGTGTTGACCTCATTTTTGATGAGGTCTTCTCTTCTTCTCTTTAGTACTTAGGATCTAGCCTTAGGCTTTTCCTTTGACTATCTTAGAGGACTAGAATTGGGATCCACCATCTAGAATTTCAAACCACTTCTTAACTCCCTGCAAACTCCACAAACTTGACCGTAGACCCCTAATCACCTGAGAGGGTTGAAATCAAGTGTGGAAGTTTAAAAGATGAGTTCCTATGGGACTCTTTGGCCTTAGGACCGCCCACAGGTGGCTCTGGTCCGATGAAGGGGCTGACTTACACACACACTACACTCATACACTACACTTCCATACACCTCCTAAAACACACCCATACCCACTTGACCTTCGACTCATGCGGGTGATTCACATGGATGGTCCTTAACCCCTAAGCCCTCGGCTAAGAGGTTAGGAACAACATAGTGAATGCCTCAAATGAGTCCCTTCATGGCTCATGTGGGCTTGATATGGCTTCATGGCTCAACCAAAATGATTTTATTCCACTTATATTCACCCAATCTTCAATTTTCCAAATTTTCGATTTCGACCCCGGGACCCTAAACCTGCCAAGCTCGCCAAATGCCCTCGAAATTACCCAAATTTTCCAAAAATCTCCAAATCACCCAAAATTCCTCAAAACCAATCCCAAACATTTCCACATCACTCAAATTGATCATCCATAACCAAAAATACCAAAAATTCCAAAATACCTCCCAATACCCTCCAAATACCCAAAATACCCCTCTTAGCCAAAAAATCCAAAAATTCTGAAAATTCCCAGAAAATTCCAGACATTCCAAATATTCCCAATTTCATTTTGTTCAACTACACCATGGGCCAATTTGGTCAATTTACCCCACTTTTATCAAAACCCCCAATTTGACCCATTTTAACCCAAAGTAAACCCAATGTCAAACCTAACCTACCCAATTGACCTAAATTCTAGTCCAATTCAATTCTAAACTTCAATTCAACATCCCCAACACCAATCTAGACCAAATCCAAGCTCAATTTGATTGACATTTGGATCCAATTTCACTTTTGGCCTTAAAGCCCAATTTGGACCCATGACCCAAACTTAACCCAAACTCACCCAATTCAACTCCAATTAACCCCAAATCTTTTCTAAATCTTCCTTAACATTCCCACAAACAAAACATTAACATGATTTGCCCAAAATTTAGATCCAAACCCCACTCAAATTCAACCCAAAGCTAAAAGGCCCATTTTTGACCTAAACCCAAACCTAACCCAAATGAGCCCAAACCCCAAAATCAAAGCCCAACCAAAGTCAAAACCCCTTTGAAACACTCCCATAAATATTTCTCAACATTAATTTTACATCAATTTCAACCCTAGCCCAACATTGGCCCAAGTTAGCCCAATTTGACCTACATAAGCTCACTTACCAAATAAACCCAAATTCAAACCAATTCAACTCCAAATCACACCAAATTGACTCCAAGCCCTTCATAGAACATCCCTAAACCAATTATGACATTTATTTGACAAGGCCCTTCACAAAATCTTTACCCAAATGCCCATCCTAAAATCAAAAAAGCCCATTTCCCCTTAAACTTTCCTAAAAGCCCACTTCCTTCAAATTCAAAAGCCCAAATTCATCCAGAGCCCACATGGCACTTCCCCTCATCATCCATTTAATCAAAATTGTCCCTAAGTTCCAAAGTCATCAATTAAACAATTCCAAATCAAGCCCCATACAAATTCCCATCAAAATATCAAAATTTTCTTAAATCCCTTTTTATGAAATTGACCCAAGCTTTTCCCAAGCCAAATGGAGCCAAGGATGAGCCATTCACAAGCCATATGAAGCCATGAAAGTTTGGCATGTGACCATGCCATTAATGGCAAAAGGAGGAGGTCCTTTAACCATCTCCTAAAAGTCATTAGCCTTAAGCATGTTTCCCCTTAACCAAGATTTAATCCAAATATTCTTGGATAAGGACATCACCACCTCTTGACCAGCTAGCCTAACTGATCTTCTCAGCCCAAGACCGGCCATGGGGAGGTGAACCCAACCCAAACCAATGGGTTGACCAATTTCAAGCCAAAGTGGCCTCTCCCCCATACCATTTTAATCCAAACACTTTACACATGTCCAAGCCCACTGACTTCACCATTGCCAAGCCCCGACCTCCCCGGTCAAGATGGTGACCCATGCTCTGCGGCCACCGCCCTGGATCGCCGGAAAACACCATACCCGAGAGCTCACATGTGAGCCAACTTTGGAATTCCACCTTCGTCGAGCCGCCCCATGCCCAATGGCCACCATGGCTGTTCTTCCCATGACCAGAGCAGCTGATCCCAACCCTTGGCCATCCCTGGGAGGCTCTCCAGCCACCTCTATTTAAACCCGACCCCCTCACGGTCATGAGAGGAGAGTTGCACAAACCTTGCCGAAACTCTGCCAAAATTGTTCCAGACCCTTCTCCACCCTTAGAGCAGTTGATCCCCAGTGTCAATTTGCCCTAATCCCCACTGATAAAACTCAATTTCCCAACTGAAATTCCACCCAAAACCAGGACACTTCTCCACAGTGAGCCAATCCCCAAATTGATTGGTTCTACACCTTCACCGGACCAAGGGAAGGTGTCCACCAGAAAAAGCCCCATCTCCGGGCCACCCGGCTTGCTCCAGCCTCCAAGCTTTGTGATCGGGCCGTGGTCGAAGTCCAACCTAGACAATTCACTGCGACCGGGAGACTTCATCCGGAGCTTGCTAGGATCCAATCGAAAGTGCAACAACTCTCGGATCGAAGCCACACTTCTCTGAGCAAAGGTATGAGCTAATTCCTCATCCCGAGCTTCTGGAGATTCTCCATTTCAAATGCTTCAATTTCAATGCATGATAACCGTATAGATGTGTTCGTCTCTTCAAGACGAATCCATAGAGCATAAGAACATGAAAATCCATTGAGTATCGAGTGAGATATTAGGGATTTAGTGTGGACGGCTCTCGGGTGAGGACACTTGGGGACGATGAACGGATGCGCGTCCATTTAATACACGCGCGGACGGACGGCCGGGATCGCGTCGGATCGGAAGACGGAGCGATACGGCCGGGCCCCCGGAGCGCCGACTCGGATGGCGGCGTCGAATGGGATCGCGACGCGTGTGCGTTCGGAGATGCCGAGGATGACGCGGCGCCGCGTGGATAAATAGAAAATTAGGGATATTTTCTATTTATTTAATTCCCTAAACTTCAAAAATTCATAACTTTGTGTAGGAAAATCGGAAAAATAAAATAAAAATACCCTCTTGCTCGAGTGAACGAGAGGAGAATAATGTGGAAAAGAAATCATTTAATTTCATCAAGTATTTTATTTTTTATAATTTATTTACTCTCTGCATACATTTAATTCTCCATGCATGTATACAATTCACCATGGCATGAGACCATAGGGCTTTTGAAGCCTCCGAATTTGGGAACATTCCTCGAATTTTCCAAAGTCAGAGGCCATCCCTATGATGAGTTATTTATTTTTCAAATTCATGTCACTGTTTTGAGTATTTTAATTCCAATAAATAGCATGTTGTGAAATAAATTCTAGAAAAATTTGGTGATGTTCCTTATGACCAGAGAACCCTAGGAAAAATAGGACTTGAGTTAGTTCACTCAAAATAACCCTAATTGGCTTAAATACCCAAAATTGGACTTTAATTAATTAGAGTTAACCATACATCAAATTGACTTCAAATCAATTCTTCATTGACCGTAGGATCAGAAGAACCCACCATAAAAGTTTGAAGTCAATTGGACTTGGTTAGCCCTACTAAATGGGTTGATTAAGCCATTTAGTCATTTTAAACTTTAAAAAATTCATAACTTTCAAAATATCTTTCAAAAATTCACCAAATTGGTTTTGGAGCCTCTCTGATATCAGGGGAATTTAAGAAAATTAAAATTTCAATTTTCTAAAAAAGTTGATTTTTAATATTATTTTAATATTTTTAATAATTAAAAAATAATAAAAATCACAAAAATAATAAAATTCACCAAAATGTCACATTTTGAATTTTAATCACTTAGGAACAAACCCCATATTTTTCTTAGGCCTATTTGGTGAGATATTAATTTTTAAAAGCTCTAGGGTAATTTTAAAATTAAAAAATGTATTTTCTAGCATTTTCACTAAAATAATTATAATAAATCATAGAAAAATCAGAAAATTACAAAATTTGCTTCTCTGATTTCCTTGATATCAGAGAGATTTTTGAAAAACATAAAATTCATTTTTCAACATTTATTTTATTTTTTAAATTAATTAACACTCCATAACTTAAAATATTTATAATAAAAATAATATAATTCAAAAAATCACCAAAATTGGTCCAAGTGGTCCCCTGGTCATTAGGAATGTCCCCTAATTTTCTTAAGGACAGAAACTTTCCCTTGGTCATGTTATTAAATTTTCCTTGGAAATCTCTATTTTCTACCAAAAATAATTATATAAATAAATTAAATACAGAAAAAATCACATTTTCTCCTCTCATGTCTTTATTGACATATGAGTGAAGTCACATAAAAATTTCAAGTTCATTTGAGTTCAATTTAGTGAGTTATGAAATTATTAAGCTTAAAGGGTAAAGTGGTAATTATTTTTTTTTAATCCTTAATTAAAACTTTAGGTTTAATAAAAAATTAACAAGTAAAATATTTGATCCTAATCTGATTTGGATGATTGAAATTTAATAATTGAAGGGTAGAAACCCATTAAGCAATTTAAAATGATTAAACTTTAATTAAATAATTGATTAAATTTGGAAGAATAATAAAATTGGAATTATTAAAATAGGGATATTATTAGGAAGAGATTTATTCTTTAATTTAAAAAAATCCCTAAATTAATCATTTCATTAATGTTTAATTCCTAATTAAAATGATAATTCAAATTTAAAACATTAAAAGACTTAATCATTAAACTAAAATTAAATTATTGAACTCTTTTAAAGTTTTAATTAAAATTAAAATGAATAAAATTAAATTAAAAAAATTAAATTAAATCAAATTAAATCAAATTAAAAATTAAATTAAAAATTAAATTAAATTAAAAATTAAATTAAATCAAATTAAATCAAATTAAAAATTAAATTAAAAATTAAATTAAATTAAAAATTAAATTAAATTAAATTAAATTAAATTAAAAATTAAATTAAATTAAATTAAATTAAATCAAATTAAATTAAAAAAATTAAATTGAATCAAATTAATTTAATGTAACATCAAATCAAACTAAATTGAATTAAATTGAATTAAATTAAATTAAATTAAATTAAATTAAATTAAGTTGAATTAAATAACATCACCTAAGACATAAAGAAATAAGCCTAAAATAACTTGAACACTATTCCAAATTTAAACCCTTCAATTGAAATTAAGCTAAATCACAAACCATTTGAACACCAATTTACCCTCAAAAGCTTTAGTATCATAACTCCTAAACGTAATATTAAATGAAATGTTACTTCACTTATAGGACATTCAAATATCCTAGTTCATCGAGCAAGTTAACAAAACTTGAAAACCTCTGGACGATCGATTCATGTACATAATTAAATTCATTTGGACTTAAAACAATCCTAGAAATATTGAAAAGATGTTTAAGATTCTTCTTAAGCACTTCCTCAATATGATAGGATATTTATAAGAACAATTGAACTTAATTGTTCTTTGATGAAGAAAATCGTCTTCAAACCAAAAACACAAGGAACCTAGACGTCATAGGAAATGACTAGCTATAGGATTAGGAATTTGGTAGAAAACCATAACCCTTACCTTAGCTTTACCTAGGAACTTGCTTAAATGTTCTAATCGTGTTTTAAGTGCAGCTTGGAATGACGGGAAGACCCTCCAGGTACGCTTTTATTTTATCACAATTTACTTTCCTGCATTTTACTTTCTTGCAATTTACTTTATTGCAAATGCACTTTACTTTTCTCGCATGATAAAACAACTGTTTCATGAAAACCCACACCTTTAGGATAGTCCCTAAAACTGAAACCAAAACTAAGTTAAAAGTCATTGCAAGATAAAATTCACCGCCACAACATTTCAAAATATAAGACAACTCAAAATTTAATCACAAACAGAACAACAAAGCTACAACTACAACTAAATTAAAACGTCTCATTGAATGATCGGGAATACCTCGGATGATGTAACCCACGTGTTGCTAACGGGATTTCCCACGGTCCAAATGAAAGTGCGGAACTCATTTAGTTGAGTTTAGCAAATTCATCCGGACTAAGTGAATTCGATGAAAATAACGGTGTCGGGATGACGGAACCGTGGGATCTTAATCGGTTCCGTTTAATCAACTTTAAGATCCGTTTTAATTAAAATGTTAAAAACACACGGAAATTAAGACTTTCTTTAAACCAAACACTTCTCTCATCTCCCGATTTATGACTTCTAAAATTAAACCTCTGTAACAACAAGGAGCTTGGAGCATGGTGGGCGAGCACGGCCATCGTCGTCGGCAAAGCCGAAATCTACATCAAGCAAAACTTTCTTAGAATTAAATAACCAAGCCATAGGACTTCGAGGTAGTTTGCACTAGGGCAACATAAATCCTCAACTCTTCGTTAGGCATTTGCATGATCATATCATGTAAATTAAGCCCTAACCGGTCTTAGGATTTCCGAGGTAGTCGTCCGATACGATATAAACCCTCACATCTTCGAGGCTATTTGTATGATTTTATCATACGAATATAAGTCCTAACTAATTAAAATTGGCCAGGATCAAAATACTAAATAAACATTAGGACTTTCCTAAATCCAAGACAAACAATAGGATAGTCGGGAGATTATCGAAGTTCACTTCGAATCCGTAATTTCTCCTACTTTTCTTCCTTTGAATTCCCAAAATAAAATGTTCCAAACTTGATCCATTCCCTATTGAGATTCAAAAAATTCAATCCTTTGAAAACTTAAACTTTGAAATTCTTGAGAGCAGAATTATTGATTATTATCGAGAGTTTTCTTAGGTGATTCCCGTCACTTAAGATGTAATTAACTATAGGGGCTTGCCCTTATAGGGAATTTTAAAGAACCCGAGTAATATAAACCCTGTTTAATGTTTTCATATTAAGCGAGGGAATTTGTCGGCTTATAAAATTGGTTCGCGAGACCAAACGAATGTCACAAATCTTCTAGTTTATTTAACCGAGCCCCACCATCAAGCGGTGTGTCTATCCTTAGGGATAGATACACGGTTTGTGATGCGGTGCTCGTTTATATAAACTATTTGGGATGTGAGATCGGTTTGATTTCATATCTTAAAATCTTCAAATTTAAAATTATTTTCAAAATCAATTACTACTTTCTAAATTATATCTATATTTAAATTAAATTTAAAATTCGCCGACAACCTGGAACTTTTCCTAGTAATGTGGAAATAAATCCTAAAGATCAAGGAAAAGAACAAATTAAAGCAATACAACTAAGGAGTGGAAAAGAATTAGAACCTCAAATTCAAAAAGAACTTGAAAGCCAAAAAGAGGAAGTGGAAATTAAAAAGGAAACAATTCAACAAGATTTAAACTTAGAACATCCTTTAATACCTATGAAAATTTCTGTTGAAAAACCTCCACCACCATTTCCTCAACGACTAGCTCAACATAAAAAAGATAAACAATTTGCTAAATTCCTTGAAATATTAAAGAAATTAACAATCAATATACCTTTTGTCGAAGCTTTAGATCGGATGTCAAATTATGTAAAATTTATGAAAGATATTCTAAATAAGAAAAGAAAATTCACTGATAATGAAACAGTCGCACTTAGTGAAGAGTGTAGTGCTATTATTCGGAAGAAGCTTCCGAAAAATTGAAAGATCCCGGTAGTTTCACTATACCATGCGCTATAGGAGAAAATTTTTATGGAAAAGCTTTGTGTGACTTAGGAGCAAGCATCAATCTAATGCCTCTATCAATTTTTAAGAGATTGGGATTAGGAAAAATTACACCTACTTCAGTAACCCTTCAATTAGTCGATCGTTCGGTTACCTATCTTAAGGGAGTTATTGAAGATGTGTTAGTAAAAGTGGATAAATTTATCTTCCCAAGTAGATTTTATTGTTTTAGATATGGAGGAAGATAAAGAAATTCCTATCATTTTAGGAAGACCATTTTTAGCTACTTGGAAAAGCTATGATTGATGTTCGAAAGGAGAATTAACTATGAGAGTAAATGACCAAAAAGTTACATTTAATATTGCAAAATCAATGAAATATCCTGCGCTAGAAAAAGATGATGAATGTTTTCGGATGGAAATACTTGAACATTTACAACGCGAACATTTTAAGGAATACTACGAAGATAAATTAGAAAAAGAAAACACTCGAATTAATTGAAGATAATAATGAAGAACTAGATTATATTCGGGAAAGATTTGAATTTTTGGATAATACTGAAAACACCGACAAGAATATAGTTCCATCAATTATTAAACCTCCCGAACTTGAGCTAAAAATATTACCCGATCATTTGAAATATGCTTATTTAGGTAATTCTTCAACTTTACCAGTTATTATTTCATCCGCATTAAACCAATCTCAAGAACAAAAACTTTTAGAAACTTTAAAAAAATATAAGAAAACTTTTGGTTGGACTTTAGCGAGATATTAAAGGAATTAGTCCTTCAATCCGTATGCATAGAATTATTTTAGATGATGAACATAAACCTAAAACAGATCCCCAAAGGAGATTAAACCTGATAATGAAAGAAGTTGTTAAGAAAGAAATTTTAAAATGGTTAGATAATGGTATTATATATCCTATTTCCGACGGTGCTTGGGTAAGCCCAATTCATCTGTGTTCCTAAGAAGGGAGGAGTGACCGTCATCGCCAATGAAAATAACAATCTTATTCCTATAAGACAAGTTACTGGGTTGGCGTATATGTATTGATTATAGGAAATTAAATACCGCCACCGGGAAAGATCACTTCCCTTTACCATTTCTAGACCGGATGTTAGATAGATTAGCTGGACATAAGTATTTTTGTTTTCTAGATGGATACACCGGTTATCATCAAATACAAATTGCTCCTGAGGATCAAGAGAAAACTATATTTACTAGTCCTTATGGAACTTTCGCTTTTTGAAGAATGCCTTTTGGATTATGTAATGCACCAGCAACATTCCAGAGATGTATGATGTCTATATTTAGTAAGTTAATTGACAATGGAATAGAAGTATTTATGGATGATTTCTCTGTATTTGGAACATCATTTGACACATGCTTAACTCATCTTGAAAAAGTATTAGAAGTATGTAAGAAAACAAATTTAGTTCTAAATTGGGAGAAATGTCAATTTATGGTTGCGGGCGGCATTGTATTAGGGCATAAAATTTCGGAAAAAGGCATGGAAGTGGACCCTGCAAAAATTCAAGTTATAGCCAAATTACCACCTCCAACTACGGTAAAAGGGGTAAGAAGTTTTCTTGGACATGCCGGATTCTACAGACGCTATATAAAAGATTTTTCAAAAATTACTAAACCTCTATGCCAACTTCTCGAAAAGGACAAGAAATTTGAATTTACAATCGAATGCCTGAATGCTTTTGAACTCTTAAAAGAAAAATTAATTACAGCACTTATAATAGTTTCACCTAACTCGGGAGAAACCATTTGAGCTTATGTGTGATGCTAGTGATTATCGTCGTAGGAGCAGCTTCTTGGGCAAAGATATGAAAAGATTTTTAAAGTTATATACTATGCTTAGTAAAATTCTAAATAATGCTCGAAATAAATTATACGATTACTGTAAAGAGAATTATTAGCGGTAGTATATGGTTTTAATAAATTTAGACCTTATCCGATTGGAACAAAATGTATCGTGCATACCGATCATTCTGCTATCAAATATTTAATGCAAAAGAAAGATTTCAAACCAAGATTAATTAGATGGATGCTATTAATGCAAGAATTCGATTTTGAGATCGTTAATAAGAAAGGAACTCGATAATCAAATTGCGGATCATTTATCAAGATTAGAAAATCATGAATTATCCGATATTGAAAATGAAATTATAGTCGATTTTCCGATGAACAACTATATAATATCAATGAGTGGAAAATACCATGGTATGCTCGATATAGTAAACTATATAGTTAGTAATATTTTACCACCTATGCTAACTTTACAACAACGAAAAAATTCATCCATGATACGAAAACCTATTTTTGGGATGAACCATATTTATATAAGCAATGTAAGGATTTAATTATTAGAAGATGTGTACCTTATGAAGAAACTGAACCAATTATTCAAAAATGTCATGATTCGATTTTGGAGGACATTTCGGGATCGATAAAACTCGCTTATAAGATTCTACAATCTGGATTTTACTGGCCTACTTTATTTAGAGATGTATACAGATATATTAAAACTTGCGATAAATGTCAAAGAGTAGGAAATATATCTAGAAGAAACGAAATGCCTCTAAACTTTATATTATAAGTTGAAATTTTTGATGTTTGGGGATTAGATTTTATGGGACCTTTTATTCCTTCATTTGGAAACTCATATATATTAGTAGTCGTTGATTATGTTTCCAAATGGATTGAGGCACAAGCTTTACCTAGGTGTGATGCTAAGAGTGTTTCAAAATTTCGATGAAAAATATTTTTACTAGATTTGGAATGCCGAGAGTGATTATCACCGACGGAGGAACTCATTTTAGAAATAAATACATTCACAAACTAGTAGAAATATACAATATTACTCATAAGATATCCATCGCTTATCATCCACAGTACTAGCGGATTAGCTGAAGTATCTAATCGTGAGATTAAACGTATTTTAGAAAAATCTGTAAACCCAAATAGGTTAGATTGGTCTATTAGATTAGACAATCGCATTATGGGCTTATAGGATCGCTTATAAAACTCGATTGGAATGACTCCTTACGAGCTTATATATGGAAAAACATGCCACTTACCGAGTTGAATTAGAACATAAAGCATATTGGGCGATTAAAGCATTTAATTATAATATGAAGGAAGCTGGTGAGAAGAGATTGCCGCAATTAAATGAATTGGAAGAATTAAGAAATGAATCATATGATAATGATCGGATTTATAAAGAAAAGATGAAATTATGGTATGATCGGAAGATTAATCAGAGAAATTTTGAACCGAGACGGGAAGTTTTGTTGTATAATACTAGATTGAAATTATTTCTGGAAAATTGAAGTCTTGATGGTTAGGACCTTTCACCATAACTCAAATATTTTCATACGGAACTATAGAAATCGAAGATCCAAAAGCTGGACATAAATTTAAAGTTAATGGACATAGATTAAAACCATATTTCGAAGGTATAAGACCTAACTATAAAGAGGTTTTAATGCTTAGTCGACTCGATTAATAATTGAAATTAGGTCGAGTCGACGACGTTAAACCAAGCGCTTTATGGGAAGCAACCCATATTAGTCATCTATTTTTATTGTATCTTAATAGTTAGTCTATATTATTGAAACTTTACTACTCAATTATTATTAAGAATCATCACATATTCGAACCATTATGAAGAGAAAAGAAATTATTCAATTTAGAGCGAAATTGGACATTATTTTGGAATCTCGCAGACGGCAAGGTCGATACTCACCGACAGCGAGGTTCGCGCCTAAATTAGATTCAGCTTATTTATCGAGCTCGGCCGACAGCGAGAAACGTCCTCGCCGACAGGCGAGAACCGGAAAGGCGGCTTTATAACCGAGTCGCCAACGGCGAGAAACGTCCTCGCCGACAACGAAGGAAGTTATAAAGATGAGTTATTTATACTTTGAATGCCGATTCGGACGGTTTCAACACCAATTCCTTTGTGAAAACCCATTCTTAAACCACTCTAAGTCCGCCTTCTTCACTAGAATTCATTCCATTCACCATAATGGCCTCCAAATTCTTAGATTCCTCTAAATCCGGAGTGTTTAACCGGAGGAAATTTGTGAGTGCGGAAGCGCAACGGATCTTCAACAAGGTTTTGATAAAAAAAGAGTTATCAAGGAACGGGGATTTGTCAATCGAGGATTAGAGAATTCCACTACTAAGATAGAAGAAATGATCGCGCGACGCTAGCCTGGAGGTATTTTGTTACACTACGTCCGTCGTTGTTATTCCGGCTTGTGAAAGAGTTCTACTCTAACTTACATGCGATCAACAATGGGAATGTCTACGTCCGAGGAAGATGGGTGACGTTTACTCCATCAAGAGTAAATGAATTATTCTCTATAGAAAACACCCCGGTATGTCACTATTCAAATTTTGTGCCTTCTCGATATAATATGAATGAGATATTTCGATATCCGACCGATGAACCGGAAGATCGGGAAATGCGTGAAGACGGGTATGTTAGTTTCTCCGCATCACTTTTGAATCCTCGTCTCAAAGCACTGGTACTTTTTCATCTCATCTAAATTGTTACCAACTATGAGGGTAAACAAGGTTTCGAAGGAATGCGCTATATTGAATTATTGTATTTAAAGTGGATTGCCTATTGATGTTGGATCAATAATGGTTAAGTCTGCATTGGGTTTAATTGTGCATGGGTCAGTTCACGGACTAGGACACCCATCTACTATTTTTGCATTATGCGGTCGGCATCGAGTTTCTTATGAAGCTTGGGAAAAGATTCGTTACCTTGGAAGCCGCTTGATCCTACGGATATGTTCCCTACTTTGGACAATAATGAAGACATTACATTTATCTCCGATAGAGCTTCACGTGAATAATCCTATAGCAAAGGCCTATTTCGTATAAAACGGAGTTACTTTTGAAGAAAATTAAACGAATGGAGAAAGAACTGCAGAAAGTGAGAGATTCAATTGACAATATATCGGATTTATTTGATCACATTGATTGGAGGATGAAGGAACACTTTGATCATTCTGGACACCTGGAAGCTAGCTTTCTTCATCTGCGAGACGTAAGGGTTGGATCACCGAAGAATCCGCTTCGGAATTTCCCTTCGAGCCTTTCTATAACTTATTTGTGCATCATCGTCATATCGGAAATATCAGAGAAGATGAAGATTCTGACCTTGAAGAGTAGTAGTAAAGATTTCCATAGTATGTTTGTATTGATGTTATTTGATTTGATTTAGATTTTATTATGTGTGGAGTGATGATTTGAATATCTCAAACTTAGTTAAGATATGCGTCATAGTTTTGTATCAGCATTTAGTGTGTCGTGGATTGGTTTGCGATGCTGATTAGTAGTAAGGATTGAAGTTTGAAGTTTGATTATAGAATCTAAAATTATGTTAGTTTGTATATCTCATGGATTTCAATTTTAAAGTTAATTTGTTGTGTTGTGTGAATTTGTTTATGTATAAGTAGCTAATCTTCATATTAAATTAAAAATGATGTGATCAGAAATATAATATAAGGCAAATTAAGGACGAAAATGAGTGACGAATTTCAAAAATTTTAAAATTTTTGGAATCTCGCCGACGACGAAAAAACCCCGCCGACAAGCGAGATCCATCTCGACGACAGTCGAAGAATTTCTCACCGACAACGGATTTTTCCCGAGAGTTTTTGGTTCGAAAATATTAGCTCGCCGACGGCGAGAAAAATCTCGCTAACAGCGAGGTCGGGAAAAACATATATTTGACCGGTCAAAAACACTATTCATCATCCCCAACCTCTCATTTTCGCAAAAACCGACCTAGGGCTTGAGAGATCTTGGATTTGAAGCGATTTCATCACTCAAAAACACCGGATTTCATCTTCTCTTGGTAAGTGCTTCACTCCTATGCAAAAATTTTTGATTTTCACCATGTATTTTCACCACATTGCAAATTTTGGGAAAAATCAAAATATGGAAGAAATATTCGGTGGAAATCCATGGAATTTAATTTAAATTGCTTATAAATGTTGTAGGAAGCCTTCTTAGGATTATTTTTAAGTTTAGTGAAAATTTTCATGATTTTCACAGATCGATCGTATGGCTCCACTTCAAAAACGTCGAGTAGAATTCGACGAAGACCGATTCATCAATGCACGAGCACGTACTAAATATTTTGAAAATATTCAAGGAAGAAAGTGCATTGCAGATCGGGTTTTCAAAAATCCGGGAGGAGAAGTAGAGCGGATTATTAAGGAACGAGGTTGGGAGAATTTCTGTTACGTTCAATATAGAGCAGCTGTAGAAGTGGTTAAAGAATTTTATGTCAATTTAACTGCCGTTGAAGATGCACCAGTAAAGGTATGAGGATTTTTTGTAGATTTCAATGCTGCAAGAATTAACGCGTTCTATGAAGTTCATGACTCGCACTTTAGCGAGTATGAAACTTTTGGAACGATGGAAGGACCACCTGGAGGAAGTCATTAACTTTCTCACCGATGGGACCGGAGTTTGGAAAATTAAGCGACGGGAAAGAGTGAATTTTCCTCTTTCAAAATTAAATGCGATCTCAAAGCTCGGCATTACTTTATTTGTTCTACTCGTTACCCACTTATCACCACGATGAGGTAACACGAGATAGAACAGTTCGAATTTCGTATTCGGAATAACGAAGCATCAACATCGGGAGAATTATTTATCGAAACATCCCGGCCACTCCTCGAAATGAGAGTGGAGCTAGATCGGGACACCCCGGATTAATTTTTACACTCCGCCAACTCTCCGGAGTTGAGGCTAGAGATAATGAAGAATGGGTAGAACCAATGAAACCACTCACAACTGCCAATATTAAGAAGTATGAATCTCATGAAGGGTGGAGAGCGAGAGTAAGAAGTTATTTCACTCGATCAAGTAAAGATATACCCTCTACTAGCCATGAACCTCCCGAGCCTACCACCCCTACCCTACAAGATCTGATGAATGAATTGACACTGCATAGGAGAAGTTTTGAGCAGTTTGGAGAGACAATGGGGAGAAGATTTGATCATTTTGATCAAAGAATTGATAATCTGGAGAGGAGACATGATTATGATAGCGAATATATCCAGCGACATTCGGAATACGAGATTGCATACTATGAAGCTGAACGTCGTTATAGGAGTGGTGATTTAGATGTTGTCTTTCACGAGTGCCCCCGATATTCACGGTATCATCCTCGCTCGGTCTTCTCAGCTTACGGATCGGGGAGGAGATGATATAGCTCGGGACTTTGGTGCTGAAGATTAGGACTTTATTTGTTTTATTTGTTTGATGTTAAGTTATTTTGAAGACTTTATATATTTGTAATATTCAGTACTTTATGTTTTGAGACATTGGATGTTTGTTAGATTATTTGCTTGAAATTGTGATAATAGTTTAGTTATTATTTTTGTGTTAGTTAATTTCATTTGTTTTTATGTTAAATAGGATGTTAGTTTTCTTTAATATGTTTTTTTTTATTCTGTATTGTTTTAAATTGTAAAATTGTTAATCTGTTAGTTAAATTGTTTTTAATATGTTAGTAATTCATATGTGTAGTGTAGAGTTAATTTTAATTGTTATATTTAATACTTATCTCGGATTTTATCCCTGCATTTTCTTTAAATTGTTATATATATATGGAGAATACTAACAGTACAGGTTCAATGAAAAATGAAAAAGCCTGCAAAAAAAATTTTCAAAGAAAAAGAAATACCTAAACTTCAAAGGTATGATTTATTTACTTTCCCTTTTTCATTATTTAGAATAGATATAAAAATTTAAGTTTGGGGGGGAGTAAAATACAAATTTAGTTATTAACTTGTTCTCAATTTCTATTTTCAAATTATTATAAAATGATTTTTATAGCAAAATTTTCAATTTAATTAATATGAATTATTTTATTTAATTATTATAAAAGGTTAAATGAAATATTTCTAGTGCTTTAATTAATTAAATAGAATAAAATATTTGGTTAAAGGGAATAAGAATATAGTAAACTATTTTTAGTAAGGAAAACTATATTCTAAAATTAAAATTCTTAAGTATTCAAGTGAAAAAGAAAAGATTGAAAATCAATAAAGTAAAAACTATGAAGTATATATAAGCTAAGAAATATTCCTAAGTTTCAAATTTAGGAAGATGAAAATGAAGTTCAAAATTATTAACAAGCTCTCCAGATACAGTAATCCTCAAAAGAAAAAGAAAAAGAAAAAGAAAAAGAAAAAGAAAAAGAAAAAGAAAAAGAAAAAGAAAAAGAAAAATGAGGAGAAGCTTGAGGAGATGCATTATCAAAAATTGGCTTCATTTGAATTAACCTAAAAGGAAAAACTTAGATATTTCCAAACTTATGTTTATGGATTAGAATTTTACCTAATAGTGTTTTCTTGAATTTCTTATCGTATGAATATCTTAAGTAATTATGCTTTTAAATATAGTCATTCCTGAAATGAATAGTAAGCTATAAATCTTAGACCTGATAACTAAATAATTTATTTCTATAAGATTAATTAAAATTACATGAATTATTTTTATTTAACTTTATTATATTAATTAATCTAATTCATAGTTTATTTGAATTGAAAAATCTTACTATAGAAATCATTATTTTTATGTAGTACTAAAATTACTTGAGGACAAGTAATAAGTAAGTTTGGGGATTTTGATCACTTGAAAAATTTATTAAGAAATTCATACCTATTTTTGATGAACTTGCACTTTAAAGAAGGGTATTTTCTTTATTTTATTGCGGGAATGGAGAATTTAGGTGATAAAAGCAAAAATCATAAAAAGGAGCGGATTTGGAGCAAAAAGGAAGAAAATAATGCAATTTGTCTTTGAGTCGCCGACGGCGAGGTCGAGCCCGCCGACGGCGAGGTTACGAGGAGACATTTACGAAGGATTTATAACCTGTCTCGCCGACAGCGAGCCCGAGCCCGCCGACGGCGAGATAGCGCGGTTTGAAGATCTTAGAAGCCTCGCCGACAGCGAGGTAGTTCGTCGCCGACGGCGAGCTAGTTCAAATGGCACAGATACATTGAACCTGGACACTTTTTGAAGAGATGCTTACACACCTCTTGGACCTTTGCTTACCTCTATATATAGAGGCCGAAAATTAGTCTTTTGTGTGCAGTCTTTTGTGTCTTTTGTGAGTTCTAAGTGTGTTAATTTGTGTTCTAAGTGTGTTATTTTTTGTGTTGGGTGCAATCTTTTAGTCTTTAGTGAGTTTAGTGAGTAATTAGTGAGTCGTGTCTGTCTTCGAAAGGAAGAGTCGAATGAACTACGAGGAGTACGTTTGGGGATAAATCAAGATAAGTATTTGTATTTATTATTTTTAACTTTAAATGAAATCCATGCTTAGTTTAGTTCCCATGCATTCTGAGTAGTTTATTTAGTCTTTCTCCTTTGTTTATGAAATTAAGTGACTTGATGAAATTAAAATAGAGATACTTTTATATTAATAAATTGTGATAATTTTTACTTAAAACTTAATTTACTTTTCAACTGGCCATTTGATTTGTTAAAATATGTTGATTTACAACTATAGTAAAAATTACATCCGATATTCGGGGAATTCAAAAGCCTTGGAAGGAAGGTGCAAATAAATAGGGAAATAATATCCTTGGGCGTAGAATTGAGCATTTTAGTGTGACAAACTAAAATATTCAATTCGGTCCTATTGTTTGAGAGGCGAAGTGTAGATGTTAGCCCTCGGGCGAGGGGAGTGAAGTGGCGGTCGGTATCCTCCCGGCTTAGCCGCAGATTCGGTAATCAAACATAGGATTAGTCAATATTCTTTACACTCGGACCAAAGGGTAAAGAATAGGAATGCTCCTATTTGTCACAATACCTTTAAATTATCTATTTAAATTCATCG
The DNA here is from genome assembly GCA_022702705.1 of Papilionanthe hookeriana x Papilionanthe teres. NCBI lineage: Eukaryota > Viridiplantae > Streptophyta > Magnoliopsida > Asparagales > Orchidaceae > Papilionanthe > Papilionanthe hookeriana x Papilionanthe teres. Next base: position 43,101,547 of record CM040435.1, on the reverse strand, counting down.
ATCACTTAAATTTCTAAACAAGGGGAAATATACTTTCTCTAAATAGTTAAGACTTATTTAGTTTAATTTCCTGCACTTTTAATACGTATTAATTCTCTACTTAGTTAAAGTTACCTGATTAGAATACTTAGTTTACTTTATTGCGCTTAAATTTAGAATTCCAAATTTTCGTATACTAGTTTTATTATTATTATTATTTTAAAATTAGTTGTTATTTAATTTTCTCTTTTCCTGTGGGATCGATAACCAGGACTCCGCTAGAGCCTTGTATTACTTGATACGATACGTATACTTGCGTAGCATCCACAACATAAACAATTACAATTATATACATATAATATAGCGGGGTCAAGTTTTTGGCGTCGTTGCAATTAAATTAAAAAAATATCATAATATAAAATTGTGAGTCAGCAACGTACCCTGAAAGAATTTTTGAATAAGGAATATCCATTCAAGGCTGAAGCAGTAGCAAAGATGTTCCGCAGTTTAATGAAAACACCAGATTTTTAGCTACCAGAGCCCAAGAGGCCGGAAGAAGTCAACAAGAAAGATCATCCAAACTATTGCCCTTACCACCGGATGCTCGGGCACAAGATAGAGGATTGCATCACTTTCAAGAGTTGGCTTGACGACAATCTCCGGAAAGGGAACATAACGATCCCGAAAGGAATACTTGAAGGAACCCCAAAAGGGAGGTTCCGTCAATGTTATTTCAACGGATCCTATTGTTCTGATAGACCCTTACACGACCAATGATGGATGGAGTACCGTCTGGATAAAATATTCAAAGAAAATCTTGGATCATATCCAAAACGCTTCGATGCGCGCTTCAACTCAAAGTTTGAAACCTGCTGAGCCGGTGCTATCGCTTGTGATCGAAGAACCGCCCCAGAAAAAGGAGAAGATTGTGGAAGAGAAGAAAACTGAGGCTCTGAAGGGTAGACTAGGGGCTGCTTATCCTAGGATGGTTATTTCCGATTCGGGGGAGAAATCCCTTAAACCTCTGACTCCGTATGATTATTTGCTCACCCCGGTGGGATCTTATAATGATAAGAGTTTTCGTGTTGGCTACGTTTTGACTGTTTCTAACGATTACGTAACTAACGATAACCAACCTAATCCAGATCTCGATTCCAATATAAATAACAATTCTCAAATCATACTAAACCTCGATGACCACAATGAATGAGAAGACGTTCACAAGGATGGATATGAAAGCTCGACAAGCAACGAGTCCATTTGTGAATTCTGAGGAACTCCAATCACAATAGAATTAGAGCTATCAAATTCTGAAGCAACTCCAAAAGAACCAGTCATTCCAATTCAAGGTGAGACACCGGCAGATTCAGCACCAGATGCAGAAGAAATAACTGAAGTCAATCTAAGAAGCAGAAAAGTTCTACCCCCGAGAATGGGTCCAAAGGATAAAGGAAACCAGGTGGTTGCCCAGGAAGAGCCAACCCCAGCAGAGGAATTGCCCGTTCGAGAAGAAAATGAAGAACATGGTAATAAGGTGGATTATAATGTGCTAGTCCATCTTAGGAACCTACCAGCCAAACTGAGCATCTACGACACTCTGATCCTGTCAAAGGAGATGAGAGAAACTCTGATCAAGGCCTTACTTGATCGAGAGATTTGTTTAGCTCAAATGGCAGGTAATTCCTTAGACGAGGTTTGCTCGTTAAAAGAACAGCGAGGTGTTACCTTCACGGATAATGATCTACTACTTGGAACGGCTGATCACAATCGACCATTGTACATTTCAGTCACTATTGGAAAGTTTACGCTCTCTAGGGTGTTGGTTGATCCGGGAGCATCAATCAACATAATGAGCCTTTGAACGTTAGCATATTTGGAAATTGATGCTCGCGACCTCGAAGCAGACAAGATGTTATTAAGAGGGTTCAATCAGAAAGGAGAAAGAGCCCTTGGATCGATAACACTACTGATGAAGACCGGTAATTTAGCAAAGTCAACCGCAAAATTCCATATAATTGATTCTGAGACATCATTCAACGCTCTACTGGGTCAGCCATGGATCCATGAAAACCGGATGGTAGCGTAGTCTTTGCACTAGTGCATAAAATATTATGAAGGAGGGGAGCAGTGTATCAAAGGTGATTTGCAACCGTTCTCCGTGCATGAAATCGGAATTCATGAAGATGCAGCCTACTACACGCCTCCGAAGAAAACAATCTTCTCCAGAAATACTGTATCAAATGAAGCAAAAGAAGTTCGGGACGACGAAGAACCTGAAATTCTAGTCCAATAGTTACTCACCACTCCCTTACGGTGAGATGGTGAAGGTTTCTCCAGAACTCGCAACCGAGGATGAGGTCGGGGACGAGGTCGAGGAAGAGACATTGGAACAGTTGGACAGAAGAGACCAGTCATCGATGTTGATTGGGAAAGCAATTTCGAAGAAGAAGAAATCAAGAAAGAAGCAATGTAAATAAATCAGAAGAAACCACACTTCAAGATCTCTGTTGAAGATGAAAAGAATAAATTATACAATTCAATGTATGAGAAGATCAATCACTATGTGCATACTGTGACCCTGACCCCGATCCATTCTAATAAGGTAGAGGGTATGGTGGTCAAGGAAGTGCATGGTGGTGGTGCTAAGCCGATCAAATTCTACCGTGGTGCTTCTTCTTCCAAAACTGAAAATGATGTGCAATTTGAAGATGTTACTTCTTCTGAATTAATGGAATTACCTTTTGAGTGTTATTCTCCATGTGTTCAAAATTTAATTCAACGTGGTGTCTTACCTCTACGACGGACAAAAGGTCGATCACAACATTTTGAAAAATTATGGAATAATGCCAGTCGGCCTCCCAATTCAAAACATGGTCTCGGATTTGGCACAGTAGGGTCTGTTGATGATTTGGGATTTTGCTTAGTTCTCACTCACGAGAATGATGAAAGTTGCTTGGAAGCTTCAGATGATCTTAAGGATCTACCAATTGGAAATGCTCCACCAGAATTTGTAGAAGAAATTAAATTTACAATAGACGAGTTAATGGAAGTTAGCTTAGGTACTAGCGAAGAGCCTAGGCCGACCTTTGTTAGCTCCTTACTCAATAAAGAAGACTCCAAAGAGATAATCAAGTTATTAATGGAATTCAAGGACTGTTTTGCTTGGAGTTATGATGAAATGCCAGGATTAGCTCCAGAGGTCGCAATTCACAAGCTAGGAGTAGAACACACCGTCGTTCCAGTCAGACAAGCTCCCAGAAGAATGCGTCTAGAGATTGAAAAACAAGTTATAGCTAAAGTTAAGAAACTAATAGACGCTAAATTTGTCCGTGAAGAGCAATATCCAACTTGGTTAGCCAATTTGGTACCAGTCAGGAAGAAAATTGGTCAGATTAGAATCTGCGTAGACTTCAGAGATTTAAACAAAGCATGTCCGAAGGATGAATTCCCTCTACTAATTCTAGAACTGATGATAGACATCGCTTCGACACATGAAATCTTCTCTTTCATGGATGGATCATCAGGATACAACCAGATAAAGATGGCAGCAGAAGATGAAAAGCTTACAGCCTTCAGAATGCCGATCGGGGTATACTGCTACACAGTGATGTCGTTTGGATTAAAGAACGCAGGAGCACCTTACCTAAGAGCAATGACGAGGATTTTTTATGATCTCATTCACAACCAAGTCGAGTGCTACATGGATGATGTAGTCATCAAAAGCAAACTAAAAGAAGATCACATGTATGATTTGAGAATTGTTTTTGAGCGATTAAAACAATATAACCTTAAGATGTATCCCTTGAAATGCGCCTTCGGCGTCACCTCTATGAAATTCTTAGGATTTGTTGTTCGACATCATTGAATTGAAATCATTCTGGAAAAGATTAAAGCTATCTTAGAAATGCCACCTCCCAAAACCTTGAAGCAATTACGATCCTTTCAAGGAAAATTGGCATATCTTCAACGCTTTATCTGGAACTTGTCAGGTAGGTGTCAGCCCTTCTCGGTATTGGTTAAAAAGGATGCCAAATTCGTTTGGGAAGAGAAATGCCAGGGGGCCTTCGAGGACATTAGGCAGTATTTAATGACACCTCCTGTCATAGCAGCCCAAGTCTCGGGTAGACCGTTGATACTTTATACCGCAGCTTTAGACGACTCTCTCGGATCCCTGCTAGCCCAGGTCAATGACGAGGGAAAAGAAAATGCTCTCTACTACTTAAATCGTCGTCTAATTCCGATGGAAATAAAATATCCTTCGATTGAGAAGCATTATTTGGCCCTGATCTTCGCCGCTCAAAAGCTCAGGCATTACATGCTTTCTCATAAGGTCAACCTTATTTCGAAGTTCAATCCATTGCAGTATTTGATGACCCGACCGACGCTTTCCGGCAGACTTGCCAGGTGGTCGATGATACTATTGCAATTCGATATAACTTTCGTTCCTCTTCGTGCTATAAAGGGACTAGTCCTAGCAGTCTTCCTTGCAGCACACCCTTTACCGGCAGAATCGCCTCTCAAAGATGACTTGCCAGATGAGCAGATAATGAGCCTAGAAGACCACGACGATCGACGTTGGGAACTGTACTTCGACAGAGCATCCTCAGCACAGAAAGACAAAGAATTGCAAACGATAGTGCCCGGTAAGGCAGGAATCGGATTGACATTTATAACACCAGAGCGGGGGATGTTAAGGTATTCCTACCATCTAACAGAACCGTGTACAAACAATGAGGCAGAATACGAAGCCCTTATAACCAGAATGAAATTAACCATTCATATGGGGATAACTGATATCAACATCTATGGGGATTCTCAGTTGATAATTCAACAGGTCGCAGGACAATACAGAATTCTAAAGCCAAGACTCGAACAATACTTTCAGTATGCCATGAAATTGTTGGAGCAGATTTTAAATGTAACAATCTACAAGATTTCCAGAAGAGAAAATGCTCTCGCAGATGCGTTAGCCCGACTTGCAAAAGAATTTTCCTACTTGCAGGATGAGTAAGTTGAAATGTCAGTTCAAGGACGACAGGTCCTATCACAGCTCGACATGGATACAATACACAAATAAGAAGGAAAAGAAGAAGAAATAATTGCGGCAGTAACAGAAAATGCAGAAGATTGGCGACAGCAATTAATAGACTACTTGCAAACAGGAAACTTTCCGGACGATAAGTCATTAGCCCATCAAATCAAGAAAATAACTCTGTCTTACGCATTAAAAAACAATACATTATATAGAAGGTCTTTCGATCAGATGTGGCTAAGGTGCCTGAGCGAGTCCGAAGCTCGTGAAATTGTTAAAGAAGTGCACTCAGGACTTTGTGGCGCTCATCAGTCAGGTCCGAAAATGAAGATGAAAATTAAAAGATTAGGGTACTACTGGCCCTCAATGATGACCGATTGCATGAAAGTTGCCAAGAGTTGTCACCAATGCCAAGTGAATGGAGTAGTTCTACATCAACCTCCAAATGTGCTACATCCGACAATCACGTCGTGGCCGTTCAAATGTTGGGGCACAGATATCGTGGGTCCGATAGAACCGCCTTCTTCAAGAGGACATCGCTTCATTCTTGCAGCTACAGATTACTTTTCCAAGTGGGCAGAAGCAGTACCGCTTAGAGAAGTGAAGGCACACCACGTGCTACAGTTCTTCAAGAATCAAGTCGTCTACCGTTTCGGAGTACCGCGCAGAATCATTTCAGATAATGGGTCCGCGTTCAAGAGTACGAAGATCAATAATTTTGTCAGAAGACACGGGATTGATTGGCGCTATTCAAAAATCTATTACCCAAGAGCGAACGGCTTGGCCGAGGCTTTTAATAAAACTCTCGTTCAAATTCTAAAGAAAACTTTGGACGACAATAAAAGAAATTGGCACGAGAAGTTGTTAGAAGCCTTATGGGCCTACAGGACGACTTTCAGAACTCCTACCCAGTCTACACCTTACGCCCTAGTGTATGGGTCTGAGGCCATCTTACCCTTGGAAGTTCAGCTTCCATCTCTCAGAATTGCAGTTGCGAACAAGATTACTACAGAAGAAAATGCCAAACTGCGACTAGAAGAATTGGAAAGCTTGGAAGGGAAACGACTTTCAGCACGACGAAAATTTGGAAGCTCGTATCAAGCCAAGATGATCCATGCCCATGATAAACTGGTCCGCCCAAGGACATTCAAAGTTGGTGACTTACTACTAGTTCTCTGAAGACCTATTCTTGCACATCGCAAGATAGGTGGTAAAGTTGAATCAACTTGGGAAGGGCCGTTCGTGGTCGAGACAGTCTACTCAGGGGGTTCCTACCAGCTTGTTAACTGTCGTGGACAACGACCTATGCTTCCAATTAATGGATGATATTTGAAGAAATATTACGCAACCTGATGTTTCGAAGGATGAACTTCAAAAGTGGAGTCTCATTCCTAGAATCACGGGTGGAGTAATCATTCATAACTGGGTCCGAACCCAAAATAAAAAAAATGGATGATAAAATAAAAATCATTAACAAAAAATGTGTTAAAAAGAAAATATGTGAAATGATAAAATTTTGATTTTTTCTTTTAAATCAATTCATTCCTGATCTTTCCTCATATCTTCCTACTCTCTTTAAAATTTAAAAGAAGTAAATAAATTTTTTCATTAATAAATGTTTTCTTATTGTTCTTGTTCTTAGTACAGCCCCTGATCCTTTCCTTGTTTTTCGCAGGGAAATGTCGAACGGGCGGTTGGTTCTGAACTTTAAAAATGGTGTGAGTCTAGCACTTGATAAAAAGAGGATGAAGGATGGAGCCGTAATTGAAATTGACTCTGATTTCACACCAGCCGAGTTACAATATGAAGAAATTGATTGGACTCCGATTGATCGGGAAGAGTTCCACAGTCAGACAATGATGAAATTGGGTGGCGCAAGTCAGCAGTCCACCAGCAAGAAAAGAAAAGCAAACATCGCTCATGTAACAGGAGAGGATAAGAAAGTTAAGTCCGTGGTGGCTACAGCAGAAGGCAGACTTGTCAGCGCCATGCCTACATAAATTCAAGAGGTGAGGAGAGCTACGCTCACTCCTACTCAACGAAAAAACAAGAACCATCGCATTCACAAGATGCCGACTAAGCTGACAGCAGATCAACGTGAAGAGACAGTCACTACCGTCGGTACAAATACTTCGAAGAAATTGGTTCGTCAGGAACCAGAAAAAAGGAAGTCAATTCTAAGAACAACAGAAAGGATGAAAGAAATCCCGAGGAAAATAGAAACAGAGATAGTATCACGATACCAGACAAAGTACCAGTTTTGAAGAGTCTTGTTGCGAAAGCAACCCCGGAGGATGTCCCGACAGAGACTATCCCCGAGGAGCCGAGACATGCAGGAGAGCGTGCTGGGGTTGAGCCGTACATCCCGCAGTATGTTACCAGACCCCAAGAACTTCAGATAATCCCGGAATACGAGCTGGAAAAATTACAGCAAGTTGAAAAGAAAACTTTTGAATACTTCGAAAGAATTTCAAGGCAAGAGGGTCAACATCTTGGAAGGCCTTGAGCTGCATACAGATGTGTTTTCGGACTACGAACAACAGCAAATTGTAGACTGCGTACTTGAGCGTCAGAAAATGGGCCGAGCTGGTCGCCTAAGGGAAAAGACCTATTCAGAGCCCCGAAGATGGATGCCAGGAAAAGGAAGAGTTATGATCCAATGCGGGTGTTGATACAACTTTACGGTAGACAGAAAAGGAAATCCATCAGGGATACTCCGTCACAGTGAGGTGGATCCGATGCCAAGAATTATTAAGAGAATGGTAAAGAGGATGGTGACATGGAGGGTATTTCCTACAAACTGCATACCCAACAGCTGCATCATTAATATCTACAAGGAGGGCGACTGCATACCTCCACACATAGACCATCATGACTTCGTCAGACCTTTCTGCACATTGTCTTTTGTCAACCAGTGCAATATCATGTTCGGATCTGACTTCCGGATTGCAGACCCCGGAGAATTCTGAGGGCCGGTGGAGATACCACTACCGGTAGGTTCCGTCTTGGTATTAAAAGGAAATGGAGTGGACATAGCAAAACATTGCATTCCAGGAGTGCCTGTTGAATGAATCTCCGTCACTTTCAGAAGGATGGATTACAGAAAAATTCCCTTCCACTTTCAGCCAGATCCAGAGTTAGAGAGCCTTCGGCCCTACGAGCTGTGAACTACATGGGAGATAGCACACCTCCAATGCACATCCAAACGGCATTTCCTACCAAGGGTGGCTTTGAAGGTGATGTTGTTGTCCATGTAACTCACTATTCAGACATGGATTTCGACAAATACTTTTGGAAGAAACCTACAAGAATCTTACACAATCCGTTTTGGATATATATGGATTGTATGAGATACTAAATTCTCAAAGAAAATATCATCATGTTTTGGATCAAGATGTATGATGTATTTTCGACAAGATTGAAATGAAAATGACCATGTCATGTTTTGCCTTCACCTCTTTTTGTGCAAATTGGCTGGGAAATGCCATTAAATTAAAAGAACTTTGAACAAAGAACGAAGAAAAAAATAAGAATAAATGAGAACTTTCTTAAAAATCTGAATGTCAAAACAAACTCCAAATAAACACGGACTCTAAATTGAAAATCAAGCTAAAATTGAATCACAATAAACAAACTAAAACGAAACTCCGAATCTGAAATCCCCAGCCTCCGGTTGTTCTCGAAATCTTTTTGACTCCCCGCGGTTCCTTCCCTCTTTTGAGAAGGTCGACTGAGTCTACTGACACAGAAACACGAAAATTTTTGATTTGATTTTGATGGCATGGGTTCATATCCTTCGCCAAATAATCAAACTTCGATCAACACTCCTAGGATGTGAAACGCCTTCATGTCTCATTCCAACCCTCCACTAAACTGAAATTTACACAAAGATCTTACAAATAAATTTCAATTCTCTTTAAACCTTCGAGACTGGTACCAAATTTCAGTTCTCTCCTTTCGAGGTCGGTACCAAATTCCGACCCTCTTTTGAGATTGATAACAAATTTCAATTCTCTTTAAACCTTCAAGACTGGTACCAAATTCCAGTTCTCTCCTTTCGAGGTCGGTACCAAATTATGACTCTCTGTTGAGATTGATACCAAATTTCAATTCTCTTTAAACCTTTGAGACTGGTACCAAATTCCAGTTCTCTCCTTTCGAGGTTGGTACCAAATTCCGACTCTCGTTTAAGATTGATACCAAATTTCAATTCTCTTTAAACCTTCGAGACTGGTACCAAATTACAGTTCTCTCCTTTCGAGGTCGGTACCAAATTCTGACTCTCTTTTGAGATTGAAACAAAATTTCAATTATCTTTAAACCTTCGAGACTGGTACCAAATTCCAGTTCTCTCCTTTCGAGGTCGGTACCAAATTCCGACTCTCTTTTGAGATTGATATCAAATTTCAATTCTCTTTAAACCTTCGAGACTGGAACCAAATTCCAGTTCTCTTCTTTCGAGGTCGGTACCAAATTCCGACTCTCTTTTGAGATTGATATCAAATTTCAATTCTCTTTAAACCTTTTAGACTGGAACCAAATTCCAGTTCTCTTCTTTCGAGGTCGGTACCAAATTCTGACTCTCTTTTGAGATTGATACCAAATTTCAATTCTCTTTAAACCTTCGAGACTGGTACCAAATTCCAGTTCTCTCCTTTTGAGGTCGGTACCAAATTTCGACTCTCCTTTGAGATTGATACTAAATTTCAATTCTCTTTAAACCTTCGAGACTGGTACCAAATTCCAGTTCTCTCCTTTCGAGGTCGGTACCAAATTTCGACTCTCTTTAAATTTCAATTCTCTTTAAACCTTCAAGACTGGTACCAATTTTCAGTTCTCTCCTTTCGAGGTCGGTACCAAATTCCGACTCTCTTTTGAGATTGATACTAAATTTCAATTCTCTTTAAACCTTCGAGACTGGTACCAAATTCCAGTTCTCTCCTTTCGAGGTCGGTACCAAATTCCGACTCTCTTCCGAGATTGATACTAAATTTCAATTCTCTTTAAACCTTCGAGACTGGTACCAAATTTCAGTTCTCTCCTTTCGAGGTCGGTACCAAATTCCGACTCTCTTCCGAGATTGATACTAAATTTCAATTCCCTTTAAACCTTCGAGATTGGTACCAAATTCCAGTTCTCATTTTGAGATCAATACCTAAATTCTGATTCTCATCTTTTCAATCGATATTTAAACTCCGATTCTCACTTTGAGGCTAGTACCTAAATTCCAGTTCTCTTTGCAATCCTGAGGTTGGAACCTAGGTTCCAATTCTCATTTCAAATCTAGAATTTTCTTAAATCAATTCTAAATTAAATTTCAACCGAAATTGAAACTTAAACCAAAATCCAAACTCAAACATTAAAACTTAAAACAGAAAATAAAACGATATCTTAATCGAATTTCCAACGGATCTTGTGATCTGGAATTCACCTCCTTTTCTTTTCCCCAGCGAGAGTTCAGAAATCTTCATTCTTGGAAATTTACCTGATACTCCCCAGCGGAAGCTTTTCTATACTTCGTTCTAAGTGGGTCACTTAGACGTCTGTGTTGGTTTTGTTGATCTCTTCAGTCAGCACCAATACGCGTGGTGTGCTTGGTCGGCACACCACACCTATTGGGGGTCCATTTGTTGACCTCATTTTTGATGAGGTCTTCTCTCTTCTCACTCTCCCTAGTACTTAGGATCTAGCCTTAGGTTTTCCCTTTGACTATCCTAGAGGATTAGAGATGGAACCCACCATTTAGAAATTCAAACCCCTCTTAACTCCCTTTAAACCCCACATGCCTGATTGTAAACCCCTAAGCCACTTGGAGGGTTAAGATCAAATGTGGAGGTTTAAAGGATGAGTTCCCATGGGACTCTTTGGCCTTGAACTACTGCCGAGTGGCACAGTCCGGTGAGGGTTGACTTGCACACACACTACACTCCCACACACACATTCCAAGTCCTAAAACCACACCTACACCCAATTTGACTTCTTGACTCATGTAGGTAATCCATATGGATGGTCCTCAACCCCTAGGCCCCCGGCTAAGAGGGTTAGGAACAACATATTGAGTGCCTAAAATGAGTCCTCTCATGGCTCCTGTGAGCTTATTATGGCTTCATGGATCAACCAAAATGATCCCATTTCACTTACATTTTATCAATCTTCATTTTTCCAAAATTTCAATTTTTGACCCCGGGGGCCCTACACCCGCTAAACCTACCAAATGCCCTTGAAATAACCCAAAATTTGCAAAATTGCCTAAATTACCAAAAATTCCTAAAAATAAATCCCAGATATTTCCCACCACTCAAATTGATCATCCATAGCCAAATACACCAAAATTCCCAAAAATATCCTCCAATTTTCAAAAATACCCAAAATACCCTTTTAGCCGAAAAATCCAAAAAATTCCAAAAATTCCCAAAAAATTCCAGAAAATCCCAAATATTCCCCATTTCATTTTGTTCAACTACACCATAGACCAATTTTTCCAATTTAACCCACTTTTACCAAAACCCCCAATTCGACCCATTTTTAACCAAAGTAAGCCCAATGTAAACCAAACCACTCCAATTGACCTCAATGTTGATCCAATTCAATTCTAATCTTCAATTACATATCTATAATATCAATTTAGACCAAATCCAAGCCCAATTTGATGAACATTTGGATCCAATTTCAATTTGAAGCCTAAGGCCCAACTTTGGCCCATAACCTAAACTTAGCCCAAACCAACCCAATTCAACTCCAATTAGCCCCAAATATTTTCCAAAACCTTCCTAACATCCCCACAAACAAAACACTAACTTGATTTGCCCAAAATTTGAAACCAAACTTCACCCAAACCTAACCCAAATCAAAAATCCCCAATTTGGCCTAAACCAATCATGAATTCAAATAGGCCAAATCACAAAATCAAAGCCCAACCAAAATTGAAAACTCTTTGTAACACTCCCATAAACCTTTTGCAACATTAAATTTACATCAAACCCAACATTAGCCCAACCTTAACCCAAGTTAGCCCAATTTGACTCACTTTGGCCCCATTACCAAAAAACCCAAATTAAACCCAATTCAACTTCAAATTGCCCCAAATTGGTTCCAAACCATTCATGAAACATTCCTAAATCAAATTCAATACTCATTGGGCCAAATATTTTATAAAATTTCCATCCACCAATTTGTTTTAAAACCTAAAAGCCCACTTCCCTTAAGGCATTTTAAAAGCCCATCTTCACTAAATCTAAAAAGCCCATAATTCATTCTAAAGCCCATGTGACACTCTTCTTCATCATGCATTCAATTAAAAACATCCCTAAAGTCCTAATAAAAAATCAAATTTTTCTAAATCAAACCACATGAAAACTTCCATCAAAATATCTAAAACCTTTAAAATCCATTTTTATGAAACTAAGCCAACTTTTTCCAATCCAAATGTGAGCCATGAAGCCATGCATAAGCCATATGCAAGCCATGGAAGCCACTTTCTACCTCACCAAGCCATTAATGGCAAGAAGAGGGGGCTCTTTATTAAGCCTTCATTAAGCATTTTTAACCCCATTTATGATACACTCTAAACCAAGCTTAGCCACCTCACCATGGATAGAGACCACACCACCTTCTCTTGGTCGACCCGAATGATTCCTTTCGGCCTAAAATCGGACCTTGGTGGGTACACCAAGCCTATTTCCATGGGTTGACCAAACCAAGCCCAAAATAACCCTTCCCCCATACCATTTCCACAGATGTCGTCCATTTGCGCGTGTATCGAATGGACGGTCCAGATTGCGCCGGATAGAAGGATGGAGCGACAACGCGGGCTGCGTGGCATCCGAGTCAAATGGCAGCATCGAATGGGAGCGTGACGCGTGGCCTTTCGGAGCTGCCGAGGTTGACACGGCGCCGCGTGGATAAGTAGATAAATAGGTTATTTTCTATTTATTTAAATACCCAGAATTTGAAAAATCCATAACTTTACATAAAAAAATCAGAAAAATAAACTAAAAATACCCTCTTGCTCAGTGAATAGAGGAGAAAAATGTGGAAAATAAATCAAGTTATTTTTTTGATTATTTTATTTTTAATTAATTATTTACTCATTTCAATGTTTTAATTATCCATTTGCATAGACAATTCACCATGGCATGAGACCATAGGGCTTTTGTAGCCTCTGATCTTGGGAACATTCCCTGAATTTTCCAAGGTCAGAGGCCATCTCTATGGCAAGTTATTAATTTTCCAAATTTTTGTGCCTGTTTTGATATTTTAATTCCCATAATTAGCATGCAGTGCAATAAATCCTAGGAAAATTAGGATAAGTATCTTAGGACCAGAGGACCCTAAGAAAATTATGGTTTGAGTTAATTCATTAAGACTAACCCTAATTGACCTAAATACTTAAAACTAAATTTTAATTAATTTGGGTTAATCACACATCAAAATAACTTGAAAACAATTCTCTACTGGTCTTTAGGATCAGAGGAACCTCGCATAAAAATTTGAGATCAATTGGAGGTGATTAGCCCCACTAAATGGACCAATTAAGTTACAGGACCAAAATTCAACTTTAAAAATTCATAACTCCAAAAATACATTTTAAAAATTCACAAAATTAGTTTTGGGACTTCTCTAATGTTAGGGGAGTCTAAGAAAATTAAAATTAAAATTTTCTAAAAATTTTCATTTTTAATCATATTTTCAATATTCTAATAATTAAAAAATAATAAAAATCACAAAAATATTAAAAATCACAAAAATATCACATTTTGCCTACTAATCACTTAGGAACAAACCAAATATTTTTCCCAAGTCTCTAGGTTAAGAAATTGAATTTTAAATGCTTAAGACAATTTTTAATATTAAAAAAATGAATTTCCATTTTCACTAAATTAATTCTAATAAATCAAAGAAAAATTAGAAAAATATAAAATTTGTTCCTTTGAGCTCCTTAAGGTCAGAGAGATTTATGAAAAATATAAAACCCATTTTTCAACTTTAATTTTATTTTATATTTAATTAACACTCTGAAACTCAAAATAATTATAATAAATAAAATATAATTCAAAAAATTACCAATATTGGTCCAAGTGGTCCTCTAGTCATTAGGAACATCCCACAATTCTCTTGAGGACAGAAACCTTGCCTTGGTCATGTTGTTGAATTTCCATTGGAAACCCTAATTTTCTCACAAAAATAATTATATAAATTAAATTAAATTCAGAAAAATCACATTTTCTCCTCTAATGTCTTAATTGATATGTGAGTGAGGTGACATAAAAATTTCAAGTTTATTTGAGCTCAATTTAGTGAGTTATGAAATAAATAAGCTTAAAAGGGCATAAAGGTAATTAAAAAATTTAACCTTAATTAATATTTTAGGCTTAATCAAAGGGGAGGGTAAAATATATGATTTTAAAATTTTCATTAGATGATTGAAATCTAGGCAATTAGGAGGTAGAAACCCACTAATTACTTTAAAAACATTTAAAGTAAATTTTAATTAATTAAATAAGTTAAATTTTGGAAGATTAAATTAAAATTTGGATTATTAAGGTTAGGGATATAACTTTAGAAGATATTAATTCTTTAATTTAAAATCCCTAAATAAATCACTTCAATAAGATCTGATTCTTAATTAAAATTAAAATAATAATTGGAATTAATAAATTAATAAATTAAAAGAAAATAACCCTTAATTAAATTAACATTTAAAATATTAAGTGATTTAACAAGTAAATTAAATTAAATTTAAAAATTAATTCAACATCACTTAATAACAAACTTAAAGCAAATTTGAAATATTAAATAATATTAAAACAATTCACAATTAAGCATATAAAACAAATTATGCTAATCAAAACTAACCTAAAATATCATAATTAACTTAAATCAAACCATCAAAAATATATGAATAATTCAAACACTTCTAAGTAAATTTAAAACATCAAAATTAATCTGAAACATTAAGATAAAAAAAATTTTAAAGATTTAAACTAAATTTAAAATAATTTGTACACTATTCCAAACTTAAAATTATTAAAATTTCATAATTAAATTAAACCACTTTAAATCATCAATTCCAATATTAAATCATTAAAATCTTTAATAAATTAATTTGACCTTAAAAGCTTTCGTTATCATAACTCTTAAATGGAACATTAAGTGAAATGTCACTCCACTCATAGGATAATCAAACATCTTAGTTCACTGAGCAAGAAACAAAACTTGACTAAACTTCTAGAGGACTAATTCACCTGTGCAATTAAATTCACTTGGACTCAAAACAGTCCCAGAAGTATTGAAAAGATGTTTACGATTTATCCTAAGTACTTTCTCAATATGATGGGTAGTTTTAGAAGAACAACTGTACTTAATTGTTCTTTGATGAAGAAGATCATCCTTAAACAAAACACAAGAACCTAGACGTCATAGGAAATGACTAGCAATAGGATTAAGAATTTGGTAGATAACCAGAACCTCCCCTTAACTTTACCTAGGTATTTGTAATAAACATTTAAATTCTCTTAACATGTGTTTTAAGTGTAGCTTGGAATGGCGGGTAGACCCTCCAGGTACGTTTTTATTTTATTGTAAGTTACTTACATGTACTGCGCTCTACCTTTCTTGCATGTTAAACAAGATTGTTGCATGAAAACTGAAATCTTTTAGGATAGCCACAAAACTGAAACCAAAACTAAATTAAAAATCGACACAAGATAAAATTCACCGCCACAACATTCAAAAGATAAAATAACTCAAAATTTAATCACGAACAGAACAACAAAACTACAATTGCAATTAAATTAAAACATCTTGTTGGATGATCGGGAATACCTCGGATGATGTAACCTACGTGTTGCTAACGGGATTTCCCACGGTCTAAATGAAAGTGTTGAACTCATTTAGTTGAGTTTAGCAAATTCATTTGGACTAAGTGAATCCGATAAAAATAACGGTGCCAGAATGATGGAATCGTGGGATCTTAACCGGTGTTGTTATAATCAACTTTAAGATTCCCCTAACAAAACATTAAAAACACCTGGACTTTAAGATTTTTCTAAACCAAAACACTTTCCTCATCTCCTGATTTTCACCTTCTAAAACTAAACCTCTGCAACAACAAGGAGCTTGGAGCATAGTGGGCAGCATGGCCATCGTCGTCAGCAAAACTGGAATCTACATCGACAAAACCTTTCCTAGTTTTAAATAACCAAGCCATAGGATTTCGAGGTAGTTTGCACTAGTGCAACATAAATCCTCGACTTTGTCGTTAGGCATTTGCATAATCATGTTATGCAAATTAAGCCTTAACCGGTCTTAGGATTACGAGGTAGTCGTTTGGTACGACATAATCCCTCACATCTTCAAGGCTCTTTGTATGATTGTGTCATACAAATATAAGTCCTAATTAATTAAAATTGGCGGGATTGAAACATTAAATAAATATTCTCAAATTCAAGCCAAACAATAGGATAGTTTGGGAAGTTGCCAAGATTCCTCTTGGATCCTCAGCTTCTCCTACCTCTCTTCCATTGGACTCTTAAAATAAACTGTTCCAAATTCAAGCTATTCCCTATTGAAATTTCCAGAATCCAATTGTTTGAAAACCTTAAACTTTAAAAATTCTTGAGAGCAAAACCACTGATCATTATCGAGAGTTTTCTTAAATGATTCCCGTCATTTAAGATGTAATTAACTATAGGGGCTTGCCCTTATAGGGAACTTTAAGAACCCAGGTAATATAAACCCTGATTAATGATTCCCGTCATTTAAGATGTAATTAACAATAGGGGCTTGCCCTTATAGGGAACTTTAAGAACCCAGGTAATATAAACCCTGCTTAATTCATTTATATTAAGCAGGGGAACTTGTCGGCTTATAAAATTGGTTCGCAGACCAAACGAATGTCACAAATCTTCTAGTATATTTAATCGGACCCCATCATCAAGTAGTGTGTCTATTCTTCGGGAGAGATACACGATTTGTGATGCGGTGCTCCTTTATATAAACTATTTGTGATGTGAGATCAGTTTGATTTCATATCTTGAAATCTTTAAACTTAAAATTATTTTCAAAACCAAATGCTACTTTCAAGTTATATATAATTATAAATTAAACACACAACCTAAAAAATATGCCGACAGGAACTTCAAGGGAATTGCATTGGGGAAGAGAAAGAGATAAGTTGTATTTTCTTTTGTGGTTTGTGGTTTGTATGACTTTTCTTTTATATATAAAATCCATCTTTTATTGTATATTCTTCATGAATTATGAGTAGTCTCCCTTGTCTTTCTTCTTGCATAGAGATGTGATGATGGATTGATGTGGATTTGATGTGCTTTTAATGTATTGAAGAAATTGTGATGGTTTTTCATTTCGAACTTAATTTACTTTTTGATTTGGCCAATCGAAATGTTAAAATATGTTGTTGAACATTAATTCTGAAAGGATTTAATGTACTACAACAATAATGAAGAATCCATTCAATTTCCATGGATGAATTGCGTAGTTCATGGGAATTGAGTGCAAATAAATAGGGAAATGTGTTTTGATGGACTTCAATCTGGACATTTCAGGGTAACAGGCTGAGATCCCCAAATTGGTTCTAAGATTGGTGACTAAACTCGAAGTTTAGCTTTCAGGTGAAGGGTGAGTGGGAGCTCCGTAGTGAGAGCCGGTATCCTCCCAGCTTAGCCTTAGATTTAGTGACTAAACTTAGGATATGTCAATGTTCTTTTCATGCTTAGAAGAGGGGGTACTCTTTTAAGGGTAAAGAAACATTTATGTTCCTATTTGGCACAATAACATAGATATTTATTCCATATCATCACACATCACATTCTCATTACAAGAGGAAAGATACTTTTCTCATATATCAAAAACCTTTCAAATACATAGTTTAGTGTGTCTATTAGTTAATTTTGTTTTCAAAGTTGTCAGAAGTAATTATAGTTTAATTAATTGTTACTATTTTCTGCATAGTAGTAGTAGAAGTAAGCATTAAACTTTAAGTGCAATTTGAGTATGGGATTTCAGTGATATATTATATATATTATGAAACACTTTCTTATACTTCATACTTCCCTGTGGGATCGATAACAAGGACTCCATTAGAGCCATGTATTACTTGATACGATACGTATACTTGCGTTGAGTGCTTGGACTTTACAAAATCATTATAAATATATAAATTTGAGTTCATACATTATTGCAAAAATATAAGTTCCGCATCATGTAACCGTCTTGTGTTTTCCAAAGTTCCTCTTCTTGTCTTTCTATATTGATCTTTCTATATTGCGGTGATGGTCTTTCTATATTGATGGTCTTTCTATATTGATCTTGGTTGGAGAAATGGGTTTTCCCATATTTTTAGGAACATTTTCTATGTGTTTTTCAGTTTCTTCAACTTCCCTCTCAACTTCAATCTCTTTTTGCACTTTAGTCTCCAATTTTCTTCCACTTCCTAACGTGACTTCTTTTACTTCTTCAATGTTTTATCTTTGGGATTTATCTCAATGTTACTAGGAACTGTTCCCTAAGGCCTATTATTAAGTGAGTTAACGATTTGTCCCAGTTGATTCTCAATATTTCTTATTGTAGTACTTTGAGTTTGTAATTAATTCCCCGTTTATAACACCACTTCTTCTAAAGATAACTTCTTTTCTTTAAATTATCGGTTATTGTTAAAGACAAGCAGATAAGCAGGTCTATAGTTATTATTGCCTTAATTTTTCCAATTTCCTAATGGGTTCGCTTGAATGTTCCCCCATTACTGATTACCACCACTGGAATTATTATTCCAGTTAAAATTAGGGTGGTTTTTCCAACCTGGGTTATAATAGTTAGAATATGAGTTATTCAGTCTATTGTTAATTGCATTTAAAGTGTTAAATGATGATTGAGAATCAATCATATGTCCTGATTAGTTTTCTTTAATCACATGAGGTGTTTGAATGAAATTCATTCCAAATTGTCTAACTTCTTAGATATCACAACAAGTTGAGATGCCAAAGTAAAAATTGCACAGTATTTCTTCTAACTTAGACTTAGTTCAAATTGAACTCAATATTAGGTCTAACCCAACCTTAGGTTTATCCCTACCTAGACATAACCTAAATATAACCTAACTTAGACTTAATTTAAATTGATAAGGCTCTAGAGCTTCTTGCATTCCTCTGTATCATGGACATGATCTCTATGATAGCATAGTATTTATCCACATCACAAAGAAAAGCTTTGGATCTCATTGAGGCACCTTTTGAAATATTTTTTTTTTAATTTTGAATAACCTCTATTAACTTCCCCATTAAGGCTCTCTATGGAGTGATGATATACCTAAAATATATAGTATTTTTAAGAACATTTTTATACCTATTTTTGATGATATTGCACTTTAATGGAAGGTATTTTAGTGTTTTTCTTGCAGATATGATTAAAATGAGTGATTATGATGAAAGGAGAAATAAAGATCAAATTTGGAGCAAAAATTGGCCTCTGGCGCCTAAGCGCCGGTTGGCTGGCGCATACGCGCCACAATTAAAGTGATGAATTTATTTGATTTTGGCGCAAAATTTGAAAGGGTTTTTGAAGCAACCTTTGGTTTAAACTTCATTAACTTCCCATCAGGGTCAAAACTCATTTAAACTTTGAATGGATGGATGCATTCTTGGTGGATACATTGAATCTTGACATATTTTGAAGAGAAACCAAGGCACCTTTTGGAAAATTTTAAAAAGAAGAGTTAAAGATGATAAAAAGGGCTGTTGTTGGAGGGTGTGATTAGTGTTAAGAGTCAAGTTTATTTTAGAGAGTTATTGAGAGTACACATTTCTACTTCACCACTTTTATTATCAATTGTATCTAGTTTTCATTAAGAGTAGAATAGAGATTTGGAGTCAACAGAGTCAAGCGCCAACCTCTATTGTGTCTTGTAAGGGGAAAGCAAAGTTTCAAAGAAACTTCAAGAGTCTTGTGGATAGGATTTTTAGATAAGTGTTTATCTTTGTTTAACATTTGGTTTTTAAGTAAAAATGGTTGTGCTTTCACTATGATTTCTACTTTTAAATTAAGTTGTGATTGTGTTTTCTCCATGGATTCTGAGTAGTTTTATTTATCTTTTTCTTTTTAAATGATGAAGTAATAAAATTATGGAAGGAAGTTGTGTGAAGTATAGATTTCAATGTTAGAAGAAATTGTGATGATTCACTACCTTGCACTTCATTTACTTCGTGATTTGGCCAATTAAGATGTTAAAATTTGTTGGGAGATTATATAAGATCTATTGCAGTATTGTCTCAATCAACAATTGGAAATAATCACATGTAATTGTATGGATGTGAATTGTAGTCTATATGATAGGGTACAAATAAATAGAAAGATATGCTCACAATGGGGAGTAAAATTAGAGGACTTTAGAGTGACAAGCTAAAGCCCCCTAATTTATTTTGATGTGAAAATTTTTGTTATGAGATGTTAGCCCCCAAGTGGAGGGAATTGAGGGAACTCTAGAGTGAGAGCTAGTATCTTTCCTGTCTAACCCATCTATAAGATTTCAAATCATCAAATTAACCAATGTTCTTTATAGAACAAAGTAAGGGTAAAGAATATAATTACTTTTATTTGGCACAACACATTTTAGATACTTCCATAATAAAATTCCATAATTATTACTGAATCATTGAAAGAAGAAAAAAATATTTTATTCTCATTTGCTTTCATACTATTTTATAGTTGTATTAAATTTAGTCGTTTGCTTTACTTTTTATTCAGAAAATATCAAAAAAAAATTTGAAAAACTTTATATTTTAAAACATACTTTACAAAATCATTTTAAAAAGTAAAAAGTTATTTTTCTTATTTCTTTAAATTTTTAGACATTTTCCTGTGGGTTTGATATCTCGGGGCTTAATTAAAAAGTCCTATATTACTTAATAAACGATACATATACTTGTGTAGTATCTCATGTTATAAATAATTAAAGTACAATTTCATATCTAAAACATAAGGATAAATATTCAGGGATCAAGTTTTTAGTGGTGAGTATTCCCGCCTGTCATGCGGGTTACCCGGGTTCGATCCCCGGCAACAGCGCCAAAAACTTGATCCCTGAATATTTATCCTTATGTTTTAGATATGAAATTCTACTTTAATTATTCATAATATGGGATTCTACACAAGTACACGTATCGTTTATCAAGTAATATAGGAATTTTTAATTAAGCCCGAGATATCGAACCCACAGGGAAATGTCTAAAAATTTAAAGAAATAAGATAAATAACTTTTTACTTTTTAAAATGATTTTGTAAAGTATGTTTTATGATATAAAGTTGTTCAAATTTGTTTTTGATATTTTCTGAATAAAAAGTAAAGAAAACGACTAAAGTTAATACAACTATAAAATAGTATGAAAGCAAATGAGAATAAAATATATTTTTCCTCTTTCAATGATTCATTAATAATTATCGAATTTCGTTGTGGAAGTATCTAAAATGTGTTGTGCCAAATAGAAGCAATTATATTTTTTACTCTTATTTGGTTATATAAAGAACATTGGTTAATTTGATGATTTGAAATCTTGTAGACGGATTAGGCAGGAAAGATACTAGCTCTCACTCTAGAGTTCTCTCGATTCCCTCCACCTAGGGGTTAACATCTCATAACAAAATTTTTCACATCAAACTAAATTAGGGGGCTTTAGCCTGTCACTCTAAAGTCCTATAATTTTACTCCTCGTTATAAGCGTATCTTCCTATTTATTTGCACCAAATCATATGGACTACAATTCTCATTCATACAATTGCATGTGATTCTTTCCAATTGTTGATTAAAACAATACCGCAATGGATCTTACATAATCTCCTAACAAATTTTAACATCTTAATTGGCCAAATCAAGAAGTAAATGAAATGCAAGGTAGTGAATCATCACAATGAAATCCTATACCTCACACTATTTCCTTCCATAATTTGATTACTTCAACATTTAAAATGAAAAAGATAAAGAAAACTACTTAGAATCCATGGAGAAAACACAATCACAACTTCATTTAAAAGTAGAAATCATAGTGAAAACACAACAAGTTTTACTTAAAAACCAAATGTAAAACAAAGCTAAACTCTTATCTGAAAATCCTCTCCACAAGACTCTTGAAGTTTCTTTAAAACTTTGCTTTCCCCTTACAAGACACAATAGAGGTTGGCACCCAACTCTGTTGACTCCAAATCTCTATTTTACTCTTAATAAAAACTAGATACAATTGATAATAAAAGTGGTGAAGTGGAAAGGTGTACTCTTAATAACTCTCTAACATAAACTTGACTCTTAACACTAATCACGCCCTCCAACAACAACCTTTTTTCTGATATTCAAGTCTTCTTTTTAAAAAATTTCAAAAGATGTCTTGGTGTCTCTTCAAAATATGTCCAGATTCAATATATCCACCAAGAATGTATCCATTCGTTCAAGATTTAAATGTGTTTTGGCGCTGATGGAAAGTTAGTGAAGTTTAAACCAAAGGATGCTTCAAAAACCCCTTCAAATTTTGTGCCAAAATCAAATAAATTTGTCACTTTAACTGTGGCGCCTATGCACCAGCCAGCCGCCGCTTAGGCGCTAGAGGCCAATTTTGCACATCTTTCAATTTTAGCTCCAAATTCGATCCTTTATTGCTCCTTTCATCATAATCACTCATTTAAATCATGCCTGCAAGAAAAGCACAAGAATACCTTACATTAAAGTGCAATATCATCAAAAATAAGTATAAAAATGTGCTTAAAAACACTATATATTTCAGGTATATCAAGTGAACCTTGGTGTTTTGTGGTTGTTCAACAATCACTCATCATAATGAATCAACGACTGGTTATTGTAGCTTGACTGACTCCTCGATGATTGCTTTTGTTGGTCCCCCCTACTATTCCGAGGGACCACCTGTCTTTATATCTGAGAAAGATGTGAGGATGTTGACCATCCATCAGCCTCCACCCATTATTTTTTAGGATTCTCTTCCATGATTAACTATAGGAAGATTTGAGTTTGTGAATTGTTAGGTTGTTGGTGTCTTTCTCGGCTACAATGTGGCTATTAGCCATCTCTAATATATCAGCCAAGGTCTTCGGTTATTGCAGGCTTAGGGCATATTAAATTTGTTCTCCTCTTATCCCTTGGGATAACGCATCATGTGCTACCATGGTTTTTTGATTTGCACCTCCAACATCTCCATCTGGAATTGAGTTATATATGAGTGGGGGCTCTCATTTTTCCTTGGCTTACTTGCAACAAGGCTTGCAAACTATTATGTGGCTTCCAGTCACTAGCAAACTACACCTCTAAAATTCTCTTGAACTCAATAAATCAGGTGCTTACCTAGAAGGTCAATCCATTGAACTATTCGAGGTTCCACTCCCTCAGGATGATGAAAAGTAGTACATAAATAATCCTCAATAGATAGACAATAGAATTGAAGGAGGTATTGTGGTTGGTTAGATTAGTCCAACCTTTGTAAAAGTTGAGTGATTGTACCTTAAACATCTAGATGTAGTTGAAATCTACTGATATAATGCATTCACCAGCTAGCAGAGCTCAGTGCGCCAAATTGTTGTTTATCCATCAACGTGGACCTAACAGTATCATGGAACCATTGATTTTCTACTCTTTCCTTGAGCAATAATGCCCTCCATCCATTAGCGCAGGTTTCTCTTGGGGGTTTTCTTCCCTTCTCCTTGCTACTGGTTCTTTGATGATCTTTAACATTTAGCACCATTTAGTCTTAACTCCTTTATTTGTTATTTTATGAATTCCTGTGTTCACTATGTCTCCCTGATGGCTTTCTTCTCTGTTTGGTTGTTGACCTCAATTTTGTGAGGATCCATCCTAAATCAACAACCAAGAACAAGACATGCCTTGAGCCATCCACATCAACCCAGGATCCTTGGGATTCTTCTACAAGTCCTATAATCACCATAATCATCAAATCTATCTTGGGAAAGAAGTCTACCAACATTTGCAGCTTGAACCCATTAGGGACCTCCAAACCCTAAAATTTGGACCAAGCCTCTAATGTGTCTCCTTTTAACCCCAAAATTGAATGACACTTTAGACATTAAATCAATGACGGTAGAACCTAGTTGAACCATTATTGGCCAAATTGATCCTTAGATCAATCTTGGGCCCCATGGCCAACATATTGTTCATTTGGTCAAACCAACCCCATAAGGCCCATACATTGACCATATGGCTAACTCAACGCCACATGATAAATTTCATACCCAAATAAACTCAAATGGGCAACCTTAGGGAATGGACTTAATTAATTAATTAGCAAAAATTCTTACATGACAAACCTTGGCCCAAAAAACACCCATGACAACCTAAGCCCATGCATGACATCCAAGCCTAAAGACATTCATGTCCCATTATTTTCAGGTCATCCATGACCCTATAAGACCCACAATAACATGGAAAACTCATTAAACCCATTAGATCGCCCAAGGGCCACTATTTTTAACTTTCCAAGTTATCATGAGGGGAGGAGCATCTGGCACCTTGTTTGGATTCCACCTCATAGATCATTGAGCCAAGATAGGAGGGTCAGGCCAACACACTTCTGAGCTGTTTATCCACCTTACCATGTCTCTAATAGGAAGGAAGCCATTCCCTAGCTAACTTCTTCACCATGCTTAAGCTAATGATGGGCACACCATAGAAAATGTTGGGTTGATTATCCACAGCCAAAATTCAATCCCTTTAGCTTCTCTGAGTCTCCCTAGGCCACCTCCCACCTTCTCTAATCAATCCAAAGCTTAGCCATGGCCTCCAATGGCTATAAAAAGAACATGCCTGAGAGCTCCCAAGAGAGAGAGAACCATACAAAAAGTAATTAAACCTTGCCACACTCAACAAAAATATCACTCCCTATCCTTAAAGCAATTAATCTCTCATAATTTCAGGCCTTGAAATCATTTAGGGACCCTCAATTTCAGACCTAAAAACCAAGACAAATTTTTAAGTTGACATAAACCTCTCTAAAAATTCCACCTAAACCTTCAAAAAGCTTTTATGGGCTTCACTAGGAAGATCCCAATCAAAATTTTCCTTTCCCACAAGCTCTAACACATTCCATGCTGAATCAGTATCACCATTTCAGCTACAACATGCCCTGATCCAACTTCATCTCAAATTAGACTAAGGAGAAGCTTCGCAAAGACCAGACGATTGTTTATGTTAAGCCCAATTGAGGCTACACCTCTTTGAGACCAGGTATGGGTCTGCAACCCTAAAATTGAGCACGGGTTTGGACTTTTAGGAAGAAAACGGTTACACCATACACAAGTAATCGTATAGATGTATTCTTCTTGCTTCGATAAAGTTTTTGAAACAAATCCCATGAGATTCCATGGAGAATCTAGAGAGATATTTATGTTCCATCATGAACGAATCTCAGGTTTATGTCCCATGGGGACGATGACCAGATGTCTTCCATTTCCATGAATCGAAAATGAACGGTCATGATAAAATTGAATGAATACACTACGGAGGGGAAGACACCGGATTGATGCCACAGTGGACGCTTGTGTGGAAAGCCTTAATATCATACACCACTGCATGGAGCTTCGACGAATTCTAGGATCGAGTTGGCAATATAGAATTTTCTATTTAATTAATTCCAGAAAATTCTAATAAACTTTAGATAATCATATCTTTGCAAGGAAAAATCATTAAGAAAAATCCCTAGAATCAACCAAGCAAGAGGAAAATAATAAAAATAAAATTAAAAATTAATAAATTTATATTTAATTTTTAATTAATTAATTACTCTCAAGATTAATTTAATTATTAGAAATTAATTATAAATCTAAAAATTACAAAATTTACAGGGGACAATCCTTCCATCCTTGGGAATATTCCTTAATTTTTCCAAGGTTAGAAAAAATCTCCAAGATAAATTTGATCACTTTTCACCAAATTTTGTAATTTTTTTAAAAAATAATTATAAAAATAAAAAAATTGGAAATTAAAATTGGAATTAGTTAGAAAACCCTTGGAGGTTAATGTAATGTCTAAATCCAATTTTTCAATCCTTTTAAAGGTTTAAAATAACAATTTAGACCTTTAGGGATTTAATTTATAAATTTATAATTTATAATTTAACCCAAAAATTTAGTTTGGACCATAAGACTTAATATTGATCTAATTTGGACAAAAATTTAAGTCAGCCATTAAGTTCAGTAAGTTAGACCTAGTTCAAATTTAAGAACTGGATCTAGGTTATCCATAAACCCTAATTAGGTCTAAATTACATTAGGCCTAATCAAACCTCTTAAGCCTTACATAAATTAGGCTTAAGTACACCTTTATCACTGATTAGGTCTAAACCCCATTAGACCTATAATACCTTAAGCCTTAATTAAATTAGGCTTAAGTACTTCTTAAACCCTGATTAGCTCTAAACCCCATTAGACCTAATCAAAATTCTTAAGCCTTACTTAAATTAGGCTTAAGTGCACATTTATCTTTAATTATGTCTAAACCCCATTAGAATTAATCTAAAACCTTAAGCCTTACTTAAATTGGGCTTAAGTACTTGTTCAACCCTGATTAGGTCTAAACCCAATTAGACTTAATCATAACCCTTAAGCCATACTTATACTAGGCTTAAGTATTTCTTAAACTCTAATTAGATCTAACGTAACTATACCTAATTAAATATTTAAGTCTTACCTAAATTAGGCTTAATTATCCTTTAAATCATAATTAGGTCTAACCCTAATAAGACATATTTAAACCTTTAAGCCTTACCTAAATTAGGCTTAATTAACCTTTGAACCCTAATTAGGACTAACCCTAATTAGAACTAATTAAATCTTTAAGCCTTACCTAAATTAAGCTTAATTAACCTTTAAATCCTAATTAGGTCTAAGGTCTTACCTGAATTAGACATAATTAAACAATTAAGCCTTACCTAAATTAGGCTTAATTAAACTTTAAACCCTGATTAGATCTAATTAAATTTTTAAGCCTTACCTATATTAAGTTTAATTAACCTTAAATCCTAATTAGGTATAACCCTAATTAGACCTAATTAAATCTTTAAGCCTTACCTAAATTAGGCTTAATTAAACTTTAAATCCTAATTAGGTCTAACCCTAACTAGTCCTAATTAAACTTTAAGCCTTACCTAAATTAGGATTAAATGACCTTTAAATTCTAGTTAGGTGTAACCCTAATTAGATCTAATTAAATATTTAAGCCTTACTTAAATTAAGCTTAATTGAAATTTAAACCCTAATTAGGTCTAACCCTAATTAGTCCTAATTAAATTTTTAAGCCTTACCTAGATTAAACTTATTTGACCTTTAAATCTTAATTAAGTCTAAGCCTAATTAGACCTAATTAATTTTTTAAGCCTTACCTAAAATATACTTAATTAACTTTTAAATCCTAATTAGGTCTAACCCTAATTAGATCTTTAAGACTTACCTAAATTATTCTTAATTAACCTTCAAATCCTAATTAGGTCTAACCCAAATTAGACATATTTAAACCTTTAAGCCTACCTGAATTAGGCTTAATTAACCTTTAAACCCTAATTAGGTGTAACCCTAATTAAATCTTTAAGCCTTACTTAAATTAGGCTTAATTAACCTCTAAATCATAATTAGTTCTAACAATGACCTAATTAAACCTCTAAGCCTTACCTAAATTAGGACCTTAATTAGGTCTAATCTTAATTAGAACTAATTAAATTTTAAGCCTTACCTAAATCAGGCTTAATTAATCTTTAAATCCTAATTAGGCCTAACCATTATTAGACCTAATTAAACCTATAAACCTTACTTAAATTAGCACCCTAATTAGGTCTAACCCTAATTAGACCTATTTAAAATTTTAAGCCTTATCTAAATTAGGCTTAATTAACATTTAAATCTTTATTAGGTCTAACCCTAATTAGACCTAATTAGATCCTTATGTCTTACTTAAATTAGGCTTAAGTAACCCTAAACCTGATTAGGTCTAACTACATTAGACTTAATTAATCTCTTAAGCTTTACTTAAATTAGGCTTAAGTAATCTTAAATCATAATCAAGTATAATTCATATTAAACTTATCTCATGCTTTATTCAAACAAACCATAAGCCTTAACCAAATTAGGCTTAACTGAAATCTTCAAGCTTAACCCTCAACCTCAAGTTAACTTCAAACCTTAAGTTCCACCTAAATTGAACCTAAGTAATCCAAACCTTAGGTTCAACCTAAATATAACCTAAAATAACCTTAAATTTTAGTTTCATACCAAATTAAACCTAAGTGACTGATGCACCAAAAATATATACTGTTTTTGTTATATAATTTTACCCATTTTTTGTGATATTGCACTTTAAAGAAAGGTATTTTTCATGATTTGTTACAGGTATGATGATTTTAGGTGATTGGAGCGAAAAGAAGCAAAAAGGAACGAATTTGAAGCAAAAATGAGGAAAACAGCTTCTGGCACCGTCGGCGCCAGAATGGGTGCCACCGGCGCCATTTTCCAAAGAGCTCGACAATATTTGGACGATAGAGCGCCGCCGACGCCCAATGTCGATGGACTTCAAATTTGAAGATTTCTGGCGAATTTTTGAAGGGATGTCTATGGAAACTCTTGGGATTTTATTTCTAACTTATAAGTAACTGTTTTTGGATGAAACGTTGTGTGTGTTTTTGTGGTTTTGGTGTGTGTCTTGTGTGTTTTAGAGAGTCTAGTGTATTTTGAGTGTTAGGGATTAGGAGAGAAGAGTGTAGAAGTGAGAATTTGAGAGGAATTCTTCTCTAAAAAGTGAAGGAGAAGAAGTAAAGTGAGAGATTGCTTCTTCCTTTCCATTCTAAAGAGGGATTTAAGTGTTGCAAAGAAGAGAGAAAAGGATTCAAAGAAACTTTAAGCGAATTGTATTGGGGAAGAGAAAGAGATAAGTTGTATTTTCTTTTATGGTTTGTATGAATTTTCTTTAATATATAAAATCCATGTTTTATTGTATCTTCTTTATGAATTATGAGTAGTCTCCTTTGTCTTTCTTCTTGCATAGAGATGTAATGATGTGTTGATTTGGATTTGAAGTGCCTTTAATGTATTGAAGAAATTGTGATGGTTTTTCATTTCGAACTTAATTTACTTTTCGATCTGGCCAATTGAATTGTTAAAATATGTTGTTGAACATTAACTCCGAAAGGATTTAGTGTCCTACAACGACAATGAAGAATTCATTCAATTTTCATGGATGAATTACGTAGTTCATGGGAATTGAGTGCAAATAAATAGGGAATGTGTTTTGATGGACTTTAAATTGGAGGTTTCAAGGTGACAGGCTGAGATCTCTAATTTGGTCCTAAGATTAGTAACTAAACTTGAAGGTTAGCCTTCAGGTGAATGTGAGTGGGAGCTCTGTAGTGAGAGCCGGTATCCTCCCAGCCTAGCCTTAGATTTTGTGACTAAACTTAGGATATGTCAATGTTCTTTTCATGCTTGGAAGAGGGGGTACTCTTTTAAGGGTAAAGAAATATTTATTCTCCTATTTGGCACAATACCATAGATAATCATTCCATATCATCTACACGTCATATTCTCGTTGCAAGAGGAAAGATACTTTTCTTATATATCAAAAACCTTTCAAATATATAGCTTAGTGTGTATCTGTTAGTTAATTTTGTTTTAAAAGATATTAGAAGTAATTGTAGTTTGTTTAATTGTTACTGTTTTCTGTATCTTGGTAGTAGAATTAAACATTCAACTTTAATTGAAATTTGAGTGTTGGATTTCAGTGCTACATTACCTATTGTGAAACACTTTCTTTTTACTTAGTCACTTCTCTGTGGAATCAATAACCAGGACTCCATTAGAGCTCTGTATTACTTAATACGATACGTATACTTGCATTGAATGCTGGATTTTACAAAATCATTATAAATATATATAAATTTGAGTTCATAAATTCTTACAATATAAAAGTTCGAACCGCATCAGTGACCCTAAATCTTAGGTTCAACCCAAATTAAACTTAAGTGACCTTAAACCTTAGGTTCAAACGAAATTGAAACTAAGTCACCTTAAACCTTAGGTTCAACCTAAATTGAAACTAACTCACCTTTAACTTTAGGTTCAACCTAAATTGAACCTAAGTCATCTTAAACCTTAGTTTCATCCTAAATTAAACCTAAGTGACCTTAAAAACCTTAGGTTCATCCTAAATTGAACTTAAGTCACCTTAAACCTTAGGCTCAACCTAAATTGAGCCTAAGTCACCTTAAACCTTTGGTTCAACCTAAATTGTACCTATGTGATTTCAAAACTAGATTCAACCTAAATTGAACCTAAGTGACCTTAAACCTTAGGTTCAACCTAAATTAGCTCTAAGTGACTTCAAAACTTAGGTTAAACCTAAGTTGAACCTAAGTGACCTTAAACCTTAGGTTCAACTTAAATTGAATGTAAGTTACCTTAAACATTAGATTTAACCCAAATTGGATCTAAGTCGCCTTAAGCTTTAGTTTCAAATCTTAGCTTCCACTCAAATTGAACATAAGTAAGATTAACCCTTTGATTTAACTCAACTTAGACCTAAATCAATCTAAATCTTTAAGCTCAATTAAACTTGAATCAATCTTTGAATTCAACTCAAACTAAACTTAAAGTTTAGGATTCAACTTACATTGAACTTGAATCTAAGTTTAATCTACAAACCTACCAATAGAAAACTAAAATCAATCATAAATAAAATTCACCTCAAAACACAAATGACTTAAAGTTCATCCTAAAAGACATTAAAACTTAAACTTGAACCTTGAAATGTAACCTGGTTTTAGAAGTTATTTTTGAAGAGGTAAACCATGGTTGCTAACAAAATATCTTCCAGTCATTTGTGGCTAATCAAACTGCAAACCTAATGACCCAGGATGACGGAACCATGAGATCTTGATTGGGTCATCCCAAACAAAAATAAATAGAAGATCAAAAATAACAAAAGCTAAATTGATAATAAATAGTAAAC
The DNA here is from genome assembly GCA_022702705.1 of Papilionanthe hookeriana x Papilionanthe teres. NCBI lineage: Eukaryota > Viridiplantae > Streptophyta > Magnoliopsida > Asparagales > Orchidaceae > Papilionanthe > Papilionanthe hookeriana x Papilionanthe teres. Next base: position 43,070,525 of record CM040435.1, on the reverse strand, counting down.
AAACTAAAATTTTCCAAGCCATAAAATCTGAAAAGACACTAAAATTTAGATGAAACCCTAATGAACAAAGATCATCGAACACAACTTGAACCACAGTGTTCAGATCTACAAAGATCTCTTGGAAGATGCAATCTGTGTTTGATGATAAGAATCCTCTGGCTCTGGTTTAAATACCTTTTAGACTAAGTAGATCTAAATACCCTGACGATCCCGGGACGACAGAGCCATAGACATCTTGATCGGATTGTCTTAAAATTAAAAATTCAACCAATTAAATAAACAAGTTAAGATATAATTTTATACTAACTTTGTTTTGCAGGATTGATGAAGACATAAGGTAAGTTGGGCTTTAGATTTATTTACATGTTATTATAGCGTGCTAACTTTATTTTGCTTGGACGGCATTTTAAAGCTTGAATGATGAATCTCAAAACAAAACAAAACAATAAAATAAAATAAAACAAAAAAAACAAACTAAAGCTTTAGGGTAGTACTGGATTCTTAGAAATCTATTACCCTTAAGACTTAACAATGATGTTCTCTCCTTGATCTTGACACTTAAATTTCTTTGAGAACAAATGTTAACCTTAATATAGATTTTTATTATGTCGTTTTAACTATTTAAGATGTAATTAACTATAGGAGTTTGATCTTATATGAGAATGAGAAACTTAGAATATACTTAAATCTCTGGTTATAAAATTCTTCATGTAGTTTTCTTTGTACAAGTATCTCAGGAGTCAAACACTCTAGAGATCTCACTCCAGTCATTGCCACAATGAAGTTCTTCTCACATTTTTCTTTTTTCTGTTTTCTATTTTCTATTTGCCCTTTTCTTCCTTCTCCATTTTTCTTAATATCTTAAGGTCATTTATATGATCTGAGAGAATAAGTAATTTGGGACTAGGGCAATGTAATAGATAAACACAACGGTGACTCCTCGACATCGACAATACCAAAAAATGATGACACTCGACAATCGCGGAGAATTAGCGGTGACGGGCATGACAGTCCGGCGATGACAACGGTGCTCCTCTTCTTGTTAAAAGCATGATCCACACTCACCACAGCATTCAGATGTTGAATACAAATTTGTTCTATGAATCACACCCAAAGAATAGAGCATAAAGAAATAGAGAGAGAAAAATAAAGAGAGAGCACATCAATGAACAAATGAACGAGGGAATTGTGTAACCTTTTATTCATAAAATGATCCCTTATTTATAAACAAAGCGGATATAACATATGAGCTTACATTTTTACTCCTTCTAAAGTAGAGACTGTACATGTTATTCTAGGTATTTTACCCTTGCATGCTTGGGACCTCACCATTCTCAGGCTCAACAGGTTGGACCGAGTATGGCTTCAATAAGCTTTGCTGGTCTGCTAGATCTGTCGGTATCACCAGATGAATGGATTCATAACGTTGCTGATCGGCTCATTGGAATTGGATTGGTGAGATCAGATAGTTCGAATTTTGTTGATTGATAAGTATATTCTGGTCATTGGCCCTCTATCTCTACCAAGGAGCTTCGATTGACATGGTGAAGCTAGGCTGTCAGGCAAAGATAAATCATCTAAAACCAAGGGGTATCTTTCCCTTGGATAAGAGGATCTTGGTGGCCCATGGGATGGTTGAAGCTTGTTATATTCTCTTGATTATAATGGGGGAGACGATTGAATGGTTCTGATATGAAAATCTTTACCGACGAACTTCTCCTTCAGATTGACTTTGTTGGTGTGGCAAACTTGGACGGCTCTGGCTGATAGTGCTTTGACTGCTCTTGTGATTTGGGTACTGTGAGGTTTGCTATATTCAATAGGATTTTTAATTCATTGACCCCACTTTTTGGTGGTCCTTATTGGGATTAGGATTTTCTCTTGGATCGTTAAAGATTATTACTGGTATAATTTTTTTGTAAATAAATATATATAGATATTAAAAAATTTTTGGGTTTGAGTTATGTTACAACTTTTGACGGTTGATAAAAAATGATGAATGTAAGTTAAAAGATTTCAATCTTATAAAAAATTACAATATTAAGAATAGATGTGAAATTGTATAGGGGCATTTAGGTGCATGCCAGTCTATTCTTATGTATTTATATATATAACAATTAACAACTAAACTTTAATTATTATATTTACATAACCAAAAGCTTTCATTTCAAATGAACAATACCATGAATTTTTTTCTTTTTAAATACATGCTTTAGTGCATAGATAAAGTGGCATGTGTGTTAAATTAAAGTATAGGTGTTAGATTTTGTAACTAGATATTGACTGGTATGTATATAATTCTTAACAAAAAAATGAAAAAAAAAAAGCATCTTTGCCAAGCATATTCGGGGAACGGAGGAGTGGGTAATTGGGAACAGAGACGTGAGCCTAGGCGCTGTTGACTGGCAGGTAAATTTGAATTCCCGTGAGGCCATGCGGCAGTGAAGTGGGAGGGTAATGACAGTAAAAAAGGGCTCAAGTACCCAGCCGCAGCTGTGGCTTTGGATTCATTGTGTTGGAGAGCGGCAATAATGGGGTAATTGAAAGAGAAATGCTGTCTTAGCTTTGACCCTCGTCTTTGCATAAACAAAACCTGTAATCAAATCTAACGCACACCCCGACCGCTTTAAAAACTTGCCTTTTATTTATCCTCATTTGCTTTTGCCCTTTGCGTTTCTCATCTACCATCCCTCTCGCCATCTCCTTTTCTGGATGCTGGAGGAAGTTCAGAGCGGGGGAAAAGAGCTCTAAAGTTGCGAACTTTTCATTAAGGTATTACTTTGTGCTCATTTTATTTTATTTTTTTCAATTGTCTATCCTTTTTCTAGGGTTTCTTTTCTCTTTTTATTTTTATTTTTTGTCTTCTTTAATGCTCTTTCTCTTTTCCTTTCCCTCCTGGACTGTTTTTAGTTAATGCTTGTGTTGAAAATTGTCTGGATGCTTGATAAAGGGTATCTTTTGTTTTTAGATCTATGGTGTTTTATGCGTTTGTGTTGGGAGAATTCTCATGAGAGTGAGAAAGTGTTGGTGCTTTCATGACGGGTTACGTTTTATTTCTTTTTAAGCCATTGTTGCAGAGGTCCTGCTTCCTGATGATATTTGCTTTTTCAACTTATTACTTAAAGATTTGAAGTTTGGCGAGGCTTGCATGTTCTTCTGACTTTGATTTTCAGAATTTTAAACATATATATCGTTTTTGAAAGACGGCGTATTTTTAATGATTAATGCAATGCTTAGAACTTTTTTTTTCCAGTTCTTACTGTAAAGATTGTGCCTTTTTTCCCAGATTAGATCTGATTAGGTTTCATGTGAAAGATTGTGTTCTGATTCTCTTGTTTCTTATGAACTCCTAATTTGATGTTGTCTCTGACTTAACTTTCTTTATGTGGTGATATCATTATGGCATGCCTCATTATTCTCTTTGCTTGCCTATTCTTCTTTTGAGGAAAGATCCTACTTTGCCGTGAATGCCGGGAACCTTACAGTAGTTTGTTAAGACCTAATTGTCGCTCTGCTTGAGTTGCTTCTACCTTCTTCTCCATGGTCTCATTTTACAAGTTTTAACCCTAGCACTAAGACCAGATGGCGCTTTAGCTTATATTTTGTTCTTTAGAGTTTCAAGAACTAACGTAAGAGGTGCAGTTGCTACATCTGTAACGCTTATTTTTTATATCAGAGAATAGTTTCTTGGAGGGCAAGAGCACTTACATTCCAGTTACATGACCAGTGTTTAGCCTATGGCTCAATTGAATATTGTCTTCTATGATCTTGGACCTGCCATTTATTTAATTTCATGATATGATTTTTTTTTCTGTAAGTATGATTTTTTTTTTTTTTTTTTGGTTAAATGCTTGTCTTTGCACAGTGATTCTACAGCCTCAATGTGATTGCAGATATATCTATTGCTGATGAGTTGGAAAGTTGTCTTTTTCATTTGAACCTATGGAACGTGTTGGCTGCACAAGTTTCATTGGTATATAAAGTTCTTTCCTAATTGATGGCTTCAATGGCTATCACTCATGCGATTCCAGAGAAGCAACTGAAAACAGCTAATGATCAAACAATAAAGTTGAGCCATGACAGCCCTTCTGTGGAGTTTCCTAAGCCCACCACTGATATAACAGAACAAAGACCAAGTCACCATAGAAAGTGTTCAGCTGATGCATTACCTGGTTGCGTTAAGTCAATCTCCATTCATTCTTCCGAGACTAATTTGCACTCCTCCTCTATTGAAAATCTAAAAGAATCACTTAAGCAAGTTGATGCACAAGAAATTCTTCAATTAAATTTTCAAAAAATCTTAGAAGCTGGTGGGGAGCAGGAAAAGAAAATCTCTGAGCAGAGCAGCGTAAAGGATAGTTCGGCATCTGCAAAATATAGTGATGGGGCAAGTAGCTTAGCGAAGACTAGTGGAAGTGCTAAGATCAGTGGCCGAGCTGACATTTTTGAAAGTGGTAAGAGTAGCATGTGCAGAGCCAGCACAAGTAGTGATATCAGTGATGAGAGCTCCTGCAGCAGCTTTAGCAGCAGCATTAACAAACCTCATAAATCAAATGATTCAAGATGGGAAGCAATTCAGGTTGTAAGGGCTAGAGATGGGGTCCTTGGTTTAAGCCATTTCAGGCTTCTCAAGAAGTTAGGGTGTGGGGATATTGGGAGTGTATACCTTTCAGAGTTGAGTGGTACAAAGTCTTATTTTGCTATGAAGGTTATGGACAAGGGTTCTTTGGCAAGTCGTAAAAAGCTGCTTCGAGCTCAGACAGAAAGGGAAATACTGCAAACATTGGACCATCCTTTTCTTCCGACATTATATACTCATTTTGAGACTGATAAGTTCTCTTATTTGGTGATGGAGTTCTGTCCCGGAGGAGATCTACACACCCTTCGCCAGAGACAGCCAGCCAAGCATTTTACGGAGCAAGCTGTGAAGTATGGACTATATTTTATGTCATTATATTTACTATTTCTATTTGATTATTTGCCTTTTAATGAGTTGCTTTGAATATCTGTTGGGTGCTATATGTTATGTTAAACTTTTGATTATGCAATCTCTTAATTGGACTCTTAGATATATTATTTTTGGTTTACCTTTTTCCCTTCTTGATTCTTCTGCTTTTATTCTATCCATTCATTTTATTGTGCATTTTTGGCTATTCTTTGTACGTGAATAAATCTTCTAATTCTATTTTTTTCAAGTATCTTATGTTGAATAGGTGGTGTGTCCATTTATCCCTCTAATGTTGTTCCGCTCTATCTTTTCTTATTTTACTACTCATTCTTTTCAACTACTCATTTACCACATTCTGCTTAGTTTTCATTGGCGTCATTGTTGTGTAACATTTAGATCTATATAACATATTTCATAGAATTGCAAGTTTAGGAAATTTACCTATGAATTTCTGTGATTTCTTTTTTAATTTTTTTAAGATAACTTTTAGGTCTCGAATTTCTATTACCGTACATATACTGATTTTCTTATTACTAGATTCTAGTTATCTATGACTCACATTTAGTTAGCGCTTGATCTTCTTACAATATTGATAGATAATTTTCTATTTTACTTTTAACTACAATTTTGAATCGTGTAATCAATCTTGCTCTACAAATCTTATGCTCCTTTTATATTAAAGAATTTTTGCATTCATTTTTCTTACTACAAATTGCATATTCCACAACGTTTTGCATTGGCGCTCTCTTTATAGTGTTTCAATAACCAACATAAAGCAATATAAACATAACGATGTTGCTTCATATAATCCTGCAGTGAATGGAAACTCATTGACCAATTAGAACTACCTGTAGTAACACGCACTATTTCTATTTTATTATTAATTCAACATATTCTTTGATAAAAATTTCTCTCTAATTCTTACTGAATTTTTTTTTGTAGTACTTCATTTATTATTATTTTTTCATCATTAAACACTTTATGAAGATCTTCTTTCTCTTTACACATTTTAATTGATTGGCAAGGCAAGAAATCGCCTGTAGTAAATTGGCTTTATGTAATCTGATTGGTTCTTTCATATGAGGAGTTTAACTAGTGTTGCATTCAAGGATTGTGAATTGCAGTGGACTTGTTCCATACATGAATTCATTCCTCGCTTTGTTGCTCAAACATTTGCTTTAAGTAATTATTTTTATTTTATTTTACTGCTGTTATCCTTTAATTTCTTTCATCATGAAATATTTATTATTATTTTTTTATGTGGTAAATTTTAATCAATGGAATCGTTCGGTTGGCCACAAAAATAACTTCTTATTCCAATGAAAACCTGTACTACAGATTTTACTTAGCTCATCTTTACCAAACAACAATTTTTAAATCAGTAAAATACTAGTATGTTCAGAATTACCATTCTTCAGAGATTTGGTTTCTGCATATGAAAATTGATTAACAATAAGCTAATTTGTACTATACATAGTACTTGAAATGAGTTTCTCGCTTGTCTTTTGAAGAACCAGGAGATTCATAGTTCATGTGGTATGTGATGTGTCACTTTCGTGAATTGCTGGCTTTCTGTTGTGCTTCTGTTAGTCTAACTTTCATGTGATTGAAACAGGATTGGTGTTAGTTTATGCTACACTTTTTCTAATGAAGTTGCTAAATTGGATACGAAATGGAAATTATTCTGTTTTCAGATGTCTGCTTTGCTTTTAGCATTCCGTGCTGAAGTTTCAGAAACTTCCAGTATACCGTTGAAAAAATATATTTACTCTGTGACTAATACATGGTAAATCTATGAAATAATATTCTCCTTTAGAGACTTTCCAATCGTATTCTCAAACTTAAGTTTGTATAATAAACAAGCTCGAGTTAAAGCTAAATGAAACTTGGCTCTGTTAGTTCATGAGCAGACTCAATTTTGAGAGTTCACCAAAAATATTGTAATAGAAGCTTCAATTAATCAACCAAGGAGCGAAGTTGCTATTTCTAATAGAAAGATATGGTTTACTTTCCAAGAAAAAGCAATATGGGATGGGTTAAGTTTAATTTAGCAATAAATTATATTCCCGTTCATTGCTTTCTTTTAGTATGTCTTTGTTCAGATTATATTTATAGCTTTTCTATCTTCTCTTGTAAGTATCGTGATACATGGGATGCTAGACACTTTCTGCAAGCTCTTGCCACCGTCTTTTTTCTTCTTTAGAAACCAGTCGATTCTTTCTTAGGTGAGCTTTGCTGTAACTTTTTTGTTTGGGTTTTTGTCTAATTGAGTTGCGACTTCCTTTTGAGTTGAGTTCTCGAGGCTGGTAACAAAGCAACGAGCAGAGCTCGAGTTTGAGCCTTTTTTCTTATAGATGAGTCGAGCTTGATTTCACTGTGAGTCAAGCTTGACTCGACTCGTTTACACTCCTGCTTATATCCACCATCAGTTCAATTGCTATGATTTGAAAATTGGAATAAGTGGTTGGTTGTTAGGTTCCAATTGCCAAAAAGACTCGGGAAGTTTCTGTTTCCATTTTATGGAAAACACTTAAATTTTTATTGTTGGAGAGTCTTGGAGTTTCCATATGAAAGAAACAATGTCCTTAGCAAACATAAGAAATCCATTTATAGATGTTAAATTAACCTTTATCTTTGAAAAAAAATATTTAATTTACAATGTCCTAAGAATCCGCATCTAAAATTAGTTCAGTTGAAACAATGGTGCTATTAAGCATGATTGCCTTGCATTTTTGAAATAACAAGGCTATTAAGCATGATTGCCTTGCATATTTGTTAATAACAAACTATCAGTCATTACGTAGAGACATGCACTTTTTATGCTATTGATGTGGGATGAAAAAAAAAAAGGCAAAGTAGATTTGGCTATGTATGCTTTTTATGTGCTGTATTTTAGCACATAGATACATAGCATGCTCTGTCTTGTTTGCTCCGTTATTTACTTGTTTTTTGTGTTCTTTGATTTAGATGTTTTTTTAGGGCTTGAGCATGAAGTTCTTTGGTTTACATAAGTATTATATGGGTTCGATTTGGAGATATTGCTGTCATGATATTATTGGCCCAATTTATTTGTTAGACATAGATGATGCCAATAAGTGATTAACATGAACGAGTTGAATTAATATTTGGTAAACAAAAGTAGACATGCAACGATGTTGCAAGGAATGAAACTAACTCACGATCGATTTAAAAGAAAAGAAAATGAATCTTCTTCATCTTGGCCTACCATAATCGCAAATGAACATGAAACAAATGAGGATGATAAAAAAGGCTATGATTTAGGAGATGATAGTGATGAATGGGTGATATTATTTTGGCCATGATGCTTTTAAAGATGGTTTAATTTTTTATGACTATGGAACTTTTAAACAAACTATTTTTAATGTTTTGTTTACTTTTTTTTTTCCTAATATCATGTATTGCTATATAATGATAGTTTTTCTCCTTTTCAAATCAAGTTGCTATATTTACCTCAATGCTTATTATTTCAATATGATTGTCTTTCACGAATCTTCCTATACGATGAAATAAGCTGTGTTTAAATGTTTAGACATCACTTTTATTTTTCTAGTTTCTTATATTTTCTGTTACATTGTTGACTTGTTAATAAATTATTCATGTTGTTTAATGTGTTTCACTTTTTTTAAAGCAACGTTCATCATGCTATTCAATATGGCTTCGAAGGCACTTGCATCATGGTGCACTATTCACTATTGACAAATAAACTGCCTTGCATGTATAAACGAAATGCTAAAAGTTACAAGAAAATTCTTTAAGATTAGAATCTGTATATTGATTTTCTGCATCTGAGTTTATGAATATCCCATTTGAGAATCCCTTTTTCTTTTTGGGCTTCTAGCTCTGTTAGTTTATTCAGATGTCAGTGGTTGAATTTTCTAGCAATAAAAGTTATTTTTTCTTTCTAGTTTCCAAGAAGTGAATGTTAGATATAAGTGGTGATGATCTAATTTGTAATTTATTACCAATCTGTTCATCAAATAAATCCTAATACATCAAATTCCTATTAGTTTCTCTTTTTGCAATATGCAGATTAGCATTATTAATTGGACTCCCATGCATAATATTACTTCCTATGTACAGATTCTATGTGGCTGAGGTCCTCCTTGCCCTCGAATACCTTCACATGTTAGGCATTATTTACCGAGACCTCAAGCCCGAAAACGTTCTTGTTCGAGAAGATGGCCACATTATGCTTTCAGACTTTGATCTCTCCCTCCGTTGTGCGGTGAACCCAACTGTTATCAAATCTTTCAATCCCGATCCGGAGTCCTCGAAGAAGAACATCAACCAGGCTTACTGTGTTCAGCCTGCTTGCATCGAGCCATCATGCATTCAGCCTTCTTGTGTCGCTCCCACAACCTGCTTCGGCCCTCGCCTCTTCTCCTCCAAATCCAAAAAGGATCGAAAACCAAAACTCGAAATCAGAAACCAGGTCACTCCACTCCCCGAGCTCATAGCCGAGCCAACGGGTGCAAAATCCATGTCATTCGTAGGCACCCACGAGTACTTGGCTCCCGAAATTATCAAGGGCGAGGGCCACGGAAGCGCTGTGGATTGGTGGACCTTCGGCATCTTTTTGTACGAGCTTTTGTTTGGTAAGACTCCTTTCAAGGGATCCGGGAATCGAGCGACACTATTCAACGTAGTCGGACAACCATTACGGTTCCCTGATTCTCCCATGGTGAGCTTTTCCGCTCGCGATTTAATAAGGGGATTGCTTGTGAAGGAGCCGCAGCATCGGCTTGCATTCAAGCGTGGAGCGATGGAGATTAAACAACATCCCTTCTTTGACGGCTTGAACTGGGCATTGATACGATGTGCGACACCACCTGAGATCCCCAAACCCGTGGAGATTGAACGAGCTCCAGGATTGATTGCTCCGGCGGGTGAAAAGGTTGTGGGTGAGGTTGATCACAAAGGTTTGGAGACTTATCTTGAATTTGATTTCTTTTAAGGTTTATCATCAAGGGCAGAGCACTAGATTTTGTAGCAAGTGGGGATGACAGGTAATTCTATGTAGATTATTGTAATGCTGGGCGAAATATGTTGTATTTTTAGGAAGACTTCTCTCTATTTCTGCTTGCACTTTTTACTGAATGCTGAATTATTTCTTTACCTGATACTGTTATGATTAATGGAAAGGTTAGCTTTGGTGTTGCTATGATCAGTCTCTTGATATGTAGAACTGGAATAAGATCTACAATGGCCACTTACAACTAAATTACTATCAATAATAAGTATCTGCATGTACCTGAAAGCAAATAAAAATAATAGTAATGGTTAAATGAGGCAAGTAATAAAAAATTTTAATTATTTCTTAGAGAAATTTACCTAGGAAGCCATGCATACATTCAGAAATTTCTGGAGCAATTCTCTGGTCTTGTCGCTCTTATGATTCATGTATGCATCTACTTGCTGTAGACTAACCTGGCTTTTTGGAAGCAGTCCTACTGGATCACAGGCTTCGTCTGTGTTAGCTATTTGTGTGATATGTTGGATTTCTTTTATTGATTCAGATTTTGTTAATAGTGGCTTTTATACTTTTCATGTGATATGAATGATTTGGATGGTATACATGTAAAAATAAATAAATTTATGTGTTAGACATATAACAATAAAGCTTCAAACTTTCCACATGTATGCCATCTTACTCATAAATAAAATGGTGTTTTCACCTTTTCAAAGTTAAATCGTAAATGGTAGTATTTTTTATGTGATATACATGATTTAGGTGGTATAAATGTAAAAAAAATATATAGGTGCTAGATATATAAATGCATATAAATTGTGTGGTATGTTTGTAAATGTCCCTTATTTTATTGTTATTATGCTTTCAATAACATGTATGTTCTTAAAAAACTTTTTAAAGGTTTACACGTCTGATCTTTACATGATTCCATCGCCATTGCTCCACTATAGACTACTTAGCAAGGGTGTCAAATCGGATACACTGAGTCAGGCTTGGATCCAACCTGAAATTGAACCATTTAGAACACGACCCAAATATTAAATTGGTTATAAAATCTAACCCGGATTTGGCCCTCAACTAGCCAACCAAAATCAACTCGTTTAACATAAGTTATGGCAGCTATTCGGGTTAATTTCAGGTCAAATTTATGTCAGTTTTATGTTAAGTTCATGTCGATTTTGGGTTGATGGTCGAATTTGAGTCGATTTCAGAGTACTGGGCTGATTTTGGATTAGTTTCAGTTCGACGGGTCCACTCGAACCCAAGCCAAATTATGAAACGGGTACAAGATAGCTGCATATGAAAACATCATTCTGTTTGAAGAGAATCTTTATAGCAATTATATTTGAATAAAATCAGGCCAACTTAGTCTAATAATTAGAAGCATTATCTTTAATCATAAGACCCAAGTTAAAGACCTAGTATAAACAAATATGTGAATAATTTTTCGATCAATTTCTCTGTGTCAAACTGAAAGGCTTATACAACCATGAATGTTTGCTTATAAAAATTTTGACATTCTTCAAATCTCTTTCAACTCATTACCTTATGTACATCTTGTTACATATATGACTTGGCTTGCGGCAAAATACTACTAAAAAGAGAAACTAAATCACATAGAAATGAAATAAAGACATAACGTCCTTCTTGGTATATTAAATGGAACACTTGATGATCATCTCATTTCTAACTATTTTCATCACTCCAACGACCCTGAAATTGCTTTAGTGTCATAAATTTTGATAGGAGATGACAATGTCTCATGGTTTCTTAAGAAAAAGTTAGATTTCATTGATAAAATCTATAAAAATTTTGAGGATACGGGTCCAAATCTTAAAAATATTTTGACGATGGATAATAATGTAATGACATTTATTGGATATCATATTTTGTATCCAAGGAAATATTGACAAGTATTATAAATTCGTAAACTATCATGACATCTAGGCTATTCTTCGGTAATGATTCCAATTGTGTAATGACCCCAAATCTTTCAACTAACACATAAAGTGTAACCTAAAAGAATATCAACAATTTGTTAGCTTATATTTCACCAAGTTGAATATCCTTTGGGTCGAGCTAATGAGACTTATTTGCATTTAAGAGAAATGTACTTATCAGGGTGTCAATTTGCTCCTCTCCCACTATTAAATGGAATACATTATGCCATTCTTGATGGGCCTCGAGGATTCTTTCACCCAATTCATGAGGCAACTACTTCCTACGGATTAGTTTATGCCCATCAATTAAATTCTCTCCTTAATATCCTAAAAATGAGCATAAATATTCATTTGATAGCAATTTAGTACCATAACTGATGGTGTGCCCTTTGCCATCACGAACAATTTGTTTTGATTTAATTAATAGTTCCAATTCAGTGGTTGTAAGGAGGAATGACTACACTATATTTATTGCAATTATCTTAGCCATGCCAAAGAATGACGCTACAAGCCTCTTGGCTATATGCCTGAATTTAGATAAATTATTGCCATGCAAACCATGAACTTGTGCCACATGAACGATTAGTGTAACTAACAGCTCATCCAATAGTGGGTAGAAGCCAAAAAGCAATTATTATTATTTTTTATTTTTTATTGTCATTCATTATTATAATTAATGCAAATATTTTCTTAGCATTAGTCTTCTAGTTGAATCAAGAGTCCTAATAGCTCTAAGCATTCTAGTAAATACATCTTCATTTCTCCTATCCCACTATTAGTTGCAGTCAGTCATTGTGAAATGAATTTAGATGCGTCTAAGAATATATTCTTCATTGTTGATGCATTCTTACATATGAAACTTGTAACCAAGTCTACTATCGCATTAACCCAACCACACATGGAAACTAATAACTTATTGTGGAGATATCAAACTTACTATTAACATTTTCTTGCATAATGATTTTTTTCATCCACAATTGGTTTAATCTTCTTTCAATAATTGATCTTATGGCAAATCAAGATCTCACTAGACCTTCTTTATGAGCATTTTTATTTTTAGGCCATCAAATTGAAAGTTGATTGACAAGAGTAATCATTGCTGATATATATATACATTCTTAATACAAAGGATCTTTATAGCGATTTAAGCATCAATAATATTTCTGTAAAAATATGCTATAAAATTTTTTGATATCTTTAGGACAAAAGTTTACGTTCTCTTAAAAACTAATTATAGTTAGATGCACTCAAATACAATAAATTTGATCATTCTCGCATATACCCTCTGAATAAGCCATAATAAATTTCTTTCATTACTAAATACCTTATATTGAATCCACTGTGAATCCACTGTGATATATGTGATACTTATTACATCCCTGTATAATCTAGTCATATCTACTTCTCGGCATTAGTCGATTACTACACCAGACTCATGTTAAATTGACATTTCTCCCAATTCAGAACTAGATTTGCTTTCTCGCAAAGCTCCAAAACTTTTGCTAAGTTTTCCAGGCAAATTTCAAATGAAGTCCCGTATATAGAGAAATCATCCATAAAAACTTCTATTTCATTATCTATCATACTACTGAAGATAGATATCATACATCTCTGAAATGTTGCAGGAGCATTACACTGTCCAAAAGACATTCTTCGAAAAGCAAATGTTCTATAAGGGCTAGTAAATGTTGTCTTTTCTTAATCCTCAGGAGCAATAGGTATTTGATGGTAACCAGTATATCCATCCAGAATGCAGTAGTACTTAGGTCCAACAAGACTATCTAGCAGCATTTGATCGAGAAAAGAAAGAGGAAAGTGATCTTTTCTAGTTGCAGCATTTAATTTCCTAGTCAATACAAATTCACCATCCATTAATTTGTCTGGTGGGTATAATTTCATTGCATTCATTCACTTCAACAGTCACTCCTCCCCTTTTCGGTACACAATGTATTGGACTCACCCAAGCACTATCCGAAATAGGATAAATAATTCCAGCATCCAGCCATTTTAAAATCTCTTTCTTAACTACTTCTTTCATTATTTGATTCAATCTCCTTTGTGGATCAAGTCTCGGTTTATGTTCTTCATCTAATAAAATTTTGTGCATACAAATCGAAGGACTAACTCCTTTAATATCAGCCAAAGTCCATCCAAAAGTATTCTTGTAACTTTTTAAAGTATCCAACAACTTCTTTACTTGATAATCGTTTAACTCCGAAGATACAATAACTGGCATAGTAGATGATTCTCCTAAAAACAAATACTTTAAATGATTAAAGAGAATTTTCATCTCAAGTTCAGGAGGTCTTATTATAGATGGAATTAAGCTTATATTTCCACCTTCCATAGTGTCTAATACTTCAAATCTCCCCTGAACATACTCTAAATCTTCATTCTTCTTACTATTTGAATTTTCTTCATTTTAATTTCTTCTTCAAACATATTTTCATAATCCACTTCTTTTTTAAATATATTATTAAAATGATCGTTTCTCAAATTTTCACAGACTTCCATCCTAAAACATTCATTATCTTTTTCCATTGAGGGATATTTCATAGATTTCAAAATATTAAAGGTCACCTCTTGATCATTAACTCTCATAGTTAATTCTCCCTTTTGAACATCAATTACTGCTCTTCCAATAACAAAAAATGGTCTTCCTAAAATGATTGGAATTTCGTTATCTTCCTCCATATCAAGTACAATAAAATCCACAGGAAAGATAAATTTATTCACTTTCACTAACACATCTTCCACCACTCCATTAGGGTAAGTAATGAAACGATCGACCAACTGAAGAGTCACAGATGTAGGAGAAATTTCTCATATTTCTAACCTTTTGAAAGTTTCAAGGCATAAGATTAATACTAGCTCCCAGATCACATAAGGCTTTTCCGAAAAAAATTTCACCTATAGCACACGGACTAGTGAAACTACCAGGATCTTTAAGTTTTTCCGGAAGCTTCTTCTGAATAATTTCACTACACTCTCCGCTAAGTGCAACAGTTTCATGATCTGTAAACTTTCTTTTCTTTCTCAAGATATCCTTCATAAACTTGGCATAGTCAGTCATACGTTTCTAATGCTTGACAAAAGGAATATTTATCGTTAATTTCTTAAGGATCTCCAAAAATTTTCCAAATCTATTATCCCTGTTTTGTTTCTTCAATCATTGAGGAAATGAAGGTGGTGGTTTTTCAACAGTCATCTTCATTGGCTCAAGAGGATAATCCAGGTCTGGATAAATCTTGTTTGAACCTTTTTCGATTTCCACCTTCTCCTTTTCTATTTCAACTTTTTTTGCACTCTAGTTTCCAATTCTTTTCCACTCCTTAATTGAATAGCCTTAAGTTGTTCCTTGTTTTGATCTTTTGGATTGATCTCAACATTACTTAGAAGTGTTCCGAAAAGTACTATTTTTAAGTGCGGTGAAAATATGCCCAAATTGATTTTCAATATTTTTCATAGCAACACCTTGAGCTTGTAATTGATTTCCCATATTCGGACTCATTTCTTCGGTAGACAACTTCTTATCCTTAAATTGCGGGTTACTTATTGAATCCGGGAGGATAAGATGGTCTAAAATTGGTATTTCCTTGATTGTTCAAATTTTCAATTGGATTTATAGAACTGTTACCCCAATGTGGGTTAACATTGGCAATGCTATTATTCCAATTGAAATTTGGGTGATTCTTCCAACCAAGATTATAATAATTCGAATAAGGATTGTTAGGTCTATTAATAGCATTTAAAGTCTCATAAGGTGTTTTATATTCTGTTATCTGTCCAAATGAATTTTCCTCCAACACTTGAGGTGGTTGAGAATAATTTATTCCATATTGTTATATTTTCTTAGAAAGAGCTGCAACTTGAGAAACTACCATAGTCATCATATCTGAATCATGAACACTAGCTACACTTTTAGGATTCACCCGTTCAGAGGGCCATTAAAAATTATTAGTAGTCATTTCTTCAATTAAAGTGTATGCTTCATCAAAAGGTTTTGACATTAACGATCCACCAGTAGCAGCATCTATAATAGATCTCAATGATCCCACTAATCAATTATAAAATGTATGAATAATTAACCAATCTGGTAAAACTGATGTGGGCACTTCCTAAGAAGATCTTGAAATATCTCCCAAGCTTCATATATTGACTCTCCTTCAAACTAACAAAAAGATGTAATATCATTTCTTAGATTAGCAGTCTTTAATGGAGGGAAATATTTTGATAGAAACTTCTGAGATAATTCTTCCCAAGTTCTAATAGATCCAAATGCTAATGAGTTTAACCACACCTTAGCTTTATTCCTTAATGAAAAATGAAAAAGTCTAAGTCTGACAGCGTCACTAGACACTCCATCATATTTAAAAGTAGCACACAGTTCTAAAAAACTAGCAAGATGTAAATTTAGATCCTCATTAGGTGTTCCTCCGAATTGATTATTTTGTACCATTTAGATAATAGCAGGTTTATGTTTACAGACTTCTATATTGCAAGACTTTATGAACTTAATTTATATATATTTATAATAATTTTGTAAAGTCCAAGCACTCAACGCAAGTATACGTATAGTATCAAGTAATACAGGGCTCTAATGGAGTTCTGGTTATTTATCCCACAGGGAAGCTACGAAGTAGGAGAAAGTATTTCACAATAGATAATGTAGCATTGAAATCCGATACTCAAATTGCACTTAAATTTTAATACTTACTTCTACTACCACTATGCAGAAAACAGTAACAGTTAATCAGACTACAATTACTTCTAATAACTTTGAAAACAGAATTAACTAACAGACACACACTAAGCTACATATTTGAAAGGTTTTTTATATATGAAAAAAGTATCTTTCCTCTTGCAATGAGAATATGATGTGTGGATGATATGGAACAAATATCTGTATTATTGTGCCAAATAGGAGCATAAATGTTTCTTTACCCTTAAAAGAGTACCCCCTCTTCCAAGCATGAAAAGAACATTGGCATATCCTAAGTTTAGTCACTAAATCTAAGGCTAGGCTGGGAGGATACCGGCTCTCACTACGGAGCTCCCACTCACCCTTCACTTGAAGGCTATCCTTCGAGTTTAGTTACTAATCTTAGGACTAATTTGGGGATATCAGTCTGTCACCCTGAAACCTCCAAATTGAAGTCCATCAAAACATATTTCCCTATTTATTTGCACACAATTCCCATGAACTACACAATTCATCCATGGAAATTGAATGGATTCTTCATTTTTGTTGTAGGACACTAAATCCTTTCAAAATTAATATTCAACAACATATTTTAACAATTTAATTGGCCAGATCGAAAAGTAAATTAAGTTTGAAATGAAAAACCATCACAATTTCTTCAATACATTAAAATCACTTCAAATCCACATCAATCCATCATCACATCTCTATGCAAGAAGAAAAACAAAGGAGACTACTCAGAATTCATGAAGAAGGTACAATAAAACATGAATTTTATATATAAAAGAAAAGTCATACAAACCACAAAAGAAAATACAACTTATCTCTTTTTCTTCCCCAATGTAATTCCCTTGAAGTTCCTTTGAATCCTTTTCTATCTTCTTTGCAACACTTGATTCTCTCTTTAGAATGGAAAGGAAGAAGCAATCTCTCACTTTACTCCTTCTCCTTCACTTGTAAGAGAAGAATCCCTCTCAAATTCTCACTTCTACACACTCTTCTCCTTAGCCCTAACACATTAACACACACCAATACCACACAAAACCCTCACAAAAGCCACACAAAAACCACAGAACTCTCTTCTATTTTCATTCAAAAATAGTTACTTATAAGTTAGAAACGAAATCCCATGAGTTTCCGTAGGCATCCCTTCAAAAAGTAGCCTAAACTCTTCAAATTTGAATTCCATCGACATTGGGCACCACCGACACCCTATCCGTTCTCTATCATCAAAATATTGTCGAGTTCTCTGGAAAATAGCGCCGACGGCACTAGAACCTGTTTTCCTCCATTTGTTCCTTTTTGCTTCGAATTTGTTCCTTTTCGCTTCTTTTCGCTCCAATCACCTAAAATCATCATACCTGCAACAAATCATGAAAAATACCTTTTTTAAAGTGCAATATCACCAAAAATAGGTAAAATTATATAGCAAAAAAAGTATATATTTTTGGTGCATCACGTACTTTAAGAAAAATTCGAAAATAACAAAAACAATCTGAAGATCCTCACAAAATGTTGAACAACTTAGATAATCAAAGAAATGAAAATGAAATTTTACCAAGACCTTTAAGAGATTATGCTAACCCAACAACAGATGAAATTCACTTAACTATCCAAAATCCTGATGTTGCTGCTAATTCATTTGAGCTTAAACCTGTCATTATCCAAATGGTACAAAATAATCAATTTTGAGGAACACCTAATGAAGATCCTAATTTACATCTTCCAAGTTTTCTAGAATTGTGTGCTACTTTTAAATATGATGGAGTGTCGAATGATGCTGTCAGAGTTACACTTTTTCCTTTTTCATTAAGGGATAAAGCCAAGGCGTGGTTAAATTTGTTAGCACTGGATCTATCAGAACTTGGGGAGAATTTTCACAAAAACTTCTATCAAAATATTTCCCTCCATCAAAAACTGCTAAGCTAAGAAATTATATTACATCTTTTGGTCAGTTTAAAGGGGAATCAATATGTGAAGCTTGGAAATATTTAAAGATCTCCTTAGGAAGTGTCCACATCATGTTTTACCAAATTGGTTAATAATTCAAATATTTTATAATGGATTAGTGGGATCTCTTAGATCAATTACAGATGCTGATGCTGGTGGATCATTAATGTCAAAACCTTTTGATGAAGCATATTCATTAATAAAAGAGATGGCTACTAACAATTTTCAATGGCCCTTTAAAAGGGTAAATCCTAAGAGAGTAGCTAGTATCCATGATTCTGATGCTATAACTATGATAGTATCTCAAATTATTTCGAAGAAAATAGATTAGTATGAAATAAATTATTCTCAAACACCCCCAGTGTTAGAGGAAAATTCATTAGGACGGATAATAGAATCTCAAACACCCTATGAGACCTTAAATGCTATAAAATAATAGACCCAACAATCCTTATTCAAATTATTATAATCCTAGTTGGAAGAATTGCCTGAATTTTAACTGGAGTAATAATAACAATGTTACTGTTAACCCACAATGGGGAAATTATTCTGT
The DNA here is from genome assembly GCA_022702705.1 of Papilionanthe hookeriana x Papilionanthe teres. Lineage (NCBI taxonomy): Eukaryota > Viridiplantae > Streptophyta > Magnoliopsida > Asparagales > Orchidaceae > Papilionanthe > Papilionanthe hookeriana x Papilionanthe teres. The sequence continues at coordinate 43,051,442 of CM040435.1, read as the reverse complement.
AAACTCAGTAGAAAATTTGAACAACCAAGGAAACACAAACTATAGACCTTCTTATCCTCCAGGTTTTAATAGTAACCCACAATTTAAGGAAAAGAAGTTGTTTCCTGAAAAATTAATTTTATATATGGGTAATCATTTACAAACTCAGGGTGTTGCGATTAAGAACATTGAGAATCAATTAGAATATATTTTCACTGCGCTTAATAATAGACCTTCATAAACTCTTCCTAGTATGTTGAGATGAACCCAAAAGATAAAAAAAAGAGCAATTAAGGCTATTCAATTAAGGCGTGGAAAAGAATTAGAAACGAGAGTGCAAAAAGAAGTTGAAACTGAGAAAGAGAAGGTGAAAATTGAAAAAGGGACTAATAAAATAGATCCAGACTTAAAATATCCGCTTGAAACAATGAAAATTACTATAGAAAAACCATCACCTCCGTTTCCTCAAAGACTGAGAAAACAAAATTGGGATTACTGATTTATGAAACTTTTAGAAATCCTTAAGAAATTAACGGTAAATATTCCCTTTTGTTGAAACAATAGAACAGATGCCTAATTATGCAAAGTTTATGAAGGATATTCTTAAAAGGAAAAGAAAGTTCATAGATCATGAGATTGTTGCACCTAGCGGAGAGTGTAGTGCAATTATTCAAAAAAGAATCAAAAAAAAAAGTTAAAGATCCTGGTAGTTTCACTATCGATTGTGCTATAGATGAAAAATTTTTCACACGAGCTTTATGTGATCTAAAAACTAGTATTAATCATATGCCTTTATCAACTTTCAAAAGAATGAGAATAGGAGAAATTTCATCTACTTCTGTAACTCTTCAGTTAGCTAATCGTTCCATTACTTATCCTAAAGGAGTTGTGGAAGATGTATTAGTTAAGGTGGACAAATTTATCTTTTATGTGGATTTTATTGTATAAGATATGGAGGAAGAAAAAGAAATTCTGATTATTTTGGGAAGACCATTCCTTGCTACTAGAAGAGCTATGATTGATGTTCAAAAAGGAGAATTAACAATAAGCGTTAATGATCAAGAGGTGACATTTAATATTCTGAAATCTATGAAATATTCCTCAATAGAAAAAGATGATGAATGCTTTCGAATGGAAATCTGTGATTATTTTAGATATGATCATTTTAAAGAAATGTTGGAAGAGAAAATAGAATGTGAAAATTTGAAACGTGAGGATGATAAGGAAATTGAAGATGATTTAGATGATATGAAGAATGAAGATTTAGATTATGTTCAGGAAAGATTGAAGTGTTTGATACTATGAAAAGTGATCATAAAAGTTTAATTCCATCTATCATAAAACCCCCTGAACTTGAAATGAAAATTCTTCCTAATCATTTGAAATATATGATTTTAGGAGAATTATCTACCTTACCAATTATTGTATCTTCAGATTTGAATGAATATCAAGAATAAAAATTATTGGATACTTTAAAAAGATATAAAAAGGCTTTTTGTTGGACCTTAGACGATATTAAAGGAATCAGTCCTTTGATCTGTATGCACATAATTTTGTTGGATAAACAACATAAACCTAGAGCTGATCTGTAAAGGAGATTAAATCCAATGATGAATGAAGTAGTTATGAAGGAAATTTTAAAATAGCTTGATGCTGGAATTATTTATTCAATTTCAGACAGTGTTTGGGTAAGTCCAATCATTGTGTCCTAAAGAAAGGAGGAGTGACTGTTGATGTAAATGAACATAATAAAACTATACCAACAAGACAAATTAGTGGCTGGCGAATTTGTATTGATTATAGAAAATTAAATGCTGCCACTAGGAAAGATCACTTTCCTCTTCCATTTCTAGATCAATGTTTGATAGACTTGCCGGACTCAAGTACTATTACTTTTTGGATGGATATACAGCTTATCATCAAATATCCATTGCTCATGAGGATCAAGAAAAGACTACATTTACTAGTCCTTATGGAACTTTTGCTTTTAAAAGAATGCCCTTTAGATTATGTAATGCACCTGTAACGTTTCAAAAATATATGATGTCTATTTTTAGTAATTTAATTGATAATGAAATAGAAGTATTAAGAATGATTTTTTTGTATTTCAAACTTCATTTAACATATGTTTGAATAATTTAGAAAACGTTTTGGAGCTTTGTGAGAGAACAAATTTAGTTTTAAATTGGGAAAAATGTCAATTTATGGTTGCAGGAGGAATTGTACTTGGACATAAAATTTCTGAACTTTGTATGGAGGTTGACCCTGCAAAGATTCAGATTATTGAAAAATTACCACCTCCTACTACAGTGAGAAGGGTAAGAAGTTTTTTAGGACATTCTGGGTTTTACAGGCTTTATATTAAAGAATTTTTGAAAATTACTAAACCGTTGAGCCAACTTTTAAAAAAGATAAGAAATTTGATTTTAATGAAGAATTTCTTAATGTATTTGAACTATTAAAAGAAAAACTAATCACTGCCTCCATAATTGTTTCACCTAATTGGGAGAAACATTTTAACTTATGTGTGATGCCAGTGATTTTGTGATTGGAATTTCTTTAAGACAAATGTATGATAAAATGTTCAAGGTTATTTAATATGCTAGTAAAACTTTTAATGAAGCTCAAATTAATTATACCACTACGGAAAGAAAATTATTAGTTATTGTGTATGCTTTCGAAAAGTTTAGACGTTATCTGATTGGAACTAAATGTATAGTGCATATGGACCAATCAGCTATCAAATATTTAATGTAAAAGAAGGATGCCAAACCAAGATTAATCAGATGGATACTTCTAATGCAAGAATTTGACTTTGTGATAGTTGATAGAAAAGGAACTGATAATCTAATTGCTGACTATTTATTTACACTGCAGTATTATAAACTATTTGAATTTGAGAAGAAAATTACAGAAACTTTCCTTGATGAACAACTTGTTGACCTCATTTTTGGTGAGGTCTTTTCTCTCCTTAGTGCTTAGGATCTAGCCATAGGACTTCTCATTGACTATCCTAGAGGACTAGAAATGGAACCCACCACTTAGAAATTCAGACACCTCTTAACTCTTCTTGAACCCCACAGATGACCATAAACCTCCAAACCCCTTTGGAAGATTGAAAGTCGAGTGTGGAGGTGCGAGGATTAGTTCCTATGGGATGGTCGAGCCATAGAACAACCACAGGTGGCACGGTCCTAGTGATGGTTAGCCTGCACACACCACACTCTCACACACATCCCAAATCCTAAAACCACTCTTACCCAACTTGGCTTCCTGACTCATGTAGGAAATTCATAGGGATGGACCTCAACCCCTAAGCCCTTGGCTAAGAAGGTTAGGAACAACATATTGAGTGCCTAAAATGAGTCCTCTCATGGCTCTTGTTAGCTTAACATGGCTTTATGGCTCAACAAAAATGGTTTCATTTTACTCACATCTAATCAATCTTCATTTTTGCCAAAATTTCAATTTTTGACTCCCAGCCCTTAAACTTTCCCAAAATTACTAAATTGCCACTGAAAAGAGCCCTGAAACTCAAAACTTCACGGTCACCCGGGCTCTCAAAAAAAAATCATTCCAGAGTGTTCCTCTCGTCAAACTGAGAAGTTTGACTGTAAACATGTCATACTTCTGAGCTACCTTTGGGCCCCTCGCGGCCAAAATAGCCGATACTTAAAAAACGCTCCGGGATTCATAAAACCTTCCACATAAATCAAAAATGACCCCGAACACTTTTGTTTGGCTCCAAATTTCTTTCTAAACCACCTCAAGCCTTTAATTCAGCCTTTTGACCACTTACCCCCAAACTCCCCAAAATTACCAAAATGCCCTTCATAGCTAAAAATTTCGAAAAATCCAAAAAATCCCACAAAATCCCAAAAATTCCAAAATATTATCCACATCATTTTCTTCAACTGCTACATACCCCAATTTTGTCAATTTAACCCAATTTGATCAAGAATTCCAAGTTGGCCCTTAAGGCCCAAAATTGACCAAGTAACCCAACCCATCCCAAATTGAACCCAAATGTCATCCAATTTTCCCCAAATTTGTTTTGAAACCTTTCTAACAACCCTAAAAACAAAACTCTACATTAATTTGCCCCCAATTTGATCCCTAAATCCACCCAAGTCCAACCAAACCCAATTCACCCAAAATTGACCCCATGTCCAAATCCATCAAATTGATCATCCAATTTAATTCAAAATCACTCCAAATCTTTTCCAAACTCTTTATAACACCTTCCTAAGCCAAACTCAACATTCACTTAGCCCAAATTTTGACCCAAAACTAACCCAAACTCAAGCCCAAGTTCACCCCAAATTTTGAAGGCCTGAAATCAAGCCCATGAGCTAAATCACTTCAATTAGCCCAAATCCACTCAAAAGCCCACATGCCAATTATCATTTGTCATCCCTTTAATGAAATTCACTCCCTAAGTTCCAAATCAATCATCAAATAATTCCAAATGGAGTATCATGCCAAATCATCTCAAAATAACCAAAGAATTCAAAAATACCTTTCTCATGCAAATTGACGAAGCCTAGCTAAGCCAAATGTGAGCCATAGAACTTTGTTCCAAGCTAAATGACAAGCCATGCTTGAGCCACATGAAGCCATGAGGGCCTTTGCCATGTCACCAAACCATTAATGGTAAATGGAGGGACCACTTTCCAACCTCTTTAAAAAAGTTTTTAACCACTCTAATGATACACTCTAACCAAACTTAACAAAAATCCCTTGGATGGGGACTTCTCCACCTAAAGGGGGCTGACCCAATTGATCTCCCATCAGCCCAAATCAAGCCTTGGTGAGTGCACCAAGACAAATCCATGCTTTGACCCAAATTGACCCAAAAATGGCCCTTACACCCATACCACTTAAATCCATGCCTTTACACATGGAATAACCCAATTGATTGCACCAAAATCAAACTCTAACCTCCCCTCCACCTAAGCACACATTTTGAACCCACTAATCAACCCCCATGGCCACCCAAGCTCCACCATAACCTTCTTTATTTAAACCCCACCTCTCATGGCCAAAAGAGAGGAGATGAAAGATTACCTTGGGGAGACCATGCCAAATTGTTCACAAAGCTTCTCCAAGCATTTCTAAGCTCAATCAAACCATTACCAATTGAGGCCTAACCTCTTGGACGAAGGTATCAAATTTTTTTCTTTCCAACCGAGCATGTTTTAATTTTCTGTAAATATTTACATGCTTTAAGTATATCATCACCATATAGATGTGTGTTACTCGATTATACGATCATTTTAAAAAAAATTCACTCAATTTCGTTGAGAAACGAGTGAGATATCAAGGTTTGAAGGTGGACGGTTTTGGGTGAATAGCACTAGGAGAGAGGAGCAGTAGCCGTCCGATCACGTGTGTATATCACGGACGGCCGAGATGCAGTCGGACAGGAGCTTCAACCATAAACAGAAACGCATCAGCCAATCATGGAGCGACACGTGGCTCCCTTGATAGCGATAGTTTGAGAGGGAAATTGGATTTTTTATTTACTTTTGAACATAAACTTCAAAAAATCATAACTTTTCATAGAAAACACCAAAAAATAAAATAAAAATACCCACTTGCTCACTGAAACGAGGAGAATAATGCGGATATAATTTCATATTTATTTAATGTATATTTTATTTTTAATTAATTAAATAGTGTTTTCAATCTTTCAATTCTTCATGCATGTAGGAGCTTCACCATAACATGAAATTTTGATATGTTATTCTATGCATAATGGTGGATCTTTCCTGATTTTTCCAAAGTCAAGGAAGATTTCCATGATGAGATATCTATTTTTCAATATTATGCATCAGTTTTTCTATAATAATTATAAAAATTATCATGTTGCTTCAAAAAATCTAGAAAAATTAGAGTGTGTTCCCTTTGACTAGAGAAACATTAGAAAATTATCTCATGATTTATTTCAATCAAACAAACTCTAATTTGGCCAAAATGTCAAAACTAAGTTTTAATTAATTAGGAATAACCACACATCAAAATCACTTGAAAATAATTCTCCACGGTCACTTCAAATGTAGAGAAACTCACATAAAAATTTCAAGTCATTTGAAAATAATTATCCCCATTAAATGAATTATTTAAGTTGTATGGCCATTTTTAAAATTAAAAAATTCATAAAACACAAAATACATTTCAAAAATTCACCAAATTGGTTTTGTGGGCTCTCTGATATCAGAGGAGTCTAAAAAAATTAAAATTGGAATTTTCTAAAAATTTTCATTTTTAATCATATTTTTAATATTTTAATAATTAAAAAATCATAAAAATCACAAAAATATTAAAAATCATAAAAATATCATATTTCACCTCCTAATCACTTAGGAACAAACCAAATATTTTTCCTAAGCCTCAAAATAAAGAAATTGAATTTTAAAACCTTAAGACAATTTTTAATATTAAAAATAGATTTTTCAACCTTTTCACTAAATTAATTCTAGTAAATCAAAGAAAAATCATAAAAATATAAAATTTGTTTCTATGAACTCCTTGAGGTTAGAGAGACTTAGGAAAAATATAAAATTCATTTTTTAACTTTAATTTTATTTTATAATTAATTAACACTCTAAAATTCAAAATAATTATAATAAATAAAATATAATTCAAAAAATCACCAAAATTGGTCCAAGTGGTCCTCTGGTCAGTAGGAACATCTCATAATTTTCCTAAGGACAGAAACCTTACCTTGGTCATATTGTTGAATTTTAATTGAAAACCCTTATTTTTCACAAAAATAATTATATAAATTAAATTAAATTCAGAAAAATCACATTTTCCCCTCTAATGTCTTAATTGACATATGAGTGAAGTGACATAAAAATTTTAAGTTCATTTGAGCTAAATTTGATGAGTTATGAAATAAATAAGCCTAAAGGGGCATAAAGGTAATTAAAGAATTTTAACCCTAATTAATATTTAGGTTTAATCAAGGGGAGGGTAAAATATCTGATTTTAAAATTTCATTAGATGATTGAAACCTAGGGAATTAAGGGGTAGAAACCCATTAATCTTCTCGAAAATATTTAAAGTAAATTTTAATTAATTAAACAATTTGAATTTTGGAAGAATAAGTTAAAATTTGGATTATTAAGATTAGGGATATGATTTTAGAAGATATCAATTCTTTAATTTAAAATCCCTAAATGAATCACTTTAATAATATTCAACTCTTAATCAAACTCAAAAATGATAATTGAAATTAATAATTAAATAATTAAAAGGAAAATAAACTTTAATTAAATTAAAAGCTTAAAACATTAAATGATTTAACAACCAAATAAAAAATAAATTTTAAACATTTAAAATTAATTTAAAAATATCTTAAAAACAAACTTAAAACAAATTTGAAACCTTAAGTAACCTCAAAACAATTCATAATTAAAAATATTAAAATCAAACTAATTAAAATCAACCAAAGTATCACAATTAATCCAAATCAAGTCATCAAAATTTAATAAAAATAAACAATTTAAACATCTCTTTCAACCTAAGCAAATTTAAAATATTAAAATTAATCTGAAATATTAAGATCATTTAAAATATAAAGAATTAATTGAATTAAAATAACTTGAACACTATTCCAAACTTATAATTATTAATCAAAGTTTTATAACTAACCAAATCACTTTAAATCATCAATTCCAATGTTTAATTAAGAATTGTTAAAACCTTTAACAAACTGATTTCCCCATAAAGGCTTTTATTATTATAAATCTTAAATATAGCATTAAGTGAAATGTCACTTCATTCATAGGATAATCAAGCATCCTAATTCACTGAGCAAGAAGCAAAAAAATTAACTAAAACCTTGGATGATCAATTCATCTGTACAATAAAATTCATTTGGACTCGAAATGATCCCAGAAGTATTGAAAAGATATTTAAGACCCGTCCTAAACACTTTCTCAATATGATGGAATGTTTTAGAAGAACAATCAAACTTAATTGTTCTTTGGTGAAGAAAATCATCCTTAACAAGACACAAGAACCTAGACATCATAAGAAATGACTAGCAATAGGATTAGGAACTTGGTAGACAACCAGAACCTTCCCTCAGCCTTACGTAGGGACTTGTTGCAAATATTTAAATGCTTTGACATGTGTTTTAAGTGCAGCTTGGAATAACGGGAAGACCCTCCAGGTACGCTTTTATTTTATTGCAATTTACTTACCTGTACCGCACTTTACTTTTCTTGCATGTTAAGATAAGAGTGTCACCCTGCATGAAAACTGAAACCTTTAGGATAGCCACTAAACTGAAACCCAAAACTAAATTAAAATCAGCACAAGATAAAATTCACCGCCACAACATTCAAAATATAAAACAACTCAAAATTTAATCACAAACAAAATAACAAAACTACAACTACAACTAAATTAAAACATCTCGTTGGATGATCGGAAATACCTCGGATGATGTAACCCACGTGTTGCTAACAGGATTTCCCACTGTCTAAATGAAAGTGTGGAACTCATTCAGTTGAGTTTAGCAAATTCATCTGGACTAAGTGAATCCGATGAAAATAATGGAGCCGGGATGACGGAACCGTGGGATCTTAATCGGTTTTGTTTAATCAACTTTAAGATTTGTTTTAATTAAAACATTAAAGACATTTGGACTTTAAGATTTCTCTAAACCAAAACACTTCTCTCATCTCTTGATTTTCACTTTTTAAAACTAAACCTCTGCAACAACAAGGAGCTTGGAGCATTGTGGGCAACACAACCATTGTCATCAGCAAAACCCGTTCCTTAGTCTAAATAATAAAACCATAGGATTTCGAGGTGGTTTGCTTAGTGCAACATAAATCCTCAATTTTTCATTAGGCGTTTGCATAATTGTGTTATGCAAATTAAGCCCTAACCGGTCTTAGGACTCCGTGGTAGTCATTTGGTACGACATAAACCCTCACATCTTCGAGGCTATTTATGTGATCATATCATACAAGCATAAGTCCTAATTAACTAAAATTGGCAGGATTACAACATTAAATAAACTCTCAAATTGAAGCCAAACTATAGGATAGTTGGGAAGTCACCGAAGTTTACTTCGAGTCCGTGACATCCCCTACTTCTCTTCCTTTGGACTCCTAAAATAAAATGTTCTAAATTTGAGCTATTCTCTATTGAAATTTCCAAAATCCAATTGTTTGAAAACCTTAAACTTTGAAATTCTTGAGAGTAAAACCACTGATCATTATCGAGTGTTTTCTTAAGTGTCTTCGGACATTTAAGATGTAATTAACTATAGGGGCTTGCCCTTATAGGGAACTTTAAGAACCCGGAGTAATAAAAACCACGCTTAATTCCTTTGTATTAAGCAGGGGAACTTGCCGGCTTATAAAATTGGTTCGCAGACCAAACGGATGTCACAAATCATCTAGTTTATTTAATTGAGCCCCATCATCAAGCAGTGTGTCTATTCTTCGGGATAGATACACGGTTTGTGGTGCGGTGCTTGTTTAGATAAACTATTTCGAGATGAGAGATCGGTTTGATTTCATATCTTAAAATTTTCAAACTTAAAATTATTTTCAAAATTAAATGTTACTTTATAAATTATATATATATTTAAATTAAATTTAAAATTTAAAATTCGCAGACAATTTATGTTAGACGACCCCTTTTCAAAATACAACACACAACCTAAAAATATGCCGACACAACTGTACATCATTAACGAAAGGAATTTGCCTTGGTATGTTTATATTGTGAATTATATAGTAAGTGATATTTTGCCACCTGATTTAACAAGACAAAAACAAAAGAAATTTAGATATGATGCTTAATTTTACTTTTGGGATGAGTCCTACTTATATAAATAGTGTAAGGATCTTATTATTAGAAGATGTGTGCCATATGAAGAAATTGAACCAATTATTCGGAGTTGTCATGATTCAGAATTTGGAGGACATTTTGGTACTGATAAAACTGCTTATAAGATTTTACAATCTGGATTTTATTGGCCTACTCTTTTTAGGGATGTATATAGATATATAAAATCATGTGATCAATGTCAGAGAGTAGGTAATATTTCTAGAAGAAATGAAATGCCTCTAAATTTTACTTTGAAAGTTGAGATCTTTGATGTATAGGGATTGGATTTTATGGGATCATTTACTCCTTCATTTGGAATTTTATATATATTGGTTGTTGTTGATTATGTCTCAAAATGGATTGAAGCAATTACTTTACCAAGATGTGATACTCGGAGTGTTTCAAAATTTTTAATGAAAAATATTTTTACAAGATATGGAATGTCGGGAGCGATCAATAATTGATGGTGGATCTCATTTTAGGAATAATCTAATTCAGAGATTGGTTGGAAAATATAATATTATTTATAAAATCTCTACTGCCTATCATCTCTATACTAGTGGTTTAACAGAAGTGTCTAATATTAAATTAAAAGAATTTTGTAGAAAACTATGGATCTTCACAAATTAAATTGGTTTGTGAGATTATATACTGCATTGTGAGCATATAGAACTGCTTTTAAGTCCCCTATCAGAATTTCTCCTGATAGAATAGTATTTGGAAAGACTTGTCACTTACCTGTAGAATTAGAGCATCAAGCATATTGGGCAATAAAAGAGCTGGATTTTAACTTAAAGAATGCAGGTGAGAACAAATTTGTGCAATTGAATGAATTGGAAGAAATTAGAAATGAATCTGATCATAATGATATAATTTATAAGAAGAAAATGAAATTATGGCATGATCGGAAGATATTAAGAAAGAAATTTGAACCCAGGCAGAAAGTTTTGCTTTATAATATAAGATTGAAATTGTTTTTTGGAAAACTAAAGTTTAGGTGGATATGACCTCTTACTGTTATAATAGTTTCTTCTTTTGGAGCGGTTAATATTGAGGATCCTAAAACTGGAAAGATATTTAAAGTTAACGAGCATAGATTAAAACCATATTTTGAAGGGTATCGACCAGATTTTAAAGAGGTTTTAATGTTAAGTCATCTTGAATAACTGAAAGTTTGTCAGGATGAAGACGTTAAACCAAGCGCTTTGTGGGAGACAACTCATATTTATCTTTGTTATATTGTCTTACTAGTTTTTAGTAGTTGTAATTGTAGTTAGTCATATTTGAGTCCTACTCACTCATAAAGATCATAAAAGAATGAAAATTATTAGATCATATCGAAAAATTGGAATATTTCGAACTAAAATGAAGTTCAGTGCATTTTTGAACACTGGCGATGCCGGCGCCTGAATGGACGCTGCTGGGGCCCTATTCCAGAGAGCAGTACCTTATTTTAAGATTTGGGGGCCGCCGACACCCTATCTGACGCCGCCGACGCCGAAGGTCTATTGACGGTTCTTAGAGTTTCAAATTGCAATTTTTGGCAGTTTTAGGCGGGATTTCATCCTAGTAACTTCAAAACATGTTGTTAACCCCCTAAACTTCAGAAAAATGAAAGGATTCATTCCAAGTTTGCATCCAATGGATTCCAACTCTGTAGAAACCTTGAGATTTAGAGTTTTCAACCGACGAAAGTTCATCAGTTTTGAGACAACAAAGTGATGATGAAGAGGAGGATTATCAAAGAAAGAGGCTTTGTGAATCGAGGTATGGATACTCCAAGTACTCGAGTAGAAGAAATTATTGTGCAGAGTCATTTGGAAGTGTTGTGCTACACTACTGTTGTTGTAGTCGTTCATGTTGTGAAAGAGTTTTATGCAAATCTTCATGGAATCAACCAAGGAGTCCTCTATGTGTGAGGCGGGTTTGTACAATTCACTCCTTCAAAGATTAATGATTTGCTTATGATTGAGAACACGTCTATCTACCATTATATGAATTTTGATGCGACGAGACACAACATGAATGAAATTTATCACTATTTGACGGATCAAGGTGAAGATTGGGAGATAAGAAACAACAAATTTGTAAGTTTTTAGACTGCAATTTTAAATCTGGCATTAAAGCAATGACATTACTTCATTTCTGCAAAGTTACTTCCAACTATGAAAATTAGCAAAGTGACAAAGGAAAGTGCAATTTTAAATTATTGTATTCAAACTGGCAGGCCGATCGATATTGATATTATAATTGTGAAATTTGTATTAGGATTGACTGTTCATGGATCTAAATATGGGCTGGGACATCCTTCCACCATATTTCTTCTTTGCAGCCAGTCACAGATTCCATATGAAAGTTGGGAAAAAGTGCTTCTTCCTTGGAGGCCTATAGACCAAACTAATCTTTATGACTATCAGGCAATAGGAGATGAGAATGATATGAGCCTCATTATAGATCAACCATCTCAGAGTTCACGACCTATTCAGCCTTACTTTCCTGAAAGTTCACAAGTGATTTTGAAGAAGATCAAGATGTTAGAGAAAGAGTACAGAATCTCATGAATGATATTAATAAGATCTCTGATTTATTTGATCACTTGGATTGGAGAATGAAAGAACAATTTGATCACACTTGGCGAATTGAAGATAGTTTGGTAAATGTGATGAAAAGGAATGTTCTGATTGCTGAGAATTTGACTGATGAATTCCTGTATCGTCCTTTCTACAATCTGTTTGTGCATCGTCAATCTGTGGGAGATATCAGAGGAGAAGATAGTACTGAGACTGACGATGAGTAGTGACTCTGCTTTATATTTAGTATTTGGTATATTTATTATGCTTTAGTGTGCTTAGTGTTCGCTTGATTGATTTTGTAGTATGTGTTTAGACTTATTATGCTTGGATTATGTGTTTGTGTTTAGTTTTCAGCGTTAGAATATCATAGTGTGTTTGCGGTGTTGAATCTCTATGGCTTGATGAACTCATATGGTGAATGCTTAAGTGTGTATGCTTGTAATTTGGATTTTATATATTAAAGTGATGTTTTGTGTTGTTTGTGTAAATTTGATGTTAGTTAATTGCTTAATTAATGAAATAGATGCTTAAAGAGGCTAATTATGTGATGACATAACATTGAAACGATCGAAATTGCAAAAATTTTACAAACCCAGAAATTGAACTAGCATCGCCGGCGCCCAAATACAGAGAGTTGGGCTATTTAAATTAAATAGAGCGTCGACGGTGCCCTATTACTTAAAAGACTTAAAACCTCTTAAATTCATGATTTTTGCCCTGGGACGCGCCTATTTTGCCATTTCATCGTCTTCTACCTCCATTCAACACATATTTGGAATCTAGGGCTTGTTAAATCAAAGATTTCAAGCAATTTCAAGGCTTTTAAAGTGCAGATATTAACTTCTTTTGGTAAGAGCTTCACCCTAAACTAAACATCTTTTATTTTCACCATGAAAATTTTTCACATTATTTAGATTCGAAATTTGGAATTTTTTAGATTTTCCATAGTGATTTAAACTCTTACATACTTAGAGTTGCTTTAGGAGTCTCCTACATTGTGATTTTGAAATTTATTGGATTTTCTTGCAAATTTTTAGACAACTTCACATGGCCCCTAAAACAAGTAGAGGCAAGAGAAAGATGGATTTTGATGAAGATAGATTTGTTAATGTGAAATCACAATATTGTTTCAATTCATTCATGTATAACAAAAAGTGTATTCAAGACCGGGCTTTTGAAAATTTGGGAGGATCTCTAGAGCGGTTAATTTCTGATCGACATTTGGAAACCTTTTGTTATTTTACTGCTGATGCGATTATGGGTACTGTTAGAGAATTTTATACAAATATGCCTTGGACTGACACAAAATATGTGCTTGTTTGTGGAAAATTGGTAGGGTTTACCCCTCAACGTATTAATACTTTTTATCAATTAAGGGGAACTTCATATTGCAAATATGAAAACTTTCGTACTACTGAAGCTGAAATGAACGAAGTTATTGCATTTCTTACTGATGGAAAAGAGGAATGGAAAGTAAAATAAAGACAAATGATTAATTTCCCTTCTTCCAAGTTAAATGTAGCATCTAAAGCTTGGCACTATTTCATGTCTGCTAGATTACTACCTTCTTACCATCACAACAAAGTCACTAGAGATAGAGAGATTCTCAATTATTGTATTAAAACTATGAAACATATTGGTATTGGATAGATTATCTTCAAGAATATTCAGACTATTGCTAGAGGAGAAACCACTGGTGGATTAGGACATCCTGTCCTGATTCATGCATTATGTGCACGGTCTGGAGCTGAGTTTGATAGTACTGAGGAGTTAGTCCATCCATTATTATTTGTACTTATGAGTCTCATGAAGTAGGGAGAGAAAAAATTAGGAGTACTGATATTCCTACCACCAGCCAGGACATACCATCTACTTCTGTTGCTCATACATTGTCTGATGTTATGGAGCAGTTGAGGATTCAGAGTGACAGTATTGATAGAATCCATAGCAGGATGGATGAATTAAAGGCTCGAAGCAATGTTAATGAAGATTATATGAGGAGGAGAGTTGAGCATGGTATTGCTTACCATGATGCTCAGGTTAGATATATAAGCGGAGACACTGGAGTGACATTTCCTACATACCCCAGCTATGTTCCTTATCGACTTGATCATGCAGATGAATCTGAGGATGCTGGTGATGATGACTCGTAGTTTTATGATTTTTGTTTTAATTGTTTGTTGTAGTACTTCTATGTGTTGTTATTTTTTTCTGTGATGTGTGAAGTCTATAAATGTATCTGTGTCAAAAACTAAAAATGTAGTGAACTATATGATAGTGATTTGGATTGAGATTATGATGTTATGTTGGATGTTTAATGTTTAAGTGTTTAATATTTATTCACCCTGCAAATCTTTAATATTATATGTCCCTGGTTCTAACTGTTTCATGCTTGTTAGCTTAATTTTTTTGATGAATTCCACCATATCTTCTGAAGATTTCAAAATCACAGCACAAAAAAGTTAGTTTTCTTTTACTCTCTACCTTTTCAAATTTATATATATATAATGAAAAACTTAAGTTTGGGGGAAGGTGGAATATTAACTCTTATTTGTTCTCAATTAATATAATTTCAAAAATTATTAGCATGACTTTTAGTAGTTGAACCTAACTTTAGATAACTAAATTTTTTATTTCATTTAAATATTATAGTAGATTTGGATGAAAGTTTTTAGTAATAAAAGTTAATTTTATAAG
This sequence comes from Papilionanthe hookeriana x Papilionanthe teres, assembly GCA_022702705.1. Taxonomy (NCBI): domain Eukaryota; kingdom Viridiplantae; phylum Streptophyta; class Magnoliopsida; order Asparagales; family Orchidaceae; genus Papilionanthe; species Papilionanthe hookeriana x Papilionanthe teres. The sequence continues at coordinate 43,036,335 of CM040435.1, read as the reverse complement.
GTTAAGATATTTAGTATGAGAGGATTGGACTATAGTTGATTATTTAAAGTAAAGAAAACTGTATTTTTGAAATGTTAAGAGACTTAAAGAACTATGTGTGAAGAAAGGATTGTGACTTTATGATAGATTATAAAGCTGTTATATATTTATAAAGTAAGGAGATGTTTCAAGTTTCAACTTTAGAAAGAGAAGAGTGAAGTTCAAAACTATTAAAGGCTATCTAGATATAATAATCCTCACAAGAAAAATAGAAAAGAAAAAAAAAAGAAAAAAAAAGGGGAAAAGAAAAAGAAAGAAAATATTGTGAGGAGAAGCTTGAGGATATGCCTAATAAAAAATTGGCTTCACTTGAATCAACCTAAAGGAAGAAATTTGTTACATTTCTAAATTTATATTTAAAGTATTAGCCTACTTTCTAATATAGTTTCCATGAACTTCTTTTTCATATAGTCTTTCAAGGCACCCTAAATGTGACAAATAATAGTTCATCTTGAAACAAATAGAAAACTTGAACTCTTAGACTTGACTACTGAATGTTCTTATACCTGTAGTTTTAACCTAAGTTACTGAACTTCTTTCTAAAAATCTTACTATTATATTTATTTAAATAAAAAATCATAGTATTCTATAAGTGAAAAATTTACTACTTTGAGTTATATTTTTATGTAGTAAAAGGATTACTTGAGGACAAGTAATAGTTAAGTTTGGGGGATTTTGATGCACCAAAAATATGTTATATTTTTGTGATATAATTTGTACTTATTATTTGTGAGATTGCACTTTAAAGGAAGGTATTATTCATGATTTGCTGCAGGTATGATAATTTTAGGTGATTTGAGCAAAAGAAAGCGAAAAGGAATGAATTTGGAGCAAAAAGAGGTAAACTGAAGAATTCGGCATTTTGGCACCACCGAAGCCCAATTCCAGTGAGTTCAGAATTTAAATGGCGGACCAGCACCGCTGGCGCCCTATCCAGCGCCACTGACGGCATATACAGCGTCGCCGGTGCCTTATCCAGCGCCGCCGACGCCCTATGTCGGTGGAAGTGAATTTTAATGTATTTAGATGCTTTTTGAAGGGTTGCTTGAGAAAACTCTTGGGGAATTTGTTTCTAAACTATTTCAAATAGATTTGGAAGCAAAGAAAGAGAGATAGGACAGGGAGAAAATTCTTTTGGAGTGAGGAAAGTGTGTTAGGGTTTGTGGAGAGTGTGTGGTAAGTGTGTAAAAGACTTGTTTTGTGAGGGATTCTTCTCTAAAGAGTGTAGGAGAAGGAGGAAAGTGAGAGTTTACTTCTTATTTTCTATTCTAAAGAGAGAATTGAGTGTTGTAGTGAAGAGAGAAAATGATTCAAAGGAACTTCAAGGGATTTACTTGGAAAAATTTTGAGATAAGTTGTATTTACTTTTGTGGTTTGTAGGACTTTGCATTTATATATAAAATCTATATATTGTTGTATATTCCTTATGAATTCTGAGTAGATTTCTTTGTCTTTCTTCTTGCAATGAGATGTCGTGAAGTGTTGATGTAGATTTGATGTGACATAAAAATATTAAGAAATTGTGATGATTTTTCACTTTGAACCTAATTTACTTTTTGATCTGGTCAATTGAATTGTTAAAATTTGTTGTGAAACAATCAATTCAAAAGGACTAAGTGTTCTACAACAGTAGTGGAGAATTCATGCAATGTCCATGAATGAGTTGCATAGTTCATGGGAATTGAGTGCAAATAAATTGGGAAATGTGATTTGATGAGTGTCAAATTGGAGATTTTAGAGTGACAGACTGAATCCCCAATTTGGTCCTAAAGTTTGGTAACTTAAGCTAGGGTTAGCCTTCAGGTGAAGGGAAGTGGGAGCTCTGAAGTGAGAGCCAATATCCTCCTAGCCTAACCATAGATTTAGTGACTAAGCCTAGGATTTGTCAATATTCTTTACATAACTTGGAAGAGGGGGTACTCTGATGAGGGTAAAAGATATAAATGCTCCTATTTTGCACAATACAAATTTATTATCAATTTATATCAATCACTCATCATCGAATCATTGCAAGAGGAAAGATAATTTTCCATATTCAAACATTTCAATACAAAACTTAGTGTGTGTGTTAGTTAATCCCGTTTAGAAATTTAGAAATTAATTTTAGTTAAATATGCCTTAGTTATCTTTGCACTAGCAAATTAAATAGTACTTGAACTTGCATTGCGAATTGAGTATTGGATTTCAAAATCTTTACTATATTTTGAAAAGTTCCTACCTTCCTCGTGAGATCGATAACCAGGACTCCACTAGAGCCCTGTATTACTTGAATGATATGTATACTTGTGTATACGAGTGACTGCCTAATTATTAAATTAATCTTATTGTGAAACTGAATTGAAACTATCTTTTGAATATTTACGTTAGAGGCAGCGCACCCGACCCGATCAAGTCTCAGTGCTTTCCTTCCTAAATTGATAGAAAATTTTGGTACCACTTGGGTTGAATGTGATTCCTAGTGCTTTCCTTCTCAATCTAGTGAGTCACAATGCTTTTTCTTCCTAATGTGACAAAGATTTTCACTACCTCTTGTGTTGGATGTGAATTTCAGTGCTTTCCTCCCCAATGTACCAGACATTTCCCAATCAGCTCTTGAGTTGGATGTGAGTACCAGTGCTTTCCTTCTTAATCTTGTCACTTCATCACCTCTTAGGATGGATGTGAGTCCTAGTGCTTTCCTTCCTAACGTGACAGATACTTTCACTGCCTCTTGGGTTGGATGTGAGTCCCAGTGCTTTACTCCCCAACATAGCTGACATTTCTTGATCAGCTCTTGAGTTAGATTTGAGTCCCAGTTCTTTCCTTCTTAATCCGGTCACTCTGTCACCTCTTAGGTTAGGTGTGTGTCTCAGTGCTTTTACTTCCTAATGTTATAAACATTTTCGCTAATCTCTTGGGTTCGGTGAGAGTCCTAGTGCTTTCCTCCTAAATGTAGCAAACATTTTTCGATCACTGTTGAGTTGGATGTGAGGCCCAATGCTTTCCTTCTTAATTTGATCTTCTTGTTCCCAAAGCTTAAAATTATCCACCACGTTAAATCAATTTGTCAAAACTATCAAATCCCTCAGCAGGGAGTTTTGATATCTTTCAACCCAAAAATTTCAACAATAAAAAAATTATAATTCTAAAAAAACAGCCAAATGAGTAAGTAAAACTCAAAACTTGAGCTTCCAAAATTACTTTCAATCTTTTTCATCAAATACTTCAAATCCTCATAAGAGTCAAAGGCCATTACTTGACAAATGTTCTGTAAAATAATCAATGCTAAGCTCGGTAGCTTGAATTGACAGCTACAAATTGAAAATATACTTGCTAATCTCTGACCCGACTGCAAATAACGCAGTAATTTATGCTTCCAAAAATATGTTATAGGCAATACTTTGACCCAACTAATAATAGTGGCTAGTGTATATAAATATAATTTTATGGAAAATATTTTACACACTAGAGGTACTACACAAGTATACGCATTGTTTCAAGTAATATAGGGTTTTAAATAAGACCCCAGTATCCATCCCACGAGGAGGTTTATAGATTTTTTTAAAATATTTTAATTTTATTTTTATGTATTTCTTTTAAAGTTATAAATTTAATATTTAATTTACTAAATGCAGAAATAAAGCAGTACTAAAATAATGAGTGATGTAAAAAATAATAAGCAAACAAATTTCTTCCTTCTAATTAATCCAAGACTTTTTAGATAATGTAATATTCGTGGAGAATATAAATTTATGGTATTGTGCCAAATAGAAGCATTCCTATTCTTTACATTCGCTCGATAGTATAGAGAACATTGACTAATCTATAGATCAAGTCTAGATGTATTGTTAGTAGAATGAGTTAATCTAGGCTCACACTACTAGATGTCCAAGGGTGGCTATGGTCGGCCCTATTAGTGACCCGTTCCCTTTCTATAAACCAAATTAAAAGAATTTAATTTGTCACTCTAAAAACTTATTAATTCTATGCCCATTGTATAATATTTTCCTATTTATTTGCACTTCACCTTGAATAACCCGCACAAGGCCTTCGACTACCCAATGATTCATGTGATATCTACAAGTTAAGAATTCATCTCCTTCTAGGTCTCAAAATTCTTCAACGGATTTTAACAACTTAAATGGTCAATTTAAATAGTAAATTAAGATCTGGTATTAATATCATCATAATATTTAAACATATTTAGTTTTTAATTCTCTAACGAATTTTATATTATCTTTTTTGAGAAAGTAAAGTAACTACTCATAACACATTGAATTTAAATAAAAAAACATATAAATAATACTTTGAATCAAATTACAAATACTTATCTTAAGTGTTGCTCCAACTGAACCTCTGATTCCTACTGACTCCAAAGTGAAATAGACTTCAAAAGCACCAACTCTTCCAAACTCTCAATACAAACTCTAAATAAAATAAACTCACTAATTTATGAAGGAAAGTAAACTAAAAGTGTGGCCCTATATTTAAAATTATCTCTCTGATTGGGGGCCCCTTTTTCTGTAGAAATGGCCTCCTGTTTATAGGCTTCAAGGGTTGTCTAAAGCACCACTTTAAAATGTGTCTAAGTTCAATGAATCTTCTAGAAACTGTGTCTGGCGCCTAGGCGCCAGACTCCGCGTCCAATTCTTCGCACCTCTTCACTTTGGATCACACCTCTTCGCGATCCAAACCGTTTCCAAGCGTCTAGATACAATGTATCACATGTCCTATAATCCAGGAATAACTGCCAATCTTCTAGAAGATCCAATAATTGCTCTAACCGTCAAAATTACTGGCCAAAGTAGTTACAATATCATAACTATTTTGGTATCGAGCTGGCGCTTAGGAGCCGGATTCTGGCGCCTAGGAGCCAGACCCATTATTTTAGCAATTTTACATTTTGGCTCTATTTTTGCTCCTTTTTCATCTTTTTTTCTTTTTGAACATTTTTACATTACCTGCATCCAAAAGCATAAAAAATACCTTTCATTAAAGCATAATATCCTTAAAATTTTAATAAAAATCAAGGCATAAAAATAGATATTCTTTTCATGGATCAAAAATCCCCTAAACTTAAACGTTACTTGTCCTGAAGTAACCCTTTTTACTATATAAAATGTATAACAATTGGAATAAAAGGTAAATATTTAAGATTCCTTGTAATTTTTTATTTTATAAAGGCTTTAGTAAATCATTAACCAAATTTCACTAACTAAGTTTAATTTTAAGAATTTAAAGAATATTTAACTACCAAATCGTAAGACTTCAAAATTTTTCATTCATTTCAAAAATAATTGTAGTTTATTATATTAAGATCACATAAATTATTTACAAGAAAAAGATCTTCATGAAAATCTTTTCTAATAAAGATGCATGCATAAAAATTAAGTAAAATATGTAATTAGTTTTCTTCTTATAAGATAATTCAAGTGAAGCCAATTTTTGATTAGGTATCTCCTCAAGCTACTCCTCTCTTTTTTTTCATAGTGAGAATTACTGTATCTGGATAGCCTGTTAATGATTTTGAACTTCACTATCTTTAACTTATATTTACAAACTTATACATCTTCACTTAATTACTATAACATGAATAGTTTTCAAAAAGACTTTCAATCTTTTTCTTTTTCAAGTTATAATTTTTGATTTCTTAATACTTCTAAAATTCAATTATCTCTACCATGAATAGAAAAAATTCTTAATCTTACTCTTGTTTAAGTTGAATAATTTTATTCTTAAAATTAATCAAAGTTATTTAAATTTTGGTTAAGTCTACTAAATTATTTATAATTTCAAAAATTTAAGTGATCTTAAATAGATTTTTCATTCCTTATGTTATGTTAATATTTTTTTAGAGAAAATATTAGCACTTAAGGACAAATATAATTTAAATTTGCATGTATTTTCCCTTCCCCCAAACTTAAGTTTTGGTACATCATGAAAAATTTTAAAGTATGAGAGAAAGAAAGGCATAATTTAAAAAGGAATTTTATAAGTGTGTAAAAACAGTCTACGAAAAAAAATTTACTTCTACACATGCTTTTTATGAATATCACTGAAATAATGAAGTATATATAAAAGTAAGCAGGTTTAATTTTTATATCAGTAGCTAAATTAAACGACTATACTAATCACAATAACAGAAACAAAATAACATTAATAACTAAATAGTACGACAATCATCAGTACAACTAACATCAACAAAACATCAAACAAACATAAACCAATCATACTACTAAGTCTAATACACAGACAAATAAAACAAGAACAGAATCTCGATAATCTAATCATCGCTCGCAGTCTCCTCATCATTATCATCATTGTCACCAAAGGAAAAATCCTCAGTCTTCTTCGGATCATAAGGTGTGAATCTAGGACAAGTAGGGAACTGAACTGACTATTCTCCCTTCAGGAATCTAACAGGAGCTTCATCATAATCGACATCATAATTGCTCTTCCTATAGGTAAAAACAGCAAGATGATCAAATTTCGCATCGATTGTATCTATGCGACAATGAGCTAAATGTAACACATTCTGCTGCTTTGAATACCTCTCATCCATAGTCTCCTAAAAACTAGGTGGTGGTGTAGCAGAAGTAGAAGGTCTAGAAGTAGAAGCACTACCTGGAGTAGGTACAGAAGTAGAAGGAGCAGTAGATCTCTTCCCGCGAAGACGATCATAAATACTAACACTCTCCTGCCCAATAGGCTTTTTAGTCTTCAGCTTCTCCTCAGAAATATCAGCAATAACTCCATCGCTCACGCATAAAGAATATATCAAAGAAGGGAATCCTAATCCCACAGAAGTGTTGGATCGTGCAATTGATTCTATAGAATCATAGATAATGCTGCCAACATCAATTGACTTCCTCTCCTGAATGCAGTAGTTCAGGATAGCTTTATCTCTGGTAACTTCACTCAGGTGGTTTGAAGGAAGTAGTCCAACATAAATAAAATAGTGCCAGACCTTTGAAATACCATTCAGCTTAGAAGATTTAAAGTTTACCCATTTGTCGTTCCGGATCTTCCAAGCTCCAGTATCGTCAGTCAGATATGTAATGATCATCTCCAGATCTCCTTGAGATGGAGATAGACCAGAATAGTAGCACTCGACGGTAGGCGGTAGGCCGTAGAAAATGTTGATCCGCTCTGGAGTGAATCCCACTCCGACACCTCTAACGAAGACTTCATAGTCTTCCACATCCATAAAGTTGGCGTAAAATTCTCGTACAACAGGAATAACTGCAACGACAGTGAAATAACAGAATCGCTGCCAGTTGTGTGCAACGATCGTGTTCTCGATCATCTCTCCAGGACTGTAAAACTGCGCTCCGAGATAAATTTCCTCGATGTCGCAAATTCATGGTAACGAAAGTGCACTGCCGCAGTAGCGAACTTGTTGGGATCGAAATTTTCTCGTTCCTTTTCACGCTTAGATTTAGGTGCCATCTAAACGTGAAAGAAAATACAAATAAATTAATGAATCAAATAAACTAAACTCTTTTAAGCTTGAGAAAGTTAAAATGAGTTTAAAAAATCCATGGAGAATTTCTAAAACTCAAAATTTTACTCCAAAATTTTAGTTTTTAGCAAAAATAGAAAAATCCATGGTAGAAATAAAAAATAAATGGATTAGAAGGTAGATCTGACATCAAGATGAAGAAATCGAGTGATTTCGGGCTAAAAACGTGAAGATTTGGCCTCTAGATGGATCTAGGGGGTAGGTTTTTGTGAAAAAGAGGAAGGGGATGAAGCTTAGGTGTCGGCAATGGCTAATGAGGGTTTAAATCCTGATTTTCGATTAGTAGGCCAAACCGAAGGTCGGCGCCTAGGAGCCAGACTCGCCTTTCACAAAAATCATTTTAAAAATTTAGTTTTCCACCCAAAATTTACAACTTCAACTTTCAATTACTCATATAAGAGTAATTCTTCAGTTTCCAACTTCCAAAATATTTTCCAAAAATTTTAAAAATTATAAATTAAATCCACCAATAAACACAAGTTTAAGTCAAATTTTTTCTAATTCCATTCATAATTTTCCATTTCGGGCTCAAAACATTACAGATAAGTATAATAATTCAATTCAAGTCTTAACAAAAAATCAAACAACATAATTTCAAAGCAAATACAACACACATTGAATAATAAAACAAACACACAAACAACACATTCGATTTACCAAATCGATGCAACGACACACTAGATAGAGTCTTGATCTAACCACATTTACTATCTAATCTCCAAATTTGAAATTTCCACTCTCATCGCAATGAAGATTACTCGGCCTACTTAGGAAGAACACTAACGCCCTTGGAAAATCCACAGCCGTTTTCTCGTCGATCCATTTGTTCTTCGCATACATCTCCACTTCAGCGTCTTGATAGGCCGCTAGATGATCGAATTGAAGCTTTGTCTGACATTCCATATGCTCGATTTGATGATACATCTCATGGAGGCGATCTCCAATACTTTTGAATTCTACTTCAAACTTATCTAGAAAACTCGAAAACTTCTCCAAACTAACAACAATAAAACCATTGAAGAAAGGTTGAGGATCCTTTGAACTCTTGTCTCTAGCCTCTTCTCCATGATTTCTTCTCTCTATTTCTTCAAAATCTTCTCTTATCTCCTTAAGAATGAAGTGTAAAGGTCGTATCTATGGTTGCTTAGGGATTGAGAACGAAGATGGGGTAGTTTATAGGAGAAAATTGTGTGAAAAACTGAAAATTTTCAGTTTTTACACAACCTAGTAACTGTGGCGCTTAGGCGCCAAACTGGCGCCTAGGCTCCACACCCATCGATACACAGTCTACTCTGGTGCTTAGGCGCCGGAACCATGTTCGAATTCGTTTCACCTAACGTCAAATTTCAAAGTTTCGATCTCAAAAATAGGTAAATTAGAATGGTAAGATCAATATAAACTCAATAATTAAAATTAAATCAAATTATAAAAAATCATAATGAAGGTTAATTTGATCTCCTTTTTACTCACATACAAAATGGAGTGATCCAAAGTCCAAACTTTATATACTTTGAGATAATCTTTAGCTTAAGTCAATAAAGACTTATTAGCATCAAATTTTCTAAAGTTATATAAAATTTAATCAAGACCGAGGCATAACCTTACATTAAAAATGTAAAAACACACAAAAATAACTATGGGTTGCCTCCCACAAAGTGCTTGGTTTAACGTCGTCAGCCCGACCTAATTAAGTCTTTAATCAGGTAGACTCAACTCGTAAGCCTCTTTATAAATTATTTTTATGTCTCCCAAATAAGGCTTTAGTCTTAATCCGTTAACTTTAAATATTGTTCCCGTTTTGGGGTCTTTAATATCCACAGCTCCATAATGGTATACTTTCTCAATTATATATGGTCCCATCCATCTAGATCTTAATTTTCCAGGAAAAAGTCTTAAATGAGTATTAAATAATAATACTTCTTGTCCAAGCTCGAATATTTTTCCTGAAATCTTTTTATCATGTAATATCTTCATTTTCTCTTTATAAATCTTTGCATTTTCATATGACTCATTTCTTAGTTCATCCATCTCATTTAATTGTAATAATCGTTTTTCTCCTGCAGTATTCAAATCAAAATTAAACTCCTTTATCGCCCAATAAGCTTTATGTTCAAGTTCAACAGGTAAGTGACAATGATTACCATAAACTAACCAGTAAGGTGACATTTCGATTGGTGTCTTATAAGCTGTTCTATAAGCCCATAATGTAGAATCAAGTCTATCAACCCAATCAGTTTTTTTAGGATTAAAAGTTTTCTCTAAAATTCTTTTAATTTCTCTCTTTGATACTTCAGCCATTCCACTTGTTTGTGGGTGATATGCAGTTGTAATTCTCTGTTTGATTCCAAATTTTTCCAGTAATGATTGAAGTCTTATATTTCTGAAATGACTTCCACCATCTGTGATAATTACTCTAGGCATTCCAAATCTGGTAAAAATCATTTTCTTTAAAAATTTGAAACACTTTTGGAATCACGAGTTAGGTAAAACTACGACTTCAATCCACTTTGAAACATAATCAACTGCTAATAAAATATAAATCTTTCCAGATGATGGTACAAATGGTCCCATAAAGTCTAAACTCCGTATATCAAAAATTTCAACTTCCAATATATAGTTTAAAGGCATTTCATCTTTCCTAGATATATTTCTCATCCTTCGACATCGATCACATGTTTTCACGTATTGTCTCACATCTTTGAACAAGGTAGGCCAATAAAATCCTGAATTTAAAATTTTAAATGCAGTTTTATCTACTCTAAAGTGTCCTCCAAATTCGGAAACATGACATTTTTGAATAATAGCAAAAGTTTCTTCAAAAGGTACACATCTTCAAATTACAGAATCTCTTCCCAATTTAAATAAATGAGGATCTTCCCAAATATAAGATTTATCATCATTTTTTAAATTTCTTAATATATTTGTTATTCAATCCATAAGGTAGAATATTGCTAACTAAATAGTTAACTATATCCGCATACCAAGGTGTTTGGCATCCTTGAATAACATATAATTGTTCATCAGGAAATTTCTCATTTATATTTTCTTCAATAATAATATCATTCTTAATTCTAGATAAATGATCAGCAATTTGGTTATCAGTTCTTTTTCTATCCACTATTTGAAAATCAAGTTCTTGTAGAAGTAAAACCCATCTTATCAGTCTAGGTTTACCATCATTTTTTGACATTAAATATTTAATAGCGAAATGATCAGTATGAACTATGCATTTGGTACCAAGAAGATAAGGTCTAAATTTATCAAAGGCATAGACTATAACTAAAAGCTCTTTCTTAGTAGTAGTGTAATTTCTTTGAGTTTCAGTAGAGTTTTACTAGCATAATATATAACTTTGAAAATTTTCTCATATTTTTGTCCCAATACAGCTCCAATTGAAAAATCACTTGCATCGCACATTAATTCAAAAGGTTTATTCCAATTAGGTGCAATAATAATATGTGCAGTTATTAATTTTTCTTTTAAAATATTAAAAGCATTAACACAGTCTTCATTAAATTCAAATTTATCTTCTTTTTCCAATAAATGACAAAGAGGTTTAGCGATTTTAGAAAAATCCTTTATATATCTACTATAAAATCCAGCATGTCCCAGAAAACTTCTCACATCAGTAACAGTAGTAGGTGGTTGCAGTTCAGCAATAATTTTCACTTTTGCTTGATCAACTTTCATCCATTTTTGTGAAATTTTGTGACCAAGTACAATGCCTTCTATGACCATAAATTGACATTTTTCCCAGTTAAGAACTAAGTTTGTTTCTTCACATCTTTTCAGAACTTTGGAAATATTTTCCAAACAAGATTCAAAAGAAGTTCCAAAAACTGAAAAATCATCCATAAATATTTCAATTCCTTTGTCAATCAAATCACAAAATATTGACATCATACATTTTTGAAAAGTTGCAGGTGCATTACATAAACCGAAAGACATTCTTCTAAACGCAAATGTTCCATAATGACTGTCGGCACTATTTTTAGATTGCGTGATGTTTTAAAAAGGGGTCGCCTAACAGAAGTTGTCGGCGAATTTTAAATTTAGTTTAGATAAATAATTTAAAAAAATAGTATTTGATTTTGAAAATAATTTTAAATTTGAAGATTTTAAGATATGAAATCAAACCGATCTCACATCCCAAATAGTTTATATAAACGAGCACCGCACCGCAAACCGTGTATCTATCCCTAAGGATAGACACACTCGCTTGATGGTGGGGCTAGGTTAAATAAACTAGAAGATTTGTGACATCCGTTTGGTCCGCGAACCAATTTTATAAGCCGACAAATTCCACGCTTAACATGAAAATATTAAACGAGGTTTATATTACTCAGGTTCTTTAAAATTCCCTATAAGGGCAAGCCCCTATAGTTAATTACATCTTAAGTGACGGGAATCACCTAAGAAAACTCTCGATAATAATCAATAATTCTGCTCTCAAGAATTTCAAAGTTTAAGGTTTTCAAAGGATTGAATTTTTTGAATCTCAATAGGGAATGGATCAAGTTTGGAACATTTTATTTTGGGAATTCAAAGGAAGAAAAGTAGGAGAAATTACGGATTCGAGGCGAACTTCGATAATCTCCCGACTATCCTATTGTTTGGCTTGGATTTAGGAAAGTCCTAATGTTTATTTAATGTTTTAATCTTGCCAATTTTAATTAATTAGGGCTTATATTTATATGATAGAATCATACAAATTGCCTGGAAGATGTGAGGGTTTATGTCGTATCGGACGACTACCTCGGAATCCTAAGACCGGTTAGGGCTTAATTTGCAATGCAAATGCCTAACGAAGAGTTGAGGATTTATGTTGCACTAGAGCAAACTACCTCGAAGTCCTATGGCTTTGTTGTTTAATTCTAGGAAAGTTTCTGTGAAGTAGGTTCGAGTTTTGCTTGACGACGATGGCCGTGCTGCCCACCATGCTCCGAGCTCCTTGTTGTTGCAGGGGTTTAGTTTTAGAAATCATAAATCAGGGGATGAGAAAAGTATTTTGGTTTAGAGAAGTCTTAATTTCCAAGTGTTTTTTTGTGTTTTAATTAAAACAAATCTTAAAGTTGATTATAATAACACCGGTTAAGATCCCACGGTTCCATCCTTCCGGCATCATTATTTTTATCGGATTCACTTAGTCCAGATGAATTTGCTAAACTCAACTGAATGAGTTCCACACTTTCATTTAGACCGTGGGAAATCCCGTTAGCAACACGTAGGTTACATCATCCGAGGTATTCCCGATCATCCAACAAGACGTTTTAATTTAGTTGTAATTGTAGTTTTGTGTTACGTTTGTGATTAAATTTTGAGTTGTCTTATATTTTGAAATGTTGTGGAGGTGAATTTTATCTTGTAGTGTCTTTTAATTTAGTTATGGGTTTCGGTTTTGGTTTTCGTCCTAAAGGTGTAGGTTTTCATACAACTGTTGTTTATCATGCAAGAAAAATAAGTGTGATGCGATTAAATAAATTGCAATAAAATAAATTGCAATAAAATAAAAGCGTACCTGGAGGGTCTTCCCGTCATCCCAAGCTGCACTTAAAATACAATTTAGAGCATTTAAGCATTCATAGCAATTTCCTAGGTAAAGCTAAGGGAAGGGGTTATGGTTTTCTACCAAGTTCCTAATCCTATAGCTAGTCATTCCCTATGACGTCTAGGTTCTTTGTGTTTTTTAGTTTGAGGACGATTTTCTTCATCAAAGAATAACTAAGTTCAATTGTTCTTATAAATATCCTATCATATTGAGGAAGTGCTTAGGAAGGATCCTAAACATCTTTTCAATATTTCTAGGATTGTTTTAAGTCCAAGAGAATTTAATTACGTAAATGAATCGATCGTCCAGAGGTTTTCAAGTTTTGTTAACTTGCTCGAGTGAACTAGGATATTTGAATGTCCTATAAGTGAAGTAACATTTCATTTAATATTCTATTTAGGAGTTATGATAACTAAAGCTCTTGAGGGTAAATTGGTGTTCAAATGGTTTGTAATTCAAATTTAAGTTCAAATTAATGATTTAAGTTTGGAATAGTGTTCAAGTTATTCAGATTTACTTCTTTATGTCTTAGGTGATGTTATTTAATTCAACTTAATTTAATTTAATTTAATTTTTAATTTAATTTAATTTAATTCAATTTAATTCAATTTAGTTTGATTTGATTTAATTTAATTCAATTTAGTTTGATTTGATTTAATTTTTAATTTAATTTAATTTAATTTAATTTAATTTAATTTAATTTAATTTAATTTAATTTAATTCAACTTTTAATCTTAATTTAATTTAATTTAATTTTAATTTAATTTACTTAATTTAATTTAATTTTTAATTTAATTTAATTTAATTTTAATTGAAATTTTTGAAAGAGTTTAATGATTTAATTTTAGTTTAATGATTAAGTCTTTTAATATTTTAAATTTGAGTTATCATTTTAATTAAGAGTTGAATATTAATGAGATGATTAATTTAGGGATTTTTAAATTAAAGAATAAATCTCTTCCTAATAATATCCCTATTTTAATAATTCCAATTTTATTATTCTTCCAAATTTAATCAATTATTTAATTAAGGTTTAATCATTTTAAATTGCTCAATGGGTTTCTATCCTTTAATTATTTAAATTTCAATCATCCAAATCAGATTAGGATCAAATATTTTACTTGTTAATTTTTTATTAAACCTAAAGTTTTAATTAAGGGTTAAAGTTTTAATTACCATTTTGCCCTTTAAACTTAATAATTTCATAACCCACTAAATTGAACTCAAATGGACTTGAAATTTTTATGTGATTTCACTCATATGTCAATAAAGACATGAGAGGAGAAAATGTGATTTTTCTGTATTTAATTTATTTATATAATTATTTTTGGTAGAAAATAGAGATTTCCAAGGAAAATTTAATAACATGACCAAGGGAAAGTTTCTATCCTTAAGAAAATTATGGGACATTCCTAATGACCAGAGGACCACTTAGACCAATTTTTGTGATTTTTTGAATTATATTTTATTTATTAGAATTATTTTAAGCTCTAGAGTATTAATTAATTTAAAAATAAAATATAAGTTGAAAAATGAATTTTATAATTTTTAAAATTCTCTCTGATATCAAGGATTCCAGAGAACCAAATTTTATAATTTTCTGATTTTTTTTTGATTTATTATAATTATTTTAGTGAAAATGCTAGAAAATACATTTTTTTAATTTTAAAATCACCCTAGAGCTTTAAAATTTAATATCTCACTAAAAAGACCTAGGAAAAATATGGGATTTGTTCCTAAGTGACTAAAATTCAAAATGTGACATTTTGGTGAATTTTATTATTTTTGTGATTTTTATTATTTTTTTATTATTAAAAATATTAAAATAATATTAAAAAATCAACTTTTTTAGAAAATTGAAATTTTAATTTTCATAAACTCCCCTGATATCAGAGAGACTCCAAAACCAATTTGGTGAATTTTTGAAAGATATTTTGAAAGTTATGAATTTTTAAAGTTTAAAATGACTAAGTGGCTTAATCAACCCAATTAGTGGGGCTAACCAAGTCCAATTGACCTCAAATTTTTATGGTGGGTTCCTCTGATCCTAAAGGTCAGTGGAGAATTGATTTCAAGTCAATTTGATCTATGGTTAACTCTAATTAATTAGAGACCTATTTTGGGTGTTTAAGCCAATTAGGGTTGTACGAAATGAAATAACTCAAAACCTATTTTTCCTAGGGTTCTCCGGTCATAAGGAACATCACCAAATTTTCCTAGAATTTATTTCACAACATGCTATTTATTGGAATTAAAATACTCAAAACAGTGACATGGATTTGAAAAATCAATAACTCTTCATAGGGATGGCCTCGACTTTGGAAAATTCAGGGAATGTTCCCAAATTTAGAGGCTTCAAAAGCCCTATGGTCTCATGCCATGGTGAATTGTATACATGTATGGAGAATTAAATGTATGCAGAGAGTAAATAAATTACTAAAAATAAAATACTTGGACAAAATTAATTAATTTCTTTTCCACGTTATTCTCCTCTCGTTCACCGAGCAAGAGGGTATTTTTATTTTATTTTTCCGATTTTCCTACACAAAGTTATGAATTTTCCAAGTTTAGGGAATTAAATAAATAGAAAAATACCCTATTTTTCTATTTATCCACGCGGCGCCGCCGCATCCTCGGCATCTCCGAACTCACACGCGTCGCGCTCCCATTCGACGCCGCCATCCGAGTCGGCAGCCCGGGCCCCGCGGTTCTCGTACCGTCTCCCGGTCCGACGCCATCTGAGCCGTCCGTCCGCGCGTGTATTAAATGGACGGCATCCGTTCATCGTCCCCGAGCGTCCTCACCCGAGAGCCGTCCACACTAAATCCCTAAGATCTCACTCGATACTCAACGGATTTTCATGTTCTTATGCTCTATGGATTCGTCTTGAAGAGACGAACACATCTATACGGTTATCATGCATTGAAATTAAGGCATTTGAAATGGAGAATCTCCGAAGCTCGGGATGAAGAATTAGTTCATACCTTTGCTCGGAGAAGTGTGGCTTCGATCCGAGAGTTGTTGCACCTTCGATTGGATCCCGGCAAGCTCCGGATGAAGTCTCCCGGTCCAGTGAATTGTCTAGATGTGATTTCGACCAAGCCCGATCACAAAGCTTGGAGGCTGGAGCAACCGGGTGGCTCGGAGATGGGGCTTTTGCTGGTGGACACCTTCCCTTGGTCCGGTGAAGGTGTAGAACCAATCAATTTGGGGATTGGCTCACTCGTGGAGAAGTGTCCTGGTTTTGGGTGGAATTTCAACTCTGAAATTGAGCTCTCAGAGAAGAAATGGCAGGGGGATCTCACTGGGGATCAAGTGCTCTAAGGGTGGAGAAGGGTTTGGAACAATTTTGGCAGAGTTTCGGCAAGGTTTTTTGCAACTCTTCTTCATGGCCGTGAGGGGGTGGTGTTTAAATAGGAGAGGGTGGAAGGCCTCCCAGGGGGAGTTAGGGCTTGGGATCAGCTGCTCTGGTGAGGAGAAGAACGGCCATGGTGACCACTAGGCATGGGGCGGCTCGACAAGGGAGAATTTCAATGTTGGCTCACATGTGAGCTTTCGGCCATGGTGTTTTCCGGCGGCTCGGTGGGCGGCCGGCCAGGGCATGGGTCACCCTCGGGTTCGGGTGGGTCGGGGCTTGATGTTTGTGAAGGCAATTGGTGGCTGCCATGTGTAAAGGGTTTGAATCAAAGTGGAATGGGGTAAGGGTGTATTTTGGCTCAAATTGGTCAAATGCATGGATTGGGCTAGGTGCACCACCCAAGGTCTGGTTTTGGCTGAGGGAAAAGTGATTTGGCTCAGCATAATCAGTAGGGTCAAGTCACCATCCAAGCACGATTAGGCATAAGCATGGTTAAGGGGAATCATGGGAGTGGTTAATCACCTTTAGGAATTAAGGAAAGAGTCTCCTCCTTTTGCCCAAAATGGCATGGTGACATGTAAAGAGGCTCTCATGGCTTGCATATGGCTTGTGCATGGCTCCATGGCTCCATTTGGCTTGGGAAAAGGTTGGGTCAATTTCATAAAAATGGGTTTTAAGAATTTTGGATATTTTGGTGAAAATTTGCATGAAGCTTGATTTGGAATGGTTTAATTGATGATTTTGAAACTTAGGGGTGATTTTGATTAAATGGATGATGAAAGGAAGTGTCATGTGGGCTTTGGATGAATTTGGGCTTTTGAATTTGAAGGGAGTGGGCTTTTAGGAAAGTTTAAGGGAAATGGGCTTTTTGATTTTAGGATGGGCATTTGGGTAAAGATTTTGTGAAAGGCCTTGTCAAATAAATGTCATAATTGGTTTATGGATGTTCTATGAAGAGCTTGGAGTCAATTTGGTGTGATTTGGAGTTGAATTGGTTTGAATTTGGGTTTATTTGGTAAGTGGGCCTATATGGGTCCAAGTGGGCCAAGTTGGGCCAATGTTGGGCTAGGGTTGAAATTGATGTAAAATTAATGTTGAGAAATATTTATGGGAGTGTTTCAAAGAGGTTTTGACTTTGGTTGAGTTTTGATTTTGGGATTTGGGCTCATTTGGGTTAGGTTTGGGTTTAGGTCGAAAATGGGCCTTTTAGCCTCGGGTTGAATTTGAGTGGGATTTGGGTCAAAATCTTGGGCAAATCATGTTAGTGTTTTGTTTATGGGGATGTTAAGGAAGGTTTAGAAAAGGTTTGGGGTTAATTGGAGTTGAATTGGGTGAGTTTGGGTTAAGTTTGGGTCATGGGTCCAAATTGGGCTTTAAGGCCAAAAGTGAAATTGGATCCAAATGTCAATCAAATTAGACTTGGATTTGGTCTAGATTGGTTTTGGGAATGTTGAATTGAAGTTTAGAATTGAATTGGACCAGAATTTGGGTCAATTGGGTAGGTTTGGTTTGACATTGGGTTCACTTAGGGTTAAAATGGGTCAAATTGGGGGTTTTGATAAAAGTGGGGTAAATTGACAAAATTGGCCCATGGTGTAGTTGGACAAAATGAAATTGGGAATATTTGGGATTTTCTGGAATTTTCTGGGAATTTTCTGAATTTTTGGATTTTTTGGCTAAGAGGGGTATTTTGGGTATTTGGAGGGTATTGGGAGGTTTTCTTGGAATTTTTGACATTTTTGGGTATGGATGACCAATTTGAGTGATGTGGAAATGTTTGGGAATGATTTTGGAGAATTTTGGGTGATTTGGAAATTTTTGAGAAATTTGAGCTATTCGGGGCTTCAGTAGGTTAGCGGGTGTAGGGTCCGGGGTCAAAAATTGAAAATTTGGAAAATTGAAGATTGGGTGGATGTAAGTGGAATGAAATCATTTTTGTTGAGCCATGAAGCCATATCAAGCCCACATGAGCCATGAAGGGACTCATTTGAGGCATCCACTATGTTGTTCCTAACCCTCTTACCAAGGGCTTAGGGGTTAAGGACCATCCATGTGAACCACCTACATGAGCCAGGAGGTCAAGTCGGGTATGGGTGTGTTTTTAGGAAGTGTGTGAAAGTGTAGTGTGTATGTGTAGTGTGTGTGCAAGTCAACCCTTCACCAGACCAGGCCACCCAGGGCAGCCTCAAGGCCAAAGAGTCCTATAGGAACTCATCCTTTAAACTTCCACATTTGATTTCAACCCTCTAGGTGATTAGGGGTCTATAGTCAAGTTTGTGGAGTTTGCGGGGAGTTAAGAAGTAGTTTGAATTTCTAAAAGGTGGGTCCCAATTCTAATCCTCTAAGATAGTCAAAGGAAAAGCCTAAGGCTAGATCCTAAGTACTAAAGAGAAGAAGAGAAGACCTCATCAAAATGAGGTCAACAATGACTTGTAAATGTTGTTTTCTCTTGGCCCTCAGGAGCGACAGGTAATTGATGATAACCAGAATATTCATCCAGAAAACAGAAATATGAGTGTCCAGCTAATTTATCAAGTATTTGATCCAAGAAAGGTAAAGAAAAATGATCCTTTCTAGTTGCGTTATTTAATTTCCGATAATCAATGCAAATTCGTCATCCAATAACTTGTCTTGTAGGAATTAGTTAATTTTTATCATTGACAATGATAGTTACTCCTCCTTTCTTCGGAACACAATGAATATGACTCACCCATTGACTATCCGAAATAGGATAAATAATTCCAGCATCTAACCTTTTAAAATTTCTTTTTTAACAACCTCTTTCATGATAGGATTTATTCTTCTTTGAGGTTCAATAGTAGGTTTAAAATCTTCTTCCATTAAAATCCTATGCATACAGATGGAAGGGCTTATTCCTCTTATATCAATAATATTCCAACCAAAAGCTTTCTTATAATTCTTTAACACTCCTATTAATTTTTCTTATTGATCTAAGCTTAGTTTAGAAGAAATAATAACAGGTAAAGTTAATGAATTTCCAAGAAAATCATACTTTAAATGTGCGAGTAACATTTTTAATTCCAGTTCAGGGGATTTTTTAATCGAGGGTAAAAGTATATCATTTTGAGTTATGTCCAAAATTTCCCAGTTATCTTTAATATAATGAATTTCTTTAAATAATTCTTCTTCTTTTAGTTCTTCATTTTCGTCAGTTAATAATTCAATTTTTCTTCAGAAATGACTTTATATTTTTCTTGATAATGTTTTCAATTATATAATCAATAATATCCATTCGATAGCATTTTTCTTTGTCAGGGTACTTCATTGATTTAAGGACATTAAATTTAATCTCTTGATCATTAACTCTCATAGTTAATTCTCCTTTTTGCACATCAATCATAGCTCGTCCGGTAGCTAGAAAAGGTCTCCCTAAAATAATAGGTATTTCTTTATCTTCTTCCATATCAAGTACAATGAAATCCACGGGGAAAATAAATTTATCCACTTTAATAAGAACATCCTCTATAGCTCCTTTAAGGTAAGTGATAGATCTATCAGCTAACTAAAGGGTTACAGTGGTGGGAGAAATCTCTCCTAAATTCAACCTTCGAAAAATAGAAAATGGCATGAGATTAATACTTGCTCCTAAATCACATAAAGCTTTTCCACAAAATTTTTCTCCAATAGAATAATGTATAGTGAAACTTCCAGGATCTTTAAGTTTCTAAGGTAATTTCTTTTGAATTATTGTACTACATTCTTCACTTAATGCAATAGTTTCAAAAGCTTCAAATTTTTGTTTCTTACTTAAAATATTCTTCATAAATTTTGCATAAGTTGGCATCTGTTCCAAAACTTCAGCAAAAGGTATGTTAATGGTAAGTTTCTTAAAAATTTCAAAGAACTTAGAAAATTGTTGATTAAGCTTCTACTGTTTTAGTCTTTGAGGAAAAGGTGGTGGTGGTTTTTCAACTTCCACATTAATAGGAATAACAGTCTGATCTCTATTAGGAGGAGTTTCTTTAGGTTTTTCAATCTCTTCAACCTCAATCTCATTTTCAATTTCATCCTGAATTCTTTTTTTAATTCCTTTCCACTTCTAAGTTGTACAGCTTTAGCATGTTCATGTTCTTTTCCAGTTTCTTTTGGGTTGATTTCAACATTACTAGGAAGTGTTCCTGGAGGTCTGTAATTAATTAAATTAGTGATTTGTCTCATTTGATTTTCAATATTACGAATAACAGTGTTTTGATTTTGTAATTGATTACTCAGTTGTAAAATTAATTCTTCTATAGATAACTTTTTCTGTTGATTATTAAATCCAGGAGGTTTATAGTTTGAATTTACTTGATTGTTCCAATTTCCAGTTGGATAAGATTGATTATTAACCCATTGTTGTTGTGAATTATTCTAGTTAAAATTAGGGTGATTTTTCCATTCAGAATTATAATAATTTGAATAAGGGTAATTTTTACTAGCAATAGCTTGTAAAGTTTTAATAGTTTGAGAATCTTCAATATTAGCAGAGTTGTTATGTGATACATTGATAGCAAAATTATCTAATTTCTTAGATATTGCAGCCACTTATGAAGCTAAGATAGAAAAGGCTTCGTTATCATGAATACTTGCCATTCTTTTAGGATTAACCCTTTCAGAAGGCCATTGAAAATTATTGTTAGCCATTTCTTCAATTAAAGTATAAGCTTCTTCAAATGATTTAGCCATTAAAGAACCTCCAAGACGAGCATCAATAATTGATTTCAGTGATCCAATAAGTCCGTTATAAAATGTTTGAATAATTAACCAATCAGGTAAAGCATGATGAGGACACTTTCTTAATAGTTCTTTAAATCTTTTCCAAGTTTCATAAATTGTCTACCTGTCAAATTGACTAAACGAAGTAATATCATTTCTTAATTTAGCAGTTTTAGAAGGAGGAAAATAATTAGCAAGAAATTTTTGTGCCATTTCAGCCCATGTTTTAATAGAACCTGTTGCTAATGAGTTCAGCCACATCTTTGCTTTATCTCTTAAAGAGAAAGGAAAGAGCCTAAGTCTAACAGCATCATCAGAAATATTGTTATATTTAAAGATAG
The DNA here is from genome assembly GCA_022702705.1 of Papilionanthe hookeriana x Papilionanthe teres. Taxonomy (NCBI): domain Eukaryota; kingdom Viridiplantae; phylum Streptophyta; class Magnoliopsida; order Asparagales; family Orchidaceae; genus Papilionanthe; species Papilionanthe hookeriana x Papilionanthe teres. Next base: position 43,014,832 of record CM040435.1, on the reverse strand, counting down.
CACAAAGTTCTAAAAAACTAGCAAGGTGTAAATTTGGATCCTTATTTGGTGTTCCCCCAAATTGATTCTTTTGAACCATTTGAACAATAGACGGTTTAAGCTCAAAAGAATTAGCATCTACAACAGGTATTTGAATACTAATATGAAGTTCATCAGCTGTAGGGTTAGCATAATCCCTTAATGGTTTGTAAACATTTTGTTCATTAATTTCAATTGGATTCTCTAAATTGTTATGTGAATTAGCCATCTCTTGATATTTTTGAATTTGTTTTCCTTTTTTAATTCTTCTTACAGTTTTTTCTAATTCAGAGTCTAAAGGTAATAATCCTTCAGATCCAGAACTACACATAAAAAGTAAATAAAAAGTAAAATAAAATAGCAAGAAATAAAATCTGTTCTTTTTTTTATTATTTTTGTTTTTATAAATGTTTTTGTATATATATTTTTTGTATTTTGACAATAAAAGAAATAAATAAAATAAAAAAAATATTTAAAATCCAAAATTTTGCCTCCCGAGCAACGACGCCAAAACTTCGACCCGACCGCAAATAACGCAGTAATTTATGCTTCCAAAAATATGTTATAACTAATACTTTGACCCAAATAATAATAGCGGCTAGTGCATATAAATATAATTTTATGGAAAATATTTTACACACTAGAGGTACTACGCAAGTATACGTATCGTTTCAAGTAATATAGGGTTTTAAATAAATACCCCAGTATCGATCCCATGAGAAGGTTTATAGATTTTTTTAAAATATTTTAATTTTATTTTTATGTATTTCTTTTAAAGTTATAAATTTAATATTTAATTTACTAAATGCGAGAAATAAAGCGAGTACTAAAATAATGAGTGATGTAAATAATAATAAGCAAACAACTTTCTTCCTTCCAATTAATCCAAGACTTTTTAGATAATGTAATATTCGTGGAGAATATAAATTTATGGTATTGTGCCAAATATAAGCATTCCTATTCTTTACCTTCGCTCGATAGTATAAAGAACATTGGCTAATCTATAGATCAAGTCTAGATGTATTGTTAGTAGAATGGGTTAATCTAGGCTCACACTACTAGATGTCCAAGGGTGGCTATGGTCGGCCCTACTAGTGACTCGTTCCCTTTCTATAAACCAAATTAAAAGAATTTAATCTGTCACTAAAAACTTATTAATTCTACGCCCATTGAATAATATTTTCCTATTTATTTGCATTTCACCCTGAATAACCCGCACAAGGCCTTCGACAACCCAAGGATTCATGTGATATCTACTAGTTAAGAATTCATCTCCTTCTAGGTCTCAAAATTCTTCAACAGATTTTAACAACTTAAATTGCCAATTTAAATAGTAATTAAGATCCGGTATTAATATCATCACAATATTTAAACATATTTAGTTTTTAATTCTCCAACGAGTTTTATATTATCTTATTTATCTTTTCATAATTGAAAGGAGAAAGTAAAGTAACTACTCAGAACACATTGAATTTAAATAACAAAACATATAAATAAAACTTTGAATCAAATTACAAATACTTATCTCAAGTGTTTCTCCAACTGAACCTCTGATTCTTACTGACTCCAAAGTGAAATAGACTTCAAAAGCACCAACTCTTCCAAACTCTCAATACAAACTCTAAATAAAATAAACTCACTAATTTTTGAAGGAAAGTAAACTAAAAGTGTAGCCCTATATTTAAAATTATCTCTCTGATTGGGGGCCTCTTTTTCTGTAGAAATGGCCTCCTATTTATAGGCTTCAAGGGTTGTCTAAAGCACATCTTTAAATTGTGTCCAAGTTCAATGAATCTTCTAGAAACTGTGTCTGGCGCCTAGGTGCCGGCATCTGGCGCCTAAGCGCAGGACTCCGCGTCCAGTTCTTCGCACCTCTTCACTTTGGATCACACCTCTTCGCGATCCAAACCGTTTCCAAGAGTCTAGATACAATGTATCACATGTCCTATAATCCAGGAATAACTGCCAATCTTCTAGAAGGACCAATAATCGCTCTAACCGTCAAAATAACTGCCCAAAGTAGTTACAAAATCGTAACTATTTTGATATCGAGCTGGCGTTTAGGCGCCGTATTCTGGCGCTTAGGCGCCAGACCCATTATTTCAGCAATTTTGCATTTTGGCTCCATTTTTGCTCCTTTTTCATCCTTTTTCATCTTTTTTTCTTTTTGAACATTTTACATCACCTGCATCCAAAAACATAAAAAATACCTTTCATTAAAGCATAATATCCTTAAAATTTTAATAAAAATCAAGGCATAAAAATAGGTATTTTTTTCATGGATCAATCCCTAGTGGAGATTGACCCACTTTTAATATGTTTGCAATTTATGTTTATAGCAACGGCACCAAAAACTTGATCCCGCTTTAAATATAGATATATGATTTAATGTATAATGTGGATTCTACGCAAGTATACATATCGTATTAAGTAATACAGGGCTACTAGTGGAGTCCCGGTTATCGATCCCACGGGGAAGTTTTTAACGATCCGTTATCGACTAAATTTAAAGGAATTACTTATGAATAAAGTGAACGGAAATTCAAAATAAACTAAGTAAACTAATGCTTGAAATAAGTTGATTTAATTAATTCAGAAAAAGTGTCCTTCTCCTTGTTTTTAGAAAATTAAGTGAATGATGAATTTAAATAGGATTTTTTAATTGTATTGTGACAAATAGGAGCATTCCTATTCTTTACCCTTTGGTCCTGGTGCAAAGAACATTGACTAATCCTATGTTTGATTACTGAATCTGCGTTTAGGCTGGGAGAATACTGGTTGCCACTTCAGAGCTCCCACGTTCCCCTCACGTGAGGGCAAACATCTACACTTCAACTCTCAAACTATAGGACCAAATTGAATATTTTAGTCTGTCACACTAAAATGTTCAATTCTATGTCCGATAATTAATATTTCCCTATTTATTTGCACCCGCCTTCTAAGGCTTTTGACTTCACGAATATTGGATGTAATTTTTACTATAGTTGATAATTCAACATATTTTAACTACTCAATTGGCCGGATTGAAAGTAAATTAAGTTTTAAAAAATTATCACAATTTATTTATATTATATTAGGTGCTTCTATTTAATTTCATCAATCCGCATAATTTTAATAAACAAGGAGAAAGACTAAGAAAACTACTCAGAATGCATGGGAATAAAACAAAGCATGGATTTCATTTAAAGTTAACAACAATAAACAAAGATACTTATCTTAATTTCCTTCCAAGCGGACTCCTGAAGTTCCTTTGACTTTTCCTTCTAGTACAGCAAACTAAATAACACTCAATTAAACTAATGAACTCACTAAACACACTCAAACTCACTAAATTAGACACACACAAATGACACTTAAGACACTAGAAAGAGACACACAATCACTAGAATTCGACCTCTATTTATAGAGGTAAGCCAAGGTCCAAGGGGTGCTTAAACACCTCTTCAAAAAGTGTCCAGGTTCAATGTATATGCATTTTGAACTGTCTCGCCATCGGCGGGAAACGACCTCGCTGTCAGCGGGGCTTCTAGAAGGTCTTCAAACTGCGCGATCTCGCTCTCGGCGGGCTCGGGCTCGCTGTCGGCGAGGTAGTTATAATTCCTTCAGAAATTTTTCTCACGATCTCGCCGTCGGCGGTCTCGATCTCGCCGTCGGCGACTTAGTTCAATTTGCATGAATTTCCTTCTTTTTGATCCAAATTTGCTCCATTTCATGCTTTTTGCTTCCATCACTTATAAATCTTCATTCCTGCAATAAAATAAAGGAAATACCTTTCTTTAAAGTGCAATTTCATCAAAAATAGATATGAATTTCTTAATGTATTTTTACGTGATCAAAATCCCCCAAACTTAATTATTACTTGTCCTCAAGTAATTTTAATACTAAATAAAAATAATGATTTCTATAATAGAATTTTTCAATTCGGATAATATGAATTAAATTTAAATAACATTATAATAAAGTTAAATATAAATATTTCGAGTAATTAAATTAACTTTATAGAGATAAGATTATTTAGTTATCGAGTCTAAATTTCTAGCTTTCTATTTATTTCGGGAATGACTATATTAAAAATAGTAAATTACTTAAGATATTTAGATGATAGGAAATTCAAGAAAACACTATTTAGTAAAATACTAATCCACAAATATAAGTTTAGAAATATAATTAAGTTTTACCCTTTAGGTTAAATCTATTGAAGCCAATTTTTGATAAGGCATATCCTCAAGCTTCTCCTCACTTTATGTTTTTCTTTTCTTTTCTTTTCTTTTTGGATTGATTTCCAATTCTTCTTTTTCTTTTTATTTTCCTTTTTCAAGTGAGGATTACTGTATCTGGATAGCCTGTTAATAATTTTGAACTTCAATTTCTCTTCCTAAATTTGAAACTTAAAATATTTCTTTGCTTATATATATTTCATAGCCTTTACTTTATTGAGTTTCTATCCTTTCTTTTTCACTTATATACTTAAGAATTTTTAATTTCAAAATATAGTTTTCCTTACTTTAAATAGTTTACTTATATTCGATTCCTTTCAACCAAATATCTTATTCCATTAATTAATTGAATTACTAGAAATATTTTCTTTAACTTTATATAATAATTAAATAAAGTAACTCATATTTATTGAATTGAAAATTACTATAGAAAATCATTTAATAATAATTTTTTGAAAATAGAAATTGAGACAATTTTAATAATTAAATTTTGTATTTTTACCTTCCCCCAAACTTAAATATTTCTATCTATACTACATAGTGAAAAATGGAAAGTATATATTAAAATTCATCATACCTTTGGGCTTTAGGTATTTCTTTTCTTTGAAATTTTTGCAGGCTTTTTTCATTACTTACAGAACCTGTACTGTTAGTATTCTTCCACATATAATATTTAAAAGAAAGTGCAGGGATGAAATTTTAAAATAAGTATCAAACATAACAAAGAAAATTTAATCTATTATTACACATACATTTAAAACTTAAACAATACATTAAAGAAAGACTAACATCCTATATATATAAAAAAAATTGCAACTAATTTAACACACAAGAAATCTAACATCAAAAACATAAACAAACATATCAACTTCCATAGTCTCTAGAAAGTACGGAATAATCACATCCAAAATAATAAAGTTTCCCAAAACAACAACAAATCTAAACAAACCAAACAAACTAAACAAAAGCTCTAATCTTCTGCATCAAAATCCCAAGCTATGTCATCTCCCCGATCTCCGAGTCGAGAATGCCGAGCGGTGGCATCTTGTGAATAACGGGGGCACTCGGGAAAGACAACATCTAAATCACCATTCCTATATCGACGTTCGGCTTCATAGTATGCAATCTCGTACTACGAATGTCGCTTGGAGATATTCGTTATCATAATCGTGTCTTCTCTCAAGCCTCCGATCCTTTGATTTATATGCTCAAATCTTCTCTCCATATTTTCTCCAAATAACTCGAAACTCTTTCTACTCGGGGTTAATTCATTCATCGGATCTTGAAGGGTAGGAGTGGTGTGCGAGGGGGTGGTTCATAACTAGTAGAGGGTATACCTCTACTTGAAGAAGGTACATAATCCCTTGTCCAGGATCTCCATCCTTCGTGGGATTCATATTTCTTTATATTAGCACGAGTAAGGGGTTTCATAGGTTCGATCCATTCCTCATCATCTCTTGCCTCTACCCCGAGATAATTGGCAAAGTGCATAGATAAGACCAGGGATGTCCTAGTCCTCCTCCACTTTCATTTCTAAGCAATGGCTAATATGTTTTTATATATAACATTTCCTACATTAATACTCTTCGGTTACGAATACAAAATTCGAAGCTGCTTTCATCTCTTGTTACCTCACTATGGGGGTAGGTAGGTAACAAAGTAGAACAAATAAAATAATGTCGAGCTTTAGATGTTGCATTTAGCATAGAGAGAGGGAAGTTTACCCGTTCCCATTGCTTTATCTTCCGGACTCCTTTCCCATCGGTGAGAAAGTCGATCACCTCTTCCAGGTGGTCCTTCCATAGTTCCAAAAGTTTCATATACACCTGGTATAGGTTTCTTGTACTTCATAATAAGCGTTTATTCTAGCGGCGTTGAAATCTACAAAAATCCTCTAACCTTAACAGGTGCATCTTCGACTTGTGTTAAATTTGCATAAAATTCCTTTACTACTTCTACAGCTGCTCTGTTGGTAACGAAACAGAAATTTTCCCATCCTCGCTCCTAAATGATTTGCTCAACTTCTCCTCCTGGATTCTTAAAAACTCGATCTTGAATGCATTTTCTTGCTTGTATGTTTTGAAAATATCGCGTTTGTGCTCTTGCATTAATGAATCGGGTTTCGTCATAATCTATTCGTCGCTTTTGTCGTGGAGCCATTTCTCGATCCGTGAAATTTGCGAAAATCTTAACTAAACTCCAAAATATTACTAAGAAGGCTTCCTACAACAACTAAAATCCATTTAAATTAATTTTTATGAAATTCTTCCAAGTATTTTCTCTACATTTCGAAATTTTTCAAAATTCTCCAATGTAGAAGAAATCAACGGTGAAAATAAAAAATTTTTGCATAGGAGTGAAGCTCTTACTAAGGGAAGATGAAATCCGGTGTCAAAAAGTGTTGAAATCACCTTAAATCCGAGATCTCTCAAGCCCTAAGTCGGTTTTTTCGAAAATTTGAGGAAAGGGATGATGAATAGTGTCGGTTGACCAGTCAAATATATGTCTTTTCGCTTTCTCGCTGTCATCGAGATTTTTCTCGCCGTCGGTGAGCTAATTAATTTCATAAGGCAAAAGTTTCGGGAAAAATCCGCCGTCGGCAAGCTCGGTTTCGCTGTCAGCGGGTTTTCTCGCTGTCAGCGAGATACTTCTCGCCGTCGGCGAGCTCCCAAAAATTTTAAATTTTTAAAATTCGTCAATCATTTTCAACCTCGAATTGCCCTTAATCAATCTTCCGATCACTTAATTTAATAATATTACGAAGATTAGATACTTATACTCACAAAAAGTCACACAACACAAACAATATAACTTTATATATGAAATCCATGAGATTTACAAATTTCACACTAATAACTTAACACATACTTAACTTAAATGTTCAAATCCATAATACTCAGCATCGCAATCCACACCACAATACTCTAAATGCTGAGACATAACAATTTACATAAAGTCTCATCAAATACGAGATGATCGAATCAAAGTTCGACTCATAATAAAACCTAACTCCAAATCAAACACACATATATATACAAATATAATAAAAATATATAAATCTTTCCTACTCTTCGAGTGTACGAACTAACATCTTCTCCGATATTTCCGATGCGACGCGAGTGCACAAATAAATTGTAGAAAGGCTCGAAGGGAATTCACGATAGATTCTTCATTAATCCATCCTTTCTGTCTTAGTAGATGAATCAAGTCGGCCTCCGGATGTCCGAGTATGATCAAAGTGCTCCTTTATTCTCCAATCAATATGATCGAACATATCGAGAGATATTGTCGATGGAATTCATCACATTTTACAATTCTTTCTCCAATCATTTAATCTTCTTCGGAATGAAATTAGTCTTATCGATAAAGGGTCTTGCTAAAGGATTGTTACGTGATGCTCGTCGAAATAACGGTAATCTCATCATTGTTATCCGAAGTGGGAAACATATTAGTAGGATCCGGGAGTTTCCATGGTAAAAGTACTTTTTCCCAAGCCTTATAAGAAACTTGGTACGTGCTGCATAAAGCAAATATAGTAGATGGGTGTCCAAGTCCATGCACCGACCCATGCACAATTAATCCCGATGCGGACTTTACTTATTATTGATCCAACATCGATAGGTAATCCAATTTGAATACGGTAGTTTAAAATAGCGCATTCCTTTGAAACTTTATTTACTCTCATAGTAGGTAATAATTTTGATGATATAAAGAAATGTCGATGCTTCGAGACGAGGGTTAAGAAGTGATGAAGAAAAGCCGACATACCCGTCTTCTCGTAACTCCCGATCATCCGGTTCGTCGGTCGGTATCTATAGATTTCGTTCATATTGTATCTTGAAGGCACAAAGTTGGAATAATGACAAACGAGTATTTTCTATAGAAAACAATTCATTTACCCTTGCGGGAGTAAATGTTACCCATCTTCCTCCGACGTAGACATTTCCATTGTTGATCGCATGTAAATTAGAGTAAAACTCTTTAACTACTGGTATAACTACAGCGGATGTTGTATAACAAAATACCTCCCATGCCGCTGTGCGATCATTTCTTCGATTTTTGTAGTAGAATTCTCTACTCCTCTGTTGATGAATCCTCTTTCTTTAATAAATCTTTTCTTCAGCAAGCCTTTGTTGAAGATTCGCTGTGCCTCTGAACTAACGAATTTTCTCTGGTTGAAAACTTCAGTTTTTGTAGTTTCTAAGAATTTGGAGGCCATTTTGGATGGAAAGGATTGGTCTCTAGTCGTTCCTAAGGAAGAAAATTGTGTAAAATCGGATTTGGAATAATTTCTTACGAAGGAATGACTTAGATACGTCCAAAACCGCACGAAAAATCTTTAAGAAACCAAATTTTCAACTGCCTCGCTGTCGGCGACTTAGTTATAGAACTGAATGAAGTAATGGTCCACGATCTCGCTGTCAGCGGGCTCGAGCTCGCTGTCGGCAAGATTTGTAAAAATCGCCCATTTTCGCTTCCGGTCCGAATATTTTCTGATCTCATCAAATAGGTTCAATTTTGTGATGATTCTAATAAAAATTTGAGTAGTAAGATTTGTTTTAATAATATAGACTCACTAATATGTAGATATTTAAAAATAAAAGAATACTATGGGTTGCCTCCAATAAAGCGCTTGGTTTAACGTCGTCAGCCCGACCTAATTTAGTTAGTGTTCAGGTTGACTAAGCATTAAAACCTCTTTAAAATTTGGTCTTCTATTTTCGAAATATGGTTTTAATCTATGTCCATTTACTTTAAATTTATTTCCTGTTTTTGGATCTTCAATTTCTATAGTTCCATATGAAAATATTTGAGTTATGGTGAAAGGTCCTAACCATCGAGATTTCAATTTCCTAGGAAATAATTTCAATCTAGTATTATAAAGCAAAACTTCTTGTCCGGTTCAAAATTTCTCGGATTAATCTTCCGATCATGCCATAATTTCATTCTTTCTTTATAAATCTTATCATTATCATATGATTCGTTTCTTAGTTCTTCCAATTCATTTACTTGCAACAATCTCTTCTCACCGAACTTCTTTCATATTATAATTAAATTCTTTAATCGCCCGATATGCTTTATGTTCTAATTCAACTGGTAAGTGACGAGTTTTTCCATATATAAGTCTATAAGGAGTCATTCCGATCGGAGTTTTATAAGCAATCCTGTATGCCCATAATGCGAGTGTCTAGTCTTATAGACCAGTCGATCTATTAGGATTTACGAGACTTTTCTAATATACGCTTAATCTCTCGATTAGAAACTTCGAGTAATCCATTAGTTTGTGGATGATAAGCGATTGATATCTTATACATAATATTATATTTTTCTACTAGTTTGTGAATATATTATTTTCTAAAATGAGTTCCTCCGTCAGTGATAATCACTCTCAGCATTCCAAATCTAGTAAAAATATTTTTCATTAAAAATTTTGAAACACTTTTAGCATCACACCTAGATAAAGCTTGTGCTTCGATCCATTTGGAAACATAACCAACGACTACTAATATATATGAGTTTCCAAATGACGGAATAAAAGGTCCCATGAAATCTAATCCCCAAACATCAAAAATTTCAACTTCTAATATAAAATTCAGAGGCATTTCATTTTTTCTTGATATGTTTCCTACTCTTTGGCATTTATTGCAGGTTTTTATATATCTATATACATCTCTAAATAGAGTAGGCCAGTAGAATCCAGATTGTAGAATTTTATATGCAGTTTTATACGTCCCAAAATGTCCTCCAAAATCGAGTCATGACATTTTTGAATAATTGGTTCGGTTTCTTCATAAGGCACGCATCTTCTAATAATTAGATCCTTACATTGCTTATATAAGTATGGTTCATCCCAAAAGTATGATTTAGTATCGTGGATGAATTTTTTACGTTGTTGCAAAGTTAACATAGGTGGTAAAATGTCACTTACAATATAATTTACTATATCGGCATACCGAGGTATTTTCAACTCATTAATATTATAAAGTTGTTCATCGGGAAAAGCGTCTAAAATTTCATTATCGGTATTAGATAATTCATGATTTTCTAATCTTGATAAATGATCTGCAATTTGATTATCAATTCCCTTTTTGTTAATTATCTCAAAATCAAATTCTTGCATTAATAATATCCATCTGATTAATCTTAGTTTAGAATCTTTCTTTTGCATTAAATATTTTATAGCAGAATGATCGGTATGCACAATACATTTAGTTCCTATTAGATAATGCCGAAATTTATTAAAAGCATATACAATTGCTAATAATTCTCTTTCGATAGCTTGTATAATTTATTTCGAGCATCATTTAGAGTTTTACTAGCATAATATATAACTTTGAAAATCTTATCATATCTTTGCCTAAGAAGCTGCTCCTATAGCATAATCACTAGCATCACACATAAACTCGAATGGTTTCTCCTAATTAGGTGAAACTATTATAGGTGTTGTAATTAATTTATCTTTTAATAATTCAAAAGCATTCGGGCATTCGATTGTAAATTCAAATTTCTTATCCTTTTCAAGAAGTTGGCATAGAGGTTTAGTAATTTTTGAAAAATCTTTAATATAGCGCCTGTAAAATCCAGCATGTCCAAGAAAACTTCTTACCCCTTTTACCGTAGTTGGAGGTGGTAATTTAGCTATTACTTGAATTTTTGTAGGGTCTACTTCCATGCCTTTTCCGAAATTTTATGCCCTAATACAATGCCGCCTGTAACCATAAATTGACATCTCTCCCAATTAAGAACTAAATTAGTTTTCTCACATACTTCAAATACTTTTTCAAGATGATTTAAGCATGTGTCAAATGTTGTTCCGAATACAGAGAAATCATCCATAAATACTTCTATTCCATTATCAATTAATTTACTAAATATAGACATCATACATCTTTGGAATGTTGTAGGTGCATTACATAATCCAAAAGACATTCTTCGAAAAGCGAAAGTTCCATAAGGACTAGTAAATGTAGTTTTATCTTGATCTTCAGGAGCAATTTGTATTTGATGATAACCGGTATATCCATCTAAGAAACAAAAATACTTATGTCCGATTAATCTATCTAACATCCGATTCAGAAATGGTAAAGGGAAGTGATATTTTCTAGTGGTCGTGTTTAATTTTCTATAATCAATACATATTCGCCATCCAAGTAACTTGTCTTATAGGGATAAGATCATTATTTTCATTAGCTTTGACAATTACCCCTCCTTTTTTAGGTACACAGTGAATTGGGCTTACCCAAGCACTGTCAGAAATATGATATATAATACCATTATCTAACCATTTTAAAATTTCTTTCTTGACTACTTCTTTCATTATCGGATTTAATCTCCTTTGTGGATCTGCTTTAGGTTTATGTTCATTATCTAAAATAATTTTGTGCATACAAATTGAAGGACTAATTCCTTTAATATCTGCTAAAGTCCAACAAAAAATTTTCTTATATTTTTTTAATGTATCTAAAAGTTTTTGTTCTTGAGATTCATTTAATTCAGATGAAATAATAACTGGTAGAGTTGAAGAATTACCTAAGTAAGCATACTTTAAATGATTAGGTAACATTTTTAACTCAAGTTCAGGAGGTTTAATAATTGATGGAACTATATTTTTTTCAGTATTTTCTATGTTATCCAAAAATTCAAATTTCTCTTGAATATAATCTAATTCTTCATTTATCTCAGATTTTTCAATTAATTCAATATTTTCTTTTTCTAATTTTTCTTCATAATATTCTTTAAAATGTTCTTTTTGTAAATGATCGAGTACTTCCATTCGAAAACACTCATCATCTTTTTCTAGCGCGGGATATTTCATTGATTTAGCAATATTAAAAGTTACTTTTTGGTCATTTACTCTCATAGTTAATTCTCCTTTACGAACATCAATCATAGCTTTTCCGGTGGCTAAAAATAGTCTTCCTAAAATGATAGGAATTTCTTTATCTTCTTCCATATCTAGAACAATAAAATCTACAGGGAAGATAAATTTATCCACTTTTACTAATACATCTTCGATAACTCCCTTAGGATATGTAACGAACGATCGATTAGCGAAGAGTTATCGAAGTAGGTGAAATTTCTCCCGATCCTAATCTCTTAAAAATTGATAGAGGCATTAGATTGATGCTTGCTCCTAAGTCACACAAAGCTTTTCCATAGAATTTTTCTCCGATAACGCGAGGTATAGTGAAACTACCGGGATCTTTTAATTTTTCATGAAGTTTTTCGAATAATAGCACTACACTCTTCACTAAGTCCAACCATTTCATTATCGGTAAATTTTCTTTTTTTATTTAGAATATCTTTCATAAATTTTACATAGTTTGGCATCTGTTCTAAAGCTTCTACGAAAGGAATATTTATCGTTAATTTCTTCAAAATTTCAAGGAATTTAGCAAATTGTTTATCTTTTTTATGTTGAATTAGTCGTTGAGAAAATGGTGGTGGAGGTTTTTCAACAGAAATTTTCATATGTATTAAAGGATTTTCTAAATTTGGATCTTGTTGATTCTTTTCCTTTTCAATTTCCACTTCCTCTTTTTGACTTTCAAGTTCTTTACGAATTCGAGGTTCTAATTCTTTTCCACTTCGTAATTGTATCGCTTTAATTTGTTCATTTCCCTTGTCTTTGGGATTTATTTCCACATTACTAGGAAATGTTCCGAGTATTCTATTATTAAGTGCGGTAGCGATATGTCCAGAGTTGAGTTTCAATATTTTTGATAGACTGTTCCTTGATTTTGTAATTGGTTTCCTTGTATTTGTAATTGATTTCCTTGATTTTGTAAATGTTGACCCATATTTAATATTAATTCTTCTATAGATAATTTCTTATCTTTAAATTGAGGGTTATTATTATTAAATCCGAGTGGATAATTAGGTTTATAATTAGGATTTCCTTGATTAGATGGATTTCCTAATTGTTGTGTCATATTATTCATCCATGGTTGATTAGTTGTATTATTATTCCAATTAAAATTAGGATGATTTTTCCATCCAGGATTATAATAATTTGCATAAGGATTATTAGGTCTGTTGTTAATTGCATTAATTGTTTCATATTGAGATTGGGATTCTATAAGTTGTCCAGATGAATTTTCTTCTAATATAGTTGGAGAGTAATTCATTCCAAAATGATCTAATTTTTTAGATATAGCGGCAATTTGTGAAGCTAACATAGATATTGCATCATTTTCACGAATACTAGCTATTTTTTTCGGATTCATTCTATCAACGAGCCATTGAAAATTATTAGTTGCCATTTCTTCGATTAGTGCATAGGCTTCATCAAATGGTTTTGACATTAATGATCCTCCACAGACGAGCATCGATGATTGATCTTAAAGATCCTACTAATCCATTATAGAAAGTTTGGATAATTAACCAATCTGGTAACGCATGATGTGGGCATTTCCTAAGAAGTTCTTTAAATCTCTCCCAAGATTCATATATTGACTCTCCATCAAACTGACTAAAAGAAGTTATATCGTTTCTAAGCTTAGCAGTTTTAGATGGCGAATAATATTTGGATAGAAATTTTTATGATAATTCTCCCCAAGTTTTAATAGATCCAGGTGCTAACGAATTTAACCACATTTTAGCCTTATCCCTTAAAGAAAAAGGAAAAAGTCTAAGTCTAATAGCGATCGTTAGATACTCCTTCATATTTGAAAGTAGCACATAGTTCTAAAAAACTAGCAAGATGTAAATTAGGATCTTCGAGTAGGTGAACCACTAAATTGATTATTTTGTACCATTTGGATAATTGCGAGGTTTAAGTTCGAATGAATTAGCAGCTACATCAGGGTTTTGAATAGTTAAATGAATTTCATCTAATGTAGGGTTGGCATAATCTCGTAATGGTCTTGGTTGATTGATATTTTCATTTTCAGGTATATTTGTCATTTGTGTTAAATTTATAATTTCTTTTTTTGTTTTTTAATTCTTTTAATTGTACGCTCTAATTCTGAATCATAAGGTATTAAATTTTCGTTTCCAAATTTTTGCATACAATTTTATAAAATAAATTTTAGATTAGTCCGTTACTTTAGTAAATAATTTCTTTACTTCCCCGGCAACGGCGCCAAAAACTTGACCCACTTTTAATATGTTTGCAATTTATGTTTATAGCAACAAGCACCAAAACTTGATCCCGCTTTAAATATAGATATATGATTTAATGTATAATGTGGATTCTACGCAAGTATACGTATCGTATCAAGTAATACAGAGCTCTAGTGGAGTCCTAGTTATCGATCCCACAGGGAAGTTTTTAACAGATTTGTTATCAGCTAAATTTAAAGAAATTACTTATAAATAAAGTGAACGGAAATTCAAAATAAACTAAGTAAACTAATGCTTGAAATAAGTTGATTTAATTAATTCAGAAAAAGTATCATTCTCCTTGTTTGTAGAAAATTAAGTGAATGATGAATTTAAATAGGATTTTTAATTGTATTGTGACAAATAGGAGCATTCCTATTCTTTACCCTTTAGTCGAGTGCGAAGAACATTGATTAATCCTATGTTTGATTACTGAATCCGCGGTTGAGCTCGGGAGGATACTGGTCGCCACTTCGAGCTCCCACGTTCCCCTCACTCGAGGGCTAACATCTACACTTCGACTCTCGAACAATAGGACCAAATTTAATATTTTAGTCTGTCAGACTAAAATGTTCAATTCTACGTCCGATAATTAATATTTCCCTATTTATTTGCACCCGTCTTCCAAGGCTTTTGACTTCCCTGAATATTGGATGTAATTTTTACTATAGTTGATAATTCAACATATTTTAACTACTCAATTGACCAGATTGAAAGTAAATTAAGTTTTAAAAAATTATCACAATTTATTTATATTATATTAGGTGCTTCTATTTAATTTCATCAATCCGCATAATTTTCATAAACAAGGATAAAGAATAAGAAAACTACTCAGAATGCATGAGAATAAAATAAAGCATGAATTTCATTTAAAGTTAACAACAATAAACAAAGATACTTATCTTAATTTCATCCCGACGAGACTCATCAAGTTCCTTTGACTTTTCCTTCTAAGTACAACGAACTAAATAGCACTCGATTAAACTAATGAACTCACTAAACACACTCAAACTCACTAAATTAGACACACACAAATGACACTTAAGACACTAGAAAGAGACACACAATCACTAGAATTCGGCCTCTATTTATAGAGGTAAGCGAAGGTCCAAAGGGTGTTTAAACACCTCTTCAAAAAGTGTCCAGGTTCAATGTATATGCATTTTGAACTGTCTCGCCGTCGGCGGGAAACGACCTCGCCATCAGCGGGCTTCTAGAAGGTCTTCAAACCGCGCGATCTCGGCGTCGGCGGGCTCGGGCTCGTTGTCGGCGGGCTCGGGCTCGGCCGTCGGCGAGGTAGTTATAATTCCTTCGAGAATTTTTCTCACGATCTCGCCGTCGGCGGTCTCGATCTCGCCGTCGGCGACTTAGTTCAATTTGCATGAATTTCCTTCTTTTTGATCCAAATTTGCTCCATTTCATGCTTTTTGCTTCCATCACTTATAAATCTTCATTCCTGCAATAAAATAAAGGAAATACCTTTCTTTAAAGTGCAATTTCATCAAAAATAGATATGAATTTCTTAATGTATTTTTCTGTGATCAGAGATTTAGCTATATTTTAATTCAAATTCAATCTTTGATTTGCTCTAAGTATTGTCACTAAGACATTCTTTCAAAATTTTTTTGATCATTTCTTTCAACAACAATAGGTGCGACATACTTTTTTATTATACAACACCTATTGAGGGTACATTTGTTGACCTCCTTTTGGTGGGTCTCTTCCCTTTCTTTAGAGCCTAAGATCTAGCCTTAAGATTTCCTTTGAACTCTCGTATAGGACTAGTACTAGGACCCATACTATTTAGAAATTTGAGCTATTTCTTAACTCCTGTAATCTCATATGGGCAGTTTTAAATCCTCTACATTTGGTTGAGTCAATTAGAACTGTACATTGAAACTCAAGTCGAGTGCCCATAGGAATTGGAAAAATCATAAAGAAACCCCACGACATATGATGAGTGACTTACTGCCCAGAGCGGTCTACTTGACTTTGGTTATTGATTGGGCGAGGGTTGACCAACACTTTGCTCGCTAAGTAGATCCTGTCAAACCAATGAATATTACTTGTCGCTTTCTCACGTGAATTAAACTCAATTTGATATGGTAATTAACAAACTTGTCCAGTCCACGAATTAATGGCCCTAGAATAATTAAGATAATGATTTTGATTATATATATATATATATATATATATATATATATATATATATATATATATATATATATATATATATATATATATATATATATATATATATATATATCAAAACACACACACACTCAATTTCCCGGGTTCCTCTCCTTCATGCCTTAGACAAGAGAGTCGCGGGTGGGAATTCCTTTTGACAATGATTCTAGCGTTCCCGCACTCTACCTGTCACCTTCTTTGGTCTAGTGTTCCACCACTCTCCTTGTCGCCTTCTTTGAGCTCTGCTCCCTTTGCTCGCCACTACACCTGTTGCCCTCTCTGGTCGCCTCGCCTCCGATAAGTCACGGTAAATAGCTCTCCGTCTTTTGCTATAAATGCCCCTTCGAGGGGGCATTTGGGGTCGTTGAATCTCTACTAGTTGTGTGCATTCATTTTTGTGTTCCTGGAGACTTCAGAGTAGGGATTCTCGTGCTCAGTTTTCTTACTCATTCAGAACTGTCTTGTTGCTCAATCTCCGTTCATCCGTTTTCAAATTTACTTTTGGAGGCCAGAGTTACTCATTTTAATGTATAGTTTTCTTTCATGGTTGTTTTGATTGAAGGTTGGAAGCTTGATTAAAATATGTATGTTGATTTGTTGGGCCGAAATATTTCTGATAGGGATGATATAATGCTATTCCTAAGCTTTGTTATACATTCTCAATGATAAT
Organism: Papilionanthe hookeriana x Papilionanthe teres; assembly: GCA_022702705.1. Lineage (NCBI taxonomy): Eukaryota > Viridiplantae > Streptophyta > Magnoliopsida > Asparagales > Orchidaceae > Papilionanthe > Papilionanthe hookeriana x Papilionanthe teres. Next base: position 42,997,633 of record CM040435.1, on the reverse strand, counting down.
CAGAATACATAAGGAGATTTGGATGTAATCATGTAGGGAATGTAATGTTCTGCTTTAAATTAGTTATTGTCCAATTCATTGGTTTAATACATTCATTTGGACTAATCATGATCCACATAGGTTGATTCCATTCTTAAAGTTTCAGAGGCTTCTTGTAGTACCTTTGGGCTTTAGTTCCCTGGTGTTGAGCTTGCTCAAGGTGTGTATGAAGTTTCACTCTTCTGTTTGGATCTTGTTTTAAGGCTAATTTCCATTGTTTATTTTCTTACCGATTTTGGGATGATCTTGTGGTATTTTCCTGCGTTAGTTGACATAAAATATGCCTTACATTATGTGCTATCCATGTGTGCAATTATTTTATTTTTGATAGGTCGCCAAGAACAATATTACATTCTCATAGTTCTATTCTCAGAAATAATGACTCCTTTTGCGAAGTTCAAATGGTACTTGTATGTCTATGGAAATAAATGTTCTATGCTTTACATTTGTAGTTGTGTAGCATCGTTTCTTTGCTAACATGCATATCTTAAACTCTAAAGGGGATTCGCTTAATGTTGCGAAGAAATCTATTATTTTTAAGTGAAGAATTTCTTCTAAGAATTTTCATCCTTTCTTGGGTTTTTATTTGGTGAAGATTATGAAATGTGGGTGGATTTTTACTGAAATTCTAAAAGAGTTGTGAGTATGAACTTTATAGAAAAATCTGATGTCATGCATAAGTAAGTTTTCTACTTCGTTGATCATATTGCCTTAAGGGATGATTATTTGGTGGAAGTATAGAAAAAGGGCTTTTAAAAATTCAAAGATTTTCACTTGAGAGAGGTCACTTCACTAGATTTTAGTCTAGCACAAAAAAATGTTGGTTGGGCACGCTCTTTATTTGGAATAAATTGTATGGGCCTAGTCAGTCACAATTAACATGCCCAAACTTACATGCTAATCATATACATTTGTGCATTGATGACTAACTGATCCCCTTTACAATTACTTTGATCTCATCTTTCATTGATTATCAACCAAATAATGCTGCTAAGGTTCCGCCAAATTTATTTGTTTGCAGGAAATTCTCTAAATTTATTGTAAGATAAAAAACATTATGTTTTTTCTAATATATAAATTTCCATCACTTAAAAGCCGCCATCTAATATAAAGTTCACACCATTCTCCCTTATTGATAAACTTGGATAATCACATCTGTAACTCTGTGTTTCTTGAGGGATAAATATGTAATATGTTTTTTATTCATATGTTTTTCTATTTTAACTTAATATTTGACACTCCTAATTTCTTGGTCGATTATACATTTTTTAGCAAAGTCTACTCTCTTTATTAGTACGAAACAATCTCAACGTGCAAAAAAAAATCTCTTTTAAACATACAAAGCCAATACATCAATGCTCATTTCTTATTTATGCTTATAAATGCCAACTGATTTAGCTATTTTTATCTTCTAATAAAATTCTTAGATATGTTTAATGTAATCCCGTGGTCATAAAAAAACTATTTAAAAATTTAATTTCACAATTTTCTGCTGTGATTATATCAATAAATGCATAATAATTTAATTATATTATATAATAATTTACTTTGATTTAGATTTTAAATTTAGTAATTTTATAAGATAAATATAAATAATTTATTTATATTAATAGTATTACATGATTCAAAATATAGGAAAATATTAAAAAATTATTAATATCCTTAATATATATATATATATATATATATATATATATAGTTATATATATTCATTCGTTTTCTATATTAGGATATTTGACCGGGTATTTAATTATAAAAGGCTCTCCTTAAATCTCGCACGCGCGCACCGAGCAAAGGCACGCATGGCAGCCGAGACGCATAAAACGCTTAAAAACCCGAAGATTTCTTGTTTTCGACTGTAATTGCTCCGACAGCCCTTCCCTCTACCCTCTGTTGCGGCACTGATACCCGTCGGCATATTCTATCTGCGAGAAGATGAGTGCTGTGTCTAGGGTTTCAATCCCCCATGGCGTGAAGAACATGATCCAGAACATTAAGGAGATCGCGGGCAACCACGGCGATGAGGAGATATACTCAATGCTCAAGGAGTGCTCTATGGATCCCAACGAGACGGCCCAGAAGCTTCTCTTCCAAGGTTTCAGCAAAAACTCTTCTCGAGGGCTACTTTTCTTCATTATTAGAGTACTTTGCTTTTGTCGGCTTTCCGTCCCTTTTGATCACGCTAATAATTGTTTACTTATTAGCTACGTTTGGGATATGGCTTTTTCTGTTGTGAACAAGATTTTTTGATTAGGCTCGAAATTAAGTTCTTTATTTTTGTCTGGTTTTGAATCTACGTTTTATTTATTTATTCTGATTGGCTGTTATTTCTTCCTGTTTCTCGTGGAACATGTGGATCTGCTCGCAGTTATTACACTTTGTTTTTAGTACCTGTTTTTTGAATTTTATAAACGACTCGGATATTGTGGATTTGTGGCTCTAGTACATTAAAGTTAGTCCTATGAGGTTTGTTCGTCGTTCTTTTTTATACTATTTTTTAAGCTCCACTTAATCTCTTTCATGCAATCATTATTGTTGTTTATCCTCTATGTGTTATAGATGTATCTGATGGTCCCGTTCAAAATAAAGATTATGTGGCGTTTCATAGCACTGTTTAAATTGGTTGAAATATGCCGATAGGCTGAGGAAATCTGATCGTGGACAGGTTGTTACAATAAACCGTCAAATATCTCTCCATATGATGGCCTAATTTTATTTTATCAGAATACATATTTTACATTAAGGGGCTGTTTGGTAGCAGAATTTAAGCAGGATTTAACCTAAATTCTGCCAAACAGTAAAAATGACAATTTTAAACCCCAAAGGCTCTTAAATTCTGTTTCTTTGTTGTTCTGCATTAAATTTTAAATTTAACACATCCCTTAGGAAGGTTGATTTGTGGGATTTAGAGGAGCTAAAGCGTGCGAAGCGTGATGGGATGATGAAAAGGAAAGATGAGGGTTAGATGGGTAGAAATGGAGTGGAAAGGGGAGTTATTCAGGACTTTCAGAGATCTTTGTGTGTCACGATCCTGTCGTTTTGCCTTCCATGCTAGCTCTGGTCAGACTGTATCATGAGGGTATCAGGCATGTGAGGAGGAAGGGAAAGGTTGACAATGTTTTGAGGCAAAATTGGGAGATGGGGAAGTGAGATAGGCGAGGATTGTGGATGAGAGGGGTAAGGAGAAGATAGGTTTTAGGATTAAATATAATTTTATTTGGTTACTTTAATTTAATTTATTAATAATTAATAATCAATAATCAATAATTAATTAAATATATTATCAAACTAAATATAATTCTATAAACTTTTGTGTAACTACTTATAATTGATTTTAAAAATTAAATTACAAATTAATATTTAATTAAATTATAAAATTATAATTAATTATTAATTAGTCTAATAAATGACTAATTAATGATTAATGGTTATTGCTTCAATAATAATTAGTTTAACAAGTTATTTTTAAGGATTAATTTGTTTAGTAAATAGTTAATTAGTTATTAACATAATTAAAATAAAAATTTAAATTAAATTTAATTAGACTTAATAGTTGCATCATTAATATGTAATATTAAATTCATATTTCAACTAGCATAATTAAATCCTATAATAAGTTGTCAAACCGTTTCACAATTTGTCATAACAAACAATTTTTGAGAATTAAACATCTCAGGATTTACCAAATCTGAATTTATAGGATTTATTAAATCCTACTTGAGTTGAGTTACACTTGCAACCAAGCAACTCTTAAGAGAGACCATCTTTGACTCCTGGATATTGTGGTGAAAGCCCAAGGTGGCAAAGACGGAAATGAAAACCCTTGGTGATCCAAGGGAAGTAGCGGTGATGAAGGTTTCCTTGCACGTGTGCAGCTCTATTTTGGTTTGATATTTCCTCTTTTAAGCCCTCGATGGTCTGTTGTTAGAGAGAACAACGAATGGAAAGCGTTAGTTGGGGTTATTTTACTTCGATGATCTCTCTCTCCTCATTGCCCATGGATATCTTGGAGTTATTTTTCTCCTCTTTGCCTTCACATATTCCTCTTGCTTTTGGGTCTGAGACGAACTTCTAGTTTTCTATTCCCGCGGAGAATTGTAATGTTTGTCAAAACGCTAATGTCCCTAATTCAAATAGTTTTTCCATAATTATATCCATTGTCAAGATGACAAAGTTACCTTTCTAGATGAGGAGGTTGATGAAGTTTTGGAATATTGGAACCTTACCTTTGTTTGCTATGCTATTGGATGGTAACCTTTCTATAAAAATCTATTTCAAGCTGTGAGCAAACCATGGAAGTTAAGAAGTACTTTCAAATTGCTCACGCTTGCTGATGATTTTTATTTTTTCAATTTAGTTGCCCTAAATATTTATAAATTGTTAAAAATGGAGGGTCATCATTCACAATTAGAGACATTTTCATTTTTAAAAATGGACTTCGGCTATTGCTTCTGTTAAGGAAGATTTTATGGATGTATCTGTCTGGATTAAACTGCCTAACCTGTCTTTCTTTTGTTGGCCTAAAAGTGATTTGTTGTGGGTTCTCTTACTGCCAAAAGGTTGATGTTAACTTCTTTCAGGGTTAGTGTGTAGATTCTGACTACTTTGATTTTTCTAGAACATATTATTCTCAATGTCAAGTGGAACGGCAATTTTCAGCCTATTATTTATGAATAGAAGCCATCACCTCGTATTGTTTGTGATAAACTTGCTCTATGAGGCATTTACTTGCCCGAAATGGCCAAGTTTTTAACATTCTACTTCTAACAATATTTGAAGGGATAAAAGTACATGTAGAATCAAAGATGACTCCTCTAGAGGTAATAGCTGTCTAATATGGTTTCTATCTCCTCTTCTTTTGCTCTCCTCTTTGATGCTCCCTCTAATCTCAACATCCCCATCTCAATGGCTGAAAACAACAATATATCATCTTCTCCTTCCCCTGGGATGGATGGAAGCATGCACCGAAAACTATCCACCACTCACATTATTGCCTCCAACCATGCTGTGGACCTGGATCCGTCCTCCTAGTTTCTTGTCTAATACTACTATTACAACCTTTTTGTTGGAAAAAATTAATTTCCTAGTTGCTTTAACTGCTACCACATCCTTTACAGTCTCTAATGTATCTCAGATGGCTTAGATTGTCTTGCTGTACACATCAAAAATAAGAAATGTAGACCAATGGGGACTAATCCCAACTCTCCATAGTAATTTATGTTTCATAACATTTGCACTTGGAATGTTAGGGGTTTGTGTGGTGGCGATGGTAGGATCCGCGATTGTAAGAATCTAGTGAAAGATCACAAAATTCATATCTTATGTGTTATTGATATCAAGCTATCTCATGCTGCTACATCTGATAACTCCTTGGCCAAACAACTTTAAATTTTGCCACATTAAGGAAACTGTAATAATCTTCATCTTTCTTCTAATGGTCACATTTGGTTTAAGTGAAATGCTACCAGAGTTTCTTGTGAAAAGTATCTCGCTCGCAGTTTCTTGATGCATGGCTGGTCTTTCTTCTTTTATTAAAGCCTTGGTTACCCTTATATATGCTTAAAATCAAGCTATTGAAAGGAAAACGTCTTTGGCGAGCCATTTTGGGTATTCTTCCTCTGTTATTGAGCCATGGTTGATAGGAGTTTTTAGTTGCATTAGCTCTGTGGATGAGAAAAGTAGTGGTACTCTTTAATTTAGGCTAATTTTTATGAAAATAAATGGATGAAGTAATGGACGAAATGTTCCTAGCTTTTTAAGGGGGAATATGGTATCAAATTCTTTTATCATGAAGTCAACAATCAAGAAAATCTTAATCATATTAGAGAATTATTATGCAAATTTAAAATCACGTGCACTCAAGATTATATAGTTTGTGAAGCTATATGTGCGCTTCTACTCTTTTTAATAATAATAAAAGACCGGTTTGCATTTCCAATAATATTCCTTATGGACTTTTTCTAAAAAATGGTTGTAATAATCTCTTTGCTGAGTTCACTGAGGAAATGATCTAGTAGGCTCTTTTATATATTGGGCATGATATGGTTCCTGGGCATGATGTTTTTATATTAATTTTGTTAAAGATATTTGGCATATCACAATCTTAGCTTTCTTTGATGCACTCAAGTATTTTTTCTTCCTGTAATATTCAAAGTCATGTTATGCATTTTGTTATCATTTCGATTCCTAAAAGTCTGCATATTACTAGCTTGAATTATTATAGGCCTATATCACTATGTAGTGCTATTTCCAGGGTTATTGTTAATCTTTTTGTTAATATAATCAAGCATTTGCTCTCTAAGTTAATTCATTATTTTGTTTACTTTCATTGAAGGGATAATACATATAATATCATTCTTATTAATGAGTTGATTAACGGACTCAGCTCCTCTGTTACTACCAAGCATTGCTGCTCCAAAATTGATCTTAAGAAAGCATTTGACGATGTAAATAGTCGATTCCTTTATTATGTTTGTATCATTTGCAGTGAACTCAATGCATACCTCTCTTCTTTATTTTTCTATTGTTCAACTTATTGTGCTATACTTAAAAATTACGTTTTGCTAGAAATTTCTTTCATATACGCTACTTTTTTGTGCAAGTTCTTGCTCATGTGGATTGTCTTCTTTGTAATATTACAAATATTTTCTTTCTGCTCGCTGTTCTCGTCACAACTCATTACCTTTTGGTTGAAAGGAATTACAGAAATCTTAGTAATGGTGATGCATGTATTGAAACATAAGTGAAAAAGATCCACTTAGCTATTTGACGTACAAACTAGAAGATTGAAATTCAGAGGAGATTTCTTGGTTTAGATGACTTCTTGCCACATGTTCCTGCAGTTCTTTGGATTTTGGTTGCTTCCACATAGTATTGGATGGAACATTTCATTCACTGTATTTTCTTTTAGGTTCTATATCTGTCATTGTTCTGTGTTTGGTTTCTACTCTTGCTTTTTATGGTCAAAGATTGGATTCTTTTGCTTAATTGGCTGGTTTTTTTGGAAGGTGTACATGCATTTTATCTGTTTGAGGGCAGGGTTGAGACCATTAATTTATATATAAATTTGGTTCAATCAGGCAGCTTTAATATTGTCTTGAGTTCTAGCAATCCTTAGATGTGCCCTGTTTTGCTGCCGTGATTTTGGAAAAAAAGTATGTGCCTCTTCTGGTTCTTGGCTATTCTCATATTCGTTTTTTTTAACGCTTGGATTGCTTCCTTGGACGGTTCCTTTTCATCTACTTTATTGTTGATTGGAGTCTCTGTGCTCTTCTATTTCTTTTTCGATATCTCCTGAATGAGAATTTATACTAAGTTTACTATTTTCATTTTCTTGGATGCACCTTTCTATTCTAGAGTTTCTTTTCTTATTGGGATAGTGTCATTTTCTTACATCTCAACTTATTGTTTGCATTTTTTTCTAAATTAATGCTATTGGCTGGTTGTGGACCTCATTTTTTTCCTGCCAATATATGTGTATATAGATGATTTCAATATGTGTTTGCTTTATCTCATGATGCATAATGTTTTTTGGTTGCGGTATTTTCATCAATACAGGATTTTCTTTACGATAGTTCCTGCTGTTTTCATTCTTGCCACCAGTTATGTCTATTCTGGTCTGTATGAGCTGATTTTGAGAAGTGCTTTTTAAAATTTTGTGATTCGTTTACACCATATATAATCACTTATTTCAAAACTATAAATACCTTTGTTTATTTTTATTTATGAGTTGCTTTATTTTAATTGTTTTTTAATGTGAAAATTGTGTATGACAAAATCAGTCTAAGTTGGGTGGCTACTATAGTATAAATATATAGTATGATTATTTTTGAAGCATGGGCTTAGTTCCTCTATTAGCTTAGTGATAATTCTGTAACTAATTTTGATAATGATTTCTTTTTAATCTCAGATACCTTTCATGAGGTCAGGAGGAAGCGTGAGAAGCGAAAAGAGGTACCAATTTTCATGTCTTGTCTTCCCTTCATCTTATAAATGCTTGTTAGGCTCTTTACTTACTGATAAACATGCTAAGATTCTATTATTCATTCTTCTTCCATTAGTAATTGTTATGTATCACTTCTACAATTTTGCCTCTTTCAAGGAAATCCAATTGTAAAACTAAAACTCTAGGGGTGTTTGGCTGCAGGCTAGATTTAGCGTTAATAGGATTTTGTGAATCCGGATTTATTAAATCCACCTCTTTGCTATATTTTTTAAATCCGGATTTAACTTAAATCGAAGGTAAAATTCAGACCTTAAATCCGAAATTTCATTAATCCATGTAGCTTGCATTTCTTTATGCTTGACTGGATTTAGTAAATCGGACCATAAATCCTGTTAATATGACACTACCAAACACCCCTAGGAGTTACTTTTTGCAAGAAAATTATTGTTTGCACTATTCCTTTTTTTTCCTCCAATACTTAACAATTTGGGCTTGAATTTTTTTTTTTGGCCTGTGAGGTAACCTGCAAAGCTTAGCTCATTCTTTTTTTTTTCCTTTACTTGAAACACCTGAACAAATTCTCATTGGATTCATGTATGCATCTCCTAATTATTTGTCTGTTAGAATATATCCTTTATATGGTTAGATTTAGTTTTTTTTAGCACTTATGCCTCTTCTATTGGAATGATTAGAAAGTTGATATTTACTAAATCCAAGGAATTTCACATTTCGGTTTGAGGATTATGCAAGCAAACTAAATCTTTATTTCTATTTCTGTTTTGAGTGTTGGCCCTTCCAAGGATGTTGGGCTTGATTTATAAGCAATGAATGTTAATTAAAATGCTGCTTTTTTGTTCCTTCTTTGTTCTTACTCTTTCATTTGTTTATAAATTTAATTTATTTTATAACTTTTTTCTTTTTTGTTTCAAAAAATCATTTTTCTTAACTAGTTAATCTAATAAATTGTCCACTATTGTTACCTTAGGAGTAAATATAAAATGACGCATTACTTATTATTATTTTTATTTGTAAGAACCCTCTAGTAATGGTATTTTATGTACTGGTAAGAACCTTTGTTAAAGCTTAGCAAACGGTGAATTAAGTTTTATCGATTTTCTTTTTTAAATGACTAAGAATGAAAAGCACAGAAAATTAATATGAAGAATAAATCTTAGTTTACTCATATATTAGCTTGTATTATTTAGTAATATACACCGGGATATGTGATGCTGAGTTCACATTAGTTGGAATTAAGCAAGTGATGTTAATGATGGAAACACTGGCTATTATTAAGGCTAAACTAGTTTATTAATATCGATTTTGTAAGTTAAATATAGTGAATGGATCCTAGTTTTATCACTGGAGTAATTCCTTTTGGTTGCCATGCATAAAGTTCGATGGTGCAACTCTTAGATTTAATTATTGACACTATGAATATTATTTTGAAAATTCAAATGATTTGTTTTTCTTAAAGAAGATTAACTGATTAACAAAAGGCACATTACATGCTTTCCCTCAGGCTTAGCTTCATACTGTCCAAGAAATTAGTGAACATTCTCTAGGCATAGACAATATAGATTTGAGTTCAGTTATCCAATTTTATTATTCTTTTATACTTTTGGCCATTTTTCTGGATGAATACGCCCCTTGCACATTTTGAAAGTGGCTGTGACTGGGTTTTGATAACTATATAGTGTCAAGTATAGTTTAATGGAGTGAGTCTACAATTCACTGGTGATGTTAGGCTACGTGTACATCACGCGCTCAAAGTCATTCTTGGACGCAACCTTCCTTCTCTTGACCCTACAATATTTTTTTATTCGATCACTTCCTAGAGTCCAATTTCATGTGTTCCAAAAAAGTAAATGATACAACAAAGTTAATGAAATTGGCCTAAAATTTTATCCCACATTGTGACCTCCCATGGGTGTTATAATATCAGTATAACCAACTATGACATTGGTAAAACCTGAGGGACACGCCTGTAATTTACCCATTAGTGAAGCATATCTTCAAAAATCAGATTTTTTTCCCTTCAAATTCTTAGAAAAAATTAGAAACTACAATGAAAAAAGTGTTTGGCTATTTAGTATATGATAGGAAAGAAAGTGTCTTTCATTTAAAAAATATAAGATATTCTTAATTTAGTTATCTTTTAATACTTGAGCTTCATCAATATTATTCTTCACTCTAAAGTGCATTAAAATCATTTCTATATTCCCATTGCCTCTTCATTATGTAATATATTCACAACCTTGTAGCAGTGGCGATGTGTTGTTTATTCTGTCTTGCCGAGGTTTTTGCTCTAATCGTGAATTGATCATGACTGAAATCTTAATTACCCTATTTTAAATTCTTTCTTCAACTGGATGACCAATGACCCTCTGGCTACAACTCTTGTTAGAAAAATATAGCCTAAGGCATCTTCACATGCATTCTGACCTATGAATTAACTTTTTGTTCTGTTTCATATGCTCTATTTTGTAATCGGCATTTTAAGCTTTATTTTTAATCTTCTACCTTTATCTATCCACCTATTATTTTTAGCTAGTCATTATGAATTAGTGGATTTTGTTCTTTGTCACTCATATTTGAAAAACATTCATCAAAGATACAACATGGTCTAAGAGGAGTTTGAGTTTGGGTTGTCCAATAATGCCTTTCTCACTTGCCGTTTTTTCGGATGTTAGAATTGTTGCACTGAACTTATGCCAGATGCTGTGCAATGTTATGCTTGGAAATGCTTTGGCTAATTGTTTGGTCATAATTGTGCCTTACTACTACGCCGCTCAAATCTCATCCCATGCTCACTCAAACTTCTACTATCTGTGCAAATTGCTTTTGAAAAAAAAAGTGCCGATCATGCCATTATCTTTTTATTATACATTCTTTTGGTTGCAGATTAGTAATGTAATTGTTAAATTGAGATTTATTGAAGAGATGTTTGCCAATTTGGCATGATTTATTGACTTAAGTATTATGCCAGCACTGTTCCAGCGATTGCAAAGTTATTGTTGAGTTTTATAGCTGCTTGGGTAGTCTATCAAAGTCAATTTTTTTGGTTAATAATTCTTATTACTGAAATTTCTTTTAATATTGAGCTCCATAGTTAATTACCAGCTATTTTCTCTGTATTAGTTACTCATATTCATGTATGGCTGTGTGGTTGAAATACTCAATGATAGTAACATTTTTTATGTTGTATTCCACATCACATAAATTTGAGCACTTTCTATGTTTTTATAATTTGTTATAGATACATATATGTAAGCTTGACAAAGTTTAATTCTAAATGAACTTATTTTTAAGACCTGATTTTGCATTTGTGACATTGCCAAATTACCAGATGCTATATTTGTTGTCATTTATTTTGCTCATAGGAGCTACTGGTTACTTATCCACAGAGCATTAGAGAGGCTACTGATAACAAGTGGAGGCCAGGATCACAAGGTCGGGTGGGTAGAACTGTTCGAGGAAACTACAATTCACACTATGCATCTCATGGTACCGAGCTCTATTTCGTTGAAATTTTTTTTCATACCATCAATTTTAATCATTTGGTTTATTTAATATATGACATGTTAACTTGTAAATATAGTTTTTTTTTTTTAATAATTGTATGTTAAAAATATCCTGTGCACCATTCTTGCGGATGACAAATGGTGTATTTCTTTTTTTATCTTAAATGATGATTATTGATGTGTTTGCTGGTTTCTTTGGGTTAAGTGATAGAAAGAAGATTTCATGGTATTAGTTAGTGTATATTGTTTTTAATTTAGGGAAAGATCCCGTTAATTTAAAAAATTTAAGAGAATTTTTTTTATTATTTTTGATGAGGAGAGGCTTTTTCTTTTATTGCTATAGAAGGCATGAAATGCTATGTTCTCATCACCCCTTAGCAGATTCTGGTGCTGGAAGGAACACGAGTGCAGTAAAGGAGAACGGAATTGCCCAAGTCAGGGACAAATATATTAAGTCTTCACACACTGCACCAAACACAATTGTTAAGGCTGCAATTCCAGAGGCGAGGTCAACTACATATAAGGCAAGGTATAATTGCTTTTCTGTTTGTTGATGATTCTATTCTTTTGTTTCTTCAATTTAAATTATTATTATTTTTGTACCTAGAATAATATTTCTTCGTTGGTTCAACTTTAAATATTGGTAAAAGCATAGTACTCTGAATAAATGTAGAGTTTTAGTTTTGGCAAGACTCTTTGGAGCTACAAAGGTAGTTTCAAGGCGGACTATATTTCTCTTTTTGACCTAAGGAAGAATAATTTTTTTTTTTTCATTAAACTATTATTTCTAACTGGGATAAAATCGTCTGGTCCATGATAGCATGCTCTGCTACACATCACCTTATTTTATTCACAATAAAAGAAAGGGCCCGTAACTGGCATAGGCTTTGTACAAGGTATAGATTTGAGTTTTGTAAAATTTAGTTAGCCTATTTTAAAGATTTAATAGATGTTATTAGGCATTGTTTCTAATTTATCGACTCTTTAATTGCTCAAGGTTTTAGTGCATTATATGCAGCTTTGCGAATACAATGTTCACTGATTGTGAAGCTAATGTGTATCTAGTTTGATGATATTTGTTGTAGAAATACTAGTTATGTATTTGATTTTTTTGATTGTTCATTTTAATTAAATTTATGTTTAAGAATTTTTTATCATAGTCGTCCTTGGGCATTGCAGTAGAATAGCTTCACCCCATCATTTAAGTTAATAAATTCTCAACTCTTCGCTTTTGTTAACCCTTAATGTTGCAGTAATATTCTACTTCCTAGGTTTTATACTGAAGTTTTTCCATTTCGAAATCAACAAGTGTTCTTATGAAATTTTCTAAAGTTCTTTCGTGATGAATTAGTTCGCCGTGGCTATTTTAATTTACCCATGTGCTACATTGTGAAATCGTGAGGACATGCATTTTATTTCTTTGCTGAAATTCATGAAGTTCATCACATTGTATTTATACTATTTGCAAGTTGAAAGCATTATTATTTCGGAAGATGTCTTGTTTCTCCTGCCAATATTATTTTTAAAGACTGGCTGAATACTTCAAAAATTTTTCCCTACTAATTCTACTATATCTAACAATTCCATCCCTTTCCTTTTTTTTAATTATATCCATATCATTATATTCTTTATTTAACGCTATAATAAGCTTGACTATACTGTCTGCACATCTAATTGTTACCTGGATATGGGCATGCTTGGCATTTTCAGATCGGGTAATCTGCCTAATGGACTAAGCAAAACAAAGTATAATTTGCCCAATGGAGTAAGCAAAGCAGGCCATTTATCAGCTGATGATTCAGGATACAGTGGCGGGCTTTCAGTTGAAGAATCAGCGGCTAAATTCAAGACGAGTGGAATTTCTTTTCAGAAAAGGATCTCAGCTCAAAGCACCAATCAGGTGCCATCATCTTCTACCTCAACCTCTTCTGCTGGAATTAATGCCTCAGAATCAGAACCAGTTCTAGCTCCATCTTTTGGTTTGAGCATTCCAGTGTCAGCGGGTCCTGCCAAACAAAAAGCAAATACTGACTCAGTTATTTCTCGGGATGTTGGTGGTTCTAAATTCGTAGATGAAAGAGATGATTTTGAAAAACAACATTCTTTTGGAAATGGCCGAATTCATGGCTCACTGGAAGTTGAAAAAACCCTGTTGCATGATTCATCGCAGTCTGCACCTTCGAATTCTGTTGTTGGTTCCTCCAGCAGTAGGCCATCTAGTAACTACGGAAACCGCTCACAACATGCAAGTGCTCCTATGAAGGGTATTATTCCCTGCTCATACATATTGGAACTATTTATGTTTATTTTCTGAATAACGTTGTCTGCTGTATATACATTATACTGTTTGCTTACCCCAATCACATGTGAACAAATCAATATTATGCTCAATTTATCAGGTGGATGTCTTTTTTCTCTAAGCAATCCAGCCAGGCACGCCTACAATTGGCTAAGGTTGTAACTTGGTTGAGCTTGATCAAGCTTAGCTCATTAATGGGCTCCAAGGTTATTGAGCCGGTGATCTGTGCTTGAATTGCCAAGTATTCTTATTGATTTCTTGATAGAGCTTGGCTTGTTGGTTTGATAAGTTGGCTAGTATATGTAAGCTAAATAAAATTTAGGTATTTATTTTTAATTTATTCGTCTCTGTAGTGGGCAAATAAGATTTGAAATAAAAGAAATGAAAAACTAACCTAAATTGGTAATGTTGTTGTGATTTTCTATCTCCATTTTGGTCACGACCTTTTGCCATCTTTCCTTGTAGCTCTCCTTCACCATGGAAGCAAATGGAGTTGGCAAGATGCTCTCCTCCACATTAGAAAATAAAAATGATAAGGATCTCAGGATCTTGAGCTCTACTTGCATGGCTGAGCTTGCTTCTACTTGTTTACTTAATTACTACTGGGATTATAAATTTTGCATCTTACCATATTCTATCGAGTGCTATAATATGAAATGTTAGATGGTACTTTTCTGCTGCTTTGTTTTTTTTTTTCAATCACTTCTCTTTTTTTTTGCATTTTGAAAGATATTATGCTAGTAATGTTGGATGGCAAGGATTAAGCGATTATGAAAATGTGTATGAGAACACTTATATTACAAGTGAATGGTTAAAAAGGATTAATATTTAACTGGTTAAAATCACAAGCATGCACTTTTTGTGTCACATGTTCCAGTGTTTATAATCATTTATAATAAGTTAGACGTCGCTCTTTGCCCTTGTAATGCATTTTGATGTTCAATTGCCCTGTCTAAGCAACAAAATTCTAATTACCATTATAAGGTTTGCAGAGGGTGGGCGTGTTGGGAGGTTAGTCATGGTTTAATAAATTAAAAGATTTGGTTATCATTGTGATCATAGAAACTCATTCTCGTATGATCACTTCGTGACTTTAGACCTGAAATTTTCCATTCCTTTACTAAAGATCGTTCTTTTAGGATTAGGATTGTGAGCTCAAATAAAAATATCATTAATTGTTTAATTCTTCAAGCTAAAATTCCATCTAGTCAGTCCCAATAAATCTGAAATGTGCTTTGTTTTATTAAGTAGTAATCTAAGGAGATTTCAGTGAGTATCTACTTTAGGATTTCCTTTTGGTTGCTGAATGTTAAGCCTTAAAGCTGCATCAGAGAAGCATAGTCATTTTAAGACTGAAAACATATTTGGCCCTATAGCTAAACATGAACCCCTCCCTGGGTTTGGAATTGAGCTGTAAACTGATAAAACCTGTTCAACTTTCGTGACAGGTTGAAATAGCCATATTTACTAAATTGATTTACAAATATTTGAGGTCCCCTTGAGCATGAATATTTTTCTTTCCTTAGATTTTAGGGAGGTATTATTATTGTTCAAACGATATTCCTCAAAACTCTAGGTGTTTGGTTTTTTATTTTTTTTGTTGCTATGAGTATAATTTACTTGTTTCATGGAATTATGTGACTAACAAAAATTCTGTGCTCTTTTTCAGACCTTGTATTTCTTGCATAGAATTATTGCCTTTTTTTTTTCTTATTTTGTGAATCTTAAGCGTTTTGTTTAACAGTCGTTACATCTTTAAACAGCTGGTCCTGTGATGGAGTGGAAACCTAAATCAACGAATGTAAACCCCATTTCAAGCTCTGAAGTTCGCTGCTCCTCTGGTATTGATCCCAGCAAAGGGAAAGCAAGGGAAGCTATATCTTGCTCTTTGCATGTGTCAGAGCCGATGGTTTCTGATATATCTAAAGTACCTAATTTGGAGGACCTGCGTATTTCAGACACTCAACATGTTATCATTCCAGATCATTTACAAGTCCCAGAGTCTGAAAGAACAGGCTTGAGCTTTGGAAGTTTTGGTTTGAACTTTGGAATGGAAACGGGATTGAAGATTGAACCTGAAAAAATTGAATGCCTTGAAGAACCTTCTGAGTTATCTGGAAAACTTGAGGAAAATGTTGAGCAATTTCCAAGGTAAGGTGCTTTCTGCCAAATTTTTGCATGCTTTATGCTTTTGTCATCCAACTAGTATACTTCTAATAAATACTGCTGGCATGTTTATTGTGGCAACAGTGACTATCATTCGCATGAGAATGTCATATATATATATATATATATATATATATATCTACACACACATACACATATATATATACACATTTTTTTTAGAAAACTCGTGCACACATCTCTCTCTCTCTCTCTCTCTCTCTATATATATATATATATATATATATATATATATATATATATATAGATATATATCTATATGAGAACTTGTGGTATGTATGTGAATGTGCTTTTTTAATACAGTTTTTTGTTCTTCCTCTCCCCCTTATCTCCATACCCATTACTACTTTTCTCCCTCTTGGAGTTTGCTGTTGATTCTTTGCTTCAATTAACATAATATTATGTAATAACACACCTGTCTATAGGTTTTAAACGGCTCATTTCATTTTATTTCATAAATTTATCAATGCTTCTCACATTTAGCAGATACTTGTCACATTAAATAGTTTTTAAGGTAAATGGTTAAATTGCATAGATTAACTGAAATCATTTTGCATTGTAGGAGTACAAAAATTCGTGAGTTATTTTTGAAAAACTCCTTGAAAATGAATGACACCGAATTAAAATTTTCAGTTTTTTGTAACCCACAAATTAATTAATATAATTACCCGAAGCTTTGGTGAAAGTTGCATTGTTTAATTAAAAAGTATCCATCGGGTTAGGCATTGATGTTATTTTTTTATTTTGTGTACACTTTATTTATCAATAGATCTGTAGGAATGGTTTCATTTAAAAGTTATAAGCTTTTAACCTACAAAGCTCATAGATAGATTCTCTTGAACTATTTGTGTAGTTTGGGCGAAATGAATTTGAACAATCACTTGCACAATATATGCATTACTTGCATGATGTTATTCATAGGAAACTGACAATTATGCCAATTTTGAATTATTAGTGATGTGGATAGGAGGTATGCGGAGTTTAAACCTAATGATAAGACAATGATATACGTTAATATAGAAAAAATATGCTTTAGATGTATTTTTGAAATTAAAAGGGCTGTGAGTGTCGTCAAACATGTAGTAGACATGGATATGCCTCTCCACATGTACAATTTGAATTTGTGTTTGATTTTATTTTAAAATTAGGCTTGAAAATTATTGAGATATCAGTCGACACGACTGACCACATGATGACTAGAGCTATTAATGAAGCTCGTTGTTTGTGAACAACTCATATTTGGCTCATTAAGTAACTCCTGTTCGAATTTTTTGTTAAGCAAATACGCCAAACACGAGCTAATTGTTTTAAGCTCAAATTGTAAACGAGCCAAACACGAAAACTCCTTTTTCGAACATGTTTGTCTCGTTTTAGCTCGAAATAAAGAAAAAAGATATATTATTTATATAATAATATTATATAATATATTTATATTTATATTTATATTTATATCTGAGTTTAAATTATAACGGCTTGTGGTCATGTGGTTCTGTCTTTTATTGCACGGAATTGATGTAGGTTTGAATTTAATGCTTCATATATATTTTTAAATTAATTTAAGCGAGTCAATTTTGAGAGTGTAGAACACTAGCAATGTCTGTGCTCGCGCAAGTTTGGCTCGTTTACAGCCTAATTAGAACATGGTTGAAGGATGTGTTGATAGTGAAACGTTTTTATTCCCAATGAGCTAACCTTGTAAATTATTTTTTTATGATGGTGAAGGCGCACTATTGGAAATATCATTTGTGTTGATTGTGTACATGATGTGTTTTATCCATTCTATCCATTCGGTGGTTCATTATCGTGCAATGTTTTAAGATTATTAATATCAAAATAGATTTTTGTATTTTATGTGGTTAATGTAGTACTAGTATGCACAAAATAAAGTCTAATTATCATGTTAATATATGTTGATGATTATTAGGTAGTGAAATGTTGAAATATAGTTGTGATTAAGCGGATGTTTTTTCTTTTTTCTTTTTTTGGTTAATATTTAGGCTATTATATATGTGATATTATACTACATTTTATGATGCCTTTTAATTTTAAAATATTGAGTTTTTATATATTTATTACTCATTTTACATTTATTGTTCTCAGAGGAAACATGTGTATGGTGAGCTGTGTCGTGGCTTTTGGGCTTTTCTTATGGCCTTGTGCTTATCTTTTCATATCGTTCTCGTTAGATTTCGTGCTTCGTATATAGCATAAGGTGACAAATTCTTATAAATTAGGAATTCTAGAAAGTGCCGATTTAAACTTACAACAAAAGATATTGACTTTTTTTCTC
The DNA here is from genome assembly GCA_022702705.1 of Papilionanthe hookeriana x Papilionanthe teres. NCBI lineage: Eukaryota > Viridiplantae > Streptophyta > Magnoliopsida > Asparagales > Orchidaceae > Papilionanthe > Papilionanthe hookeriana x Papilionanthe teres. The sequence goes on along the minus strand of CM040435.1, from coordinate 42,979,355 downwards.
CTTTAATTCCTTTATGATTTCACATTCGACAAATATTAGATGATTCTATACATCTTATTCCTAAAGCTAACCTAGATGATCAAATTATTTTTACTATTAATGTTATATTTTAGAAATATTTTGTGCATTGTTATGACAGTTGTTTGTGAATCGATTACATTGCTAGAAACATAATGTTATAAGTTTATTGTTTGACGAACATCAAATTCTAAATTGTTGGAGCGAAATATTTCAAGTTGAGATTAGTTGATGTAGCTATGATGGTTTACTCTCATTGATGACATAATTCTTATAGGCCAGGACAAGCAAATTGGTGATTTTATACATATTTCTAATTTTTAATTTTCCAAGTCTTAGTTTATTTTATTTTATTATAGGTTTATTGATTTCAACCTGCTTGTAATAATGTGACCAGTGAGAACATGACATGTTCTCTATTATTTTTATTCTTTGGATTGGTTGAAGTTCAAATTTGGTGTGGCTTAGTCTCTATATTGATTTAGTATGTTTATTTATGTTGTGGCTATTTATAGTTGGAGCATTGTTTCTTCTTTTTCACTCTTTTGTGTAGCCTTTAGTTATTATGCCTTTGAATTGGAGTTTTTAATACTTGTGCAAAACAATGTGTATTTTGGGTTCAACTTGTCACATCCTAGCTAAGCTCTCTTAGGTCAACTAGAGGTTTAAAAAAGGAGGGCGATTCAGTCAGACTCAAGTCTCACCAACAATCATCCCAACATGCACAAAACCGTTAATAGCAGATATTTATATTTCATTTCATTTAATATTCATTAATATCAAAGTTCACAGGCAGGCGTGTAAAAGTAATTTTCAATCATAGAGAAGGCTGATAAATATTTTAATATAGAAGTCTGTGCACCCCAGAAGTCATCAAAATTATCATTAACTTTTTACAATTCAATAGCTATACAAAAAATAATTACCCATGTAATTGCTTACCTGTTTCTGCTCTTTACTCTCTTAAAACCAACAACATAATATAGAGTAAGCTATAAATATAGAATGAATGAATATTATATAGCATTGTTAGCAATGGATGAAATAATGGGCATGTTAATTTTAGTTTAGACGAGTAACAACAAGATTAACAATAATCATGCTTATATATTTAGCTGTGCAACGAACATGAAGTAAATATATTATGAGAAGCAGTGATCAATAATAATCAAACTGTTACTAGCCACAATTTCGTTCACTCCATGATGGAATGATCTGTATGTATTTACATATACTTTCATTCTTAAACTTAAGGGACTATCTGGCAATTGATAGAATTTAAGTTAGTAGGGTTTAGTAAATCCGACTTTAGTAAATCTTGGAAGGGTAAAATAAAAAAAAATATTTGGCATCAGATTAAGTAAATCTAGTTAAATTTTGTCAGACTGTTTTGCCACTTTTGCTAGATTTAAGTCTGTTATGTCAAAATGAGGCTGTGGTTATGGAAGTAACGGTGAAAGATTGCAATAGAGCATATTTCTTCTCTGCCCCAAAAGAACTCAGAAAAAGGGGGGGTCTTCCCTGTCGAAGGATTCAACTATTGATGAATATTGAGGCTAAGGACATTTTTCAGTGAGCTCATAGCCTTAAAGCCTTCGTTATTAGACTGAACTCATAGATTTCGCCGTCACTTTCTCCTGCTCCAGCCTATTGAATGAGACAACGCTGACAGGAGGGATATGATGGTGTGATTCTCAACGTCTCATTACCTGACCCACATGTTTCTATGGCTGCCATCACAAATTCCTTTTGGGAGCTTGAACCCCTTGCCAACAGTGAATGGTTAGTAGAACTCTCACATTAAATCTGCAGCGCATGAATGGGAGGATTTAGTAAATCTCGGATTTGTAATTGAAATGGATGAAATCTGAATTTATGAAGTCATTGATTTATTTTGTCCAAATTACTATCTTCCAAGATTTAGCTTAAATCCAGGTTAAATTTTGGCATAAATTCGTTTTCAGACAGCCCTCAACTTTCTTATCTTAGGAATATCATTTTGTATTTGCATATGTTTTAACCTGTTTTTTTTTCTTGGGTCGTCACCCAGACCATCAGCTATTTTAACCGCTGATAAAAGCTAGTTGTCTCTAATATAACACTTGTCAACTCCTCTGTGATACTAAATGGTCTGCTACAATCTTAATAACAAGAGCAGAGAGTTCAATTATTTTTCTATCCAAATTCTTGTCATCAAAATTTTGCCTTTCTTGCACATATCATCAATATCTATCTATCTGTCACAACTCATATGGCATTCCATTGTTTATTTTACTTGTTATAATTAATTTTTATATACAATTACTATTTTTCTGAATGTATCTACAAACAAATCGCTTATTCAACACACAATAATGCAATGAGATAAGTAAAATCAATTATTTAAACTTGAGCTTGTTTTTCAATTAAATATGTAGATATTCATTGATATGAAAGAATTTTTAAATACCAATTATTGAGACCAATTGCATGGTAAATAATATGAAAGTATACCGTAATAGTTAATGATTATATAGAGTACTTTTACTTTTTAATTTAACAATTTATTATTTCACCTGAATTGCTAGGTTAACCTCTTGCTCACCATCTTACATAGATGACCTAAAAATTACATTTTTCTGTAAATATTTAGAAAAAATGTAAATTAAATTTAAATTCAACATATCATTAATCTTAAATAAATATTCCTATCTCAATTAGGTTTTCCTGTGTTTGAATTTATAATCTTCACATAAATGATTTACAATCCAAATCCGCACTCAGCTGATTGTTTGAACTACACATTCACAATATTGAAAACAATTTAATAAATATTTATTGCGTTGTTTGAAATTAATACAAACAATTCTCTAAATAAAAATATTTTATATACATATTTTCTTATCAAAATAGCTTTCCTCCAAACTCTGTTCCTCCCTTCCTCTCCCCTCTCCTCTCATTCCCTTTTCCGTCTATGTTTCCACGCTACAGTGGCTACTTGAGAGCCTTTTGGCTGTTTATATTGTGTTCTGGCCGTCCATTTCCCGCTTTAGAGCCTATGGTAGCGATTTAGTAGGAAAAATGGAGGAGAATTAAAGTTCGATGGAAAATATACACACATTTATGAATTTTTGTCATCTTACTTTAATTTTCTTCCCACCCACCCTGCTCCATTTGTTTCGTCTTTACTCGCGTGACGACCAAGCCACGGTACAATGCAGGGACAGAAGAAATGCGCATGGCTATTTAAACTATATGTATACTATGATTCAAATTACCAAATTGATTAATGTCAACCATACAAATTAATCCCTCCGCTGAATGCACACCAAAGTGGAGAAGGGATGCTATATTGCTGGTTTTCAATTAAAAGATATTAATTTGACTAATTCGGTGATTAAGATAAATTTACTTTAATAAACTATTTTTCTAAACCAAATAAATTAAAAATTCTATATTTACTATTTTATACCAAATTGATTAGAATTAAATATACAATTTTCTAGTGATACTTTAGATAAATTTCAGGGGGTGTGAAAAATGGGATATATTTTAAAATGTGTTATAATTTACCCTGATTAGGTCCAAATTGGTTTTGCACGTGTTACTATTTTTGTGGCTTTTCCTTACGCTTATTTACTTTCTTATGCTACTTGTTTTAACAGAATTTTGATGTTTGTTTTGTTATTTTTTGTATAAGTTGATTTCAAAAAAACTAGAACCTGCTAATCTTTAGGGATCAGTCATTGAATTGAAACTCTGGTTTTATTCACTAGGTTCAAATTTATGTGTTTCGCTGGATGTTGATTCCTTTAAATGAGATTACATTTTATTGGAGGAGTTTTCTTTGTTTTGTATTAAGGTCATAAGGTCTTGATTTTCATATCTTTTAATCTCTTACCTTATTTTTTTCATCTACATGAATTGTGGCATGATTCTTGATTACATGTTTTTTAAATGGTTCCAAACTTTTTGTTGAATTAGTTTTAATTTATCCTTAAGTTATTACTTTGCACAATTTCTCGAATTGCCTTGGTTATATCAAATTAAGTTGAGTGCTTATTTAATTAATGTTGTTTGAAACCATTAATTATAAATTTGATTAATGTGATTTTCATCAATTATATCATTTAGGGTACGGTAAGGCAGTTACGAACTTATCAGGATAAGCGAACTTATCAATAACTTATCTTGATATCTTAATTTGTTGTTTAAAGTAATTGTTTAAAACATCTGATTTGCAGCTGTTTGTGGATAAATGATCATTCTGACCTTGTTAAATAATGTTGTTTATAACATAATTGTCTTGATATTATATTCGATACTGCAGAAGCTGAAAACTAATACAGAACGATACCAAAAAATAATTCCTCAAACTTGCTTAGGAGAATCCACAAATCATGGTTAATGAAAGGTTAATCCATATTCTAAAGTTCATATTACTGGCATTCAGAATGAGACAATTTTGCTTGTGACAAACAATTTTGTTTGTGATCTTAATTCATCAATCAAAAAGGCAAAAAAAAAAAAAAAACAAACAAGCATGTTTTAAGTCAAAAGTAAAAATTAGACATACAACTCTCTGGTTAGAAAAAAACACAAAGATTTGCATAAGAAAAAAAAGACAAACTACATTACATAAAGGAACGAGAGAACTACGTAATAGAAAAATTGCAAAATAAAATATCACATCAACAAACTAAGGAAAATCCTCTATTCATCTAAAAATAAATATACAAGCTGCATTTTTATTAAAAGGGTATATATGTTAATGTTCAGACTTTTTACAAATGGAGAAGACAACTAGCAATCCTACTCAACGCTTCTAAATACACTTTGGAATACTATGGGAAAACATTCACTTGAAAATACCCCCCCACAAGTATACAGTCAGAACATAGCATATGGGAAAGAAAATAAAATTATCAATATCTATTAGTGGATGTCTTTTTCAGCAGATCTATAGTCAAATATAATAAATCTAGGGGCATTTACGTACATATACCATCCAATTGGCTGCTTTATGTTGTAGACTAAGATATGCTTTAGAATAAAAATCAGCATTGTTAGGAATATGAAAAAACCAACAGCAAAGAGATAAGCAAATTTGGTTAATTCAAGAAATAATGTCAGACATATAAAATGTAGAAGGAACTTAATAGGCCCTGTCGACCAGAGAATTTTCTGGAAAAATCATTTTTAAATTTATTTAATATATACATGGGTAATTGTGAGATTGAAAAATATTATTTTAATTTTAAAAAATGACGAGACTGAACAAGTCTCACATATTTGATAGTTTGGATGACTGAGCGCGAAAGCACAAGTAGTACACTATCTCGAAGGATAGATATATCACTTGTTAGTAGAACTTCTTGACCAAAGAAAAATATATTGAGAAATTCATACCGATTTTACATTGATTTTAATGATATTGCAGTTTAAAGAAAGATATTTTCTATGTTTTATTGCACGAATGAAGATTAATAGACAATGTAGCAAACAAATGCGAAAAGGAGCGAATCTGGATAAAAAAGAACCAAAAGAGACATAAGTTGATCTTGGCAGCCGACGGCGAGGAATAGGCCGCCGACGGCGCATTTTCCGGAGAATACGAGCGATATTATAAGGGAGCCCGCCGACAGTGAGATCGAGCGCTAGCGACAATGAGCGCCAGCGAGTTGGCCCATGTTACGAAGCTCGCCGACGGCGCCAATGGAGCTCGCCGACGGCGAGAAGGTCGGTTCGAGCGAAGATTCATCGAATGTGGACGCCTTTTGAAGAGGTGCTTAAGCAACATTTAGAAATTTTTTTACCTTTAAAAAGAGACGAATTTAGGCTGAAAAGAGAGTCCAGGGAGTCGAAAGAGAGTCTGTGTGTCCTAGAGAGTTCAAAAAGAGTTAGTACAGTGTCTTTGAAGAGTCTAATAGTGAATAAGTGAGTTTATTTGAGTGTGTTGTACAGGAAGGAAGAGTCAGAGGAACTTCAAGAAGTCTACTTGGAGAAATTTGAGATAAATTGTATTTACTATTTTGTAACTTTGATTTTATATATAAAATCCAAGTTTTGTGTTATTTTTCCTATGCATTCTGAGTAGTCTTCTCTGTCTTTCTCCTTGTTTTGAGATTTTGTGAAATGAAAAATTGAATAAGTTGTGCTTAAAATATTCAATAAAAATTATAATAATCTTTTTACTTAAATCTTAATTTCTTTCAATCACGGTAGATTGATCCGTTAAAATATGTTGATTTCATAAGCTAAAGTAAAGATTACATCCGAGATTTGGGGAGGTCGAAGTCGTTGAAAGGAGGGTGCGAATAAATAGGGAAACATTATTTATCGAGCGTAGAATTGGAGATTTTAGAGTGACGGACTAAAATCCTCGATTCGGTCTTATCGTTGGGTCTTGAAGTGTTGATGTTAGCGCTTCGAGCGAGGGAATGTGGGAGCTCGAAGTGAGCGCGGTATCCTTCCAGTCTGACCACGGATTCGATAGCCAAGCATATGATTAATCGATGTTCTTTATGCGCTGACCAACGGAGTAAAGAATAGGAATGCTCTCTATTGACACGATATAATTCTAACTAAATTAATTATCAGTTCACTTAATTCTCTTAACGAGGGAATATACTTTTCATATTACGATCTCTCATTCAAGATTAGTAGTAGAATTTAGTATAATTGTTCTTTATTTACGTTTACTAGATAGTTATTTTAAGCATGTTGTAATTAGTTCGTAATCTCTAAACTTACTTGTGGGATCGATATCCAAGACTACATTAGAAGCTACGTATTACTTGAACGATACGTATATTGCGTTGATAAGGGGTAACTTTGCTATTATTGAATATTTATTTTTACACTTGTTAACACTTATAAAGTTACGCATCCCGCTGTCACTTACCCACCTTAACTAAAGAGTTTGTGATATCCGTTTGGCCTGTGAATTCTTTTATGTATGACCGACAAGTTCTCCTACCTAATATGAGGATTAGATTGAGTTTATCTTATGTGGGTTCTTAGTTCCCTATAGAGACAAACTCTATATTAATTACATCTTAAATAACCTAAGTCATTTAAGAAAACTTTCAATTAAGATCAATGGCTCTGCTTCAAGATTTTACGATTTAGTTTTCAAGGTAGGACACAAGAAAGTCAAAAAGTGAGTGACTCAAAATAGAAACAGTTATTTTAAGAGTTCGAAAGAATGAAAAAGTAGGGGATGTGAGAATCCCGGTGACTTCCCATCTATTTTATTGTTTAGTTTTATGTCTTTGAAATGAAGTTATTTAATTTTTAATTATGCCGATTTTATTATTTAGGGCTTGCACGATACCCGATTGTGCAAATAGCCTAGAAAGATAAGGATTTATGTTGTACCGAACGACAACCTCATGATTCTAAAAGTATTAGTACTTATATTGCACAACAATGTTGTGCAAAAGCTTAAAAGACAATGTGAGAGTTTAATTAATTATAAGGAAGCTTTTAACTAATGTAGATCTGCTCTCTTGTGTATCTTGATTGTCGTTCTCCATCTGCTACTTCATCGTGCTGCTCACGAAGATTTGCTCCAAACTACAAACTTCTTGTTGTAACGATTACAGGTTTAGGGTTATGTTTAAGTGTACATGCAATTGTTGGGTCGGTGATGCCTGCATTGTGTACATTCTATAAAACCGGACTATCGTTACTATTATAAAATGTATAATACGCATAAATAAAAGGCACAATAAGAGGTGTTATAAAGGAAAACGATAAATAGTGCGATAAGGAAAAGTAACGATAAAGAAAAGATAGTAAAATGTACAGTAAAGAAGAGTAGTAGAATGTGCAGTAGAGACGATAAATGCTTTAAATATAAAATAAACCTGTGTACCTGTCGGGTATGCTGCTCCTGCAAATGGGATTAGCGCCGCAAGTAAAGTAAATGAGTATAGTAGAGAATTTAACAGACAGGGTTATCATGCATTATGTAAAATAATAAGTAGCGGTGTTTTACATGAAAGGAAACTCGAAGAAAATCACGAGCGACTCACCCAAAAACTCACAAGTAAACTATAACAAACACACGGAAAACCTGGAGAAAATCTTAAGTGACCCATGAAAACTCAAAGAAAACCATAGAAAATGTACGGGAAATCGAGGAAAAACAATAAATATTCGAGTTGAGGCTAGACTCGGATTTATCGTTCTCGAAGAGACTCGTGGCGATGACATCGGTCATTCACATTCATAAAGCCCGACATTCCACTAGAAATTTTCAACAAAACAATCTTTGGAGTGCAATTATTAGCCCAGTACAATAATTGACAAGTGGACGATCGTGCTGTATCATTTAAAGTTTGTAGTTTGTCATACATATAGGTGAAAAAAATAGCTTTCTTTTGTTTAGCAATTGAAAATATATCTTTTGTTCTAAGAAAAATATCTGTTATGTCCTTATATTTGTATATTTTGCAAAATAGATCTTCCACGAGTCGATCACACCGTCGGGCTAGAACAACCAACAGTCTAAGAAATCAAGGGGCCTTACTAGCCTAGTGCCGGTGAATAATATACATCTTGCACTCTCACCGGGTCCTTGGGTCACGTCCCGATGTCATATGATGTTATATTGTTCTGCTCTATGCGCATATGTCAGTCATCATCGGCCGTTAAACCTCAAAACCATTCAACTTACAATCTTGCTTAATGGTTCATATATAGCCATGACTATGTATGTGCAGTTATGTTTCAGACATAAGCACCAATCAAACCACGAAGCAAGAAAATAAAAGAAGAAAAATGGGGTGAGAGAGAGAAGATGGACTAATCTATATGAAAGAGCAGAGAAAGTTAAATCTTCTCAAAATGACAATAAAAACAACCTTAAAAGGCGTGCTTAAGCTCTCAAAAACAATGTTCATGGAGGTTCAAATCAGGAAAAGTTCTATCTCGGAAAGATGTACTTAAATTCTCCAAAACGAGAATTAGTGCAAGCCCAAATCTCGGAAAGATGTACCCTTTCCTTCTCGATATGGTAGCCCGCGACTTCAAAGGCTCAGTCACGCACGGATAACGGACCACTGCGGGGCAAAGGCAACCCAATGCGTTGCTCGTTACATAACATCTCAGGCTTAGGATCACTATCATTCGGCTGACGTGCTTGAGCTCTCAAAAACAATGTTAATGGAGGTTCAAATCAAGAAAACTTCAATCTCGAAAAGATGTACTTAAATTCTCCAAAATGAGAATTAGTGCAAGCCCGAATCAGCAAGCTCATAAGGCAAACATAGCTCCCATATAAAAGCAGCAAAGTGAGAGAAAAGGAGAAAGGGAGAGCTAATTCACCACAGTAAAAGTGACCCAATGAATTTCGAGTAAAGGGTTACGGGGAGCAAACCCCAACAACAAGAAAGCTACCAACAAAATTTATCATAAGGGGGGCGTTAAGGAGAGCACAAGAAAAGCCCCATATTTTCCAACTTGTGGGCCAATTCAATATCACATATGCATTATAAATAGATGAGCTTGATATTCAAATAAGGAAGGTAGAGAGTAAAAATTCCCAAGATGACTTTCACATATTAACATTTATTTTACTTTACCATCCATATGAGCAAGTAGCTAACCATTTTTTTTATATTAAAACTTATGCGCAACATAAAGTAGCTAATTTTCAAGCTGCAACCCTCAAGAATGGTTCAAAACATAAAGTAAAATTGTTGCGACTTCCAAAGTGATTCAAGTTATGAGATGATATAAAGTCTAATCACAACTTTGGAAACATTAAAGCGATAATCACAACTTTCTAATTGTTCAGCTTATAAGCGAATAAAACTTGGCTACAGAAGAGGGTCGAGCCCTAACACCAACATTTTAAATATTCAAGGCAGCAAGTTCTCAACCCTCCAAAGGAAGTATTTTAATCCTTTCACAGCAGTGTTTTATCAACCCCAAAATAATAAATTCATGGATTCTAAAAGAGCATATCAACTTAAAATGTAAAGCATGTAGCTTAAGAGACCCCAAAGAGCTTTTGCAAGTATTTAATTTTAAAACACCAAATTTCATACGCCATAGAATGCTCGAAACACAAAATCAGCTAGGTAGATTTTAGATCTTGAAGTAAGCAACACTTAAAACTTGATAATAATTGCATTTGGATGCTCGAAAAGAAAAAATCAGCAAGAGAGGACTTAAATTCCAACGTTACATTTATAGTCTCATAATAATTGCATTTCATTGCTAGAAACACAGAACCAGCGAAGGAAACCTAAATCCCAAAGTGAGTGACATTTAGAGCTTAATAATAATTGCATTTGAATGTCTGAAACGCAAAACCAATGAGCTATCAACATAAATATTCCTTCACTTTTTCCTTTTTTTCTTCTTTTTTTTTTCTTTTTTTTTTACTCAGCTGAGAGAAGCATTAGGGTCAAAACAAAATCAACTAGCAACAACAGTAACGGGTAGCTAAGGGAGAAAGAAAACCGCAACCACAAGAAGAAGAGAGAAAACAATAACTAAAGAGGAAGGTCAACCACCCGTACTTTGCTTAGCTTAAAAAAATAAAGAAGGATGATAGAAACTCAAGAGCAGCGAGCACACCAACTAAAAATGATTTCAGCAGCACCTCCTTATCAAAATTTTCAACAACACAATCCTTACCCTAACTAGGGTTTTTGTAGGCAAGGAAGAAAGAAACCTCCACCTACTAGCCCTAAGGTGGCCGAATTGGATGATGGGAGAGGAGGAGAAGCAATTAGGGAGAAAGAGAGCATACAACTTAGGGAAGAGGAAATGTCGACCTTGAGAAGATGGACCGTCGGCCAACCGACTTGCGAGGAAGAGAAGGAAGGTCGGCTGAAGCTTTACGAATGGGGAGATGTGCGAACTAGGGCTCGCATTAGAGGGAGGCGCACGAGGACTCGCGAATGTGACAGGGAGTCACGCGCGGGAGAATAGGAGGACGAGCCATCTCATGTGGACCCAGGAGCTAGGGCATGTGGAAAGAGACTTCGGTCGAAGAGGAGGGGGAGCAAACTGGGTGCGTGAGTTAGGCTAAATAGGGTTTTAAATATATATATTTTTTTATTTTTATAATCGAAAGCCCTAATTTATGCATTTCTGGCTCGGACACGTCATCATAATGCAATGAATGTACCCTATAGCTAAAATCGACGTTCCGGACGTGCTGACGCAGTCGGTTTCATCATCTGGACTCATCTGAAAAACTTCATCTACAATTGTATCAAAAGTGCGTCAAATTTAGTTTTCTTCAAATTTAAGTTCATGATCGATGATTTCTAAAATTAATTTAAATTTTGATTAATTGTGAAGCTTATATAAGTGTGAATGATGTGAATTGTGATATTTTGTGCGTGAATGTACGAATTGTGGTGTTTGTGTATCGTGAATATGCACGAAAGTGGTAATGGATGCCCTAAGACTTTTAAACCCTGTGAAAACTTTCTTTGGACCTCCATATGCTGGTCCTTAGCCCTTGCAACTAAAAGTTGAGTTCTTGGGACCACTCATATGAGGCGGGTCTCCGCACTAAGTCCCCTAGTGATAATCGATAGGGAGATCACAGAGGCTAGATCATAGGCTGTAGATGAAAGAGTATGGAAGACCTCAATGAGGTCAACAGGCCCGTATTAAAATCATATCATTTATATATAAATTATTTAAAGTAAAAGGTGATTACATGAAATTAGAGAGATGGTAAGATAGCTTGAGAATGGTGTATCACTAAACAAAAATTAAAAATAACAGTAATACACACGAACTTAAATGATTATACTATATCTCAACAAATACCACTCTTCTTTATATTCGTATTCTATAAAAATGAAATCAAACGCAAATATTTAAATAAAATCTTGAATATTTAAATGAAGAGGATGCGAGGAAATGTTGATCATTTGAAATGAGAAATACATACATTGTGCAATACATGGAAGCTTGTCTTTATATCATCTGGAAGCCATTGGTCCAGAAGCACCAACCCTTCTCATGACCAATCTCGTTTCTTCAATCTCTTCAGCCACCTCCTCTAACAATTACAATTAAAACATAAAAATTTAAATCAACTTGATCTTCTTTTATCCCACAGTTAAAAAATGAGGGGGAATTCATGCAAGTTCCCTCAGATAATCTTGAAAATTTATCATAAGTGCATTAAAATTATTCATAAATAATAAGTTAATATCTTTAAATTACAAGAAATTTTTATAAAAATCACAGGGCAATGCATTTTGGTTATGGATTGTGCAAGAACACCAAAATCATTTTTTTTCTGTGAAACAAAAAATTGAATGTCTTGTTGTCTATGGAAATTTATCAAGAACTAATGATAGATTTTTAAGAAGAGGTCATAATATGATTTTTTCCTAATTTAAGGCATCAATATAACACAATTATCCAAATCAATTAGGAAAAAAAACGAATGTCAATATGAATTCCTCCAAAAAACTTGAATAGCAAAATTAACTTCGAGACGAATGATTCAAAAAAATACAAAAACACTCTTTCCATAGTATCTTTTGGGATCTCTGTAACTTCTGAAAGCCTCTTGACAAGCTCCATCTTCCCAGTTGCCGAAACCCTCCATCGGGCGGCCAAATCATTCAACTCACGCACAGTGTACTTCACTAACTTCTCTTTTTCTAAGCATGCCTCCTTCCCATCATCAGCATCGTCATCGGAGCTTGAGATTGGCGAGGGAGTAGACGGAGAGGAGAAGGGCACGGGAGGAAAATTTCACCCAAATGCGAATTCAAGATGCAGGACGCAGACCCCGCGTCCTGTCTATCAAGAATCTGAAAACGACAATTCGAGATAAGCTACCCGAACACACAAATCAAACAGTGCGGCGGCGTTTTGATTCAAAACGCCGCCCGCACCAATAAGCTGTCTCAAACAGACTCAGTTGCATTAAAACTTTAATTCTAACTATTCATTCACCAAGTACCCGACCCCCAATCTATGGACTTAAGCATTGAAGGTGGATGACACCTGACTGATTATGACAGCATGCAATATTAAGCTTCCTAAAAGGATGATGAAAAGTGTGTGAAATGTTTACTTTGTTAAGCTTGTGAAAGGCAGTGAGAAAACATATGTTGTGTGCTTGTTTTTGGGCAATTGAGTGCACATGGGGTGCTACTTGTCAAATTGAACCGTCTGCGTGATTATATTGTTTAGTGCAAGATTAATGGCATAGGGCAAGACTTCTTATTTATGTGTACTGCACTTTGTGCGTGTACTCGTATGTGTGAGCCCTGCTGCATTAGGGTCTGTGGGCTAGAACTAGACTCGGTTGTATTCACTATTCTTGTAGATAATCACCCAGTCATGGGTGGGTAGTCTATTAAAGATCATTATGCATGAGCTTTAATTGTAAGTTAAATTGTTTTTAGCTGCTTCCAATGATGCTAAGATAATTGTTTTACATTCTTTCTATGTGAAATCCTATACTAATAAATTCTTAGGAAAGAGGTAGAGAAAATAAATGAACGCTGGTTAATGTTAAGTTTGTGCAGAGCATGATTGGGCTTGTGTAAATGATATGGGTGTTGGTCAGAGAACACTCCTGTGGGTGCTTGATGCTTTTTTCTTTTGGTAGAGTTGCTTGAAGCCATGTATTTTTTGTTTGTGTAGCATTCTTCAGTATTATAGTGCTGGTGTAGCATACATGGTGGCATAGTTGTTTTTATTAGCATTTAGTCAGTTAACCTTCACCAATTCGCTTAATGCAATATGTTAATATCCATCATGGATGGTATCATGTTGAAAAGCACATTCCTACATGTATGTTTTTTGATTAGTTGCTATTTCTATTTTTTCTACCATTGATGCAAGGAAAGTGGTTGTAAATAAGCTCTCACTTCCCCTATTTCCTTCCATTAAAAAAGAAATTGTTGCATCTTTTAAATTACATTCTCTTGTTTGCAAGTTGTGTTTTAACTATCATAAATTGTTTTGCTGGATCACAGTTCTACGGATGAATCCCCTCTTACTGAAGAAAACGCTAATTCAGATGATCAGCAACCAGAAATGCCTGAAAGTCATTCAGCAATCACTATGGGCAGTCTTTCAAATATTTCTCCTGTTGCAGATTATGATCAATCAGCTCCAGAGGTATCTTTGGCCGCGGAAGCATCTCCAAACTCTATTATTCATACTGCGCCAGTGTACTCAAACTTTGGGTTGGTTGCACAAAAGATTGGCAGTCCTTTTCCCGCATTTGAGGCCACAGAAATACATGCACGGGATACTGCTCGCCTCCCAGGCTTTATTGTCAGTCTTGAAACTCTGGCTTTCATTTCTGTTTTTGATTTTTTGTTGTGTTTTTCCATTGATATTAGTTTGTGACTATATGGATTACATAACATATAGAAGGTAGTTCAAATCTGGTATAACCAGTTGTGGAAAACCTTGAAAATTAATTTGCTTCCACTTGTTTTTATTGTTCTCTTTATTTTGTAGCTTCTGGTGTTTACTTTTACATTCTTAATCTTGCTATTTTACCGTAATATTCAGGATATCTTTTACTGTATGGATTTTCTGTCATGAAAAGTTACAACTTAGTAGGGTCTACATTTCCTTGTTTAACAGATTATAATGGTATCTCTCTACATTTGTTGATTTATCTTGAATGAAACTTTTGTTTTCTTTTGTTAAGCCTCATTTTGTTTATATGAAACTATTATTACTCGAGTTTTGCAAGGCTTCAGCTATTGGTAATCTTATTATTCTGGCCACGTATTTTTTATTTGGTTATACAAACTTGTAGTCTTGATTGTTTTTGAAGTTTTTGTATGCATGATATGTTGGATGACTACCTTTATTTATTTATTTTTGTTATTTCTGCATTCTGCCTAGCTTGACCATACTATCAGGCAAATTTTGATAGCCTTAACCTTTATATTTATGAATATGAGCTGAGAATTCCATTACATGGACCTAGGTTAGTTTGTTCATTACTCCCAAGAAAAATCAGCATGAATTTTTATAATTTATTATTAGTTTTGTATTTTAAGTTGAAGAGTTGTAAGATAAAGAATACTATAAATCATTGTCATAGAATTAGATGGGGACACTTAGAAGACAAATAAAATTATTTTTTTTGAGTAAACTTCAATATTTCAAGATTTTGGATGTTCAAGAATAAGCAAATACTATGTGGGATAAAGCAACAAACACTATTAAATAAGTGACAAAAGTTGTACTTGGAGAATCAAAAAGAAAAGTTTCTATTAATAAATAGTTGGTGGTGGAATAATAATGTGCAAGAAAAGAAAAAAATATAAAAAATTGTGTTTTAAAAATTGGTTTAAATGTAAATTTTTAGAGGACCGGGAAAAGTATAAGGTGACCCATAGACAGACCAAGTGAATAATTTGTGACTATAAAATTCTGCTTTTAGTGATCTTTGTAATAGATTAATACTAAAGATGATGAGAAATGTATGTATAAACTTGTTAAATAAAGAGGGAAGTAAAAGTAAAGATTTAACTCGAGTAAAGTATATCAAAGATGAAAATAAAAAAAAATGTTTTTTCTTAGAAAAAGATATTCTACGTTAATGACTTATTTTGATAAATTTTTCAATGAAATTTTTGAAAATGCGATCGAATTAGTGATCTTCATATCATTAATAATAATACAATATTTTATTTTTACTATCGTATTAGTAAAAAAAGAAGTTGAGGGGGCTTTAAAGAAAACCAATAGTGAAAAATCAGTAGGACCTGATGATATTTCAATTAAAATGTGAATATATTTAGGAGCTTTGGGAGTTACGTGGCTTACTAATCTCTTTAAATTTATTTTAAAAACTAAAAAGATGCATATGGAATGGAATAAGAATATTTTAGTCCCCATTTTAGAAATAAAGGGGGGTGCAGAAGTGCATGCAAATTATAGATGATATAAGTTGATGTGTCACACTTTAAAATTATGGGAGAGGATAGTTGAACATAGGTTAAGAGGTGTTACAATGATTTCTCATAATCAGTTTGGATTTATGCCGGGAAGGCCTACTATGGAAGATATACATTTATTAAGAGGTTTGATAGAGAAGTACAGAAGAATAAGGAGGATCTACATATGTTTTTTATTGATTTAGAAAAAAAGCTTACATTAAGGTTCCAAGAAAAATTGTTTGGAGAGTTTTAGAGAAGAAAGACTTTGATTTGACTTATATTCAAGTCATTAAAGATATGTATACTAGAGCTGTTACTTGTCTTTGAATAGGAGGAGGATTGACTAAATATTTTCCTATTTCAGTTGGATTACATCAGGGATCAGCTGTAAGACCATAGTTTTTGCTTTGGTTGTGGATGCTTTTACTGGACATTTACATATGCCTTTCGCTAATGTTATCCTTCTTGTGGATAAGACTAGAGAAAGAGATCAGGAAAAACTTAAATTATGGAGGTCTACATTGGAGTCTAGAGGCCTTCGTTTGAGTAGTACTAAAACTGAATGCATAGAATATGATTTTAGTAGTAGCAGCTCTAGTAAAAGAATTGTGACCGTGGGTGATTAAATCATTAAAAGGTGTGAACGCTTTAGATATCTCGATTCTATTATTCAAAGTGATGGTGATATAGATGGGGATGTTATTGGTATAATTCAAGTTGGTTGAAGTGGAGGAATGCTTCTGGCCAATTATGAGATAGAAAAGTACTGCTTAAATTGAATGGAAAATATTGTAAGGTGGTAAGACCTGCAATGTTCTGTCGCGCAGAATGTTGATCTTTAAAAGAGAAGCATAAAACGAAGTCAAGTTTTGCCTAGATGAGAATGCTTAGTTAGATGAGTGGTTTGACACGTAGAGACAAAATGCGGAATGAATATATTCGTGATAGGGCTGGTGTAACTCCGGTGGCAGTAAAATTAGAGAGAGAGTCGTCTTACATGGTTTGGTTACATTAAACATCGACCATTAGATGATCCGGTTAGGAGAGTAGACGTTTTAGATTTGGCATATTCTTTTTTTAAAAAATACAGACGTAGATATAGAAAGACTTGGGCATAATGTATAAAAAATGATCTTAGTTTATTAGAATTAAATGAAAATATGACACTCAATAGGATGCAATGGAGAAAAAGAATTTATGTAGCTGGCCCATGTAGTGGGATGAAGGCTTGTTGTTGTTGTAGAGACTGACTGTGTTTTTTTCTATTTAAGTAGTTATTTGTTTGTGTGGAAATCTACTTGAAAAATGAAAACTTTTTATTTATGTTAATTTGTATGCACCTACACTACCTAGCCTAATATGAATTTGTTCAGTTTCTTGGTTTCCTTTTAGTCTCTACTATGACATTGGAAAATTGGAATAACTTCTTGAATTCATTTAAACCTCATGCTTCGTACTGCATAACAAAAGCTAAAATTTTAATAATAAATTAATAAATAACACTAGAATTTCATAATATTCTGTTATTATATACATTTATTATATGATTAGTATATAGTTTACTTGTATCAGTATTGTAATTAAATGGTTAAATATAGCATGATTTAATGGGAAGCCATGCTAACCATTATGCGACGATCACTCCTTGAAAAGATTAGTAGTGCTAGTGATACTGCTTTTATGGTAAATTCATGTCCAATTAACAATCAATATGAATTTTAATAAGATATCTCATTTGTGGCTAAAAATATTTATCATCTATGAATAATTTATATCTTTTATTAACCAATTAGGGTAGGTAAATTTCTGTAGATAAATATTAAAAAGGTTAAATTTATTTAGTGCCTCTAAACTAATTTCTTTAACCGTAAATATCATTTTATTGATCTTTCTAAGATATTCTTAGCAGAACTACGTTTTTAATACATGCTCTAGATTAAGCATGAGCGGTTCACTTGATTGATTTATTTTTTTAGAGTACCTAATCTTTTTTTAATCATTTTCGTTATTCCAACAACATAAGCCATAGCTTTATATAAAGTAATATTTTTTTACTCATATAAAAGCAGATATGTATGTATCTTTAAATATTAAAAAAGAGAAAAATGATCCACATAAAAAAAAAGGTAAGTCAATCTTTATGTTGTAGATGAAATGTTGGGCTTCTATTAGGGATGTATGACAACGTTTTCTATTTTGTCTCAGTCTTTCAGACAAACTATAAAGATTTGTATAGATCTTTTACATATTAAAATGAAAAACCAATCCACAAAACATAAAAAAGGTAGGGCAATCTTTATATTGTAGATGATATGTTGGGCTCCTATTAGGGATGTATGACAACATTTTTTATTTTGTCTCATTAGATTGTCATTCAGACAAACTATAAAGAGAGTGGGATAATCTTAGTTGCTTTAAAAAGCTGAGGCTCAGGTGTGCATTCTTATTATAATGTTTTGTCTTAGATTTTAAGTACATATTTCTTTATGTTTCTTGAAAGCAATGTTTTTTGTTGGATTCTTATGGGAAGAAAAATTTATTTAGAAAATGATAATAGAGTATTAGTAAAGAGCATGGTATCACCTGAAAATGGTTTTTTTGTGTGCAATTGGAAAGCCATTTATTTATTTATTTTTTAAAACGGTGTCATTTTTTGAAGAACGAAGAAATTTGGTTCGATTGAGAAATTGTTTTGTACATGTGTTAAATTTTATCTATTTCTCTTATCTTTATAGTTTATCTTATGCTCTTTCTGGGTTCATCATTAAATCATTAGTGTGATATTGTGCATTTGGAATTCAATCACATTTGGTCTGACTTTATAATTTTCAATTCTTTTATAAAGTTTTCCGAGTCAATTATATTTTCTGTTAGTTTTTTTTTATGTTCTAGTTTTAAATTTCTTTTTGTTTATATTAATGCGTTTTTAAGCAGGTCCCACAACCTTTTGATCCTTCTACAAACTATTACACTTCTTTCTATCGTCCTGCGGCTGATGGTGACGGTCGTTTCTCTCCTTTTCTTTTATCGGGTGGTGCTCCTAAATACAATGGAAACATTGCAATTTTACCTTCCCAGACTAGCCCATCTACACAAGAGGTCTGCTTATCTTTTACGGACTAGTTTCTTAGTTATCACAACTTCCTTGGGAGTTCAATTTTGATGGTTTCACATGCTTTCTTTGTTTTGGGTTCTATTTGATTCTGTATCTTGTTTGTGAGATTTTCTTTTTGTTTGTTATATTTGATTTGTCCAGAGTGATTTTTGGCATCTCTTAATGTTATCACTACCTAGCATTTTTATATGTGGGTGATTGTCAAGTAATTCCGTTGATTCTTTTGTTTTTTACAATTTAGGTTATCGAGACTATGGCTGTCAAATTTGTAGTGCTTTGTTGCATTTGTGGGCCTTCAGTTCTTATGGAATGTTTTTATTTTTGTTTTCAAGTTACAATTTTAAACTCAGATGGAATGCTTGCTATTAATCAACCATTCTAACTTTTCTGATTTACTGGGTTAGACTTGGTTGATTCATTCTTTCATTTTTTCTTGTTTCCGATTTCATATTTACATACTTTTGTACAGATCGGTAACTCAATGATTTTATCTTCAACTGGACCAACTCCGATTGTTGCTCAAACCACTGGAGTACTGCAGAATTCTGTTGCTGTTAGCCAACAGCCAGTTTCTGTCTTTAGGCAGCCTGCTGGTGTACATATATCTCATTACCCACCTAACTACAATCTATATAATCAGTATTTTTCTCCATTTTACATACCCCCTGCTGCAGCCATTCACCATTATTTAGGAAATGCTCCAATATTTACCCAGCAGCCGTCAACTGGAAACCTGTATCCACCTCCGACAGCTACAGCTGGCACCACGCCTCTCAAATATCCCATTCCCCAGTACAAGGCTGCAACTAACTCTGTTCCTGCTGGGCAAGGGGCATATGGTTTGACTCTGGCAGGTTACAGTTCGTCTGTTAGCAGCGGGAATTCAACTGTCAGTGATGATCTATCTTCATCTCAGTTCAAAGAAAACTATGTGTATATTCCTGGGCAGCAGGTACCTTCGCTTATATTTATTTGACTGCCTTGCTAGTTCTTAAATGCAGAGGAAAATTTTTACCTACATATATTTTTTTGCTTATGATCAGGCGTCATCGACATAAAATTTTGTCCGATCTTGTAACAGCTTTATTGAAAACAGTTAAAATGACATATCTTCATAAATTTCTGGATTTTCTTCCATTATTCTCATAATTTATTAAATAGAAGCTGCATGCGATTTGTTAGGCTCATTAGTGCATGAAATAACTAATTGTGAAATCTACTTTATGAAAATTGCACCATATTTTTTTCTTTTTCTCAGCTCTAGAACATTTGGAACTAATAGATTCGAACTTCATTTAAGTTAAGATTGTACCCTTCTTTTAAGTAGCACTTTGTTCAGTATTTACGTTCATCTCTGCTAGTGTGCACTCTGTCGCTTGACGCCCATACATGATCACCTGTTGCCATAACTCCATCGAACATTAGGTTCAACTTTTTTTTAAGCTTAGGTTAATGCCACTAAACTTGGAACTTCTTGGCAATTCACAAGATCTGCAAATTAATTGATTGTTGATGTATTGATGTAATTGAATTGACATGAAAAAAATGGAAAGCACTGAACGTTTAATAATTTTTTACCTCCAATCTCTTAGATCACTATTCTTCTGAAGATTTCTTGCAAGTTGATTAGTAGCAAATGAACATGCAAATACATGACTAGATCTGCAAAGGTTTAGATGTTCCAATAACACTTCTTCAAATACATGACTAGATCTGCAAAGGTTTAGATGTTCCAATAACACTTCTTGCAGTATGACATAACTATTTGAAGGAACCACAAACCACAAAGTATGATCCTAGAATTCATTTCAAGGCAAGTTAATATACAGAGGCCACAAATCACAAAAAGCAACCCCACAAGTTCATAGATTTTGCCTGCAAACCCCAAAGTGCAACCCCAACAAAATAGATTCAAATTAGGTTCCCATTCATCAAAAACATCTTGGTTGGGTCTAATTGATGTGATTGATGTTATTATTCACCATCAATGAGCATATACAGAGCAACCCAACTGAAATAGAGAGCAACTTAACTGAGACAGAGAGCAAACCACAATAAGCAACCCATTCGTCACAGAGAGCAAACAACAACGAACAATCCAGTTGAGACGGAGAGCAAACCACAATGAGCAACTCCACCAACACAGAGACAACAAACCACAAATCTGTTAAAAAAATTTCTTCAAACAACTGTGGAAAAACGAAGGCAATCACAAAATAAATAAACTTTATACTTCCAATATAGCAATTTCACCAAACAACTTCATAGAAAAACGAATTGGAAGGAATTTGGTGTTTAAGAAAACAACAAACCGCAAAGAACGAAGCCACCGAGACACCACAAACCAAATAGAAAAGCCTTTAAAGTCAAAGGATAGAGGGTACCAAATGATGAAGGAAAGTAATGGATGAAAGCACTAGGAATCGCTCACCACATGTACTGGAGGATGAAGGAAAGCAAATGAAGAAAAAATCCTAGGCAGGGGACCATTAGAACGAGTAGATACGCCCTGCGAGGTAGGACAATGCAGTAATATCGAAGGAACGAAAACGCGAAAAGCGGTCGCGGGCTAGCATCTTATAATGAGGGGTGCGTTTAAATAATTGCACCCATGCTGCGAAAAACAAACGCTTTGAAGTGTGTTTTCATGCTGCACCATAGCAAAAAAATTGCCTCAAACGCACTCTTAATTGCTTGTATATTTTTTATTATTTTTTTCTTTTTAGTTTCGCTGCATCAAGTATTGTCGTACTCAATTCTTCTTTTCTCCTTTTTTTGATTTTTTTTTGTATCTTATTCATAATAAAATTTTAATGGTTTTTTTGTTCCCTCTTTATGCATTTCAAGACTTAGTATAGATTGCTCATTATATATCTTGGAATTAAATTTCGTTGTTCTTTATTCCTTTAATTTTTTTTCTAATTTCTTTTGCCATACTTAAGATTATATTTATTTTCATGAATAATCTTTTCTCCCCACAACTCTAAGAATGCATTTAAAATTTTTTTAAAAAATAGGTTTCTAAACTATGTTTTAACCTCTGTTTTGTGGCAATCTTCGTGTTACAATTAGTCATTTGATTCCACATTTAGTTTGATTCAGTTGTAAAGTTTCAATTTGCACCTTTCCATATTTAAGCTGAAAGATTAATAAATTACTCACCTTTCTTATCCAGTAATCTTTATTTATTTTGTATACACCCCAAACTTGTGCTTCATATTTATTGTGGAACTTTCGAAGCATCTTGGACATTTTGTAAATTGAATTTGCCTCTTCTTATTATAAGTCGAACTACACTTTTGAGAGTGCTTCTGATTATACACACATATATATAATAATCAGAAGTATATTGCTTATGTCATAAGATAATCTTTTCATAAATGATTATATTGGAACCCATATATCCAATTAAATCACAACCTCTGGTCCTTCTTTTGCAATAAGTTTATTTGTCCAATATATATCATCCCATCTTTTTTTTTTTTTTTTAACTTTTGATCGAACTTAAAACAGAAAAGTATTTACTACATTTACCTTATATCTCTATTCTTATTAATTGGGTTATCCAACTCTTTTTTACCATTATCCTTACTCCTTTCCAATCACAAGTCTAACATATAATTGCTTGTAATCATCCTTTGTCTTTTGATTTTGTTTGTCCATGAATACAAATATGTGTTTCTTGTAATCGATTTGTCTGCTCCCACTCTAGCTTTATTTAAATTCCAACTTAATTCTTTTGGAAAATCACAGTCTTCATGTAGACTTGGTCAACTATTTCATGTATAATAATACCATAAAAATACAATTTACATATTCTGTTTTGAAAAATTAATTGAACTTTGATTGTTAAATATAAGTTCATACTGCTGCGAAACAGATGGAAGTAGAATGTTAGATTTGGCAGTGAAACAAGTTGGAGTGCAATCCAGGCTCGTCTAGGTTTTATGCCAAATAGTTAAATCCATCTGTTGTAAAATGAGAATTTGTTCAGTAACCTTTTTAATATTTTGTTAAACGAGTGACTACAACAAGCTACATGTTTCTATTAAATGACATTTAGTCTAAGACTTTGTTCTGTTCAATTGAGAAATTGTTTCCTGCACAATTCTCAATGAGGCTTTAACATGCAGAGTGAAGGTTCAGCTGTTTGGATTTCCCCTTCTGGCAGAGACATTTCCACGCTTCAGCCCAGTTCTTTCTACAACATCCCTTCCCATGGTCAGCCTGTTGCTTTTGCTCCCAGCCAAGCTGGGCATGCTGCAGCAGCATCATTCACTGGTCTGTACCACCCAACCCAATCTCTTTCTGCCGGATCTGTGCATCCTTTGTTACAGCAGTCTCAGGCCATTAGTGGAGCTTCCGAAATCGCCATTCCCGCTGGTGTCTATCAGCAGCCTCAACGTCCGTCACAGATTAATTGGGTTAACAACTTTTGAGAGAAATAAATAGTTTCAAGAGGTAGCGCGCCACTGTTTGGAGAAGAGTTTGATCAGAAAATTTGGAGGCTTGCCACCCTAAACCAATTTGTCGAAGAAGAATGTATATACAGAGATATAGAAGGATGGGCAGACACATTTAAGTCCCGTCGAAGAAAGATTATTAAGTTTCACCTGAGACCAATGATTTGATTACTTAACTTTATTTTGTGATCATGGGCAGATCCTTTGCTTTAGGTAGTTGCTTCCTTCTAGCTTTTGAATCGCTTTCCTTTTTAGGTGACGAGAAAGTTGTGTTCTTTTATGTTTTTTTTTTTTATTCACCAAAGTTTTGTACTTTTTAATCATAGTTCTGAGGTTGTAAAGACTATTACCCATGGCGTGATATTCAGTGGGATTTCCTTTTTTTTGGTGCCTGTAAAGTAAATTTTGATATGAGAATATATTGTATTTTGCATAATCGAAAGCAGCGGCATATGCACATTTCACCGTTACTTTTATAATTTATCTGTCGTTATTTAGCCTTAGTATGGGGGCTTTTATGAATGTTAGAAAATTCAGAAGTGCAGTTAACAGTTGTGATGATATATATGCTTTATTACTGTATCACCTGTTTCTTTTTTATCCTGCCAACTAGCAAAAGATAACTGCCAGGGGAAGATAGAGGCAATCAAATGGTACTCGTAATATAGCAATTACAATAAGAGAAGAATGGAGGCATAAAGGGTATGCAATAGTTATTGAAAAAAATTAGGAAACTAACACGTGATCAAGTCAGTTGGATTTTTTTTTTACTGTTTTTGCCTTTTATTTCTCTCTTATGTTTTGATATCAAATGAAAGTATATTTGAGATTGACTTCTTTTTTCTTTTGTGAGGTCACTAGAATAAAGATCTATAGACTGTAAAACCAACGAAAAGAGGGTAGATCACACAAAAATTAAAAGGAAAAGATAGGAAAAAACTGAAAAAAAAAACACTTAGGAAATCAAAATGATTTTAATAAAATGGTTCCATTTCGAAGATAAGGAAATTAGCTCAACGTCATCCGGAAGTGTTGAGGTCCATCAGTTAGCCGGTTGAACCTATTGTATGAGTTGTCAGTCATCATTGCTCCAAAAATTCTCAAAAAGCCAGTGAGAATTGAGGAATTCCATACGTACATCTGGTTGAATCCCCAATAGATAGATAATTCCAGTATAAGCCTGTCCATATTTTCATAATGGAACCCCATGTAAAGATCATGCCAGGGCAAAATGCACCATTCACTAAGCCAATCAAAAAGTAAACGTTCGTGCAGAAGTATATGTGGGAGTCCGGAACCGGATTT
Source organism: Papilionanthe hookeriana x Papilionanthe teres (assembly GCA_022702705.1). Taxonomy (NCBI): domain Eukaryota; kingdom Viridiplantae; phylum Streptophyta; class Magnoliopsida; order Asparagales; family Orchidaceae; genus Papilionanthe; species Papilionanthe hookeriana x Papilionanthe teres. Next base: position 42,954,561 of record CM040435.1, on the reverse strand, counting down.
GTTCTAATGACGGGAGAAAGATCCATCACAAAGCCAATGAAAAACTAAATTGCAATCCATTTAAGGTGCTAAGCATGAATAAAATGTCTTAAAATGTGTCGTAACAATCTACCAGAGATAAACTGACGCCCAAGTAAGATGGAATTCGCAGAGAAAAGCAGTGAATAAGACGACACAAAGAGATCCAGCCAAGTAAAAGAAACCCAATTGCATATATAAGCAATCAAAGCATGTCAGAAAAAACAAAATAATGAGTTGAGATCTTAAAGAAGATAAATATTTTTGATATTATTAGGAATATTAAATTTGAATTTCCATTTTCAGCTTTCTTTTCTCTCAGTAAGCTTGATTTCATGTAGATGACCTCATTAGATTTAGCATTATCCCAAAACATTGGCAAGCAAATAAAGTAAGAAATAATTTTCACAGATAGAAGATTTTTTTTTTTTTTTTTAAATCATTCAATAAATAATGTCAGCATGAGAAAGATCATGGTTTATATTGCAGCCAAAAAAGAAAACAATAACCAAAAGGAATGCTGTCTTTAAGAATAATAAAGGTTAATTGGCATTCCAAAACTAAATGGAAGTGTGTTTCATGATTATTACTGCAGAGCACACACTAAGGAGGGACCAAATGCCTCTGGCAAGAAGAATGTCTCTAATTTTATGCCCCTCGATTAATGCTTTCCTGACAAAAGATGCAATTTAAGTGATTAACCTTTAAAACAAAGAGTTTATGCAAAGTGTGCTCAATCTGATATTTTTATATAAAGAAATAAGTTTCTTTGGGAGAAAATTAATCCTCAATGAACCTACAAATATTGGAAAAGGAATCTTTAATAGGAATTTGGGTGATGGTTGGGGTGCAGTCACTTGGGGTATGAGCTAGAAAGAGGAGATTCTAGTAATTTCTATCGTTTGGGGTAGTATATTATTCTTCAAATGCACATCCAATCATTTAAATAGAAATATTTTGAGATCTATGGTGGATACACAATAAAACCACACCAATTTTATTATCCTGTTTTAGGTTAAATGGTAAATGTTGGTTGAGTTATGTGGTAACAAATTTTCATTTTTATTGTATTTACTTTTCATCTTAATGAATGAGATCTAAGTTCTAATTAGAAGCGATTTTGAGATTTGGAGTAGAATATGCAAATTTTGAAGATGAATTTTTTTTTAAGGAGAGGATATTGTAATAACTAATAATTAACAAAATAAATAATAATAATGTTATTAAAATTAGAAATTTCAACTAATGCAATCGTTTGGGATGAGGAAAATCAAAGTCGAACGAAAGAATGAATGGAGCCATCCTTACATTTAATTTGTGTAAATGATCACATGAGCAAGTTGAAGCGTGAAAGAGGAAGAAGGGGATGAAAGACTTTTTCAGGCAAACATTTTGTAGTCTAGAGTAGAAACCAGCGTTCTCATTTATGATGACAAGTAGAGACGAAGACGATGAAGGATAATTTAGGGCAGAACAAGTGCAGTTGCATTAAATGAGAGTGTTGTGGAAATTGAAGGCATTGAAGCACTGGAGAAGAAGAGGGGAGTGGCTCTACGTGCGTTAAACGAACCAAACTGGGTAATTATTAATAGTATGGTTTAATCAAAATCAAGGTTCAAGCTATAAAAGTTTTAGATCTGGATCGAGAAAAGATTGGCGATAAAAAAGAAAGATTAGGGGTTGCTATTGGATATTTATTTGTACTCAAATGATTTATATTTAGGATTTTAAGATGAAATCATATTAATTTTTCTAGGAAGCCTAATAAGAAGGCTTGTGGTGCAAGTTCAAGCAGGAATATGCGAGTTTGAGTTTTGGTTAGGTTAGACGAAAAATCAAAGAGGGTGTTAAGATAAGTTTTAAGTGTGTGTGTGTGTCTGATGGACATCAAAATAATTAGGAATACTTAAAGTAAATGAAAATTTAATACTTAACTGACATAAAGTTGATAGTTAAATAAAATAAGAAATAAAATAATTTTTATTAATATTAATATTCATGCTTATTCTAGGCTTCACTTTTAGATGTGTTGAGGTCAACTAAAATCCAAGAACAAATAAATGGATATCGAGACTCCTCTTAAATTATAGTATTATTTTTCTTCTTTTGTGAAAAAGTTCTACAAACAGTTATTCATGGTTAATTAATCTAATTAATTCATCTGTTTTTAAATTTTTTAGGTCTTTTTAATATGAATGCATATAGTATCTCATTATAAAAAGTTTTATGCATTATAATATTAAATATTACTTATTGAGGGATATGAAATTATAAAAGATATGAACTACATAAACAGATTGAATGTGTATGCCTATGATGGAGTCACATCTTTATCATACTAGCTGGGGAATGCTAAGTTACTCATGCACGTAAATGAAAAATAATATTGATATTGATGTGTCTTAATTGATACTATTTTAGATGGTGTTTTTATGGCAGTTGTACAAATATAAAATGATATAAACATGTCATTAATATAGTAATATATATAGAATGTTATGAAATTGTGTGATCCATCATTTTTATAAATAATTAATATTTTAAAGTGATTTATCGAAAATTTAACTGGCATGCAGAACATATTTTTTTATTTTATTACTATAGTTTAGGAGTATGACTATTCACTGGCTTTGGTTAGCTCACTATTATTTTAAACTAGTATTTCATGTTTAATTATTTGATTAAAGAATGAACAATAAAAGAAGCAATGTTAATAGAAGAAGCTAATAACCTAAACTAAGTTAAATTTACAATCATCTTAATTCATTTTTAGTGGCACTTTCATTAACCTTTTTGAATCATTAATAATGATAGAAAAAAATAGAAAATTTGATTTATGTTATCTAACAGTCTGTTCCCCTTTTGGTTAATTCCAAGGCTCGGTTGAGTCATAACAAAATTACAAAAATGATTTTGGATTATTTAAGGTAATATTAATGAAAAAGCCAATATGATAATTATAAAATAATTTTGTAATAATTAAATTAAAAATTTTTAAGCTGACACTAATTTAGTCAGTATTTTAATTTAGGCAAATGGATGTAGCTAAGATTATCGAGGAGGAAACTCTTGTTAGAAATTAAGAAGTACCACCTTTGTAAATATGATATGAATGTCTTGCCCAGATGATGTTGACTATGACTCAGTGATTTAGAATTCCAGACTAAGTTTAGTGGGGGTGAGATTATTTTTGTAGATAAAGATATTTCAAGATCCGCGTCCACCTTCCACCTTTAATTAAAGAAACTAAAGATCTTAATTAAAGCGGATAATTACTTGATGTGTTTAGAAAAGATATTACATAGAATAGTGTACCCTGAAAAAAGAAGTATACCATTAGTTACATTTGTGTTGGCTAGAGAAGTAGAAAGGTGATGACATAGGCAGTGTCAACGTGATGGTAAGTTGAGAGAATTTTGTGGAGAATTTCAGAGAATGCTTTACACTCCTACCCACTTGAAGATAGATGCATGAAAAATTCATGAAGTTGTTGTGAGGAGAGAAGTAAGTTGTGCAGTATGAAATAAAGTTCATTGCACTACCAAGGTATTCCCCACAACTGATAATTAATACAGAAAAGAAGTGTTACAATTTTTTTTCGAGAATGAATGATTCGATCAGACAGTCGTTGGTGCCATGAGTATTGATGATTACTTAATGATGGTAGAACAGGCTAGATGAGTGAAATTGATTCAGCTCAACCAGAAGTGTAAGCAGACACAAAAGCAAGAAAATATTAATGGAGAGGAATGTGGAACAAAAAAAGAAATTCAATGGGAAAAATCCTAAATTTGGTTCCAATAGATTCAATAGTGGCACTACTCGGAGTATTATAGTCACTTGTGCTAAATTTGAAAAATAATATAAAGGTAAATGTTTGACAGGCTCTTATTCGTGGTATTGGTGTCGTTAGCCTAGTCGTATAGTGAGACATTGTCAATCACTTGACTAGATATACCCAAGTGAATAGAAACAAAGTGAAGCTCCTTCCGAGAAGACTACTGACGAGGAAAGAAGGATAAAGTCTATAATTATGTTGTATCGATATGCACACGGGGACACGGACAAGGACATGGCACAACATGACACCAACAGATAACACATATAGTATTGAAAATATAGGCACAAACACGGATATGACACACCATTATAATAAACAATATTAAAACAACATAAAAAATAAATAAACACAATATTAAGAAAAATTCAAAAGAGAAAATTTAAAAAATTAATAGCACTACATTTTTAAAAACTAAGAGCTTGTTTTACACCACTTATTTTCTATTTGAGTTGATATAATTTTTTATGCTTTTTATTTTATTTAAAAACAAATTAAATTATTTTTAAAATAATTAAAAATGAATAAAATTAAGCATATAATAATGTGTATTACATCAAGATTGCTCCCTTAATCAAATAGTTAAAAGAAATAAATGATCATTGGCTTCTTTGGCACCGATTTCTTATGTATTTACATATCTAACACCTAAAACTTGATTTTTCTTTTATGCCACCCTAATCATTCATATCACATCTAATATACCATTATTTTGAATTTAAAAAAGTGAAATACACATCATATATATATATATATATATATATATATATATATATATATATATATATATATATATATATATATATATATATAGTAAAAGAATAGTTGGAGGCTATTATACGACCTCTCAGCCACCATAATGTGCCTAACTATTTGAGGAAAGCCCACACTACCAGTAAACTGCCCAGAGGGGGATTCAAACCAGTGACTACGATGGGATTTACGACATTCAAAGATATTGTTCTACCAACAGGTCACAGCTAGCGGCACATACACAAACACACACACACACAATATATATATATATTAAGTTGACATATATGTAAAACTTTAATTTTATATAATCTTTTTAAATTATAATCATAAAAATATTTTTCAAAAATTTTTTAATTCATTAATTTAGGACTCGTGTGTTTTGCGCATGTCCTGTGTGAATTCTATCAATGTCTTCTTTTTTTAAAATATTTCTTTTAAATCAGACATTTCTTTGTCATGCCAACATGTGTCGGAGCAGTCCATGTTTGACACATGTCCGACACTGCACGGCTCCTTAATTAGAAGTGTTTGTGCATCATATGTTTATAGCTTAAGCTATTGCTCAAGCTCAACCAAGACAACATGTTCGACCTCGAGTTTATTCTTTTACTAGTATGGAGCATGAAGAACCTAATGTTAATTTTGATGCTAATTTGGGCTGATGAGCTATATATTTTCTTGCATATGATAGGGAAGTCATTCTATTGTATTTCTATTTCAGATGATATGTATTGTTTTAGTTATGTTAACATGCTTTAGACGTGATGTTATCCTCTTTAAAGTTGATGGGGAATGTCAGTTGAGTTATATGGTATCAGACTGTGTACACAAAAAACTAAAATATAAAGAAAGCTGATCCTCGAGAAATTAAGCCCACATGTTGAAGTGTCGAAGTGGTTAAATTAAGCTCATCTAATGAAACAGATGAATGAGCCCATTGAATGAACATTAATAACGACAACTATAAGAGACACCTATGAATCCTTCATTAAGGATGCCACTGGGCAATTAAGGCAAAGACCTTTCATCAAGCCTGCAATAAGGGCCATACTGATCATGTATGACAACATCAAGTTTCTATGGCTATTCATCCCTAACAATCCAACTTCTTCGATAGATGTAAATCTCATTCATATTAAAATTGTTTAAGGATGCACAGTGTATGAAAGGGAGAAGGATTGAAAAAGTAAATTCTATTGGATGTTGAGAACTCCCTCTTGATCTCTCTTTCTCTCTCTCACCTTTTCTCTTTTATTTCTCCCTTGTTGATTCCCATGAGACTTATCTTTTTCGCTCCTGGTTGAGGTTAATGAGGACCTACACTAGAGAGGAATAAATTCCCTTAAGAAGGAGTTTTATCAGTATAATTCTAAAAATTAAAGGGTGAATCCAATCAATCTCTTTCTTACTTTTCCTATCATCTTCGAACATTAACTTTTATTTTTTGGGTTACATATATTCATGTAAAAAAAAGATTCTACATCTCAAAGGAATTAAACATTCTGAAAGATCCTCCAACACTTATGAGTAGAAGATTTCGGGAAACCATCTAACGAATCACCATGTGAATTGAACTCAGGAGGAAGGAAAGAAATGTGAGCAAGGGGCTACCCAAGTCCAACATCAATCTATGATGCATACCGGCTTGTCAATGTCAGTAGCTTACAATTGGGGTCTAGCAAAAATGGAGGCTCTTCCATGCCACAAGTTGCAACCTATAGAAGGAGCACCGCCACAGGGAACACCACCTTGAGAAACACCATAAAGAAGTGCCTAGTGAGAAGGAGCCCATGTATTTGAAGTAAGAACGCTAGCCTGACCTAGAAGAGAAGCGCCTGTCCAAGATCTATTTAGAGTTCTCCCAAGGGAGAGAGCAAGGTGTACTCTTAATTTAGTTTAGGAATGAGTGCAGAGTCCTCAGTGTGAATTTGATAACTTAGATGATGAAGGAACTGAAGTAGATTCTGTTAAAGGAAAAAGAAGGGAGGATTTTCTATTGATCGACATACATAAGAGGTTGAAGAATGATAGGTAGGGAAACGAATACCCTCCTCAAGCTAATATGAGGAAAAGGAGAAAATGAAGAGCTACAAAAGGTCCCTTCTTGAGAGAAATAAATGTCAAAAATATTTTGATTAATTTATTGGCCAATAATATAATTTCCAACATTTTAATTAATGACATAATTGATTAAGAATGGAATTATATTTAAAAAAATCCATGAAAAGAAATTTTGACCCATGACACCATTTGTGACATAATAAATAGTTTTTAAAATTTTAAGTTCATTAATGACATCATGGATGACCTCATATAGGTTAAACACAACCCATATGACCCATCAAAAATGAATTGACCCATTAATGATTTGTAATTTAAAAATTTAACCATGGTTAAAAGCCATCATTTTATGGAAAATGAAGTGGCAAAATCTTACCATTTCAAGATATGAATCATCTTCCTCTCCAAGGTGATGTGGCTAGCCATGACAATGGTTATCTTAGCCACCTCCTATACCCTCCAATAGGGATCAAACATGAACTTAACCAATCTTTTATCATGGTTAAAAGTAATCATACCCAAGCCATGCATGAAGTGAGTAAGGAGGCTAAGGTGTCACCCTTCCTTTAAATTCATCAAACAAACTTATGAATTACCTAGGGGAGGAAAATTCAACAAAAATAAAATACATTATGCTCCTAAAAAAAGAATAGATGAGAGAAGTTTAAAATTCAAACTCACGTATAACTATAAACAAACCCTACATGGGTTAATAATTTTTAAATCCCAAACTCCACTTAATTGAAAGCCACCATCTTATCCAAAGCATTTATGAGGGAGTTAAGAACTTCCCTAGATGACTCCTAGCTAAGCCAAGCCATCCCCATGGCTAAAAATAGTGTTAGACATGAACACATGGAAGAGGAGAGACCAAAATAGGAAGTAGGGAACCACTGCCCAAATCCTTAAACCCTCAACCAAAAATATTCCTTAGGATCTAGGCAATTGACCCCACTTGAAATTAGTCCATGGAATCCACTTAATCCTCTCAATTAAGCCAACCCGAAAACCTTAAAATAGGACAAATTTGGAGTTTAAAATCAAACTACTCAAAACTTCAAATTGACCTTCACTGAAGCTTCCTAGGACCCTACGAAGACGAACCCAATAAAAACTAACCATCCTCATAGCCTCCAATCCACTGTTCAAACTTTTTATCTTAAGCTGAGACACCTTGAGAACGAATTCCTACCTAGACCTAAATCAGCTCCAAATTGAAGCCAGAGTAAGCTTGTTGAGGTCTCCACGAAGGTGTAGAGCTATTCAAATCAAAATTTCATCCACCGAAACAAAGGTATGGCTCACTTGACCTATCCTAGGTTCAGCTTTGACACTTTATAAAATAAACCATTTCAAAATTGTATCATCACCGTATGGATAACTTCGTCTGCTCCAGATGAAGTTTTAGACACAAATCTCACTCAAAGCCCAAACCATGAACGGCTCGCACGCTGAACCAAACGGAGGGAGACGAACCGATGTCGTCCATTTTTATGTTTTAAAAATGAACGGCTGAGATTAATCCCTATATGATCCATTGTTTGGAGCCATATAGCGGATCAGCCGCGTTTCAATAGATCTGAGGACACGCGGCATCATTTGGTATTTTAGGGTTTAATTTGGATTTAAATAAATCCAATTAACCTTAAAATATAAAAAATGCATAACTTTGCTTAGAAAAAAAAAAAAAATAAATAAAAATATCTCTTGCTTCAGGACAGTGAGCACTACAATGTGGAATTGAAATTTTTAATTTTTAATTTATATTTAATTTTTAGTTAATTAAATACTCTCTGGAGTATTTTAATTATTTAAAATTGTTTATAAGTCAGAAAATTATAAAATTTTGAGGGATTAATATTACTCTAAGTCGTTATGAACAATATCTGATTTTTCTCAGAAAAGAAAGATCCTCTAGGGTAACTTTTCCTAATTTTCGTGAGATTTGGAAATTATTTTAAATAATAATTCAAAAAAACAAAAAATAATTTAAATTGGCAACTGGTTAGAAATTTAGGGGAACAAATTTAAACCCTAAAATGACACATTCTGGCCTTTTAAAAATTTAAAATAACATTTTCTCATTAGGGTTAAAATATTAAAATTTAATACTCCAAAATACCTTTAAAATATGAAATTCATTTTCACTTAACTCATATCACTATGGGTTAAGTTGAACTTGAGTCCAAACACTCAATGGACTCAGATCAAAATTTAATTAGAGTTAATCCAATATCAATCCCAATTAATCCCATTAATCCTTAATTAAATTAGGATTAAGATAAACTTTAAATCTAACTAGGTTTAACCATATCTTAAACTTAGTTAATTCTCCTTTAGCCTTCATTACATTATGCTTAGGATAAAATTAGAGCATAATTAAGTTTAAGGACATATTAAACTTAAATAATCTAAAATCAAATTCTAATTAAGTTTAAGGATATATTAAAATTAATTAATCCAAAATCAAATTTTGATTAAGTTTAAGGACATATTAAACTTAATTAATACAAAATTAAACTTCAAATTAAGTTTAAGGACATAATAAACTTAATTAACATATTAAACCTTAGTTAAATTAGGTTTAATACAAATCAAATCTTAAAGACATCAATTAGGTCTAACCCATTAGACTTAATTAAACCATTAAGTCTTAATTACATTAGACTTAATCATCCTAAAACCTCATCTAAACCAATTAGACTTAACACTAATTAAGTCTAAATAATCAATTAAACCTGACCTAAATTAGGCTTAATTAACCTTAAACCAATTAGACTTGAGCCTAATTAAGTCTAATTAATCAATTAAACCTTACCTAAATTAAGTTTAATTAACCCTAAACCAATTAGACTTAACCATAATTAAGTCTAATTAATCAATTAAAAATTTCCCAAATTAGGTTTAATTAACCTTAAACCAATTAGACTTAACCCTAATTAAGTCTAATTAATTAATTAAACATTTCCCAAATTAGGTTTAATTAACCTTAAACCAATTAGACTTAACCCTAATTAAGTCTAATTAATCAATTAAACCTTACCTAAATTAGGTTTAACTAACTTTAAACCAATTAGATTTAACCCTAATTAAGTCTAATTAATCAATTAAACCTTACCAAAATTAAGTTTAATTAACCCTAAACCAATTAGACTTAACCATAATTAAGTCTAATTAATCAATTAAACCTTTCCCAAATTAGGTTTAATTAACCTTAAACTAATTAGTCTTAATTAGACTTAACCCTAATTAAGTCTAATTAATCAATTAAAGCATTCCCAAATTAGGTTTAATTAACCTTAAACCAATTAGTCTTAATTAAACTTAACCCTAATTAAGTCTAATTAATCAATTAAACCTTTCCCAAATTATGTTTAATTAACCTTAACTAATTAGGCTTAACCTTAATTAAGCCTAATTAATTAATTAAACCTTACTTAAATTAGGTTTAACTAACCTTAAAGTAATTAGGCTTAACCTTAATTAAGCCTAATTAATCAATTAAATCTTACCCAAATTAGGTTTAATTAACCTTAGACCAATAAGGCTTAACCCTAATTAAGCCTGATTAATCAATTAAGCCTTACCAAATTAGGTTTAATTAACCTTAAACCAATTAGGCTTAATCTTAATTAATCCTATTTAATTAATTAAACTTTACTCAAATTAGGCTTAATTAATATTGTGTTAATTAAACTTAACCCTAATCAGGTTTAATTAATTACAAACCCCTATCAAACAAAATTTATAACTTAAGTTCAACCTAACTTGAACCCGTTAAATCAAATTTAAGTTCAACTCATATTGAACTTGAGTCAATCTTAAATCTAGGTTCAATTTAGCTGAAACCTAACTCAAACTTAAAATCTAGGTCAAATCTAACTTAAGTCCAAATCACATTGGACTTAAGTCAAAACGAAACTTAGGCTTAACATGACATAAACCCAAATATAACTTGAGTTCAACCCATATTGAAATTGAGCCAATTTTAAGTCTAACTTGAGTTCAACTCATATCAACTTGAGTTAACCTTAAGCCTAAGTTCAACATGAACCTAATTTAACCCAAACCTCACTTAAAATTCAAACTGTATTAAACTAAAGTCAAACCTAAAATTTAAACCCAAGTCAAACTCAATTTAAATAAAAATCTTATGTTTGAGTTAAACCTAAATTCAGACATAAATTCAAATCAAACTTAGTTCAAAATTCAACTTAACTCGATGTATCTAACTTAAAAGCTAAGTTTAAAACAATATAAATCAACATAAAATAACATAATTTAACTTAACATAATAAAACATAGAAATTTTAGATTCAAATAAAACTGAATCTAAGTTTTTAAAGTCTTATTTCTATTAGACTCAACTCCAAACCTTTAGACTCTAAATGACATCGAGTCTAAATTTTAATTTTATTCAAGTGAAAATTGAATCTAAAAATCTAAAATTGAATCCTTTAGACTCTAAATGACACTAAGTATAAAAATTTTATTCAAGGAACAATTGAATCTAAAAATCTCAAATCCAAACCTTTAGGCTCAAATGACAATGAGTTTAAAAATCTTATTCAACTCCGAAACCGTAGAATTAAACTACATTAAGTCTAAAATTTAATTAGACTTATTAAGTTGAGAAGCCAACTGAATTTAAAAGTCTAATTCATAAATCAAAATTCTTATGAAACCCGAATAAATATAAATTGAAATAAAAAATTCAATTTTAAATCAACATTTCAAACAAAATTAAATATCTGACAACTTTAAAATAACGAACATTTTTACCAAGTATTTTACATTATTTCTGGCAATATTTTCTTTTTAGGATGAAGACAAGTTTTGTTTAGATTTTCTTTGCATGTTATAGGATGTGCTAACTCTATTTTACAGGACGATCGATGACATTAAAATATAATAAAAAAAATAATAATAATACAAAAAACAATAAATGAAAAAACTGGTTAGCCACGAAACCTAAACTAGCAACAAAAATAACATGACAACAAAAACAACAAAACTGGACTATTAGGATAGCCGTTAACTGAACTATTAGGATAGCCATCAACAAAATAAAACTGTAACTGTTAGGATAGTCACCAAATTTAAAGAAGAAGAAATAACAAAATGACATTAAAAAAATGACAAAACAAAAACATTGACATTGATTTGACATTTGATAAGACAAAATAAAAATCATAAACAAAATAAAAAATATATCTATAGAAGATACCTCATGCATAAATAATTAACATAATATCTCATGAGATAAACATTAGAAATAGAACATTCGTATGTTTATTTTCTTAAAAAGTGTTTAGAAAAATGAGTTTTAAACATTAATCAAGAGTTTTCTTAGGCAAAACTAGAATTGTCTAGAATGTAATTAACTATAGAAGCTTGCTTCTATATGAGAAGTAAAAAAGGACTCAGATTGGGTTAAATAACTAAAAATCTATGTTACCAGATTTGTGATTTTTCCTAGTAGGATAAGAACATTCTAGAGTTCTCCCTATAAAGATATCACATTACCTTTTACTATAATTATCTATTTTGTCCCTTTTATTTCACTCTTTTTCAACAAAGGAATTAAAAGACTTGGGCAATATAAATAGACTGGCGACTCATTGACATCTAACACGACACCAAGGAATTGGCAACCATCGGAAGCGACGAGTGTTCCCATCGCCAACATTCATCTCTTTCAAACTTTTTCTATCATCTTTGACACATTAAGAGGACTTTTTTGGGTTTAATGTATTCATGAACAACATTGAATCCTACGTCCCAAAGGGTTCAAAATAGACCTTTATTTTTATTGTAATCACTTTTCATCTTAATGAATGAGAAATAGATTTTAATAAGAATTAATTTGAGGTTTGGAGTAGATTATAAAAATTTGGAGAATGAATTTTTTTTAAAGAGGGAAGATTGAAAAAATTGATAAATAAAGAATTAAATAAAAAATTAATAATATTATTGTTTTTAAGAAAATTCAACCAATGTAATCATCACAGGTGAGAACGAAAGGCCACAACAATTTCATTTTAAAGAAGTGTCTCATTCGAAACGATTAAATAGAGAGAATGAGATGAGTGGTAAAAAAAGCAACGATTGAAAGGAATAAGAAGCTGCTCAACGTGTTTCTGCTTCCTTCCTTTTCTTCTGCCGCTGCTACTTCTTCTTCTCCTTTTTTTTTCTTTTTTCATTGCTTCCTCTTCTTTACTATCCTCAATTAGAGAATCATTTGCCCTAATTGAGGATAGTAAAGGAAGATTGAAGCTGAGTAGAAGAGAGAATCGAGCGATCCTTACGTTTGATATTCAAAAAAGAGGGCATTAGCAAGCATGCCGACAAATAGTTAGGGTAGAGACGAGGACAGTGACATCAAATAGTCGTGTTTTTGAAGTCGAAGGCGTCAAAGCAGTGAGAAAGTGACTCTACTTGGGCCAACCAGACCAAACCAAGTAACTATAAGATAAGGGTTTTAAAAATATTAATTTATGACCTTTCTTTTTACTATGAACTATTAATAATTAAAAGCAAAGTTTAATTAAGTCATGATTCAAGCTATATAAGTTTCATATTTGGATGGAGAAAAGGTTGGGACAACAAAGAAAGATTAGGGTTGTTATTGGATGTTTATTTATGTTAACATGATTTAAATTTAATTGTTAAGTTGAGTCATATTAATTATGCTAAGAAGCCAAATAGCAAGGCTTGTGGTGTAGGTTCAAGTAGAAAGATGTGAGGCGGAGTTTTAGCTCAATCAATAAAAAGATCAAAGATCGTGCTATATATATAGATATAGATATATAATTAGGATTACATAAGGTAAAATAATCAAAATTTAATATTTAAAAAATGTAAAGTTAATATTTAATTAAAATTATATTTTTAGTAATATGAATAGCTCATTTTTATTGTAGGCTTCAATTTTGGAAGAGTCGATGTCAAGACAACTCCAATAACAAATAAATTGATATCTAGGTGATTACTCCTATTCTGAAGTTATAGTATCATTTTTCTTATTCTAAATCATTTTTATGGATTGTTATTCATGCCTGATTAATACAATTGATTTCTTTATTTTTAAATTTTATCGATCATTTTGATATAAATGCTTACAGACTCTCATTATAAAAAGTTTTATGCATCATAGTAATAAATATTAAATATAGAGGGATATAAAATTATGAATGATATGAGCTGCATAGACTGATTTTATATATGTCTATAAGTGACTATGACAGAGCTGTCGGTTTTATTTTTTGGCAGTCGTAGGGTGTCTATATGTAACCATACAGATTTGAAGATTTAATTACTTAAATAATCAAACACAACATCAAAACTAATATACTTTCTCAAGAGATAGAAATATCACTTTACGATGAATTGATTACATAAATTAAGAATTTTTAGATACTTGTAATGATTTACGATTAAAACTAACAAATCTTTCCCCTATCTAAATAGAATTCTAGATAGGGTTCAAATTAAATTTGGGTTACAAACTTTCTATAAGGGCAAGCCTATATATTTAATTACATCTTATGAAACTTGAGTTACTTAAAAAAACTCCCAATTAAGAAAGTGGTTTTTTCTTTAAGAAATTTGTAAACAGAGTTTCATGATTGGTTCTAAAATTTCAAATAGTAAATGCTCCCTCAATGATGGAACACTTATTAATGGAACCTAGAGGAAGAAGAGTGGAAGATGTCTAAGATATTGTGAAACTCAATAACATCTTAACTATCATATTATTTCGATTGATGATTTTGGAAGAAGTTTATTCGGTGTTTCTTCTTGATATTTTATTAGAATGCTATGACTTAAAATACATGATATATGATCATGAGAAAGCCTAAAAGATGTGGGTTTATGCGGTAACTAGATGAACAATCTCAGAATCCTAATCACATTTAAAATCATGCATGGTCAGTCTCATTGAATGCAAGGTAAGGTAAGTTGTTATTTTATTAGAAGTAATAGGTCTTATAACTTGAATATAAATCAAGCTACATAAGTATGACTGATGTGCACAATATTCTAAGACTAATGCTAGTGTATTTTTGTGATTTAAAATTTAAACATTTATATCTCACTACACTCAAATTATTTGGTTTTTTTGTGTTAACTCTTAGTGCCATGTGAATCAGAGCAAACTATGTAATGGATTACACATATCCTTGATGATGAATGTTAGATCTGTCATAATGCTAAATCATATGTAAAAACTGACTGACTCAATAAGAAGGTGGTCCTCACTGGACAAAACCCCCTTTTCATGCTAGAGAAGAAGTAGAAACAATTTGTTTATGCACATGCCTATGGTGATGATTTTGTAGTTATTTCTACATCACAAAGATTTTTCTACTCATTTAATTAAATAAAAATTTGGTTGCTTAATATGCATGATATTTCTAAGTTTTTGAATGTAGTGATTTATGTTTTTTTTTTTTTTTTTGTTATGAATTTCATTTTATTTTTGAAAATTAAGTTGAAGTTTTTTAGTTTGTGTATAAGATTAGTCCTTACTGAGTCTACCAAAAAATCCAGGCAAAAGATACGAACAAAACGCCAACCTAGAATGTGGGCAGACCTATTAAGCAAAACCACAAACCATATAAAAGTCGACCAATGGTTACCAGTCTTAGAACTCTATCAGACTCGCTGGTCGACATTACCTGAAATGTTGTTATTATTTAAGTTAAAGTTCATACTTTCACTTTCATGTTCATGCTCTTGAGGATATTCTGGATATTCGTAGTCAACCGACCACAAAACACCCTAACTAAAAAATAATATGACTCAAGAAAGAAAACCTGCGTTACTATGACTGCCTCGTTTTATCACGGCACCCTAGTTTACTACAATAGGCTGCAAAACAAAGTTAGCACATCTTAAGCTTACTATGACATCTTAGAAAAATGCAAACAAAATCTATCACATCCTATGCAGTAAAGAAGAACTATTTACTCAACCTAACAAGTGTCTAGCAAGCAAACAAAACAATCACAACTCAGAAGCGCAACTTATTTAATCATATAATGTTTAAAGGGTTAGTGTATTATGACATCTAATGGTGAGTGATTGTTGAATTGGGAAGATTAATTAAGTTTTAGTTAAAATGACCAAGGTCAAAATGCCCATGGCTCTCATTTATCCCAGGCTCATTAGTGTTTTAGATCTACTTAGTCAGAAAAGATGACTTAATATGACCGGAAGAATTTTATCAGTAATAATGAGCTGTGACGTCCAAGAAATCTTTGTAGACTCGGGTTTAATTGTTATTATTCAAGTTGCATTCGGTTGTTATTTATTCAGTAGGGGTCTACATGAGTGTTAATATCTTTCAGATTTATGAGTTTATAATTTTTATCTTATTTGATTTTTAATCAATTTAATTTTTAATGAAATTTTATTTTAATAAATTTTATTTTTAACAAGATTTCTTGTGATTAATTTGATTTTAGGACAACATTGATCAAAATCCCAAAGTTCTGTTGTCCCAGGATTGTTAGTGTTTGTGGTTTGTTTGGTCATGAATAACCGGAGGAAATCTTGTTGGCAACTATGGGTTATTACATCCAAGGATCCCTTTCAAATTAGAGTTTGTTAGGTTAAAGTTTAAGCTTTAGTGAATTTTATTATGAGTTTTACAATTAAATTTTAATAATTTTTATGGGTTTTAGTTAGGTTCTCTTTTAAGGTTACACTTATGATTGGTTATGTTTGTTCAGTTGAAGGTTTCACTTGATGGAGAAGGGAGTGTTAAGAAGCTGCTAAGGCTTTTTAGTTATCGAGGAGTATATTTGTGAATTTGAGTTTCTTGAGGTGAAAGGATTTTAGTGTGTTTCAATGTTTGTTGATGAATATTTTGAAGTGATTAGTTAAGAGTTCAAATTTCAGTAGATTATTTTACTTTGATAATGAGAAAGGTACATTTGTAATTTTGGGAGAGTAATGCAAATACTCCTGCTGATTCTCAAGCATATGAGGTTTAATATTGGTTTCGTTTTTCTTAAGTGAAGTTATTAAGGTATATTGAGTTTTACGGGTTGAAATGCAATTAAGGTCAAATTCGTAATTTTATGGAATTATGAATAAATCTCCGATCACTTTTGATTAATGGATTTCATCGTAACGTGGTTGTCTTATCAATTAAGAATCAAAGTTCATGTTTTATGACTTTGAACATTCTTTAATATTTTAATTGATGGTCTAAAGTTTAGGATATGTACATTTGCCAATTCGGAAAGGCTAACAAATATAAGCCTCCTCGCCTCCTTAGTTATTGATTTTACCACATCATAGTTGTTCCATATTTTGTTAATGAGATTCAATTCAGCTTTAAAGATCTTAGGATTTCAAAGTATTCAAATTATTCTTAGGGTATTGTTATTTTCTAATTTTAGCCAAATTATGTTAAAATTTAGTTGGTTTAACTAGTTAATCTCCTCAATTTTGTTTGAAGTGATTAAATATTAGTTTAATTATTAATTTCATAACTTATGTTCCATTAAGGATAATAATTTTTACAAAGCCAAATTTCTTATATTCTCTTATTTATCATTTTGCCCTTATAGATGTGTAGTGTTTCAACCTAGGGTCTTGATTTTGTTATTCTACTTAATGAGTTCATTAGGTCAATTAGAGTCTAATTTTATGTTTACTTTTTTTTAAGTTTGGAGGTAAAGGGTAACGAGTGCAATTTTACACTTTTACAAATACACCCTTTCTCTTAAGCTTAGGTAGCTTTTAATTTTTAAAAGATGATAAGTTAAGTTCATTTTTTCGGCTATTTATTTATTTTTTATTTTGTTTTAATTAAATTTATAATAATAATTTATTTCACACACAAAGACACAGATATGTGTGTGTGTGTGTGTGTGTGTGTATGTATGTATGTATTATATATGTATTTATGTATGTATGTATGTATTTATGCATGTATATTTTATCTTTCTTTTCCTTTTCATTATTTTTGGAGTTTTCAATTAACTTCAAGTTTTATGGAAATCATATTTTCTTTGTTGGATGATGATTGTTAAAATTTGGTGAGGTTTATTAAGATTTAAATGGATTTTGGTGGTTTGGGTAGGAGTTGGATAAAATTTAAGTGATGTTTTGATGAAGATTTCAAGTGGAGTTTTCTGATTCAAGATTTTTTTTAGTGCACTTTTAGCGAAGGATTTAGTGAGATTTAACACTTAAATAATTTTTCTTTTTAAATGTAACAGATAAAATTCATTTTCTTATGTACAAAGCTTTGAATATTTTTATTTTTATACAAAAGCTTCTTGATTATTTAAATATAACATATAGAAATTATTTATTACATACAAAATATTTGCTTTTTTTTAATATAACATAGAAAGAATCCTTTTATTTACAAAGCATTTAAACATTTTATTTTTACACTAAAAAAGATTTGATTTTTTTAACTTTAAAATAGAAAATTATTTTATTTGCATACAAAGCATGTTAAATATTTATTTAATTATTTTTCATGCAAAAATGTAAATAAATTTTTTACTCAAAAGAATTCTTTATATAGAAAAAAAAATTCTTTTTCAAACAAAAATATTTAAATTTTAAACATACCATATAAAAAATTATTTTCAAATATTTAAATTTTAAACATACCATATAAAAAATTATTTATTTTACTTTAGATCATTAGAAAATTTTATGTTTACATAAAATAGTACTTAAATCTAAAATATAGCACATGAAAATTAAAATTTTTTTTAGTTTTTTTTCAAAAATTTTAAAAATTTTGTTTTCGCATGTAAAAATAATATAACACATTCACATAAATTTCATTGAAACTAAAGTTTCATAAAAATAAGGTTACTTATTTTTATGCAAAAAATCACACTAAATCTTAATATGAAAATATGTAAGAATAAGTGTTGTGTTTGTAAGTTCATTTTTTTTAATATTTTCATCATTTTGTTGTTCTTTCTCATATTATTTTTCGATATCTAAATTATAGATCACTTATCAATATATTTATTAATATTATATATCATTTTGTTTTGGTATGAAGATTCATTTCTCTCTTCCACGTGCATGTGAAAAGCTTTCTTCTTTCCTCTTTTTCTTTTCATTTTCTTTAGTTTATTTTGCATGTGAATATCTAAGTTAGGGTTGTATATATGTGAATAGCCAAAGCCTGAATTGTTTGCAACTTAAAAGTCCAAGTTTGGATGCATATGAATGACATGCTTGTAAATATTTCAAGTTCGTGGTTTGAACATGTAAATACACAAGTTTTAAGTGAAATCCACGTGATAATATGAGATTCGAGTGTAATATATAAATACACAAAATTTGAATGTTGTGCATGTACATATATAGGATTTGAGTGACTTTAGCACGGAGAGAAGAGGGAGGTTCTTGCAGATTTTCTGGAAGAGAGGGAATGGAGGAGTGTTGTGTCTTGGTTTGGGTTGGGGAGAGCGGAGGAAGCTCATGGCTAGTGCTTAGGAGGTTAGGAGGAGGAGAGTAGTGATCAGGTGGCTGCTAATGAGGAGGTGAGGGCTGCTTGCTATGCTTAAAAGTAAGAGAAGGGAGAGTGGCGTAGAGTGCTTTTGTCCTTTTGGGGAGTGGGAAAGAGAGAATAGAGGGAGAGGTAGAGAGCTTTTCTTTCTTTCGTTTTTTTTTTTCTTTTTTTTGTTTTATTTTATTTATTTATTTTTTTGAATTGGTTCTTTTTATTTTATTTGTTTTTGATTTTAATAACTTTGATTAGACTTGACTGATCATGAGAGGATTTTACTGGTGTTTAAGCCTTGATTGTTGGATTTAAGGTGTTGGGTTATGGATTTTGGCATGATGAGTTGGCCTTGGGTTTTTGGTTGGTTTGGTTACGATGGTTAGTCTTAAATTTTGGGTGAGTCCATTGAATATTAGAGTGGTTAGGTTGACTTGGAGGTAGCTGGGATGGTGTGGGTGAGCATGGGTTTGCATGAGGGCATTAGGTTGGTCATGGCCATTTTGGGTCATGGTCATGGCTGTAGGCTCGTTGTTCACTTGGGGTAGGCAAAACTTGGATGAGATTGGTCATCAAATTTGACTTTGGCTTTTGAATTGGCTCACCTATGGCCTGGCTTGCATGGCTTGCCTTTGGCTTGCATGAGGATTATGTGGGGTTGTTGGCTTGGGTTAATATGCTTATGCTTTGAGATTGTAGGATTTTGGAAATTTGATTTGGGTTAGGAAGATGGGAAAATTAAATGCAGAAGAAGATGTTATTAGCATCTGATATTTGCAGCAAATTTGCGGTGGATAATAAATTTTGATATTTGTGGTGGGTTTTGTGCCTGATTTGTGTCCAACAATTCGACATAAAAAGTACTCTTAAAATGATGAAATTTTTATTGGAGTTGTGATGGATTTAGCATCGAATTTGCATCCAACAAAGCGATGCAAAAACATTACTTGTTACATCGAACTAAGTCTGACGAAAATTAGACGAAAATCTAACACAAATGATCTAATAAACTCATCCCATGCTCCTAAGTTTCATTTGTCTCTTTGCGTTCTCTCATGGTTTCGTCGTTTGCCCGATACTCGCGCAAGCTCCTCTTTCCCTCTCCCTTTTGGTTTCACTTAAAACCATCACCTTCCCGAATGAACCATCGCGATACAGTTGCCGACCATTAAAGCTAACTGGGAAGGTAACAACCGAGGGCTTACAGAGACCACCGAAACTCATGTATTATTCATCCTTACGCTCCGCTCCTATTAGAAAGTATTGAAGAAGGTAAATCTATTCGTATCAGTATTTTCACTTATATGTTATACGCATGTAAAAAATTGAATTTTAGTTGTTAGGTGTGTATATACGTAAGAATTGAGTGATATGTAGGAAATGCATAGGTAATGTGGAATGTATGTAAAAAATGAAATTTTAGTGTTAGGTATGTATACATATAGGTGATATGTTTGTAAAATTTGAAGTTTAGGTGTTAGGTGTGAATTGAGTGATATGTATAAAAATGCATATATAAGTAATTTGGTATTTAAAAATTGAAGTTTAGGTTTCACACACACACACACACACATTAAAGGGATGTTATTAGAAGAACTCACTTTGATTGGTTGAAGTGGAGGAATGCATCGGGTTTATTGTTAAAGTGATGGCGATATAGGGATATTGTTATTAATAGAATTAGAGTTGGTTGGTTGAAGTTGAGGAATGCATGCATCGATCTAGTCTATTGTTCAAAGTGATGGTGATATAAATGGGAATGTTATTAGTAGAATTCAAGTTGGCTGGTTGAACTGGAGGAGTGCATCTGGTCTTGTTCACAGTGATGGTGATATAAATGGGACTATTATTAGTAGAATTCACGTTGGTTGGTTGAAGTGGAGGAATGCATTGATCTACTGTTTAAAAAGAAAATCACTTCAAAGAAGTTTCTTATATATGGTTGACCAAGTAGTGTCGACTTCACAGGATAAAGCGAGCTACTTGAAATAGATTGCTGGGGTCATTTTCTTTGATTAGAATTAGCTCTCACGAACCACTAAACATAATCATCAACTATATATATTAATAAGTACTGACTACTTTTTTTTCGTAATAGTTGTACTGATCTGTAAAGCTACATCTATGTTGCAGATAGATATTCATAATTTGTGAGCTTGGATGTATAACAGAATATATCCATAACAAAAAAAACGAACATGAGTTCTTGAATGATGCTGATTAATTTGTGTTGGTGGCATCACAATTGCCCATCTATTATTCAGAGGGTACATTTCGGTGTCTTTGTGCGAAGCACAAAAATCAAGTGTCTTTGCCACCCAAAGAAGTTAAGTCCGCAATGGATTCAAACCTAATTATCAATATCAGACCACGTGGTGAGCAAGAATCTGAAGTTCAGTTCGAGCAAGGAGGTTCCTCGACAAATTATGTCGCTCTTATAGATGAATTTGATCCTGACACATATGAAGGAATGATTCATGATGTTCAACGAGCTTAATTTGTTGAGAGCGTTCAGCACGAACATGAAACACCGAATAACAAATTGCAATAGTTATATGATTTATTGAACACTACACAACAACTTCTATGGGATGGTTACACAACACACAAAGTTATCAATGACACTAAGAATGTTGACATTCAAATCCGATTTTAACATACCCAGAGAAGCATTCAATCAGGTGATAACATTATTGAAAGAGATGAATCCTACAAAGAATTTAGTGTGAGATAAACTGTAGAAAACTAGAAAATTGGTTTCAAAGTTAGGGTCACAATGTGAGAAAATCAATTGTTGTGTGGGTGCATGATATATTACATGGCCAATACAGTCGAGATGACTTGCCAAATTTGTAGTGCGAAAAGATTTAAACAAAGGGGGCGAAAGAGTAAATCTCGGACAAATACTCCATACAAGAGTCTCTTTTAATTGTTGCTCATACCCGACTTCAAAGATTGTTCGTTTCCATGCTCACAGCCCCTCACATGACTTGGCATAGTACTGAATCTGTTAATGCTAACTTGATGAGTCATCCATTACATGGTGAGGCCTGAAGACATTTTGATCGTACTTACCAGGATTTGCAGCTGAAGCAAAGAATGTTAGACTTGGGTTAGGTGCAGATGCTTCACCTCGTACAGTCACGCTGCAACCCCGCACACATGTTGGCTAGTGATCATTATGCCGTACAATTTGCCTCCCGATATATCCTTTTGTTCTTATTTCTAATGCTGATCATACTAGATCCACATAACACAAAGAGGAAAATCAACGTCCACTTATACCCTTTGATTGAAGAGCTTCAAATGTTATGAGAAACAAGTGTACTTATGTATGACATCGCTATAAAACGGAATTTTCAACTGAGTGTGGCTCTTACGTGGAAAATTAGTGATTTCCCTACATATAGGATGCTAGCTGGTTGGAGGATAGCTGGGAAATTAGTTTGTCCTTACTGCATGGACATGTCAAAAGCATTTACTCTGAAACTGGTAGGAAAAACAGCTAGTTCGATCGCCACCAAAGATTTCTTCACTGTGATCACCCATTTAAAAGGAACAGAGTTGCATTCTTCAAAAATAGGACTGAAAGATCAAGTCCACCCCTCAAGATTACTGTAGTCAAAATATTGTAGTTGATCAGTGAAGTATCGAAGATCACCGAGATACCAGAGTTAGCTTTAACTTGTATTCCTGATTTCAGTTTCACACACAACTAGACTAAATGCAGTAAATTTTGAGATCTTCCATACTGGAACACTAATCTCATTCGACATAATCTCAATGTTATGCACATTGAGAAGATTTTTTTCATAAAATCAACATTATGATGAATTTCATGGATAAGATGAAAGATAATGTGAAAGCTAGAATGAACCTGAAAGAGTGCTGCAAAAGGACGACTTAGAGCTTCAGGAGACAAATGGAGGTAAATTAATAAAGCCAAAGCTCCATATTGTCTTACACCAGATCAACATATGACACTTTTTGAGTTGACGAATTCTTTGAAGTTTTCCGGTGGTTGTGTTTCAAATTTGAGCTGTTGTTCTGACTTTAGAACAAGTAAGTATTTTGCATGCACAATCACGTCTGTCATATATTTCGACATTGCTTGCTACCCATTCCATTTCATGGCTGCCAAAGCCTGTGCTTAATCCCTTGATCGAAGTCAGTATACTCTTTAGAGAGTTGCCTGCGAGGACAATGAATGTTGACTCGTTGAAACATCTCGATGCGAGTATTCTTCTATTATTATGTAAGCTTGAGCGGATATTTTCTTCTGGTTTTCTTCAAGCCTATGTGGCATCTGCCTTTACATCTATGTTACGAGGCTTACAGTCCAATACAGATAGACGTATCCTTTTGAGAGGTATGCCTTTTTTTATGCATACAATGTAAGTAGCATTTTATTTCACACTAATATTAAATGCAAAATATTCATGCTGTAGATTTTTAAATAAATCAAAAACATGGTTAAGAATAAAGCACGTCCTAAGAGATCGATCAGCGAAACATATTTGTTGCAGGAGACGATAAGTTTTTCCTCCTATTAATTTGAGTAAGGTCATCGAAGAGGTGATGTTGTAGTTGACATTCCTTCACAGTCAGAATTATCTATATATCAAATAACAAATGAGCCATCAGGAAGGCATGATACACGATATCTAAGCGATAAAGAGATTCAGTCAGTTGCATTCTATGTTCTAATGAAATGTGATGAAGTTCAACCATTTATACAATAAGCTTCACTATCCCCACTCAATATATACTGACATTTATTATTGAGGATCTTTGTTACATACTAATTCAAACAAATAATAGTATTGTGAGCATGTTATTTATTGATAGCTTGGACATAAAAGATGAGTGTCCAATAAGTAGGAAGGTCAAAAGCAAAATTTTCAATGTTGTTCAACTTATACGTACATATAAGCAAGTCTTTTAAACACATGTACGTAGAAGCAACGCTTCTAAACAAAATTGTGATAAATCTTATTTTGAATTTCTTTGATGATTTCAACTAGTTTAGTTTTAGTTTGAGGTTTAATTTTGAAGTTTCAATTTTAATTAATCTTGTTTTCAAATTGATAATAATTTAAGGTCATAAAACTTATCTTAGCTTAAGATGAAACTCATCTCCAAAGAGTTCTTCATGAACCAAGGAAAGAGTTATGTAAGGATTATGTGAAGGAGTAGTACAAAATGAGATACTAAAAGAAGGTTTAGACTTTTAGGGTCAACAGATCGATTAAAACATTTTCAATTCTATAAAAACTCAACTCAAGGTTCAAATGACTTGACTTTAACCAGACTTAGCTTTGGCATCTCAACATATCTTCACTGCTAAGGTGCCATTAAAGAATTTTACAACACATCATTTGATACTCATTGCAAAGAACATGAAAACTTGAAAAAAAATATATTGATATTGCTTCAAACCTTTCCTCTTTTTTTTTGGTATAAACAGGAAAAAATTGGAACAATTCCGTAGATAACCAAAATAAGGTCTTAAAGTCAACTTCAAAATCACTTCAATTCAAATGATCCTTATCACTAATTTCTAACTGTAACAAAATAAAAAATAACGAACAAACGAATGGGAAGAAGCAAGAGGTAAAAGAATGTATGAAGAAGGTAAGTGTGGCCATAAGAGAGTTTGTTTATGCAATCTCTTTAAGATCTATGTCCAAGGTAGGATCCACAGAAACCGTTGTATCAGACTTCTCGCCATCAGCTGCGGTTCTAGTTTTCTGTGCAAATGGTGCCTGCTTTAAGAGTTGCTTTGTAGCTGCTGCTGTTGAGTCCTGAGATGTTCTCAGATTAAGCCATGTATAGAAAGTCATTCCAGAGAGAGCAACAATGGCGCCACACAAGCTTACAATGCCTGGATCAGAATTGAAGAAGAGGTATCCACCAAGCATAATCACACACGTCTTGAACTGGCCCAACACAACGTGAGCGGTAGCAGATGTTGCACTGCAACAATCAAAGATAACTTTAAGAAAACTTAAAGAGGTTGGTGGATGAACATAAGGTGAAGAATTTATTTGATTCAGTAAAAAATACGAGTACGAAGATGAAATTAATTAAAAAAGGCAAATTTAACTCAATTTGATAATCATAAGGAAAATTAAGGAAGAGAATAAAGGGGAAAGTACTACAATGGAATTTTATGTGGCTAAATCAGAGTTTATTTTGTTGTTCAAATCATAGGCAATTTAATGGGTTCCTCGAATCACGTTCATTCAAGCTTCCGTCTGTCTGATAGAAAACTCAGTTTATAAGGTTGCCTAGAGCTGCCATGCTTGAACTTCTGTTAAGTTTCTTGGCTTCACAGATGGAAGTATAATTCTCCCATTAAATGTTCTTGTCAATGAACATGGCAACAACCGCTTCAGACTCATCCTTCGAGGGGCTCATTTGGTTCCTTTGAGTTAGAAAACAAGCTCTGAAAAAGCTACCAAATTTGTTAAATCCATCATTCTATTGGATTTATTTAGAAATTAATATTGATTATGAACTCCGCGTACAAATGCAATGATTTTGTTTCCAAACATGAGTATCAGTTTTTTCTGTGTCTGGATACAACGATTAGATGTTTTGAGTATTTTTAAAAAAAATTAATTTGTTTTAAAAAATAAATAAATAAAAGCACACAAAAAATCACTAAACAAAAAACAAACATAGAAAACAAAAATTATCCCTAACAAACCCTTTTGTTTAAGAAAAAGGTTAAACAGCAATAGATTGTGGTGGTTTGGAGGCATTTAATGACGAAAAAAATGTCAACTTCTATACCAGCTAGCCAAAACTGAGCAATAGCTGGACTAAAGGAATCAAGGAACATCGGTTGGGAATCAGAAGGATGTTATGGCATGAACGTACAAGGTCAAGATTAATAACATATTAGTAATATTCTACTTCCCAGATAAACATAGCTAAAAAGGTTGTGTGCCAACGTTCCACAGGAAGCAACAGCAACAATATAGTTAACGTGTTAACTCCAACAAGTTAACGCACTATATAAAGTTGAATTTAGAGCACCTCACGAGTATACAAATCAAGCTAGATAAATGCCATAAAAGAGTGATACGAGCCACAGCTTGCCCAACTTTTTCAGATATTTTTCAAAGTTAAAAATGCTCTCATCGCATATATTGCGAGTGAGATATAATTGAAGCCCTTGAAGGAAGAAGAGAGACGTTGGCGGCTGTCACAAACAAACTCACAAAAAACCTGACTCGCATCATTTCAACGAATAAATAATAAGAGGATAACTAGGAGCGTCCCAGGAAAATCGGCAGACTCAAGGGAAACAACTTGGACCGGTTCGGTCTCAACAAGGCAATTGGGTCGCTGCTTGCGGGTTGTAATCTCATTTCCACCTTTGGATGGCCCGCATTAGCGCCGCGCAGGGTGGGGGGAGGCAGGTGCACCCACGTCACTCTTTTAACCCACCTCACTATCTTGCTCAACCATCATTATAGAATATGTCAAAAATTTTAGAATTGCCAAGTAATCTAAGAAATATAGTAATATTTATTAGTTATTTAATCTGTTAAAAGAGTTTTTGTGTAGAAAGTGGCCATGAGATTTGGTTATTTCGATGCATCACTCAAATTGAGTCATAATGATATTAAACCCCTTAAATCTATGTTAGAAAATGATCAAACTATGAAATCTAACACATTAGTTAATTATTCAATTTGAGGCCATCCTAGGATTGTCTTAAACAATATGTTTTATTATAATTGGTATAGGAGCACAAAACCTAAATGCCTTTCATTGGATAATATTTTAGTACGAAGTATGGTCAACTCTAAGCGCAAGCTGCTACAAGTGATCAAATTCAATAATGGGTTGTTCTCCATTAACTATTACTTCATTATTAACATTTCTCTAGAAATATTTGGCTGATTCATTTTTCATAATATTGGTAAATTCTTAATGATGAACAATATTATCATTTATTCAGTCTAATTAATTGGGTCTCATGCACTTGTTTTGACAATACTGCAAGCTCAAGAACTTTTATGAATTTAAAAAGAAAAGTCTTTTATGCAACCTAGGCATTAAAACACATTCGTCAGTTTTTTTCTCTATCAATGAAATGTTTGTAAACTCTATTAAAGTTTGGGCAACCCTAGATTGTCCTTAACCTAAATCTTTAACTGATGTATGTAGCTTTCTTGATTTGACCTCTTTCAGCCAAAGATTTCATACAAGTGTTTAGCAATTATTATGGCTTCTTTGACTACACAATTAAAAATAAGCTAATCTTCGCTAGCCACGTTTTGCACAAAATTCTAACTCTATCCAAGAATCAATGGTTAAAGCTCACGTTCTTCAATTACTTAGATTTTTCAAATATCTTTTATACAAGCATAATCGTGAAAGAATTATACAATCTTCTTAATAATTACTTTAGAAAAGAGGATTTCCAGCATTGGGTACAAATCAGACCACAATTTATTTGGAGTAAGCAATTGCAATGATTAAAATACTTGATTTTGTGCTCCAATTAGTAGTTGTATTTGCTCCAAAAGAAATTCCATATCTACTCACTGTTGAACCCTGATTTGGCCATAGACTCGCAATATCAAGAAAGAAGTCAAGAAAAGAGAGTTGACAACCAAGAGAGTATTAAGAAAATAAGCGAAAATGTCGTGCTTCTCTAACTTTTTGCCTTTGTAAAGAAGCCCCTTACAGCACCCCCCTCTCCTCTTAATTATAAAGGACTCTCTTATATGTTACAGAATAATTACTCAATACACACTGATCCTAAAAGATGGTTGATATTTCCCTCTTTCTGCCCTTATCTAATATTGAAGTTATAATAAATATTATTCCCGGTAAGACCGTACCTTGGTAATTGCTCTCCATAATATCTTTCGGGTAAAGCTTTTACTGGCCTGCTTAGCTTTAAGGGTAAAATGATGCCAGCCAGATTGGCTTTTAATTGCGCTAACCTTCTCGAATAGATTGACCTTCTGTGCTTTGAGGTGAATCATATTTCCTTGGTGGATTGTGCAGCTGAATTTGATACTTGTGCACCGATCATTATAGTCCAATTGTCAACCAGAGCTTGCAGATTCAGAAAACTAAATTGGTCAACCAAATTATCTAGTTGGCCTGGTGAGTTGCTTGGCTCTTCAACCTGAACTTAATCAAGCGGTATTCGATTAAGCATGTTTAATTCTCTGATTCTCCAATCTTTTTTATTGCTATTTGACCCCACTTAGCGGGATTAAGGCTTTGTTGTTGTTGTTGTTGTTGTTGTTGTTCTTCAATCTCTTTGATAGCAAAGTTGCAAAACGAATAAGAAAATAATCACAATAATTTATGTCAGTATTATTATTGGCGTCAATTTTTTTATGTCACGTGTGTAGGGTGTCCACATGACTGACTCGGGACGATTCACTGCTCACTCGTAGCATCCTGTAGCTCAAGACGCCCATTCGAGACCTCCGATACGTGTTCGAGGCACGAAATCAGGGTTTGCGATGATCCAACCTCACCAGGGACAACTCACAACTGGATCCATCTGGAGCCTCCCCAGGGTTCAAAGAAAGTTACCGCGCACTCCTACGTGTGTTACGGGAAAATTAGGGTTTGGAACACATTACTCGCGCCGTAGTTCAGAATGCCTATTGAAGACAGATTCTTCAATCAATGAATAGCAAAATACTCGTTTTGAAGTTAGGAGATCATAATTTACTCATATGTGGTCTCTCATAGCTTTCAGATCGAGAAAACCCTTCGTCTAATGTTTCCTTTGAAAATAACATTTTTGGGGCTAGATCGGCGCCAGCCCCGGGAGCCTAGGCACCCAAAACAGCCTCTAAGAGACTTAAAACCCAAAGAGAGGGAAGTCTGGCACCAAGTTCTGGCATTTAGGTGCCAAACTGAGCACCTAGATGCCAGTCCTAGGGCTCCTATGCACCTAAACATCTATTTTCTTTATGGGTTAGAAACTAGGGGCCACCTAGGTGGTGCTTAGGCGCCAGCGCCGATCCACTTTCAAGATGAGATTTTTTTATTTTTGGGGCCGATTTGACCTCGATGCACTCCCCTAGGCAGTCGAAAACTGGGATCTCTTTGGCTAACGTCATGATACCACTTTTAACAAAATAGGAGTGAAATTTTGAGTGGGACTGGTTTATGCTTGGCTTGAGCTGATTTCCCTCTCATCATCCATCATCCACACTCAATCTCCCCCTCACTTCAAATTTTGGGGCTGGTCTTGAGAGAGCTCTTGGAGAATTGAGAGTTTGGGAGCAAGAAAGGGAAGCTTCATCGTCCCCTTGAAGAAAGCTTCTTGGAGGGAGCAAGAGAGGAAGGCTCTTCACCTTCTACAAGGAGAGAAGCCAATGGAGTTGATCATCTTCCAACTTCTTCTTCTTCACCTTTCTTCTTCTTCTTCTCCGGTGACTTCTTCCTTCCTCGAAAAACTTTCCAGGAAGCACGGCTAGGAAAGCCTCATTCTAGCTTGGGGAAAGGAGGGCTTCGACGAGCTCACTGTCTCCAATGACGAGATTGTCATGCTACATTGGAGAAGAACTCCGGCGAGCTTTTCTGTTGATATCTCCGACAAGAAGAGCTTCCTTATTACTTTAGAGAAGGACTAGGGTGGGCTCCTCTCCTACTGTTAGAAGAGCTTAGGACGTGCCTTTTGCATTTTTCTTAGCTAACCCTAGGTTGTTTGTAGAGAATGCTAGATTTATGTTGTTGATTTCCTAGAGGAAGCCCTACGTTAGGAAGAAGATTCGTGGCCAAATCCTTTACGAATTTAAGTGACTTCCCATTAAACACCCTAGATATAAATCCTAGTAGGTCGGAATCTCAATCTCTCATGGCTTTGGTGCTTCCAACATTCTTGGAAGGGTTGGAATAGTTGAACTTAGAATGGGTAAAGCTTTGTAGCTAGCCCATTCTACAAGATCATGGAGTTGTAGGACAGAAAAAGTTTTGTAGATAGTCTATCCTACAAACGGTGAATGACTTCTACGAGAAATCAGAGGATGAACTTCTTCACATTCCTCGCCAAAGCCGAAGGCGGCTATGCCGCAGATTTAATAGCTAAAACCTTAACTGTCTATATGAGACGTTAGTTGAGTTTGACTCGTTATTGATTGTGATCATTTGCATCATATCATGTTGTATGTCATGATGGGTATGTATTGCATCCTGCACACTGCCTTGTATATTTGTATGCTTGTGGGTTTGGTCACCCACACGAGGCAGATATGACCGGCCACTCGACATCGCCGATTCAATTGATCGGCCATCACCTGGCAATTCAATTGACTGAAAGATACCAGTCAGGCCGGCCATAAGCCTCTTGATTGGCCAGCTACATGCATGCCTTGCAAGCGGCGTCGCAATGGGTTTCATCACCTACGCTAGACAAATTGGTCGGTTGATACTAGTCGCTCCGGCCATATGCCTATTGATTGGCCAATCACGTGCAATTTATGTGTTGCATTTCACACACTGCACTTTGCCTTGACAGGCCACCCTAACCCAGTCGAAATTACACTTAAGTCTGATCGGCCGCTTCGGCCAGGCGACCAACCATTTCGGCCTGACCGACCACCCCAATCCAATCGACCAACAGCTTTGGTACAGTCGGCTACCAGAGCCTGATTGGCCTGTTGGCTACGTTGCCCCTGGTTGACCACCCTGGTCAACCCACGGCTCAAACAACCAACTTAAATTGCATAGTGTGTGTTTCGCATGTGCATAAGTGGTGCTTGCATAATATTTTGCATAATCAATTATTACATACTTGAGTTACATTTTGAGTGTTCATTCATACATTCACCTTACTTGTATGATTTTCTCCATTGAGAATCATCATTCTTCCGAGTCAGTGCCCCCTTGCGATATACTCGCTCACTTGGGTCAATGTCTCCACGGTACACCGTCACTTTTCGAGCACATGACTTCCTGGTACGCTCTCACCATTGAGTTTATGCCCCTTTATGGTACACTTATTCATTTGGATCACCACCTCTAAGGCATGCCCTCCTTTTTGGATCACTGCCTCCACGACACACCCATCTTTCAGGTTATTGTCTCCACGATACGCCCATCCCTTCGGGTCGCTGCCTTCAAGGCACGCCCATCCCTTCGAGTCGCTGCCTTCATGACATGCCCACCCCTTTCGGGTCACTCCGTCCACGACACCCATTTTTCGGGTCACTGCCTCCTCAGTATGCTCTCAACTCTCTGAGTCACTGCCTTCTCGCTATGCCCTCAACCCTCTGGGTCACTGCCTTCTCAACAAGTCCACCCATTTGGATCACTGCCTCCATGGCTCATTGCCTCCAGGGCTCACCCATCCATCGGGTCGTTGCCTTCACAACACACCCACACTTCCAGGACACAGCCTCTGCCTCCACGGCACACCCATCTTATGGGTTGCTGCCTCCATGACAAGCACACACTTCCGGGTCGCTACGTCTACAACATGCCCATGCTTTAGGCCACTACCTCTACGGCACGCCCACTCTTCCAAGCCACTGCCTCAATGACACACCCATTTTATCATATGATTGTTTGAATTATAGTTGTATGGGTGCATGGATAGAGAGTCAAACTCAATAAGCGAGTGACCTTGTATTGGTCGCGATGCATTAACGAGCATTGCTTGTCGGGTCGATCTCGGCGCAATCAAGTTAAAATGTCAGGATTGACACAGGAATAACTGTGCTAATAATCCAAGGGATCAAACTTGTGTCACCCTACATGTGACGGATCTGTCTTTAATGGACCTTATTTTAAAACTAAAAAAATAATATATTTTTTTCTTATTACGTCCGCCATAATTTTAAAATTATGCATGTAGCAAACTAAGCCATATGTAAGACCAACCATTTTCAAAATTCATCATAGGTGACACCCTTTAGATCTCTTGGATCTTTAAGATGGGGCGGAAGTGGCGATCACGTCAAAGTCATACATACCCTAAGACTTATCCCGATCACTAGAATACTAATTAGGACACTCTCTCGTTAGATTGTGTGTTACGCTAAGATATAGGATGCTAAGTACTCTTTTTCAATGTCCTGGCTATAGTTCTTTGTCGATTTAGTTGCCCTAGCCAGGCATCACCTTTTATGCTTTTGGTGTGTTTGCATGTTAATTGATTTTGATGTGTGTGGTAGTATATTAGGTCGGTCTTCTCCCTTTACATCCCTTGGATCTTTAATATGGGGCGAAAATGTCGATCCCGTCAAAGTCATACATACCCTAAGACTTATCCTGATCACTTAGAATGCTAATTAGAACACTCTCTCGTTAGATTGTGTGTTACGCTAAGATATAAGATGCTAAGTACTCTTTTTCAATGTCCTGGCTATAGTTCTTAGTCAATTTAGTTGCCCTAGCCAGGCATCACCTTTTGTGCTTTTGGTGTGCATGTTAATTGATTTCGATATGTATGGTAGTATATTAGGTCGGTCTTCTTGCAGGGAGTCATGCCTAAAATACACACCACGCGTGTAACAGGGAGGAGCAAATTAACGATTTAAATGCTAACTCTTTTCTGCAGGTGCTGCTCAGCCCCTCCCGCTAGGCATGGCTTATATGCGTTACATGTTTGTTGGCATTCCAGCTAACATGTCTTCATGTAAGTCGAGTCCCCTTTTTTATTTTTTCTTATATACTTTTTAGAAGCCCTTGAAGAGTCTGTATTAGAAATAAAGTATGGACACATTTCAAATGTCAGAGGGCGGAACTACGTGAAGGGGACCGGAAACTGCTTGCTCGTGTCTCATACCTTAATTCTGAATCTCACTGATGTATAGAACTGGGATATTGCACCAACCAAGCGGCACCAACCTCTTATAATTTTATATTTGGCTTGTTTTACTATCTTTCTTACATGCTTGTATGCTTGGATTGACTTCGCCTTTTTGGATTGTGTTTTTGTCTGGGAATCCAGCATTGTCATTTAGGCTCTATAGAGCCTAAATTTATAAAATTAATTTTTCTACAAAATCCTAATAAAAATTTCAAGATTAATTAAAATTTATGATTAAAAGATTCAGGACTTTTAAAACCTGCTTTTTAATTTCCTGCATGGTCTGCTGAACGGATTTTAAATGTTGCATGCATTGGCTTTGCCCAAGTCATAATTAATATGGCCTTCATGCTTAGGGATAGATAACTGCATCATTTGCATGTCTCGAGAAGAAATCTCGTGCTTCTCCAACACGACTGGCCCAGCATAGATTTCTACTTAGGTGGTTTCTAGTGCGCTTAGGATGTTAGTGGCCTCCCTAACCCAGACGAGGTGTAAGTTCTTTGTTTGGAGTGTTTCCAAATTTGTAACTGAACCTCCCTTTTTCTTCCTTTCCAACAACATCCTTGCCACTTTGGCGGTTTTAAGTCTCGCCACCTGGAGCTCCACCTGATAGTCATAGGATAAATTTCATTCATTTGACCTTAGGCTTACAGAGTTTCCTCCGGATGCAACAATTCACGGATTGTTGACCAGGGATCTCTAGACGTGTTGAGTCGACTACCTTCACGACTGGGTAGACTTATGGTATTAATAACTTGGGATGACGAGTCAGTGGTGCCCCTACCTAGCTACATCTACCTGTTAGGGATTACTCTTCCCTTCCTTTAACTACCCACTTTGAGCCCAGTGGCTCCTCTTACTGTCGTTGATAACATCTTGATGACCCAATTACCAATGAGTTGTTATTCGTTTAAGATAACAACGATTTATCCTCTGCCCTTATGGCTTGAAAGTGTTTTGACGTATCGGGATACCCTATCAAGATGATATGGTTATTTCATAGGCTTCGTGTTCTAGTAAGTCGGTTACCCAAGTGAGACCGCGAGAGACTCACTATCTGCATCATAGCTTAGCGGAAGCTTTGAAAGCATCAAAGCATTCCCCTACAAAATAACTGTCATTTGATAGCCTTGTGCTAGTTGTCACTTTAAATGTAAGCAAAATTCTCTAGATCAAGAGTATTCTTGGCCAACTTCCGAGACGTAATTAAACAAGTAAGAAACATCCCCTTAGAAGCACTCTGGACCCCCATAACAGACAAACGCACTTGAATCTCTGGTTGTAAGAAGATTTCATAGGCATTCGTTCGTGGATATTTGGCACAAGTTGTTTCGGTCTGATCTTGTTCGGGCGTATATGCTTGGCTTATCCTTGAGATGTTTGTTGCATGGAAGTACTCTACGTTCTTTCTTTTATTTGTTCATCTTTGTCATATGACCTATCGATTCCTATCTCTACTTGATCATTCACATGATCTGGAAAAGAATTATTTAGAAAAAAAAATATACGATAATGAACAAACTAGCAACTTCTTTAAAAATAAAAACTGAAAAGAACGAAAACAATTACAATTAGGTCATTTAACTGAACTAATGATTTTTAAATAACTTCCTTGAAATATGTGCTCTCCTTATCCCTCTATTAATAAAGCAAAATTGTTTGTTGGATCACTTTTAACTCTTGAGTATTCTTTTTATTTCCTTAAGTGCGTTGTCCTTTTTAATAACGTTTCTCCTATAGTTGCGGTGGAGAACCTTTATGGTGAACTTTTAGACATTCCAACAACCAAACACCTCGAAGGTTATTAGTCAAGCAGAAAAGAGGAAGTGACTCTGAAAAGTAAAAAAAGATAGTTGCATACAAAGGAGAGCTTGACCAAGTCTCATGAGCAAACTCCCCCTACGATTCTCATCGTTGATTTGAACACTCCAGTGGAGGCTTCGTTAGAGGATCCGGCTTTTTCGAACGTCAAAGCCCAATGGGAGTTGTCATCATTGGATCTAACTCAGACACACTTGCCTTTAAATTTACAACTAGCATGTGGATCAAAAGGTATTGGATATTCGTTCAAATCATGCATATTGTAAATTTCAATGAATTGAGAACCCTTTGTAGTCAACTTCACATTCAACAAATTCATGTGTGATGGCCATATGGGGGATTAGGTGTCAAAATAAATAATGTAGGCTGATTAAACTTTGGACCAAGCACTCACCCTTCTCTTGGGCAGGATTGATTAGATAGGAGAGGAAGTCAAATAATAAATCCCTTTGGAAGTCGCTCCCTTCGAGCCGGGTAGTTTTCTGCTGGCATCATTGGCGAGAGCTCGTCGTCCAAAGGTACATCATTTTTTAATCTTCTTTAGGTGTATGATAAATGAAGAATCGATGATCTTATTTATAGGGTACACTCCTGATAAATCTCCAACAAGAATCTGTTGTGAAAATGACGACAACAAAGCGAATAATGGAACGAGAAAAAATTGCACGCAGAAAAAACACCAAAGCGACACATATTTACGTGGTTCAGCAAATTTGCCTACGTCCACGAAGCTGCAGAGGATTTTATTACTTCAAGGAATTATACCGTCGAGCGTCTTGAAGTTTATAAGAAAATCTCAATTTTCTTCTCTTCCTTCCTCTCTCTCTCTTCCTCTCTTTCTCTCTCAGAGGACTTGGTTTGGCCCTGTCTTGGCTCTCTTTCTCTAAGCTAAAAGATGTTATTTATAGAAACGAAGACAGTGGTAGGTAGGTGGGATGTAGGTGAGCAGTATGTGAGATTATTAATTAGGAATCTAATTAAATTAATGTGGATCGGGTCTCTACATTACCCAACAATTCTCCACTCGAGGCGAGACAATCGGCCGCATCACCTACTGGCTGCATCATCTACTAATTGCACCGACATTTTTCTCAAACACGATATCCTCCACCTCTGCAACTCAAAGCCTCTGTCTTCATGTCAGAAGACCAGCTAAAATCGAGCACAACTTCAGCTTCTCACAAGTAACACCCTCAGTTGACATATCACCGTCAACGTGGTCTTGTACCACCAAGCTCTTTCCTGGGTTATTCTTGTATCTGCTTACAACTCCCACTGCATGAGCACTATCCTACCCCTGTTGGAAGTCATTTTCAACAAGTTCAGTCTTGTACCTCTTACTACTACTAAACGCAGTCTTCACCGGGTACTCCCACTTGTTGTGCAATATATTCTTCCTTTGTGGAAGTTCTGCCTTCTCCCAAGTCTGATTCCCTGACAGGGAATCCGTCTCCTCCTTCTTGGTCAACTCTCAATTGCTCGAATTCTCATCTTGCAAGATTTCTTCATAACTCTGTGGTTCTCCATCATTTGTCTGCACAAGGTCCGGTTTTCCTGCCTTTTACGCACTACCACTTTTCAAGAAATTGACCTTCTTCTGCTTCCTCATAATGCACCTCCGACTCATGTGTCCAAGTCTGCAATGCTGTAAATCTCTCATGCTCTTTGCAACTGTAGTAGCAACAGTATTGAGTAAATCAGTAGTTATATATAGTGTGTCATTTTTCTTATCCGGAGCCACTATTAATGCTCATTTGGTAATCTTTCAGGTGCTATCTGAGAACACTACCGAATGACCACCCTCATTGAGCTGCCCAACAGAGATGAGGTTTTTCTTCAACTCAGGAACGTGCATGACCTTTTGCAAAGTTCATTTGTTTTTGTTAGGAAGTGCAATATCAGCGTCTCTCATCCCCACCATGTCCAGAGCTTTTTCATCAGTCAGATGTACCTTCTCAAAGTCTCCTGCAACATAATTTCGCATCAACTCCTAATGGGAAGATGTCTGAAAGGATGCACCTGAATCCAGTATGCAGTCATCAACAGAACTGTGAACTATCAGCAATAGCGCATCCTGTATTTCTTCAGTTACAACATTAGTGTCATCATTCTTCTTTTTCTTAGGATTCATGCAGTTCCTTTTTATGTGGCCAATCTTGCCACAATTCCAACAAGTTGTCTGCTGACAAGACTTCAATTTTGATCTTTTCATGTTTGAGCTCTTGTCTGATAATCTCCTTCTGGAATCAACAATCAGTGTCGAACTCGAACCCGAGGTCTCGCCAGAATTTTTCCTGCACACCTCTTCAGCCAAAATCAAATCACGAATATTATCATATTTCAGTTTAGATTTACTCTGAAGCTATTGCTTGTCATCTTCGTAGACTTCTCAGTTATTTAGCAATGAAGCCAACAATATCAACGCACGTACTTCATCATCAAAATCAATTTCAACAGACGACAATTGATTTGTGATAGTGTTGAAATCATTCATGTGTTGAGTAACAAGCACACCATCCACTATATTCAAGTTGAATAATTTTTTCATCAAGTACACATTGTTATTCGCCGATAGCTTTTCATACATACCTAATAAAGCCGTCATGATATCAATCTTTTCTTTGATGACGTTGTGGGCAACCGATCTCGACACGGTTACTCGTATAACTCCCAAAACCTGTCGATTCAACAG
The DNA here is from genome assembly GCA_022702705.1 of Papilionanthe hookeriana x Papilionanthe teres. NCBI lineage: Eukaryota > Viridiplantae > Streptophyta > Magnoliopsida > Asparagales > Orchidaceae > Papilionanthe > Papilionanthe hookeriana x Papilionanthe teres. Next base: position 42,917,069 of record CM040435.1, on the reverse strand, counting down.
ATTCCATTCCGCCTCCTCCATTTTTTCGGTCGCTTTCCCAATAACGAAAGATGAAGTTTCTTTCCATAGAGGTAGTCCTCCATCTGCATCCTCCAATAACCAAAATCTGTGTCATTGAACTTCTCGATCCCCGATACCATCACTTCGTCTCCGATCATCGTTCTTCTTTCAACCTTGAACCACGACTCTGATACCAATTGTTGTGAAAACGACGACAATAAAGCGAATAATAGAACGAGAAAAAATTGCACGCAGAAAAAACACCAAAGTGACAGATTTACGTGGTTCGGCAAATTTGCCTATGTCCACGGAGCTGCAGAAGATTTTATTACTTAGAGGAATTATACCGTCAAGCACTTCGACGTTTACAAGAAAATCTCTCCTTCCTCTCTCTCTTCTTCCTCTTTTTCTCTCTTAGAGGACTTGGCTTGGTCATTGGCTTGGCTCTCTTTCTTTAAGCTAAAAGAAGTTATGTATAGAAACCAAGAGAGTGGTAGATGGGAGGTAGGTGGGAGGTAAGTGAGCGGTAGGTGGGAGGTAAGTGAGCGGTAGGTGGGAGGTGGGAGGTGGGCGGTAGGTGGGAAGGTAGGTGAGCGGTAGGTGAGATTCTTAATTAAGAATCTAATTAAATTAACGTGGACCGGGTCTCCACATTACCAACAAAACCCCAACCATGATTTTCATGTTTCCCTAAATGAACTCGAAGTCTTCAGAGTGATGTAGAGCATAGAAGGCTGCTCCTCTAAGATGAACAATTCGGGTATACCAACTATTGCCAGTGAGTACGAACTCGAGCGGTAGTTGACTAAGCTAAAACACAAGATGGCTTCGACAAGTTAAAGAATGAGAAGGTTAATTTGAGTAGAAACATATGTTTCAGAGACATGAGAAATTCACCCACTCAACCTAATTTAAGTCAGTTGCTGAATTTTGTTGAATCAAGTTATTTGAACTTATTGAGTTCCTGCAAATATCATATCAGACCCATGTTTCAATTCTTCTTTTTGTCTTTGTTGATGTGTTTGGGGTGTTGGTCTCCAATACATCAGACGAATCATCCATTGCATGAGTGTAATAAAAGTATTTTCTTGAATGAATGGAAGATTTTCTTGTCTCCTCAATTTGATTATTAATTAGATGATTTTAATTATTTGCTATAATTTTGATAAGATGTTCAAAATCAATAAATTACCTTCACACTTTTACCATCTTATGGTCCCGCAAATATAAGAGTGCTCACGATAGTTTTTGAATCTCAGTCGTCTCTCATTAAAGTCACATTTTTATTAAATTTTCTCTTCAATTTTTTTGTTTCAAACTACCATGGTTGCTAAGCTTTGTGAAACTCATAAGACATTCATGGAGGCGGAGTTGTCAGACAAATCGAAGATGTTTGACGAGGTGGATTTGGCACATAATGAGTTATTGTTCGACTCACATTTTCGCTTACGATTAATGAGAAAAGGAGAGGTACCAAATAAAACTTATGACAATAAAATCTTATTCTATTATGATCAGTTTCGGTTAAGGTTGTGACTTTCTCTTTGCACAGAGTTAATCAACATTATCAACTACTATAAACATCAAGTCGTCTCAAGTGATGCCAACTTGGTTCATTGATATTACTGTCATAATTCTATTTATGAGGAACATAAAAGTCTCCTCGTTGAGAGCTTTGATTTGCGCCTCTTTACTATAAAAGCATACAAAGATGGATTTGTTCAATTCTCTGAAATATTAGTGAAGTTATGCAGTCTACAGAACAAAAGGATTAGAAAATTAGGTTTTGATATGCCACTTCCACAAAAGGGTGGCCAATTGGAACTCAACCTCAACCATATAGTCCCAATAACAGTAAAAACAGGATGAGTTCAAAGGAGAGTGCAGCAAGATCAACGCCTTTGAAGGCGCCATAGTTTTTTTTAGAGCTTCTTAGATTCTCTCTTTGTAAGACAGATTCTAGTATGTAAATATTTTTCTTATCAGATTTCTGAGTATGTTTGGTAATGATGAACAAATTCCACATATGTTTAGTAGTTTTCTAAAGCATTATTTGATATCTCATTTATATGGCGAACCTAGGGATAACAACATGTTGCTTCCGAGATAGGGAGAACAAGTAGCAGGTGTCGGGCTAATTCATGAATAGGTGCATTTAATTCATTGGTCTACGTAAAGACCTCCGAAATATGTCATTTATAAGTTGAATTTACAAGGTAATAAATGGCATTGGAAGTCGCATATTTGATCTCTCAGGTATGCCTAAATACTTGGTTTCTATATTTTCTTCTAAACAGTTTTCGAAAAGGAGGAAATTAACGAACTCATAATTATTTCGAGGAAACGTTTCTTCTTAAGTCATCAGGAAGAGTGACTAGCTAGACAATGACTAAGTTCCCAGCGGATTCGTCTACAACTATGGACATTGAGCCCTCAACAATTCAGAGGATTATCGTAGAAGCCGAGCCTTCTACGTAGAAGGTTTGAAGATACAGAAGCTTGCATGTAGCCAAAAAGGTGAGGCAATCGTCGAAGCTCTTGACTAGAGGCGAGCATGCCTCAAAAAAGAAAATACTATCCATCCCGTTGAGAATACTTCAACTAAGAAGACGTGAGACGAATAGAAGAAAAGTAGGAATAACTTGAGTTTAAACAAATATAGTTTGTCAGCTCAAGTTAATCTTTATATGAACTAGTTTGAATGGTCAGACGAATCACTTCCTCTAGCACGCTACCTCGTACCATCTATCGGTTTGTCTTCATTAGAAAAGATGATTCAGTCGATAGATAAAGATGTTCTGCCATTCATCATCATGAAGTTACATGAATTTTTATATATAATGAAATGAGGTTACTTCCTCTGTTAATACTCCTCTCTCTCTCACACACTCTCTCTCTCTCTCCAATTATGAAAAATTTAGTTTAACGCAATATCTGTCAATATAATAAAAATGTTCATATTTTTTAGTTATGTAGTGAAGATCATATTTTCTAAATATATGATTTTTCGTAACATAATATTAATTTAATTATATGTGTGTGAGTGTAATTTCTTGAGAAATTCATTATCATTTGCTTTGCATATTGTGGTGATAGCTTGGTGCACTTGCATAATTTGCATTTTCATATTCCTGTTTATCCATACATAGTGGGTGTTCATTTAGCATTTTCAATGATCTGTATGGGATGGCACAGTCTATTTTGCGATCAAACATTGTTTGAGTGACTTCAATTGATGTCAAGAAAATTTGGGACTAAATAGTGACACACATTTCTAGATTATATCAATCATACCTAACCAAATCAATCTTCAAAGGTTCCATTTAGATGATTTCAACAATATAAATGAAGCGGCGGAGACCAATTGCGAATGAGCATTATTTGGGCAGCTTCAACTATGCTTAAAGTGCATTAGACTTGATTTGTGCATCGTTGCATATTTTGCATGACGTTATCGTCGAGCGGCACCTCTTAAGCATTTATGGTATTTTGAATTTGTCAACGGAGTTCATCTAATGGTACACGCGATAATTAGTTGATCTCATTTAATGTGATGTGTCTCAACCATAGTCTAGGTGATGCCAAGATCGTCGCCTGATGTCTTTGATGCATTTGAGCACATTCTCGAGTGGGTTAGGGATAGAGGTCAACAATATAATTTTTCTAAATAATAAAAATAATAATAATAATAATAACAAAAAATTTAGTGCACCAATTTGCCCATTCCCACTAATGTGTCATACCCATAAAAAACAAGTTGCTAAACCCACTCATGAGATAATCAATATTCCTAAATGGAAGCATCTTGAAAAAATAAACTTAGAAAAATTCAAATTTACCTCCAAGAAAGAAACCAATTTGATGTAGATGGCAGTCTACCATGAGAATAAGAAGATTTAAAACCCCTTTTGTTGGGAAAGGATATACTTAATTATATGATACAAACCACCAAGAGACTTTTACATTTGTTGCTAAACTCAAAAGTATTGATAACCTTCTATCCCTTGAAGCTAATCTTGATTATAATATATCAACTTAATATTAAAATGCCCTACTAAATGAGAAATTTCAAAGATAAAATACACATGAAAAGTCCTCATAAGTTCAACTCATAGTTCAAATTTGTTAAGTATGTAATCATAAGAAATTTCATTATAGCTTAAACAATCTCCTTGAAGTTGATTTGGCAGATTATAGAACTTCGCCAAGTGTTATCGGTACACTAAATGTTAAGGCTAACTAAATTTGATTTACAGAGAATTTGGTTTTCAAGGGAGATCAAACATATTAATTGTATGTATGGAAAACTTTAAACTTTTAAATAATACCTCCAAAATTAAGGATTTGGGAAAATTGAAGTACTTCTTAGGGATTGAGGTGCCATATCCCCACCATATGCATTAATGCCACTCAATACAAATATTGTTTAAGCTTTTGATATTTTAAAAGGAATTAAATGTTTGGATGCAAACAAATTGATACTTGCATGAATCTTCATATTAAACTAGGGATAAAAGATGACAATGCTCCCGCTGACAAAGGTAGATATTATAGGCTTTTTGGCAAACTCGTCTATCTCACTCACGTTAGGTTGATATTTTCTGTTATGTAAACTTGGTTGGTCAATTCATGAACAACAATAGTGAATAACACATGGAGGTAATGTAAATTTTATGATACTTAAAAATGAAACCTAGAAAAAATTTATTCATCATTACTAACTAGTTCACTGATATTGATTAAATTATGTACCTAATCGCAAATCTACTCCAAAGTATTGTACATTCGTATGGGATAATCTCCTGATATAGAGAAGAAAAAGCAAATTATATTAGTCAGGAGCAACCTCGAAGCAGAATTTAGACCCAAGAACCAAGAAATTTGTCAAAGAACATTAAAAACTCCTAAATGAGTTGTTTATCCCAAAAGAAGAACACATTGTATAACTTTGTGGCAATCAAACTGCAATAAGAATTACAATAAACCATGTTCACCATAATAGAACTAAAATTGTGGAAGTTAATCATCACTTAATCAAGCAAAATGTCGGGATTATTTCACTTTTTACACACCAACCTGATCGCAAATTGCTGGCATTTGCTGGCATCCTTACTAAAGCTCTCTCAAATATGAACTTTGACAACCAAATTAAGCAGTTAGGAATGCCAATATTTATTATCCAGATGAGGGAGGGTGGAAAATTTGAATTCTGAAGGCAAAGTACAAACCAGACCCCAAATTATTTGAAAACAAGTAATTATCAAGATCAAGATGCTTGATCTTGTGCTCCAATCAGCTGTTATAATTGCTACAGAATAATTCCAAATTTTCTCGCATTAACAAGAGACATTTTCAGTACAGGTTACTGAAACTAATTACCAAATAAGCACTCATTAGTTAGGTGGATTTCAACGCATTGATTGGGGACCTCCTGGATGTTGTAGCTATTTTTGTTTAGTTCTGATCCCCTAATAAGGAGGATCTACATTTGATTTTTATTGATTTAGAAAAAGCTTACGATAAGGTTCCTAGAGATGTTCTTTGGAGAGTCCTTGAGAAGAAATGTGTTGATTTGACTTATATTCAAGTCATTAAAGATATGTATGATAGAGTTGTTACATGTGTTCGAATTGAAGGAGGATTGACCAAGTATTTTACTATTTTTGTTGGTTTACATCCAAGGATCGGCTTTAAGCCCATATCTTTTTGCTTTATTTATGGATGGTCTTACTGGCCATTTACAAGAGGATGTACCTTGGTGTATGCTTTTTGCTGATGATATCCTCCTGGTGGATAAGACCAGAGAAAAAGTCCAGGAAAAACTTGAATTATGGAGGTCTACATTGGAGTCTAAAGGTCTTCGTTTGAGTAGAACTAAAACTGAATACATGGAATGTAATTTTAGTAATAGTAGGTCTAGTGACAGAAGTGTAACTTTGGGTGATCAAATTATTAAAAGGTGTAAACGATTTAGATATCTCGGGTCCATTGTTCAAAGCGATGGTGATATAGATGGGGATGTTAATAGTAGAATTCAGGTTGGTTGGTTGAAGTGGAGGAATGCGTCCGGCCTATTGTGTGATATAAAAGTACCGCTTAGACTGAAAGGAAAATTTTATAAGATGGTGGTGAGACCTTCAATGCTCTATGGTGCTGAATGTTGGCCTTTAAAAGAGAAGCATAACGTTAAGTTAAGTGTTGCCGAGATGAGAATGATTAGATGGATGAGTGGCTTTACACTTAGAGACAAAATGCGAAATGAATATATCCGTAATAGGGTTGGAGTTGCACCGAGTGACGGATAAAATTAGAGAGAGTCGCCTTAGATGGTTTGGTCACATTAAACGTCGACCACCTGATGATCCGATTAGGAGAGTAGATGTTTTAAATACAACTTATGTTAAGAAAGGCAGAGGCAGACCTAGGAAAACTTGGGCTTATTGCATAAAAAATGATCTTAATCTATTAGAATTAAACGAAAATTTGACGCTAAATAGGACGCAATGGAGAAAAAGGATTCATGTAGCCGACCCCACTTAGTGGGATTAAGGCTTTGTTGTTGTTGTTGTCTGATCCCCTAATTGCTTTTTTCTATTCCTGCTATATTGTTACACAATTATAGGAGTCCAACTTTTGATTTTTTTAATTGATGTAGTTCTTATTTTCTTAGGCATATTTCCTATTCTTGCTATTTTTCAAACTTATCTATGTATGTGTACAATTTTTGAAGAGTAACGGAATGAACAAGTATTTTCTCCTAAATCATTCTCACTTTATCTTCCATTACAAATTCACATAAACACGAATGGTAATATAGGCCTCATTATAATCAAACTGACATCTCAAAATGAAATGAATTGTTACTACACTTCAAAATACACATTTAGAAGAATATAACACTTCTGCCAACTTCAATTTTTGCAAAGAACTATTAAGAATAGTCAGAAATCAAATGTCTTCACTCCTAAGAAGCATTCTAACGTCATTAACAAAATGTACACAAAATATTCAAAAGTAGATAAAGTTTGTTTATTTAAGTTATGAGAATTTTTCTGCATCTGTTAGCAATGATGAATTGAGAAATTTTTGCAGCATCAAATTTTAAGGTTATTCAGTTCTTACCCAAGTGCTAGCGCCCCTGACCATTGAAGTAGAAATCCAAAAACAGCGGAAATTAAGATAGCCGTTAAGTTGTTCACATCCCAGTTAAAAGATAACAACCCAGGGGGGTCTAGCAATGGCATCAAAGCCAAGAAGAAGAAGATGGTTATTGGAGTTGTTCTCCACATCAACCTAATAATTTCCTAGGTTTAGATGCATGCTAAAAATAATATTTGTATTTTTAAAATAATAAAAAAAGCAACTTACGAAAGAGCTGTCCAGTTGCCATTTTGCTGCAAGTTTGACCATAGAATTTTATTTACAGCACTTGGGACAATCCAAGCCAATGCAATGCAAGCTCCAAACAAATTGAACTGAAGATCAGAGACAGTTGCAACAGCCACACCTACGGAAACCACAGCAAGAGCAATAACCTGCTTCACCAAAAAAAAAGTGAAAAAAAAAAAAGAAGTGCAAATATGGGAAAGGGCATGTGAGAATTGTGCCATTCAATGCAAAAGATAATATGGTAGAAAATAAAATAAAAGGCATCACCAACCTTATAGAGGGTAACCTTTTTACTGAAAAGAAAGAATTCAGCGAGAGCAATTGTTGGTGTTACAGATATCTTCGCCATCTGATAGAACCCAACACTAGAAACAGGAAAATGATTAAGAAATTTGAAAAAGTAAATTTTATGATTTAAATTGTAGTGAGCTGATCAACATTAAGAAAAATAAAACATTAATCAAGTGGTATTTGCTCTAAGCGTTCAGATAATAGGTCCAATTTTCCAAGTCTGGTGAGAAAAACATAAAATGACATCAAAGTTATACAAATACATATTGAGTTGATAAATCATGCGCTCATGCCCACCTGTTGTGCTTCAAGCTTATATTAGAAAGTCCGGTTGAAAAAGACATAACGGCCCCCAAGAGAAATAAAGAGGAGAATGGTGTGGATTTTGATGGAGGAGAAATAGGAAGCAATGAGAATAATCTAAAGACTGCCATCAGAAACCATGCAGTCACATAGTGTATTAAAGATAGTGCGACTGGGAAATTGAAACCAATTTTTCCCAACACCTGTAAAAAAACCAGTACCATAAGGACCATATTGAATTACAGATGGCGGGATTGAAAGAATAATAGTTCAAACAAGATTAATCTAGCATATTTGGATTAAAGGAAAGTTGCTTTATTTTAGTTGTGCCAATTTTTTTTCAGGTTGGCACTGCATAATCATGCAAAAGAACAACAAAATTTAGTCAGTTTGTTTAAACATGAGACACCAGCAATAAAATTTCCACTACGTTTGATATGGAAATATGAATTTAACATCAGTGTGATCTCCATATACCCTGACAAGATGATGCATAACTATTTTCACATAAGATAAGCTCAAAACAAATCACAAGGAATCAAACAGAATAGAAAACCGGAATGGGATTGACCCACCAATTTATTTGCCATGATTATCCCAACAGAGATCATGAAATTAAAAGTCATTGAAATAAAAGGACCACAATATAGTTGTTGTTTCCGTCTTGCCCCCTCTGAAGTATTAAAATCATTATACAAAGAGCTGCGAATTTCTTCAAGTGAAAGACCTGCACACATTAAAGTGACAATTGAATACAAAGAAATTATCCAGCATCGGCATAAAGGAAGCCACCTCACTAAGGACTTATGGTTATTTTATATTAGCATCCATATATTTGATTGCATCAGAAAGATTTTGCTCAGCAGATAAGATTCACACTTCTGAAAAGTGAAAACCAGCAAAAAATAAAAAACTGGTGGATAAGCAAATTAAATAACTTATGCATTCATCAGGGTATTATAATGTAATTTAGCTTTATTGCAAGTCATTCAAATAAGTTAGTGTAGATTTGCTATATATCATTATCATTTCAATAATAATAGTTGTATTCTGGTTTTAAGAGGGTACTGAATTGTAAAAACAAAATTGAAATATAAGCAAAACATAAGATTTATTCTAAAATTCTTATGCTGAAAGAGAGTGGAAAAGAATTAAATACTCCACAGTTGTTCTCATACATGTGAAAACTTATAAAAATTAAAACTTCCGCATTTCTTTTAATCTACATCTAAAATAACAGCAACAATAACAGCCCAAAAACCAAAGTCTATGTCAAAACACTAACAGCTAATGAATAGAATGACGCCGAATCCCAGAATTAATGTTGGATAATAAGGCCCAAAATAAAAAAACATCTCCAACTATCTGTTCGTTCTTATTATGATTATTACTATAGGTTCAAGCGCTCATCATGGCCGACCCTAGCCAGGAAAAAAAAAAAAAAAATTTAACTGTTCAGATTTATGACCAAATTTCTAAAACAAATATAGGTAGCAAAACCTGTTGAGATGCAGCAGCAGAAAAGAAATAACTACGGCATACAAATGTAGGATTACTGAGCGCTGGCAAAACCTCGCAAGCCCTTTATCAGGATAAATCAAAACCCTAGATTTATCACAAAAGAGTGCATCACGGAAAGATCACAGAATAATATTCTCCACAATAAATTATCATTCAGAACCTAATAATGCAGATTCCGCGTTACATAAATATAATAAATGCATTGACGCAGATGAAACAAACAAATTTAATACCCCAAAAATACTCAACAAGAACAAAACATCAAATTCAAGTCCGGTTAGAAGGACAAATCAAAATTAAACACCCCAAAGACCAGAAATGTCTGAAATTCATTTCTAACATCGCACATTGTAAAACAATTATAATAACAATAATAATAATAAACATTTTCTTTCAAAATTAGGCAATCCAAGTAAAATATACCTAGTTCCCCTGCATCGCTGTCCTTCCTCTTGACGAATCTCCTCACGTTCTTCCCCAAAAGAGAATCGAGCAAACTCATTTTGCAGGAAACCAGGATATATCAGAGCATAGCTTTGAATCAAACAAATTAAAGGCCGATTTTCCCCTTAATCACTCATACCATTTATACGGTTTTTGAGCTATGATTCCAAGGAACGGGGAGATTTACAGAGAGACAGATTGAGAATGACGGAGAGGAATGAATGAGGGGGTCGTCGAGGAAGAACGAGGACGGGAGCTGCGTTGTTTTCGCTAGCCTCCCAAAGAATTTAGGAGGGAGTGTGTGTTTTAAAACTTCGACGTCGTAGACCGTATATTAAATTAAGAAAAGCCACCTGATCAGTGTCATTAATAGCTTCTATTTATTTATTTTAATATTTGCTGTGGAAACTAAATTTAAGAATGTCAGAATTAATTTCATTGTTTAAATAATAATTTTCTATATTATTTTGTTAAATTACCTGTTACCATCATCTCATATTGAGGATTCTAAAAACTTTATATAATTATTATTTTCTTTAATAATTAAAAAAATTAATTGTTATCATTAGGGCCGTCAAAAAAGCTCGTTATTCCTAATAGTTCGTGTTTGGCTCGTCAAAGAGTTCGTATTTGATTCGTTCGATAAGCAAATAAGACGAATACGAAAAAAATTTTGTTCGATTTGTTAAAAATGAACTAAACACGAACAGTGATGTGTTCGAAACGTTATGATTCGAAATATTAAATAATTTAAAATAATCATATTTAAAAGAATCATGATATTTAAAGGCTAATTATATACTCCAAAAATTTATCATTTCTTTTAAAATTAAATCCTATAAATTATAGTATATATTAAATTAATAATCATCCTATAATAATATCTAACTTAATATTAAATAAATATTATATATTTATATAATATTAAGTTATATATTAATTAATATAATATACTATATATATATATATAATTAAAACCACACATATGAAGCCAACTTAGTCGAGTGTACTCAATATAAGACATTTCATACTTAAGAATCTACATTATTATTGTAACTTTAAACATTAAAGACAATCTTTTTAGTTTGTGGTTATGTTATTTGTGTTGCTAACTTGCTATTATTTTTTTATCAATTGTCTGGTACTATGTGTTTATAAGTTGAATTGAAATGTGAAAGGGATTTAGGTTAGGTTAGGGCTCAATTTGAGATAACTCGAGCAAATAACTTCACAACACTAACATAATAACACCACTTCAATGCCACAAAAACACCACATACTAAACTACTGCAAATCCTCACAATAACATCACAAAACCGCAACAAAACTCTTCAATAAAACCATAATAACAACCAAAAAACTACAGCAATAACATCGTCGTCCCGCCGCCACAATTACACGGTAAAACTCCGCAATAACATTTGATAATGGGATTTTTTGCTGGCATAAAATCATAAATATTTATATTTTGTCATAGACCGCTAAATTCTATTATATTATCTTTATTAGCTATTATCAAAAACTCATCCTGATAAATTAATATTGAACTAAATAATAATATGTCTAAAGGTTATGTTGTCTTAATTTTCTTAAAGAAGCCCTTGCACTGTAACCCAAATTTACAATTATATTATCATATGAAAATTTGATGTTATATTGTCATGTAATTTTATTAAATGATAAAATGAAATCAAATTTTGAAATGTGGCCTCTGCTTATGTGTATTTTTTTTTTTTAATATAAAGCAGCACCTAAGAAAATTTATTACTCCCTCAAACCCATAATTTTGATCATCAATGCTTTATGAACTTTTGGTGCTTGGAGATAGATAGCTTTTATGCTTTTTAAATTTCAGCAAGAATTTACTTTTGTGATTAAAACATATTACTATGTGATAAATTAAAAAGACTATAAATAGAATGTTATGCTAGCAATACTAGTAGATTGTAGGTGTTGGATCCTGATTTATCTGTGAATCACACCTAAGGAATCGATAGAAAAAGAGAAGTGCTGACAAATGAATAGTAAAATAGAAGAATTGTATTGGCTTTTCCCATCTTTTTTGGATAAGTTTGTGTAATCCATTATTCATATAATAATCCCTATTTATAGAGAGTGTGGGTGTAATATATAAAGTTACATTTATGCTCATGTTTTAGTGGGGGTTGTATATGTTATTATAGGTATTTTAGTCATATAGGTGATGACCTCTTTTTCTGGTCGATTCTTAATTTCCTGGCTTACACTTTTCACTTGAACCGAGTCTTCAGCAAACCCTAATTTAATAAAATTGAGATTTAACTTGACAAAAGGTAAAATTAACCAAAATAAACTTCAAATATAACCAATTTTAATCAATCCATAAAGTTGACTTAAAATCAACCTTAATCAACCTTAATCAACCAAATCCCCGTAAAAAAATCAACCAAAATTTTGAGATTATTATTTTCTCTCCTAAGGTCACTGTAAGACTCAAAACTTTATTATGAAAGTTGCATGATACTTATCATGACATATGAAGACCATGCAAATAAATTCAACAATCATTTGAAATAATTTTTACATAAAATTTTCAAGTTCAATTTTCATGCATGAAAAATACTATCTCACAAACCCTAAAATTATCATTTGCTCCAAAGGTTAATTCGTTGATCCAAGTAACATTTTGTAAGTTGCATAATCTTCACAATCACATATGAGGAGTATGCAAACCACTTTGGTGGTCATCAAACAATGTTTTATAATAAAATTATACATTTTAGGGTTTTCATGCATGAAAAATACTTCAACGTAAAAATTTTTCAAGAGTTATTATTTTTCAAAACGAACACTGTCATTATCGGTCCCAAGCCCGAATGTGAAAAGTGGAGGATTGTGTTAGGTAGTCGATAGCCAACATAAAACTTGTCGAAAAAATCATGACATAAATCATTTTGATCATTGTGTAAGTGATAGGGTGTCCCATGGAAGCGTCGCGTTGTATGGTCTGAATACAGTGAAAAGTGTGCAAGGGCCGCTGCACTGGTGCACGGGTGTAGTGTCAAATAAGCAAGGGTTTCCACATTATGGACGGATGTGAGTAAAGATGTTAGTCCATGATACTAGTATTATGATAGGATCATGGAATATAGGTACTCTCAATTGTATATTAATGGAACTAGTTGATATTATGATATAGAATGATAAATATTTTATGTATTCAAGAAACTAATTTGGTTGGAGAAAAAGCTAAGGAGATTGATAACTTAGGTTTTAAGTTTTGGTATTCTGGTAAGAGTTGCAGTATAAATGGTGTAAGTGTAATTATAGATAAGAGTTTGAAAGATAATATTGTAAAAATTAATAGAGTTGAGATAAAATTATAGCAATTAAGATTATTATTGATACTAAGGTTTTTAATATTATAAATGTTTATGCTCCTCAAGTAGGTTTAGATAAGGCTCCAATGATAAATTCGGGAATGACTTAGAAGACTTAAGACACTTGATACCTCTTGAAGAAAGAAATTTTATTGGAGGTGATTTAAATATACATGTCGGTAAAGAAGTAGAAGATTTCAGAAATATTCATAGTGGCTATGGTTATGGAGTAATTAAAGAAGAACGTAAAGTCATAATAGATCTTGATTTAGCATATGGTTTGGTTATTACTAATACTTTATTCAAGAAAAGAGATGTGCATCTTTTACTTATAAGAATGGATCTAATAAAACATAAATTGATTATTGTCTTATGAGAAGAAGAGATCATCGAGATTGTAAGGATTGTAAGGTCATTCCAAGTGAGGATTTAAGTACCCAACATCGATTATTAGTTCTAGATTATAAGATGAAGAGTTGTAAAATAAAGGATGCTAGGATTCATCATCGAAGAATTAGATGGGGGTACCTAAAAGACACAAATTAAATTATTTTTATAAGTAAAATTCAGGATTTAATAATTTTGGGATGTTCGTGAAAAAAACAAATGTTATGTGAAAAAAAGTAAAAAATACTATTAAAAAAGTGGCAAAAGATGTACTTGGAGAATAAAAAAAAGTTTTTATAGATAAAAATAGTTGGTAGTGGAATAATATTGTGCATGAAAGATAAAATATAAGAAGTTATATTATAAAATTTCATTTAAATGTAAAAGCTTAGAGAAGTGGGAAAAATATAAAACATCCTGAGGGGAGTCTAAAAGGACAATCAAAGACGCTAAAATTCTATTTTTAGTGATCTTTATAACAGAGTAGATACTAAGAAGAGTTATATATTTATATATATATATATATATATATATATATATATATATATATATATATATATATATATATATATATATAAACTAGCCAAACAAAAAGAGATAATAAAAGTAAAAATTTAACTCAAATAAAGCGTATTAAAGATGAAAATCAAAAAGCATTTTCTTAGAAAAGGATATTCGACATAGGTGGGTGAGTTATTTTGATAATTTTTTAATGAAGTTTCTGAAAATATGATCGACCTTAGTGACCATAATATTTTTAATAATAATAAAATGTTTTATTTTTACCGTCGTATTAGTAAAAAAGAAGTCAGGGAAGCTTTAAAGAAAGCTAAGGTTGGAAAGTCCATAGGACTTGATGATATCCTAATTGAAATGTGGAAATATTTAGGAGATTTAGGAGCTTCTTGGTTTAATAAACTTTTTAATGTTATTTTAAAAACTAAAATGATGCCTGAGGAGTGGAGGAAGAGTATTTTGGTCCCCTTTTTTAAGAATAAAGGGGATGCACAAGATGTGTAAATTATAGAGGAATTAAATTGACGTGTCTAACTTTAAAATTATGGGAGAGGGTAATTGAACATAGGTTAAGACGTATGACCAAGGTTTATCATTATCAATTTGGATTTATGTCGAGCAGCTGTACTATGAAAGCTGTACATTGATTGACAGGTTTGATGGAGAAGTAAACAAATAATAAGGAGGATCTACTTTTGATTTTTATTAATTTAGAAAAAGCTTACGATAAGGTACCAAGATATATCCTTTAGAGAGTCCTTGAGAAGAAAGGTGTTGATATGACTTATATTATATGTATACTAGAGTTATTACTTGTGTTCGAACTAAAGGAGGATAGACCAAATATTTTCTTATTTCTGTTGGTTTACATTAGGGGTGGGCTTTAATCCCATATCTTTTTGCTTTAGTTATGGATGATCTTACTGGACATTTACATGAGGATGTACCTATGTACCTTGATGTATGCTTTTTGTTGATGAAATACTTCTCATGGATAAGACGAGAGAAATAGCCCATCAAAAACTTGAAGTATTGAGGTCTACATTGGAGTCTAAAGGCCTTTGTTTTAGTAGAACTAAAACTGAATATTAAAAAGTGTGATCGATTTAGATATCTCAAGTCTATGGTTCAAAGTTATGGTGATATAGATGGGAATGTTAATAGTAGAATTCAAATTGGTTGGTTGAAGTGGAGGAATGCTTCAGGTCTTTTGTGTGATAGAAAAGTACTGCTTAGACTAAATGGAAAATTTTATAAGATGGTGTTGAAACCCGTTTTGCTCTATGGTGATGAATGTTGGCCTTTAAAAGAGAAGCATAATACTAAGTTAAGTGTTGCCGAGATGAGAAATATTGGGTGAATGAGTGGCTTTACACTTAGAGACAAAATGTGAAATGAATATATTCGTGATAGGGTTAGTGTAGCTCCAGTGATAGACAAAATTAGAGAGAGTTGCCTTAGATGGTTTGGTCACATTAAACGTCGACCATCTGATGATCCAATTAGGAGAGTAGATGTTTTAGATTCGACTTATGTTAAGAAAGTTAGAGTTAGATGATCGGTTCGTTGCCATGCAGATAAATATTTAAAAGCTAGTTTCAGTTCAGTTTCAAAGTAAAGTTGATTTTAATAATTAGGCAGACACTTATATACTCAAGTATACGTATCGTTAAGTAATACAGGACTCTAGTGGAGTCCTGGTTATCGATCCCACGAGGAATGTTGAAACTTCTCAAAGTTTAGTACAGAAATCAAATACTTAATTTACAGTGCACGTTCAGGAAACATTAAATTTGCTAGTGTAAAGATGACTTAAAGCTAAGTTAACTAAAGTTGCTTTCTAAATTTCTAGACAGAATTAACTAACACAGACAAAGTTTTGTGTTGAAAGGTTCAAATATGGAAAAGCATCTTTCCCCTTACAATTATACTATGTTGAGTGAATGATATAGATTGATAAAGTTTTGTATTGTGTCAAATAAGAGCAATTATATTCTTACCCTCTTCAGATTAAACCCTCTTCAGAGTTATGTATAGAACATTGGCAAATCCTAGGCTTAGTCCCTAAATCTATGATTAAGTTGGGAGGATACTGGCTGTCACTTCAGAGCTCCCACTTCCCTTAACGTGAAGGCTAGCCCTAGCTTTAGTTACCAAACACTAGGACCAAATTGGGGATTTCAGCCTGTCACCCTAAAATCTCCAATTCGATGTCCATCAAGCCACATTTCCCTATTTATTTGCACTTAACCCCCATGAACTATGTAACTCATTTATGGACATTGAATGAATTCTTCACTTTTATTGTAGAACACTTAGTCCTCTCGGATTGAATATTTCACAACAAGTTTTAACAATTCAATTGGCCAGATCGAAAAGTAAATTAAGTACAAAGTGAATAATCAGCATAATTTATTAACATTTAAACGACACATCAAATCTACATCACCACTTCACCATATCTCATTGCAAGGAGAAAGACAAAGAAATCTACTCAGAATTTATGAGGTAGATACGACAAAACATAGACTTTATATATAAAAGCAAAGTCATACAAATCATAAGAAGTAAATACAACTTATCTCAATTTCTTCCCCAAGCAAATTAATTGAAGTTCCTTTGATTTCTTTTTCCTCTTCACAACAACACTCAATTCCCTCTTATAATGGTAAGGAATAAGCAAACTATCACTTTCCTCCATCTCCTACACTCTTTAGAGAAGAATCCCTCACAAAACAAGACTTCCACACACTTTAACACACACACTCACTCTCCAAAATGCTAACACAATTTACTCACACCAAAAGACACCTCTCACTTTCTCGGCATCCAAATCTATTTGAAATAGTTTAGAAACAAATTGTCCAAGGGTTTCCTCAAGAAACCCTTTAAAAATCATCTAAATGCATTGAATTTGGCCTCTACCGACTTAGGGCACCGTCGGCGCTGGATAGGTCTCTATCGGCACTGAATAGGGCGTCGTTGGCGCTGGTTTGCCTTAATATTTTCTGAACTCTCCGGAATTGAGCACAGGCGACGCCCATTCTGGCGTGTTCGGCGCTAATCTGCCTTAATATTTTCTAAACTCTCTGAAATTGGGTGTCGGCGGTGCCCATTCTGGAGCCTTCAATACCAGTAAGCTGATTTTTTCATTTTGCCTCTTTTTCTCCAAATTCGCTCATTTTTGCTTCCTTTTGCTACAAACAACTAAAATCATCATACCTGCAGCAAAACATGAATAATAACTTCCTTTAAAGTGTAATATCACAAAAAATGAGTACAATTTACATATTTGAAAATCTAACATAATTTTGATGCATCATTAGATCTAAGAAGACTTGGGCTTATTGTATAAAAATAATTTTAATTTATTAGAATTAAATGAAAATATGACATTAAATAAGATGCAATGGATAGAAAGGATTCATGTAGCTGACCCCACTTAGTGTGATGAAGGCTTTGTTGTTTTTGTTGTTGTATAACTTATCTCCCTATTTATTTGTGCTAACCAGTGAACTGAGTTGGCCTCCCATCCTAAAGGTTAACATGGTGTTCACAGGTTGAGTGAAATCATAGCCCTCTCGGTGCAATATGTTTTGCAACAGATTTTAACTCCACAAGTGGCCAGTTTGCGAAGTCAATTAAAAACCGGTGAAATTACCATTAGAACATTTAAATTAAAAAGACATCTTCAAATAATTCTCATCTCACAAGATTATTCTCATCGCAAGGAGAAAGAAAGGAAATTACTCACAATTTATGGAGATAACACAAAAACACATATACTTGTATAGATGATCAAGTTCTTACAAGAAAGCAAAATTCAAACAAAAATACAAAATACTTATCAATAGGCTTCTCCCCAAACAAACTCTAAAGTTCCTTCACTGCTCTTGACTCCAGAAGACTCTCACAAGACTCACACAAACACAAGAGCTCACCACACTCTTATTATGGTGGTCTCACTCACTAGGCTCACGCTAGACTCTCTCCTATATTATAAAAAAACTTTTCTCTCTTTAAACTCCTCTCTCTTTTCATCTAGAATTTATTCTAATATAAAGAGCTTTGAAAATAACCAAGGGTTGCTTCAGGCACCTCTTCAAAATTTGTTCAAATTCAGTGTATATTGCTCAAACCGGCTCTGACACCTAGGCGCACAACCGTGGCTCTTGAGCGCCACTTTTCTAGAAGCTCTAAATAATTGTCTGGTGCTTGGTCGCCCAACCTGGTGCTGGGGCACCCAATCTATCTGGACTCTGGCGCTTAGGCGCCAGAAATGTCACTTAGGCGCCACTGCTCCATGAATCCATCTTACCTCCAATTTCATTATTTTTCCTTTAAATTTCATTCTCTGTACCTAAAACCAAAAACATGTAAAAAATCTTTCATTAAAGTGTAACATCATAAAAAATAAGCATAAAAGTGGCTATAAAACAGGTAATTTTAAGGCGTATTAATTCCCCCAAACGTAAACGTTACTTGTCCTGAAGTAACCATTTTACTATGTAAAAATTTATAATTATGGTGGTGGGTTTCACTTAAAGATTACTATTTTTTTGTCTTATAAATGCAATAGTGAAACTTTAGAAAACATTTCAATAACTCAGTTTAAAACTAAACTATCAGAATATCCAGTAATCAAGTATAGAAATTCTAATTTTTTATTCATTTCAAGAATAACAATAATTTGTCATACTTAGGAATCTCAGAAGAATTAAAAGAAAATAATTATAAGAGAGCTCTACTAGTATAGATTTGACTAATACTTTTAACATTAAGAATAAGTTCATAAGTGTTGTTGGCATATTTTTAGGTTATGTGTTGTATTTTAGAAAAAGGGGTCGCCTACAGAAGTTGTCGGCGAATTTTTAGGTTTTGAATTTAATTTAAATATATATATAGTTTGAAAAGTAGAATTTGATTTTCAAAAATAATTTTAAGTTTGAAAATTTTAAGATATGAAATTAAACCGATCTCACATCCGAAATAGTTTATATAAACGAGCACCACTCCACAAACCCTGTATCTATCCCGAAGAATAGATACACTGCTTGATGATGGGGCTCTATTAAATAAACTAGAAAATTTGTGACATCCATTTGGTCTGCGAACCAATTTTATAAGCCGACAAGTTCCCCTGCTTAATATAAAGGAATTAAGCGGGGTTTATATTACCAGGTTCTTAAAGTTCCCTATAAGGGCAAGCCCCTATAGTTAATTACATCTTAAGTGACGGGAATCACTTAAGAAAACTCTCGATAACGATCAGTGGTTTTGCTCTCAAGAATTTCAAAGTTTAAGGTTTCAAACAAATTAGATTTTGGAAATTTCAATAGGGAATAGCTCAAATTTAGAATAGCTTATTTTTAAGAGTTCAAAGGAAGAGAAGCAGGGGATGTCACGGACTCGAAGTGAACTTTGGTAACTTCCCAACTATCCTATTGTTTGGCTTCAATTTGAGAGTTTATTTAATGTTGTAATCCTGCCAATTTTAGTTAATTAGAACTTATACTTGTATGACATAATCACACAAATAGTCTCGAAGATGTGAGGGTTTATGTCGTACCAAACGACTACCTCGGAGTCCTAAGACCGGTTAGGGCTTAATTTGCATAATATAATTCTGCAAATGCCTAACAAAAAGTTGAGGATTTATGTTGCACTAAGCAACATAACTCGAAATCCTATGGTTTTGTTATTTAATTCTAAGAAATGTTTTGCTGAAGTAGACACAAGTTTTGTTGTTGACGATGGCCGTGCTACCCTCGAAGTCGTGCTCCGTGCTCCACGTCGTGGCAAGGTTGCAGTTGCAGGTTTAAAATTTAAATTATTAAGAGTAGACATGCAAATTGTTTTGCTGATGTTCTATGTCATTATGATTATTTCCCTTTTGATTATTGTTTTATTGCAAACGTGAGTGTGTGATACAGTGACATGAACAGTAGTAAAAGGAAGTAGGAAAACAAGTAAGCAGGAACATGCTATAGTAAATAACAGGAGGCAAGTACTAAGGAAAGTAAAACATGTTATAATATGCAGTAAACATGCAACCCTAAATAGGAGTATATGCTACAAGAAGTAAAACATGCTATACTAACAGAAGCAGGTACTAAGGAAAGTAAAACATGCTACGCTAGCAGATATATATGCTGAAAAAATAGAGCATGTAACGCAATAAATAAAAGAAGTAACAGTGCTACAAGTGTACCGTAGGTGGCGATTACCCGCAATGTATTGTTACTTTTTATTATTTTCATTTTATTATTTCATGTAAAGAAGGCGTCAGTACCAGAACAAAACAAGAGTGAACGAGTAAGGAAAACCTGAGAAGTGCGCTACCGTACGTGCAGGAAAAGCGAAATGTGAAATATGGGAATAAATCCAAAAGAAATAAGAACAGAAGAAAACCCCGAAAGAAAGGTGAAAGAAATCAAAGAAATTTGAGAAAGGAAAGTAAAGGACTTCCGTGGAAAACCTCGAAGAAAATCACGAACAAGTGCAGAAAAGTCGTAGTGAAAACCACAAAAACACTAAAAGAAGAAACTCACAGATGTCCCACTAAACTCACGGGGAACCGTAAGAAAGCCATGAGGCATCTGAAAAGGACCATAAGCATGGTGGCGGGAAGGACTCAGAGCTAGACTGTGTGTGTCCCAATCTTAGGTAAGAGCTACCAGACCGACACCCTACAGAGGGCAGTTCTAAGCTCGACTCGAGTAATTAGCCGTGGACCTTTACTAATTTTCATTCATTTTAATTTGCATGCACATAAATTTATAGGTGAAAAGTAATTTTTTTGTAAATGAAAATTTTGCTTCAAAATATTATTTTTATAAAGTAGTACAGTCCACAGGCCAACCACCCTAATCGAACTAGGACTACTAACAACTTAAGGGTATTGGTGGCAACAGTCTCACCAAGAATTGGCGAATAGCATCGTCGGTCCCAAGCCTCGACTCCAATGGAGATTTTACGCACTGGCAAGGGGATACTATTCTAAACCCTCTTTTTTAAGCACACATAAGCATTATCGTCGCCGTCCTAACCCCAACCACCCTACTTACAGCCTTGCTTGATGGCCCCACATATAACCTAAAGGGGCTATATGTGCACACCTACACGTCCCCTATAGGTGCGGACATTGAACCAAGAATCAAGAAGAAAATCAAGGGATGGGGGATCAATGAAAGGAAGGAGGAGAAAGCAAATCACCTAACACAGAATCGCAAAACGAGGTGAATTGGTTCTCAAAATCAATCAACTCAAGTCAATCATCCTGGACTCCCGACCATCCTTACATGACCTACAAAGACCTAAAGAAACGTCTACACTCTCAGAGAGGATGAGGACTAGAACCCTAGGGAAATACCCCCTTTTCCCAAGTAACGGCAGTAAAGAATGAAAACAGACATAAAGCCGTCGACAAATCCCCTAGACTCTAGACCTCTGCTCGGGAAAACTAGACTCAACTAGGGAAAACAACTCTGTAGAACTGACACAAAATTTTGACACAAATACTTGGACCAGAGTCCAAATGCTACAAGTAAAAGCTGGGTAAACGTGACGACAACACAGGTAGCAAAATGCCAATAAAACTTTCCAACGCAAGGCTAAACTACAACCTAAATAAGTACCAAAAAACCATTCAAAAGTAGCTACGAAAGCAATCTGAAAGGACCCAAGCCACTACAATTTCATATCCTCCCCAAAAAGAAACAATAATTTAACCTTCCTGCAAGTGGTATGCGTGTAAACATGAGATTTTTGGTGTTATAACTAAAACAAATATGCATTGAGTGTTAGATATGAAAATATAGAAGAAGTGGGTGGCATGAATGTAATTGCCTCAATTCAAAATAAATCTGTAAGCTTTCTCTTCTCAAATAGTTTTATATTGCAAGTCTTTCTAGCATCCTTCACATCTTCCAGAAAATGTATTTTTAATTTGCACCACTCACTTATAAATCTGAAACATTCCTCTCAAGGAATAGACTACCAAATCATATAATAAATCATGCATCGTATAATATACCTCTCTCCCTGAAGCTCATCAAAAGGATTTTCAAACCAAAGCATTAAAATACTTTCTTCCAATATCATCCCAAAATCTCTTCTTCAATTGAAGATACCTAAATTGAACCCAATGCAATCCATATTCAGACTAAATCGTCTTTATCAAACAGATGATCTTGTGGGGAATATGCCACAAAATGCAAAACAATTTCAAATTCTTCTTTCAGCTCGTTATAGATGTGTTGTAAATGACTTGTTCCATCTGCTTCCTAAGCTCAAGAAAGTGAAGATACAAAATAGTGGATGAAATGTCACTTTAGACAACAAACAAGAAACCAACAACCGTTGCGGCACTTCAAAATCTATTCCCCTCCAAATTTTTCAGATTTGGTAATAGGATAAGTCAAGCCTTAACTTTCCAATGCATATAGGGAAACCATGCACATTCATACATGCCACTCTTCACATATTTACATATTTAGCACCTAAATTTCAAATTTTCACAAATGAGGCACCAAAGCTTTTAGTTTTTTATAAATGAAACACCTAAGCTTTTCAGATTTTCAAAGTATAAGCATCGAAGGCTGTCGGCATATATTTTAGGTTATGTGTTTTGAAAAGGGGGTCGCCTATAGAAATTGTCGGTGAATTTTCATATTTTAAATTTAATTTAAATATATAAATATATATATATATATATATATATATATATATATATATATATATATATATATATAAGATAACATTTGATTTTGAAAGTAATTTTAAGTTTAAAAGTTTTAAGATATGAAATCAATCTGATCTCACATCCCAAATAGTTTATATAAATGAGCACCGCACCACAAATCGTGTATATATCCCAAAGAATAGACGCACTGCTTGATAATGGTGCTCGATTAAATAAACTAGGAGATTTGTGACATCCGTTTGGTCTGCGAACCAATTTTATAAGCCGACAAGTTCCCTTGCTTAATATAAATGAATTAAACAGGGTTTATATTACCTGGGTTCTTAAAGTTCCTATAAGGGCAAGCCCCTATAGTTAATTACATCTTAAATGACGGGAATCATTTAAGAAAACTCTCGATAATGATTAGTGGTTTTGCTCTCAAGAATTTCAAAGTTTAGGGTTTTCAAAGGATTGAATTTTGAAGATTTCAATAGCGAATGGATCAAATTTGGAACAGTTATTTTCAGGAGTCCAAAGGAAGAGAAGTAGGAGAAGCTGAGGATCCAAGAAGAATCTTGGTAACTTCCCAAACTGTCCTATTGTTTAGTTTGAATTTGGGAGTTTATTTAATAGTGCAATCCTGCCAATTTTAATTAATTAGGACTTATATTTGTATGACATGATCATACAAATAATCTGGAAGATATGAGGGTTTATGTCGTACCGAATGACTACCTCGGAGTCCTAAGACCGTTTAGGGCTTAATTTACATGACATGATCATGCAAATGCCTAACGAAGAGTTGAGGATTTATGTTGCACTAGGCAAACTACCTTGAAGTCCTATGACTTGGTTATTTTATTCTAAGAATGTTTTGTTGAAGTAGATCCGAGTTTTGCTGATGACAATGGCTGAGCTGCCCACCATGCTCCAAGCTCCTTGTTGTTGCAGAGGTTTAGTTTTAGAAGTCATAAATCAGGAGACGAGAGAAGTGTTTTGGTTTGGAGAAAATCTTAAAATCCAAGTGTTTTTAATATTTAATTAAAATAAATCTTAAAGTTGTTTAAACAGAACCGATTAAGATCCCACGGTTCCGTCATCCCGGCACCGTTATTTTCATCGAATTCACTTAGTCCAGATGAATTTGCTAAACTCAATTGAATGAGTTCCACACTATCATTTAGACCGTGGGAAATCCCGTTAGCAACACGTGGGTTACATCATCCGAGGTATTCCGATCATTTAACGAGACGTTTTAATTTAGTTACAATTGTAGTTTTATTGTTCTGTTTGTGATTAAATCTTGAGTTATTTTATATTTTGGAATGTTGTGGCGATGAATTTTATCTTGCAATGACTTTTATTTTAGTTTTGGTTTCAGTTCAGGGACTATCCTAAAGGTTTTGGTTTTCATGCAACAGTCTTGTTTATCATGCAAGAAAAAGTAAAGTACGGTGCATGTAAGTAAATTGCAATAAAATAAAAGCGTACCTGGAGGGTCTTCCGGTCATCCCAAGCTGCACTTGAAACACATGTTAAGGCATTTAAATATTTTGCAAGAAATACCTAGGTAAAGCTAAGGGAAAGGGTTTTGGTTGTCTACCAAGTTCCTAATCCTATAACTAGTCATCTCCTATGACGTCTAGGTTCTTGGTTTGGTTTAAGGATGATTTTCTTCATCAAAGAACAACTAGATTCAATTGTTCTTCTAAAACATCCCGTTATATTGAGGAAGTGCTTAGGACGAGTCCTAAACATATTTTCAATATTTCAGGATTGTTTTGAGTCCAAGTAAATTTAGTTGCACGTAGTGAATTAATCATCCAAGGGTTTAATTTTTGTTCCCTCGCTTAGTGAACTAGGACATTTGAATATCCTATAAGTGAAGTAACACTTCACTTGATACTTCATTTAAGAGTTATGATAATTAAAGCCTTTAAGGGCAAGTTGGTTTATTGAAAATTTTAATCAAATTTGAGTTAATGATTTAAAGTGTTTTAGTTCGAATTATCAGATTTTAATTAATAGTTTTAAGTTTGGAATAGTGTTCAAATTATTTTAGATTTAATTCTTAATGATTTCATTTAGGTTTGTTGTTGAATGATTTTAATTCAATTTGATTTTAAATTAATTTAATTTTATTTAATTTAATTTTAATTTTAATTTAATTTTAAATTTAATTTAATTTAATTTTAATTTTACTTTTTAATTCAATTTAATTTTAATTTAATTTAATTTTAATTTAATTTAATTTAATTTTTGATTTAATTTAATTTAATTTTAATTTTAATTTAATTTAACTTGAATTTTAATTTAATTTAATTTTAATTGAATTTAATTTTAATTTAATTGGATTTAATTTAATTTAAATTTTGATTTTAATTTTAATTTTAATTGTTAGTTTTAGTTTAACTTTAATTTTAATTTGATTTTAATTTAATTTGTTTTAGTTTTAGTTTTAATTATTAATTTAGATTATTATTTTAATATTTTAATTAAGAATTAAATATTGTTAAAGTGACTCATTTAGAGATTTTTAAATTAAAGAATAAATGTCCTCTTAATAATATCCCTATTTTTATGATCCAAATTTAAATATATATTCTTTCCAAAATTTAAATTATTTAATTAATTAAAGTTTCATTTTTGATATTTTCAAAGTGTTTAATGAGTTCCCACCTCTTATTTTTCTTAAGTTTCAATCATCCAAGAGAAAATTAAAATCAAATATTTTACCCTCCCCTTTTTTATTAATCCTAAAATTTTAATTAGGGGTTGAAATTTTTAATTACCCTTTTGCCTTTCAAGCTTAATAATTCTATAACTCACTAAACTAAGCTCAAGTGAATTTGAAATTTTTATGTAACCTCACTCACATGTCAATTAAGACATTAGAGGAGAAAATGTGATTTTTCCGTATTTAATTTATTTATGTAATTATTTTTTAATGGAAAATAGGGGTTATCAAGGAAAATTCAATAACATGACCAAGGAAATATTTCTATCCTTAAGAAAATTATGGGATGTTCCTAATGATCAGAGGACCATTTGGGCCAATTTTGGTGATTTTTTGAATTATATTTTATTTATTAGAATTATTTTGAGTTTTGGAGTATTAATTAATTTAAAAAAGAAATAAAAGTTGAAAAAAAGGATTTTATATTTTTCAAAAATCTCTCTGACCTCAGGGAAATCAGAGAACCAAATTTTATATTTTTCTGATTTTTCTTTGATTTATTAGAATTATTTTAGTGGAAATGTTAAAGAAAATCATTTTTTTAATTCAAAAATTGTTTTAAGCCTTTAAAATTCAATATCTTGCCCTAGAGACTAAGGAAAAATATTTTTTTTTCCTAGGTGATTAAAATTCAAAATGTGACATTTTGGTGATTTTTAATATTTTTATGATTTTTATTATTTTTTAATTATTAAAAATATTAAAATATTGATAAAAATCAACTTTTTTAGAAAATTACAATTTTAATTTTCCCAAATTCCTCTGATATCAGAGAAGCCCCAAAACCATTTTTGTGAATTTTTGAAAAGTATTTTGTGAGTTATGAATTTTTAAAGTTTAATTTTGGTTTTGTGACTTAATTAATCCATTTAGTGGGGTTAAACATTTACAATTGATTTCAAATTTTTATGTGATGTTCCTCTGACCCTAAAGATCAGTGGAGAATTATTTTCAAGTTAATTTGATGTGTAGTTAACCCTAATTAATTAAAGTTCAATTTTGGATGTTTAGGCCAATTAGGGTTGTTCCATGTGAATTAACTCAAAACCTTCCTCTGGTCATAAGAAACATCACCAAATTTTCCTAGAATTTTTTTCTTAACATGCTAATTATTGGAATTAAAATACTCAAAACAGTAACATGAACTTGAAAAATTAATAACTTCTCATAGGGATGGCCTCTGACCTTGGAAAATTCACGTAATGTTCCCAAGTTCAGAGGCTTCAAAAGTCCTATGGTCTCATGCCATGGTGAATTGCCTATGCAAATGAAGAATTAAAACAATGCAGAGAGTAAATAAATCATTAAAAATAAAATACTTGATGAAATGAATTGATTTCTTTTCCACATTATTCTCCTCTGTTCACTGAGTAAGAGGGTATTTTTATTTTATTTTTGTGATTTTTCTATGCAAAGATATGGATTTTTGAAGTTCTGGTAATTAAATAAATAGAAAAAAGCCCTAATTTCCTACTTATCCACGTGGCGCCACGCCATCCTCGGCATCTCTGAAAGGCCACGCGGCGCACTCTGATTTGGCGCCACCATCTGAGTCAGCACTGTGGGGGCCCACCATTCATGTATCATCTCCCGGTCCGACGCCATCTGAGTTGTCCGTCCAATACACGCACGAATGGACGACATCTGTTCATCGTCCCCGATCGACTTCACCCAAGAGCCGTCCATCTTCCAGGCTTGATATCTCTCTCAATTCTTAACCGATTTCTATGTTCTTATACTCTATGGATTCATCTTGAAGAGACGAACACATCCATACGGTTTATGTGGCATGAAATTAACCCAATCAAAATAGAGAATGTTCAGAAGCTCGGGAAGAAGAGAGAGCTCATACCTTTGCTCAGAGAAGTGTGGCTTCGATCTGAGAGTTGTGTCACCTTCGATTGAACCTAAGTAAGCTCCAGATGAAGTCTCTGGCCCTGGGGAATTGCCTAGACCTGATTTCCACCAGACCCGATTTCAACCTAGACTAGAACAAATGGGTGGCCTAGAGAGGGGGCTTTCACTGAGGAACTCCATCTCTTGGTCTTGTGCAGGTGTGGGTGAGTTTAATTTGATTTTGGTGGAGGATTTGAGAGTGTCATGTTCTAGCCTAAGGATTGAGCTCCAAAATTGAACTCAATCAGTGGGAGTTAGGGCAGGAGAACAGTGGGGATGGATTGCTCTTGGCTAGGGGAAGCTTTGTGAGGAGTTTGGAGGGATTTTGTGAAGGTTTTGTTCAGCCAACCTTTTGGCCGAGAGGGGGTGGCTTGTTTAAATAGCCATGGCCAGGGCCTTCCAGGGGGGTTTGATGGCTTCAATCAACTGCTCTGGTGAAGAGAAGAACAGCTGCAGTGGCCATTGGGCATGGGACAACTCAGCTAGTTCAAATTGAATTTTTGAATCCATTTAGACCTCTCGTCCATGGTGTTTTCCAGCGACCTGGTGGCTGGCCGGCCAGGGTCAGGTCACCATCCTGATCAGGAGGGTCAGGGCTTGAAGTTTGTGGGTTCAATTGGCCAATGCCAAGTGTAAAGAGGTTTGATTTAAGTGGTAAGGGGGAAGGGTCATTTTGGGTTCAAATGGATCAAGTCATGGCTTAGGGCTTGGTGCACAGTCCAAAGCTCTGATTTTGGGCTGAGGGAGGTCAGGTAAGTCAGCTTATGAAGAGTGGTGAAGTCCCCATCAAGATTATTTGGATTAAATTTAGGTTAAGGGGAATCATGTAATGGGTTAATAACTTTTAGGGAGTGCTTAAAGGATCTACTCCTTTTGCCATTTAGGGAGTGACGACAAGTCTATGGCTCCTCATGGCTTACATATGGCTTATGCATGGCTCCATGGCTCCATTTGGCTTGGGGCCAAGCTTAGTCAATTTCATGGAAATGGGTTTTAAGGATTTTAGATATTTAGGAGTAATTTGGAACATGGCTTAGTTTAGAAAAGTTTAATGATGAATTTGAAACTGAGGGAGTGATTTAAATCAAAGGGATGACGAGGTGAAAGTGTCATGTAGGCTTTGGATTGACTTTGGGCCTTTTGAAATTATTTTGGATGGGCTTTTAAAATGATTTAAGGAAGTGGGCTTTATGTTTCAAAATGGACTTTTGGATGAAAAAATTTTGTGAAGGACCATGCCAAATAAATGTTGGGTTTAGTTTAGGGATGTGTCATGAGTGATTTGAAATAAATTTGAGGTGATTTGGAGTTGAATTGGGTTTGATTTGGGATTTTTTTTGTAAAGGGGCCAAAGTGGGTCAATTTGGGCTAACTTGGGCTAAGGTTGGGCTAATATTAGATTTGATGTAAAATTAATGTTGAAAAATGTTTATGGGAGTGTTACAAAGAGTTTTCAACTTTTGTTGGGCTTTGATTTTGGGATTTGGGTCCATTTGGGTTCATGGTGGGTTTAAGCCAAAATTGGGGATTTTTGGTTTGGGTTAGGTTTGGGTGGAGTTTAGTTTCAAATTTGGGGCAAATCAAGTTAGTGTTTTGTTTGTGGGGAGATTAGGAAGGGTTAGAAAAAGATTTGGGGTTAATTGGAGTTGAGTTGGGTTGGTTTGGGCTAAGTTTAGGTAATGGGCGAAAATTGCGCTTCAAGCTTCAAATTGAAATTAGATCCAAATGTCAATCAAATTGGACTTGGATTTGGTCTAAATTGGTATTGGGGATATTGAATTGAAGTTTAGAATTGAATTGGATCAAAATTGAGGTCAATTGGGTGGTTTGGTTGGACATTGGTCCATGTTAGGTTAAAAAAGGGGTAAATTGGGGTTTTTGGAAAAAATAGATTAAATTGACAAAATTGGCCTATGGTGTAGTTGAACAAAATTAAATTGGGAATATTTGGGATTTTATGGAATTTTTTGGGAATTTTCTGATTTTTTGGAATTTTGGGTTAAAAGGGTATTTTGGGTATTTGGAGGGTATTGGGAGGTATTTTTGGAATTTTTGGTATATTTGGCCATGGATGATCAATTTGAGTGGAGAGAAATGTTTAGGACTGTTTTTGAGGAATTTTGGGTAATTTAGGCAATTTTGCAAATTTTGGGCAATTTCAAGTGCATTTAGTAAGCTTTGGTGGGTTTAGGGTCCCGGGGGTTAAAAATTGAAATTTTGGAAAAGTGAAGATTGATCAAGTGTGAGTGAAATGAAATCATTTTGGTTGAGCCATGAAGCCATATTAAGCTCACAAAAGGCATGAGAGGACTCATTTTAGGCATTCACTATGTTGTTCCTAACCCTCTTAGCTAGGGGCTTAGGGGTTAAGGCCCATCCATATGAATTATCTATATGAGTTTGGAAGTCAAATTGGTTAAAGGTAGTTTTAGGGTTTGGAATGTGTGTGTGTGGTGTGTGCAAGCTTACCCTCACCAGACCAGGCTACCCAGGGTAATCCTAAGGCCAAAGAGTCCTATAGGAAACTCATCCTTTAAACCTCCACATTTGATTTTAACCCTCCTAGTGGCTTAGGAGTTTACAATCAAGCTTGTAGGGTTTGCAGGGAGTTAAGAGTGGTTGAGTTTCTAAAGGGGTAGGTTCCATCTCTAGTCCTCTAAGATAGTCAAAAGAAAAGCCTAAGGCTAGATCATAAGTACTAAAGAGAGAAGAGAAGACCTCATCAAAAATGAGGTCAACAAAGGCGTCACGAGCTTTCCAAATAAAGTAGCAAAGCTTTCATATTTTGAAAGCGAAGCACCAAAACACTTCTCTCCCTTTGCAAATCATAAAGAAAACCTTTTCAGATTTCAGCAAGGCCATGAATTGAAGAGCAAGGGTGGGGCCAAGAGGACTCCCAAAATAATGTTCAAGCCAAGCTGACAATGAAGTTCAAAACATTCTTAAATATGCTCAATAAAAGGGATTAAAACATGCATAAATTCTCCAAGAGTATCCCACTTAAACATGAAAAAGCATTAGTAAAGAGAGAAAAGTATGCTGTTTTAAACCATAAAGCCAAAGTCCCCCCTAAATGCCAAGCATACATTCAATGCCATTTTATGAGGAGGTGAAAGAAATAAAGGACTTGAAGGTATTTTGCAAAGTAGGAACAACGCAACATCACATCTCCTTCCCTACCTCACCTCCTCTTTCCTTTTTTTTTAAAAAAAAAATTATCATGCCATTAGGAGGGGGAGGGGAGCACTACTTCCCACTTAAACATGTAAATATATCAACAATAAGCACATAAACATTCCTCCACGCTACCAACGGAAGCGTAACTAAGAAAATGAGGGGAAAAGGGGTTACCGGCTGTGTTAGAATGCCCAAGAGGAATCGAGGAAGCCACAAAATAGTCCAACAACACTTCTCAACTCCAGGAAACTCGGATAGCTTAGAGACAACAAAAAAAAACAAATTTCCTCTAAAAGAACTCTCTCCCCACACCAACAAAGCTTGCTTCAGACTTTACCCAAACAAAGAAAATAATAATCGAGCTCCAAGCCTAAGCACACAGAGAACAAACCAACCAATGCAAAGCAATTCCAACAACTTCCGTAAAATATTTTGACAGCACCTCCACCTCCTCTCAAAATTTCAGCCAACCCTTCATCCCTCCCCAAAGTGGGGTTTTATAGCTAAAGGGGGAGGAGAAGCTTACCTGCTCTTACCTAGAAGGTGAGCCGAAGCCGACGGCTACAGGAGGAAGAAGCGACAAACGTCGCGGCAGAGAATGTGGTGAGGAAAAGCTGGAGCGTGGCATAAAGCGTGGTCGGGGGAAGAAGCTTTAGGCAGAGGAGCGTACGAGGAGGGGACCGAAGCCGAAGATTCACGAGGAGAGGAGAGCTCTGTGAGGAGATCGTTCGATCCTCTAGGGCTGGCAAACAGGGAAGAAGAGGCGGGATCGGTCACGAACAAGGAGGAATCGCGAATGGAAGGGGGGTAGGCCGACCGGTGCATGAGGGAGAGTTAGGGATTTAGTTGTTTTTTTTATTTCATTTCTTCTTTTTTTTTAATTAGGGTTTTATTCAATTTTTCGTCGATTCGGACAAAATTCGACCCCGCACAAAATCATATAAAAAATAGTGTTCTTCCTAGATAATTTTGACGTTTCGGACGCAACAGCGCAGTCTGTTTCGTCATCCGGAGTCGTTTGGACAACCTCGTCAACGGTCGCGTCAAAAAACGTGTCGAGTTCAATTTTGTCAAAATTTCAATCCACGATCGATTTTTTTACAAATTAATTTTAATTCAGATTAATTATGAAGCAAATACAAGTTCGTGTGACGTGAATTTCAGTGTTTGAAAGTGTTGAGGGTCCGAATTGTGAAATTTGTTCGTGCGGAGGTGCAAAAAGTGCACAAGGCAACCCTAAGGCTTAATGATCCTATGGGGACTCATTTTGAGCTCCGTCGTGTTAGTTTCGACCTTCTAAATGTTAGAGGTCGACAACCATAAGAGCAGCATTTCAAGACGAGTAAAGAGTCGGTTTGAGCTTCTAAAACAAGGTGGATCCCATCTCTAGTCCTCTAGGATAGTCAAAAGGAAAGTCCTATGGCTATATCCTAAAATCCTAGGAAGAAAAATTAGACCTCGCCAAAAATGAGATCAACAAATGGACCCCCAATAGGTGTGGTGTGCTAACCTAAGAGAATTGGCATTGACCGAAGAGATCAACAAAACTAACACAGATGTCTAAGTGACACACTTAGAACAAAGCGTAGAAAATTTCCGCTGGGGAGTATCAGGTAAATCTCCAAGACCGAAGATTCCATAACTCTCGCTGGGGAAAAAGGAGGTGAATTTCAATTCACAAGATTTTAAGAGATTGGATTTTAGATTCGTTTCATTTTTTATTTTAAGTTTTAATTTTGAGTTTGAATTTTGATTTGATTGAAGTTTTGATTTAAATTGAAATTAGATTCAAGGTTGATTTCAAGATTGATTCCGTGGAAATTCTGGATTTGAAATGAGAATTGGAACCTAGGTTCCAACCTCATGATTGCAAAGAAACTGGAATATAGGCTCTAGCCTCAAGAAGAGAGCTGGAAGTTAGGCTCCAGCCTCAGAAATTTGAAAGAGAACTAGAATTTAGGCTTTAGCCTCAAGAAGAGAGCTGGAAGTTAGGCTTCAGCCTCGAAATTGAAATGAGAACTGGAAGTTCAGCTCCAGCCTCGAGAATTGATGTTCTACGATGATAACTTTGACTTAAACCATTGCGATATGAAATGATCTTAAAGCAATGCGGTGTCGAATGCTGTGATCCTCAACCTTTAGAATTTAACAGGAGCCATTGCAAAGCAATGCAGTATCAGATGTTGGAATCCTCAATCTCTAAAATTTGAAATTTTGAATTTGAACCATTGTGATAGGAAGGAATCATAAAGCAATGCAGTTTCGGATTGTCGGCATATTTTTAGATTAGGTGTTTTATTTTGGAAAAAGGGGTCGCCTACAGAAATTGTCGGTGAATTTTTAATTTAATTTAAATAAATAATTTGAAAAGTAGTATTTGATTTTGAAAATAATTTTTAAAAAAAAAATTAAGATATGAAATCAAACTGATCTCACATCTCAAATAGTTTATATAAAAGAGCACCGCACTACAAACCGCGTGTCTATTCCAAAGAATAGGCACATTGTTTGATGGTGGGGCTCGATTAAATAAACTAGAAGGTTTGTGACATCCGTTTGGTCTGCAAAACCATTTTATTTGCCGACAAGTTCCCCTGCTTAATATAAAAGCATTAAACAGGGTTTATATTACTCGGGTTCTTAAAATTCCCTATAAGGGCAAGCCCCTATAGTTAATTACATCTTAAGTGACGGGAATCACCTAAGAAAACTCTCGATAATAATCAGTAGTTATGCTCTCAAGGATTTCAAAGTTTAAGTTTTCAAGGGATTGAATTTTGGAATTTCAATAGGGAATGGATCAAATTTGGAACATTTCATTTTGGGAATTCAAAGGAAGTAAGGTAGGAGAAATCACAGATTCGAAGCGAACTTCGGTAATTTTCCGACTATCTTATTGTTTGGCTTGAATTTAGGAAAGCCCTAATGTTTATTTAATGTTTTGATCTTGCCAATTTTAATTAATTAGGACTTATATTCGTATGATGCGATCACACAAATAGCCTTGAAGATGTGAGGGTTTATGTCGTATCGGACGACTACCTCGGAATCCTAAGACCGATTAGGGCTTAATTTGTAATGCAAATGCCTAACGAAGAGTTGAGGATTTATGTTGCACTAGGCAAACTACCTCGAAGTCCTATGGCTTGATTATTTAATTCTACGAAAGTTTCTTTGAAGTAGACTCGGGTTTTGTCGATGACGATGGTCGTGCTCGCCCACCATGCTCCGAGCTCCTTGTTGTTGCGGAGGTTTAGTTTTAGAAATCATAAATCAAGAGATGAGAGAAGTGTTCTGGTTTAGAGAAGGTCTTAATTTCCAAGTGTTTTTTGTGTTTTAATTAAAACAAATCTTAAAGTTGATTATAACAACACCGGTTAAGATCCCACGGTTCCATCCTTCCGGCATCGTTATTTTTATCAGATTCACTTAGTCCAGATGAATTTGCTAAACTCAACTAAATGAGTTCCACACTTTCATTTAGACCGTGGGAAATCCCGTTAGCAACACGTAGGTTACATCATCCGAGGTATTCCTGATCATCCAACAAGACGTTTTAATTTAGTTGTAGTTGTAGTTTTGTTGTTCTGTTTGTGATTAAATCTTGAGTTATTTTATATTTTGAAATATTGTGACGGTGAATTTTATCTTGTAATGACTTTTAATTTAGTTTTGGTTTCAATTTTAGGGACTATCCTAAAGGTGTGGGTTTTCATGCAACAGTTGTTTATCATGCAAGAAAAGTAAAGTGCATTTGCAATAAATTAAATTGCAAGGAGGTAAATTGCAATAAAACAAAAGCGTACCCGGAGGGTCTTCCCGTCATCCCAAGCTGCACTTAAACACAATTTAGAATATTTAAGCATTTAAAGCAAGTTCCTAGGTAAAGCTAAGGGAAGAGTTATGGTTTTCTACCAAGGTCCTACTCCTATAGCTAGTCATCTCCTATGACATCTAGGTTTTTGTGTTTTGGTTTGAGGACGATTTTCTTCATCAAAGAACAATTAAGTTCAATTGTTCTTATAAATATCCTATCATATTGAGGAAGTGCTTAAGACGAGTCTTAAACATCTTTTCAATACCTCTAGGATTGTTTTAAGTCCAAGAGAATTTAATTATACAAATGAATTAATCATCCAGGAGTTCAAGTTTTATTATCTTGCTCAGTGAACTAGGACATTTGAATATCCTATGAGTGAAGTAACATTTCACTTAACACTCCGTTTAGGAGTTATGACAACAAGAGCTTTTGAGGGCACATTGATGTTCAAGTGATTTGTGATTTAATTTAATTTTAATTAATGGGTTTAAATTTGGAATAGTGTTCAAGTTATTTTAGATTTATTATGTTATATTTAATTCAATTTAATTTTAATTTAATTTTAGTTTAATTTAATTTGGTTTAGTTTTACTTTTAATTCAATTTATTTAATTTAATTTAATTTTAATTTTATTTTAACTTGATTTTATTATTATTATATTTTTTTAAATTAATTTAATATGTTTTAGTTTAATTTAATTTAATTTAATTTAATGTGATTTAATTTAATTTAAATTAATTTAATTTTAATTTTAATTTTAATTTAATTTAATTTAATTTAGCTTAAATTTTAATTTAATTTAAATTTTAATTTGGTTTTATTTTTAATTTTAATTTTAATTTAAATTTTAATTTAATTTTATTTTTTAATTTTAATTTAATATTTTATTTTTTATGCTTTAAGGATGATTTACTTTTAATTGTTAAAGTATTAATTTAATTGAAATTTTAAAAGGATTTAATTTAAATAATTTAATTTTAATTTAATTTAATGATTAAGTTTTTTTTTAGCACTTTAAGTCTTGAGTTTGGATTATCATTTTAATTAGGAATTAAATATTATTGAGGTGATTAATTTAGGGATTCTTGAATTAAAGAATAAATTTCTTCCTAATAATATCCCTATTTTAATAATTCCAATTTTTCATTATTCTTTCAAATTTAATTAATTATTTAATTAAGGTTTATTCTAATTATTTTTAAATTATTTGGTAGGTTTCTACCCTTTATTTATTTAAATTTCAATCATCCAAATCAGATTAGGATCAAATATTTTACTCTTTCATTTTAATTAAACCTAAAATTTTTAATTATAGGTTAAAATTTTAATTACCATTTTGCCCTTTAAACTTACTAATTTCATAACTCACTAAATTGAGCTTAAATGAATTTGAAATTATTATGTGACTTCACTCATATATCAATCAAGACATTAGAGGAGAAAATGTGATTTTTCTGTATTTAATTTATTTATGTAATTATTTTTGGTGGAAAATAGGGATTTTCAAGGAAAATTCAACAACATGATCAAGGGAAAGTTTCTGTCCTTAAGAAACTTATGGGACATTCCTAATGACCAGAGGACAACTTGGACCAATTTTGGTGATTTTTTTGAATTATATTCTTTTTATTATAATTATTTTGAGTTTTGGAGTATTAATTAATTTAAAAATAAAATAAAGGTTGAAAAATGAATTTTATATTTTTCAAAAATCTCTCTGATATCAAGGAAACTAGAGAACCAATTTTTATAATTTTCTGATTTTTCTTTGATTTATTAGAATTATTTTAGTGGAAATGCTAGAAAATACATTTTTAATTTTAAAATTACCTTAGGGCTTTAAAATTTAATATCTCATCATAGAGACTTAAGAAAAATATGGGGTTTGTTCCTAAGTGATTAAAATTCAAAATGTGACATCTTGGTGAATTTTATTATTTTTGTGATTTTTATTATTTTTTTAATTATTAAAAATATTAAAATAATGCAAAAAATCAACTTTTTTTAGAAAATTGCAATTTTAATTTTCTTAAATTCTCCTGATATCAGAGAGGCTCCAAAACCAATTTGGTGAATTTTTGAAAAGTATTTTGAAAGTTATGAATTTTTAAAGTTTAAGTTTGGCTAAATGGCTTAATCAACCCATTTGATAGGGCTAACCAAGTCCAATTGACTTCAAACTTTTATGGTGGGTTCCTCTGAACCTAAAGGTCAGTGGAGAATTGATTTCAAGTCAATTTGATGTATGATTAGCTCTAATTAATTAAAGCTCTATTTTGGATGTTTAAGCCAATTAGGGTTATTACAAGTGAGTTAACTCAAAAACTATTTTCCCTAAGGTCCTCTGGTCATAAGAAACATCACCAAATTTTCCTAGAATTTATTTCACAATATGCTAATTATTGTAATTAAAATACTCAGAATAGTGACCTAGAATTGAAAAATCAATAACTCTTTATAGGGGTGGCCTCTGACTTTGGAAAATTCAGGGAATGTTCCCAAATTCAGAGGCTTCAAAAGCCCTATGGTCTCATGCCATGGTGAATTGTATACATGCATGGAGAATTTAAATAGTGCAGAGAGTAAATAAATAATTAAAAATAAAATACTTGATGAAATTACATGATTTCTTTTCCACATTATTCTCCTCTATTCATTGAGTAAGAGGGTATTTTTATTTTATTTTTCTGGTTTTCCTACACAAAGTTATGCATTTTTGAAGTTTAGGGAATTAAATAAATAAAAAAACCCTAATTTCCTACTTATCCACGCGGCGCCACGCCATCCTCGGCAGCTCCGAAAGGCCACGCGTCGTCTTCTGATTCGGCGCCGCCATCCGACTCAGCACTCCAGGGGCCCGCGGTTCATGCACCATCGCGTCTGTCCAGCTCGATCCGGACCGTCCGCTCGATACACGCTCGATCCAGACGGCTCCCGGTCATCGTCTATGGCCGGGTGTGCACCGTGACCGTCAACCTTCTAACCCTAATTTCTCGCTCGATTCTCGATGGATTTTTGTGTTCTTATGCTCTATGGATTCGTCTTGAGGAGACGAACACATCCATACGGTAAACATGTATTGAAATTGACTCAAATTAAATAGAGAATCTCGTAAGCTCGGGAAGAAGAGTGAGTCCATACCTTTGCTCGGAGAAGTGAAGCTTCGATGCGAGAGTTGTGTCACCTTCGATTGGGTCCAAGCAAGCTCCGGATGAAGTCCCTTAGGCCGATGAATTGTCGGGTATGATTTCGACCACGAGCCGATTACAAAGCTTGGAGTTTGGAACGGATGGGTGGCACGGAGAGGGGGCTTTCACTTGGGAACTCCTTCTCTTGACCTTGTGCGGGTGTGGGTGAGTTTAATTTGAATTTGGTGGAGAATTGGGAGATGTCCTAGTTTTGGGTGGAATTTTGGCTGAGAAATTGGGCTCTGTTAGTGGGGATTAGGGCAAATTGTCACTTGGGGATCAAGCTGCTCTAAGTGTGGGGAGTGGTCCGGAGCAATTTTGGCGGGGTATCGGTAAGGTTTGGTTCGGCACCTTCCATGGCCGAGAGGAGGTGGGGTTTAAATAGGAGAGGTCTGGAGGGCCTCCCGGGGGAGTTAGGGGCCGGGATCGGTGCTCTGCGGTGAGGAGAAGAACAGTGCAATGGCCATTTGGAGTGAGGCGGCTCCGCGAGGTGGAATTCCAAAATTTGGCTCCTCCCGAGGTCTCGGCCATGGTGTTTTCCGGTGATCCGGGCGGCTGGCCGGCAGGCGAGGGTCACCCTCGAGTTCGGGTGGGTCGGGGCTGGGGTTTTTGTAGGCGATTGGCCAATGCCATGTGTAAAGAGCTTGGATTAAAATGGCATGGGGGAGAGGCCATTTTGGCTCTAAATGGGTCAACCCATCCTTTTGGGCTAGGTGCACCACCCGATGCTTGGTTTAAGTTAAAGGGAAAGTGATTTGGATCATCTTGATTAGTGGGGTCAAGTCACAATCCAAGTACAATTAGATTTAAACATGGTTTAGGGGAGACATGGAGATGGTTAATCACCTTAAGGGGGTGTGGAAAGGATCTCCTCCTTTTGCCCAATGTGGTAAGGTCACATGTGAACAACTCACATGGCTTGCATGTGGCTTAAGAGTGGCTTCATGGCTTACATTTGGCTTGCCAAGAGTTTGGTCAATTTTCATGGAAAAGGGTTTTAAGAATTTTTGGAAATTTTGAGGTTATTTGATGGGATTTGGCATAATACCATTTTGGTTTGATTTTCATGATGGATTTAGCACTTAGGGAGTGATATTAATTGAGTGAGGATGAGATGAGATTGTAGTGTGGGCCTTAGGATGGGTTTGGGCTTTTAAAATTTGGTAAAGGTGGGCTTTTAAAATGGTTTAAGGGAATGGGCTTTTAGGTTTGAAAATGGGCTTTTGAAGAGAAAAATTTGCAATGGGTCATGCCAAATAAATGTTGAGTTTTGTCTAAGGATGTGTCATGATTGATTTGAAACAAGTTTGGAGTGGTTTGGGTTTGAATTGGGTTGGATTTGGGTTCATTTGGTAAAGGGCCAATGTAGGTCAAATTGGGCTAATTTGGGCCAATGTTGGGTTAGGGTTGAAGTTGATGTAAAATTAATGTTTGGAAATGTTTATGGGAGTGTTTCAAAGAGGTTTAAACTTTTGTTGGGGTTGGATTTTGGGGTTTGGGTCTATTTGGGTTAAGTTTGGGTTTAGGCCAAAATTGGGCTTTTTGGTTTTGGGTTGAATTTGAGTGGGGTTTGGGTCCAAATTTTGGGCAATTTATGTTAGTGTTTTGTTTTTGGGGATGTTAGGGAAGGTTTAGAAAAGATTTGGGGTTAATTGGAGTTGAATTGGGTTAGTTTGGGCTAAGTTTGGGTCATGGGTCCAAATTGGGCTTTAAGGTCAAAAGTGAAATTGGATTTAAATGCCAATCAAATTGGGCTTGGATTTGGTCTAGATTGGTGTTGGGGATGTTGAATTGAAGTTTAGAATTGAATTGGACCAGAATTTGGGTCAATTGGGTAGGTTTGGTTTGACATTGGGTTCACTTTGGGTTAAAAATGGGTCAAATTGGGGATTTTGACAAAAGTGGGATAAATTGACAAAATTGGCCCATGGTGTAGTTGAAAAAAATGAAATTAAGAATATTTGGGATTTTTTGGAATTTTCTGGGAATTTTCTGAATTTTTGGATTTTTGGGTCAAGAGGGGCATTTTGGGTATTTGGAGGGTATTGAGGGGGTATTTTTGGAATTTTTGGTATTTTTGGCTATGGATTATCAATTTGAGTAATGTGGGAATGTTTGGGATTGGTTTTGAGGAATTTTGGGTGATTTGGAAATTTTGGAGGATTTGGGCAATTCTAAGGGCTTTTAGTAGGTTTGGTAGGTGTAGGTCCCCGGGGTCAAAAATTGAAAATTTGGAAAATTGAAGATTGGGTAAATGTAAGTGGAATGAAATCATTTTAGGTTGAGCCATGAAGCCATATCAAGCCTAGATGAGCCATGAAGGGACTCATTTGAGGCATTCACTATGTTGTTCCTAACCCTCTTAGCCAAGGGCTTAGGGGTTAAGGACCATCCATGTGGATCACCTTCATGAGTCAGGAGGTCAAGTTAGGTATGGGTGTGGTTTTAGGAGGTGTGTGAAAGTGTAGTGTATAGGTGTAGTGTGTGTAAGTCAGCCCTTCACCAGACCAGGC
Organism: Papilionanthe hookeriana x Papilionanthe teres; assembly: GCA_022702705.1. NCBI lineage: Eukaryota > Viridiplantae > Streptophyta > Magnoliopsida > Asparagales > Orchidaceae > Papilionanthe > Papilionanthe hookeriana x Papilionanthe teres. Next base: position 42,876,841 of record CM040435.1, on the reverse strand, counting down.
CACCTAGGGCAGTCCTAAGGCCAAAGAGTCCTATAGGAACTCATCCTTTAAACTTCCACATTTGATTTCAACCCTCTAGGTGATTAGGGGTCTAAAATCAAGTTTGTGGAGTTTGCAGGGAGTTAAGAAGTGGTTTGAATTTCTAAATGGTGGGTCCCAATTCTAATCCTCTAAGATAGTCAAAGGAAAAGCCTAAGGCTAGATCCTAAGTACTAAAGAGAGAAGAAAAGACCTCATCAAAAATGAGGTCAACACGGATACTGGGATCCGCAACCTCTAAAATTTGATTTTTGATTTGAACCATTGCGATAGGGAAAGAACCTAAAGCAATGCAGTATCGGATGTAAAATCCTCAACCTCTAAAATTTGATATTTTGATTTGAACCATTGTGATAGGGAAATAACCTAAAGCAGGTATCGGATGTAAAATCCTCAACCTCTAAAATTTGATTTTGATTTGAACCATTGCGATAGGGAAATAACCTAAGGCAATGCGGTATCGGATGTAAAATCCTCAACCTCTAAAATTTGATTTTGATTTCAACCATTGCGATAGGGAAAGAACCTAAGGCAATGCGGTATCGGATGTAAAATCCTCAACCTCTAAAATTTGATTTTGATTTGAACCATTATGATAGGGAAAGAACCTAAAGTAATGCGATATCAGATGTAAAATCCTCAACCTCTAAAATTTGATTTTGATTTGAACCATTGCGATAGGAAAGAACCTAAAGCAATGCGGTATTGGATGTAAAATCCTCAACCTCTAAAATTTGATATTTGATTTGAACCATTGTGATAGGGAAAAAAACCTAAAGCAATGCAGTATCGGATGTAAAATCCTCAACCTCTAAAATTTAATTTTGATTCGAACCATTGTGATAGGGAAAGAACCTAAAGTAATGCGGTATTGGATGTAAAATCCTCAACCTCTAAAATTTGATATTGATTTGGACCATTGCGATAGGGAAAAAACCTAAAACAATGCGGTATCGGATGTAAAATCCTCAACCTCTAAAATTTGATTTTGATTTGAACCATTGTGCTAGGGAAAGAACCTAAAGCAATGCGGCATCGGATGTAAAATCCTCAACCTCTAAAATTTGATTTTGATTTGAACTATTGCAATAGGGAAAGATCCTAAAGCAATGCGGTATTGGATTCTGAGTTCCTCAACCTCTAAAATTTGAATTTTAATTTGAATCATTGTGATAGGGAAAGAACCTAAAGCAATGCGGTATCCGATGTAAAATCCTCAACCTCAAAAATTTGATAGGAGATCATTGCAGAGCAATGCGGTGTCGGACGCTGGGAACCTCCACCTCTAAAATTTGATTTTGATTTTACGATTGATTTGCAAAGATTTGTAGCGTCGATTTGAAAAGTGTAGAATTTTGGTGTTTTGAGAATTTCATGAAAGTTGTAAAAGATTTTTGTGGAAAGAAATGAATTAGGAGGGAATATGAGGATGCCACATATCTCATTCAAACGAGTTGATCGAAAAGTTACTGGTTTGGATTGGATACGATTCCTCGCCATCAGAACCAAATCGAAAACCTCGTGGCTCCGTGTCAATAGAATCGACCGCTCCTATCTCAGACAAGGGAGAGAATTGAAGGGATTAGATCTTAGATTTGGAAGTTTTGAATTTGAATTTGATTGGGATTTGATTTGAGATTCAAATTGAGATTAGATTTGAAAGTACAGATTGAAGATTCAGATTTGAGGTTTATTTTTAATATTGAGATCCATTTTTTTTTTGATGATTCGAGTTCATTTTGATTTAGATTTCAATTTGATACGGATTTAATTTTGATTTGAAGTTTGTTTCATTATTTTATTCGATTTTTTTTAGGTTTTCATTTTTTTTATTTGTTGTCATTCGTTGAGGAATTTATTGTTAGTTTTTTTGTGAAGTTTTATTTTATTCATTTATGTTTCATGATTTTTCATTTTTTTATTTTTATTTTTATTTTTAGTTAGGGTTTGGACCCAGTCATAAGTAAGTACGACATCTGTGCTTCGTAGAACGAGGTTGTCTTTGAAACATCACGATGCACAGTTTTCCCTGAGATATCGTCCACTGACTGGAGACATTTGTAGAAAATGACCTAGTCTTCGAGGTACTATTGGAATTATATCCTTTCAAGTACCTACAAAGATGTGTTATTTCTATAGACACCACAGCTGAAGGGACGGGAACTTCGTAGCTTCGTTTGTAATAGTCGTCACTCTTTACCGTTGATTAAGAGGATTGTCTAGGCTGTCTTTGCGAAGTTGCCCTGACGCCCTTCGAATTGATGATAGAGTTGTATCTGCTAGGTACAGTTGATGCTCTTTGATCTGACATTGGATACGTATTTGTCGGGCACTGAAGACATGACTTCAGGTTTAAATTTCTACTAATTGTTAATAAACGGGCCCTTTTACTTCAATTCTTTCTTTCTGGGCCTAAGCAAATTTCAGAATTTTTGCTCATGTAATTAAAATATTTTTCACTGTCCAAAGATATTTCTGAGCCAATTAATAACCAACCAAAAGACATAAAATCACTTGACTCTTTTTCAAAGCATAATATCAGAGGAATCTTCGTAAGGTAGCCTTTGAAGTTTTATTAATCGGGGGAGGATTAAGACACCAATTTTTGATTATATGCTTGCCTCAAGCTTCTTCTCATGGAGCCTTTTTATTTCCTTTTCTTTTTTTTTTTTAGCTTTTCTCTTTTTTTTTTTGCTCCTTTTGTTTTCTGAGAATTACTGTATCTGGTAAAACATATTTTTGTTAAAAATTTTGAATGTCGAAACTCCCCTAATTAATAAATCTGAAATGTTTCTTAACA